>OX596235.1:6184792-6923123 GCA_951394345.1 Salicornia ramosissima | reverse complement strand
TCTATTATGATTATGTAGGTCAGGATTTAAGAGATACGAAATCAAAATGGAGATAGATTGTTTTCTTTGTCTGAAAATCAGTTATGGTCGAAACAGAGGTATCCTAATATCCTATATCCTTCAAACACATCCTCTCAGTCTCTACAAAGGTAGTTGACCTGCCTTCCACTTGATCCTCCCTTCTCTTGGTTGTCCTTTTCTCCTTTCTCAAGTTGGCTATCTTTCACTAAAAAACAAATCATAATAAGCACATAGTGGTTTGAGAGTGGTAATCCAAGTTTGCCAGATGGTAAGCACTACAATACCAAGGCACCATAACTATTTAGAACAATTCCTCATGCTGTCTCGCTTAATCAGGCTGCTACAAACAGAATAGAATTAATCACAAGGACTGTACTTCTACACAAATGACACCTCTTTTTGTTGACAAATCACCGAAGTAATGGGAGAGGAGATAAGCATCAACAAAAGGGGATGTAATAATTAGCATCAACTAATTGACTGCCAAGAAGCTTTATGAGAATAATTTTATTAAACAATTTCTGTGTTAGCATTGTTTAGAACAAAATTTAAGTGCTAGCACAGATCTAGGTGTCATTTGTGTAGAATATAGGTGTCACTTGAGCCTTAATTATCAGATGGTTTAGTTGTTAAATAACTTCAATATACATTTGAGATGCAATATTTGCGGTATGTTGCCTCATTTAATGGCTAGCCATTAAATGAGAAATTTTATAGAGAATTACTGCCGCACAATGGAAATATTAGCCATTCAAATAAACTCATCAGTCCTTAGCTTGCAATGTCTAATACCACCATCTTCAGGTCCTCTGTGACCTTAGCCAACTGAAATCTGAAAGAAGTTTATTCTAGCCACAACTTACTTAGTAGCCGGATTTATTTAAATATAATGCTATTTTGAAAGCAAAAGTAAACTAAAAATTGATCCTAAAACTAAAAAAGATCAATAAAAAGTTCAAAACCAGTTAGCACATTGGTGGAGGTTTGAACTTAACTTCATAATCCCGTCCACCAATTATACATCCAAGTTCAGATAATAAGATTGTCAAATTAGTGCTTTATCAAATGCTGCAGCAAATTAAGGTCCTTCCCTTCAAAGACAGGGGTAGTACTCTATGAACTGCTGAAATCTATATCTATATCTATATAATATATTAAAAGGCGTTCCTCGCACCATATTGTGCCACGTAAGCGCCAAGTCATTATTCTGTGTGCCTGTGATGATTTCTTCACACCATTTCAAAACCAATCAAATAAAAAAAAATGGTGCCAACAAGCATCGAACTCACAACTCAACTCCATGTAGGTAAAGTTTTTACTAGTATTTTACATCTCCTCCTTGTATTCAATAAGATGATTTCAATTATTATAAATAATTTTAATTGATAATAATTTAAGGCCAGTAACTCAATGACAAAGAAAAAAAAAACAGAAACAAAGATTATGACCTGGAGCAACGCCTGGCCAAATTGCTAGTTTTTTATATAAAAAACTGATCATAATGGCTAAAGCTTCTATACAAAGAATCTTAGTTTTAAAAAGCATGTCTCGCCTCCAGGCTCTAGAAAATTTGCTTTAGCTAGGCAAGGATCAGCACCTCCTAAAAGCGCGTGCCTTGGAGCCCCTTTGGTAAGGCGCTCCTTTGCGCTTTAAAGAAAATAGCTTAGTCTTAAGTTATAAAGTGAAGAATGATTGAAAAAATTTCAATTTGTAACTACCTTAGCTTTGTATATATCATTAATGAAATTATAAGGGACATTTTTAATTATAAATGCGCCTCGTCTACAAAAGGCGTGCGCCTTCACCTTGCGCCTATGCTCCAAGAACCATTTGCGCCTCAGTGTGCCTTGCGCCTTTTAAAACTAAGCAAAGCATTATTCTAAGTATTGAGTGTTTGTTATTAACTTATGATGACTAGATGGGAGACGCTTTTAGAACTATTCATAGGCAACTCTTTGAGAATAGTTGTTGATCGAGAATTGAGGAAAATCTAACAATGTATAGGGAAGACGGGAAGAAGATAAACATGGATGCATGATTGATTTTCACAATTCCTACATTTGATTCATATCTAGCCGACCTCAAAAAATTTGGAAAAAGGCTTTGATGTTGTTGTTGTTGTTCATAGAGATGCCATTACACTTGTTCTAGATCACTATGGTTGACATGACAATGGAAAAACCTCTTAAAAATGAAATAGTAGCAGAAACTTATTTTCATTTGGTAGAATTCCAATAAAAGAGCAGAAGTTGTTGAAAAAAACACACCAATGTTTCCTGCTTACTCAGGGTTAATTATAAATTCAACATATTACTTTATTGCATACCAACTACCCTCTTATTTAATCCATTATATTAACCTCTTATTTAATCCATTATATTAACCTTATTCTTCCTCCACCTAATACAAACTAACATGAAAATAAAAAATTGAAATCTAAGTGATCTTCCTTCTGTATAGGAGTTTTTAATTCTAAGCCAACATAGTGCCTCAACATTCATCTTTTCCTAGTGGTTCCAGTAGTCAAGAGAAAAACAGTAAAATAGAAGGCAAGAAAAACAAAACCTTATCAAAGAACACACCAAACACAATAGACAATTTATTTATTTTTTTAAAAAAAAGGAAAAAAAGATTCCACTTTGGCTAGTCAACTGTAGCGAGAATATTAGCACAGGGTCTGAATAAAAACAGCACATAAAAAAACTTCAGTTTTCATTCGAGCTGGAAAAGTAAGCAAATATGGGTCTGTAAAGCAAATTTTCACTTTAAAGAAGCAAAACTAGTCTTTTCTACATGGGGCAAAAACAAAGGATGGAATTTAACTGATTATACTCTATATTCTTTCTTTATATAATATCCCCATCAGATTAACAAAAGTTGAAAGGAGCAAAGTGATAAGAAAAGATAACGATGATGATAAACCAGGGACCACAACCACGCATAAATACACTTAATAACAAATGACGATGAATAATGTGTTCTTAAGTCTTTGGTTTTTCTACTGCTATAAATCATTTGTTCTTCAAAGACCCCTAAAATATTTCCTAGTGGCTTCCAAGCACAATCCCAAGAATATGCTCTAAAAATCAAGTAAAGGTTCACACTATAATACTATATATGGATGTTTCACAATAAGCTTAGCCTTATTTTGAGCTTCTTAGCTCTCTCCTACTACATTGATGTACTCTATCTATCTATCTCGTTTCTTATGGTAAGATTAGTGTCGTAAGGTTATTGAGAATCAGATAAAAACAACCGTTGATATTGAAATGTTGTATAAATCCGCAAAAAAATAAATGACGGAAATTCAATTACAATCCAAGTTTCAATTGAATTAATGATATATTGCAGAAATTGAAAACGAGGTAAAGCTAAAGTGAGTGCGAGAATAAATCTCAAGGTCAATGATCATCATAAAATTTTAAACTACCTCCATTAAACAAGTAGAAATTATCTACTTTGAACGCCATTGCAATAACTCGAAATCAGTTTGAACCTGCTAATCAAATAATTAAGAAAGAGAAAAAAAAAAATAATAGCAATTTGCAGTAATTGGGGGATAAATTGAAAGAGGAAAGCGAGTGGTGAGACGAACGAACCATTGAAGAGAATGGCGCGAAAATTTCTAGGGTTTGAACTCCCGCGTAAGATTTTTAGGTTTGCTTCAAACAATCAGCGTAATACGGGATCACCCCCAAATTATTGGCCGGCTACATTACGCCGTCGTTTTGCGTTTTTTAAAAAAAAAAAATAATTGTTTAAAATTTTAATGCGGCAGTGTTTTTTTCCTCCTCCCTACTGTTTCATTTTCACCTTCACAATATTTTTGCACCTCTATCATTGTTCCAATTTATCAAATATTGAGCATTTTGGTTTTTCAAACTCATTTTTAAAAAAATCTATAATCTATAATTAAATTAAAAACTTTTATTGTGCCAAGTGTATCATTTTAAGACAATTATTTTTTAACTCTTTTCTTTTTCCTTAAACAATGTCAATTAACTTACCCCCAATTTCTAATGTTTTGTACATTAATTTTGAATTCAACTTGAAAATTCTCATGGTGATTGGTAACTTGGTTTATTTTATGTTTTTCCCCTTATTTTATATGGTTTTATTGTGCTAGTTGTACTCTTAGGAGTCGCTTTATCACTAATAAGTCGGTTTGGAGTGTTTTGTGTCTTTTCCAAGATTTTGATAAATGATGTTCTAAATGAGATAAAAACCATCAAAGTATGCCAAGTTAGGCACTGGAGAAGCGTTGGGATGTTACGATGTATGTCGGAGAGGTTGTGGTGACAATTAGTGAAGAATTGGCTTGAAGTTGTTCGATACGGTTCGAATGATTTTGGCCACCTCTCACTATTTTTGACATATCTTAAGCTATTCATGTCGGATTAAAATCGATTATAGTGGCGTTGGAAACTAGATTCAAAAGAGCTTTACAACGGTAGGTCATAAGCCCGATTCCGACTTGAGACGAAGAAGTTATAGACGTTTAAATAAAGTTGGTACATCAGTCCAGACCCCGATACCGGGTGCATGTACCCCGAACCGGGGTTCATGCACCCCATACCGGGGTTTATGTACACTGTATCGGGGTGCATGTACCCCGATCGGGGTGCGTGTACCCCGATCAAGGTGCATGTACCCCGTATCGGGGTCTCTGCAAATGCCCTGATTTCGATCAGTTGAAGTTGCAAATTGTCCCCAGCATAAACCCCGGTACTGGGGTGCATGTACCCCGTACCCGGGGTCGGTGTTTGAGGCAACGATTCAGCCATAAAAAACTAGTTTTATCCTTGTTACTTCTTATGCATTCTTTAGGGTTTATTTTGTTGGTTTAGGGTTTCTTTCACTCTTTTTTTTGTTTAAACACATTGAATTCAATTTAATTCAAGATTCAATCTTTCTTCAATTATAGTATTATTTCTTCCTTATTTATTTTATTTATGCTTTTGATTCGATCCTGCTTATCACTATTACATTAGTTTTGATATTTAGGTTATTTTTTAACGGGTAGCGACACTTTGTCAGTGATTATTGGTTGATTTAGTGTAAATATTGAAAAAATAATAGAATTCTATATCATTTTCTAATTTTTTTGATATTTAAAAAAAAAAAAAATTTGTGCCTTTCACAGGCTCAAAAACTAGTTTTCTATTATTTTCATTCTTTTCTATTGCAATATTCACAATTTTATTGGGGTGAACATTTGTGTTGTATGTGATGAATATTTAATTATATTGATATATAAGTGTTGTGAACATTTATTGTTTAACTGGTGAACATTGCGGTTTTAGTGAACGTTTGTGGCTTTATGCTATATGTCATAAATATTTAATTTATATTTACTTGGTGATTTGTAAGTGTTTGTAAACATCTATTATTGTGTTAGTTGGTGAATATTGCTATTTAAACTGGTGAACATTGTAATTTTGGCGACACAGTTGTGATTTACGTGGTAAATGTTTATATTTAATTGGTGAATGGTGATATGTAAGTGTTGTGAACATTTATTGTTTAATTGGTGAACTATGTTATTTAAATTGGTGAACATTGCAGTTTTGGTGAACATTATTTGTGCTTTATGTGGTGAGTAATCTATATCTATACTTAAATATTTAAAACAGAAACCTTAACATCCAATTGTCATCTTCCTAACATTTCCTCTTTATTTGATTTTGCTTTATTAGAAAAAGAAAAAAAAATTGTTATATTTCCCTATTGCTTGGTATTCCTAATTTTCCCATAAATGTTTCAATTTCTCATCATTATTTATGTTTCAGGTATTTTGCTTTTCTATCATTGCTTTTTTAATTCAATTTCATGATTCATGTCCTTCAATTTAATGATGTTTTACAAGAGGAAAATATATAAATACTAATAATTTTAATTATTTTTGTGAAAAATAAAAAATCGTGCATGACATGGGGTTAAAAATAATTTATATTTAATTGGTGATATGCAAGCTAAGTGTTGTGAATATTTATTCTTTAACTAGTGATCATTATTGTTTAGATTGTTGATGAACAAGCCTATAATTATTTATACAATAAGTATATATTGTGCATTCTAGCAAACAATAATCCAATATATATTGTGCATTACGTCGTGAACATTTTTTAAGCTAGTGAACATTGTACGAGTAAATCAAAAGTTTACTAGTGACATTCAAACAAAATGTGATGAATATTTGTGTACAGTCTTGTGAACATTACTCTTTTCGTGTGTGAACATTGTCCTTTTAGTGTGTGAGGTGAGAGGGAGCTCGTGCATTATTCTTTTTTATTTCTGCAGTTGGGACACGCAGGACCACATATAGTTGGCTGGTCACGGGTCTATCTATTACCTATTGTCTTTTTATCCTATTAAAAAATGATTATTGGATTCTAATTGTTCTGGGCCCACCCAGGTGGTCAAACCCGTATTAGTGGGCCCAAATCCTAGGCCCAGTTCTGGTGGGGCTAGGTACATATCAGATATTTTATGGCGAATACAGAGTTACCACGTGTCAATCATCTTGGTAAAGCTTTGACCAGGTTTCCATGGGCCCGGCCCATACGCCAGCCTAACAGGCCCAGCAAGAACCCTAACCAAGGACTTAATGCCTATATAAGGATCAGTCCTACCATTCTACAGGTACGCAATTCATAGTCCACAAACTCACAAAATACTCTGAATCCTTATTTCCGATATCTGACTTAAGCATCGGAGGGGCGTTCCCGGGTTCCACCCCCCGGGTTAGCAATCTCTGACTGTTTTGCAGGTCACAGCATTAACCGAGGATCGCCCAGAGTACACGTCATACACCAAAAGATCGTTGACTATTCAAGAGAAGTTCCAGAACAGGAACAGATTGGCGCCGTCTGTGGGGAAGGTAACAAAAACATGGCTAATACCCGGGCAAAGACGACTTGATCTCATCAGCCAGAAGGAAATCCCCGTGAATCGCCTAACCGGCAAGAAGTACATGTCACTGACGACAATTCGTCCAATAGGGCGAGCGAACGTCACCGTCGTGAAGAACAGATGGTCTCACGTAAGGAATTCGAAGACATCGTGACAACGATGAACACCAAGTTCCAAAAGAGCTTACAGGAACTGAGAGATAGCATACCTGCTATGATTGGGGAACAAAGGCCTCCGTCCCAGGCCGCAGGCCCATCCAGGGGCCCCAACCCTAGCCGAGCAACAGGGGCACGTTCACAGAGAGGCTCTCAGCCTGGGGACGCTCGAGGGATCATCAATTCCAGACGCGATGACGCTCGAAATGTCATCGAGTCGCGTCGGGCACGAACGGCCTCAAATGTCAGGGAGGTCACAAGGCAAGAGATTCGAGGCCAGCCAAGGAGATCACCAGAGAGATCTCACCATACTACGGCTAGGAATCAAAGGCCAACTGCCATCCCAAACCTGGGGGAAGGCGTACATTGTTCCCCAGTAGCTGTCCCTAACCGGGATGACAACAGAAGACACTCTCCAGTGGTCGAGCCAGAACAACCAGCAGGAGAAGTCCTCTTTCGAACTCCATTCAGCCAAAGTCTTCTGTACACCACTGACACAAGGAAAGTAAAGGCTCCAACTATCGAACCCTTCTCTGGGGCAACTGATCCCGCTGAGCATATGGCTGCCTACAAAGCCCAAATGGCAGTACAAACAAGTTGTGAGGCAAGCTGGTGTAGGTATTTCCCTACTACTCTCAAGGGCTTGGCCCTCACCTGGTTTACAGATCTCCCATCCGGGTCGGTCGTTAGTTTTGCAACTTTGGAAGAAATGTTCCTTAGCCACTTCGTGGCTGGGAAGAAACAACGTAAGACAAGCATTCATCTCATGACTTGTCAGCAGGGAGAACATGAGCTCTTAGGAGATTATCTCAAGCGTTTCAACGCTGAGCTACTGCAAATACCTAATGTGGAAGACTCAGTAGCTTATGCTGCGTTCATGTCAGGACTAAAGCGGGGCAAATTCAAGTTCTCCTTGCTGGAAAACGAAGTATCCTCATACACCAACGCGATGGACAGGGCTCGAAAATACGTCCAGGCCTCGGATATCAATAATCCCGTCGAAAAGTCCGACAAAAAGAAAGACAATAAGAGGAAGGAGTCCCAACGAGGTGGTCCTAGCCGGACATCCACTTCTAAGAAAGACACTCGGGATGGGAGAAGACCCCAGGTTCAATGTTAATAGGCGAGAGATATTCTTGGACATCAAAGGCCAAGAAATCCTTCCAAAGCCAACCCCTGTTCGCACATCGGTCAATAGAAGGAATCCCAAACTCTGGTGTGAATACCACCACGAATGCGGACATACCACGAAAGACTGTAGGGAGTTGAAAAAGGCACTTGATAAGCTGGCAGATCAAGGCAAGCTCAACCCTTATTTGTCAAAAGAGAATGGGGCTAAGAAGCAGAAACGCAGTATCAGCAACGAGACTGATGGTCTGATCAATGTCATTGCTGGAGGATACTCAATAGAAGTACCATCAAACAAAGCACTGAAGAGGGATCTCAGGAACTCAACTTTTCAGATTGCTGAAGGAACCATCGAACCACCCCCATCAGGTCCGACGATGGTATTCAATACATCTCCTCTTCGACCTACCTGCTTCCCTCACAACGACCCCCTCGTGGTCGAGGTAAAAGTAGCAAACTCTAGGGTCAAGAGGATACTCGTGGACAGTGGGAGTTCAGCTGATGTGATGACCTTGGAATGCCTACGTCAATTGAAATACGGTGAAGCTGATCTAACCTCGTTGGAAAAACCTTTGTTTGGCTTTGGGGGTCGACCCGTCTTTCCCTTGGGGATCATTAAGCTTCCTGTTCGACTCGGAGAAAAGGGGGAAGGACGCAACTTACCGGTCACATTCGTTGTCGTAGACATTAAACTCCCCTACAACATCATCCTGGGAAGACCTTTGTTGAACAAAATAAAGGCTGACATCTCTACGTACCAGCTCTTATTGCAGTATGAGACAGATAAGGGGGAGGTTGGAAAGTTGTATGGTGATCAGAGAACCGCCAAGCAGTGCTACATCAATAGCATCAAAACAGCCTCACCGTCGGTTGAGGTAGGTGACAAGAGAAAGGAGCCGGTCGAGTCTTCTGAAGCTGTGTTTCTAGCTGAGGATGCCAAATATTACGCTCGACCGAGACCCATCGAGGGTCATGAAGAGGTCCTCATCGATGACAACCCTGAGCACACAGTAAAAATTGGCATTGACATGGATCCCACCCTCAGGGAGTCAGTCACTCAGTTACTCAGAGAATTTCGAGATGTCTTTGCCTTTGATGTTTCGGAAATGCCAGGCATTGATCCTTCGATTATGAGTCACGAGCTCAACATTCATGAAGGATTCAAAAGCATAAAGCAAAAGTTATGAAGACAAAGTGAAGAAAGAAACAAGGCAGCTGCGGCTGAAGTAAAAAAGCTGCTAGAACATGGGTTTATCAAAGAGTGCCAATACTCTGATTGGCTGGCCAACGTTATTCTGGTCAAAAAGCCTAATGGTACATGGAGAATGTGTGTAGATTTTACTAATCTAAATAAAGCCTGCCCCAAAGACGACTATCCTCTCCCAAAGATAGATAGTTTGGTTGATTCTACTGCCGGACATGCAATGTTCAACTTCATGGATGCCAATGCTGGCTACCATCAGATACCAATGGCTGAAAAAGATCAGGCACATACTGCTTTCATCACCAACCAGGGGGTCTACTGCTATCGAGTAATGCCTTTTGGACTGAAGAACGCTGGGGCTACCTATCAAAATCTAGTAAACACAATCTTTACCGAGCAGATTGCCCGCAATGTTGAGGTTTATGTTGATGACATGATAATCAAAAGCAAACAGGCAGGTGATCATCCCAAGGATATAAGGGAGACCTTATCAACACTGAGGAAGTTTGGTATGAAACTCAACCCCAAGAAGTGTGTTTTTGGGGTTAAAAGGGGCAAATGTCTTGGTTTCTTGGTCGATGAACGGGGTATCGAGGCAAACCCTGATAAAATTCAGGCCGTCATCAACATGCAATCTCCAAGGACGGTTAAAGAGGTGCAACGATTAACAGGGTGCATGGCTGCATTGGGCCGTTTCTTATCACGATCAGCAGACAAGAGCCTCGCCTTCTTTCAGGTGTTGAAGCGGGCAACATTCAAGTGGGACGAGGAGGCTGAGAAGGCATTCATACAGTTGAAGGAGTACCTTGCCGGTATCCCAAAGCTTGTTTCACCCCTACCAGGAGAGACATTGTACATCTACTTAGCAATATCTGAGTATGCTTTAAGTGCAGTGCTAGTGGCTGTGAGAGAAAAGCAGCAACACCCGGTTTACTTCATCAGTCATGCATTTCGAGGGGCAGAGTCTAGATATACAGAGACTGAGAAGATGATCTTTGCCTTAGTCATGGCTAGTCGAAAATTGAGGCCGTATTTTCAAGCTCACCCAATTAAGGTCCTAACCGGGCAACCAATAAGGAAGATCATCGAGGGAAAGAATCATTCAAACCGCATAACTGAATGGGCAAACCAACTGTCTGATTTTGGGTTAGAGTATGAACCCCGTCGAGCCATTAAAGCTCAAGCACTGGCTGACTTCATAGTGGAATGCACCAACAGGCCAAACTCTTCTAATCCAGATAGTTCCAAGGTCTGGGAGTTGTCTACTGATGGATCTTCTACTCAGAGTGGAGGAGGAGCAGGAATACTGATTAAGACTGATAATGAGGATCGACTGGAATATGCCATTAAGTTCAGCTTTGTGGCATCAAACAACGAGGCAGAGTACGAGGCTCTGATCTTAGGGATTCAAATGTGCCTCACTGCTGGGGCAAGGTATGTTAAAGCCAAGGCTGACTCACAGTTGGTCGTGGGACAGTTCAAAGGAGAATTTGAGACAAAGGAAGATAGCATGAAGATGTACCTCTAGAAACTGAGGACCCTTGCTGGGAAATTGGAGTCCTTTGACAATCAACAGGCTGATGCTCTGTCGAGGTTAGCAAGCTCCGCAGAAGGAGAGGAGCCACGAATCATTCAGTGGCAGGTCTTGAAAGAACCAAGTATCAACGAGTCTGAAATCAACACTCTGGCTCGAGGTGAAACATGGAAGGATGCTATCATTCACTACCTGA
This sequence comes from Salicornia ramosissima, assembly GCA_951394345.1. Taxonomy (NCBI): domain Eukaryota; kingdom Viridiplantae; phylum Streptophyta; class Magnoliopsida; order Caryophyllales; family Amaranthaceae; genus Salicornia; species Salicornia ramosissima. The sequence goes on along the minus strand of OX596235.1, from coordinate 6,911,973 downwards.
AACATGGGGCTCTGCCCATGGATGACAAGGAAGCTGAAGAAATCAAAAGGAAGTCTAAATGGTTCACATTGCATGATGGAGAGCTCTACAAGCTGTCTTACACACATCCCCTTCTGAAATGTGTGACCCCTGAAGAAAGAGACTATATTCTGAAGGAAATTCATGAGGGCTGTTGTAGCAATCATCAAGGGGCAAGAACGATCGCGGGCAAGGCCCTTCGAGCTGGGTATTATTGGCCTACTCTCAAGGAGGATGCCATCGAACTTGTTAAGAAGTGTATACAATGCCAAACTCATGCTGCCATCCCTAGGCAGCCTTCGAGTACTTTAACAGCAGTTCAGGCAGTCCTACCCCTTGATAGGTGGGGAATGGACCTACTTGGGACTTTTCCCCCAGCTGTGGGGCAGAAGAAATTTCTTATTGTTGGGATCGACTACTTCACCAACTGGGTCGAGGTTGAACCCCTATCGAGGATCTCTGATAAGCAGATACAAGAGTTCATTTGGAAGAACATCATCACCAGATTTGGCATTCCAAGAATGTTAATTTCAGATAATGGCAGGCAATTTGAGAGTAGCCCTACAAAGGCATACTGTGCCCAGTTTGGCATACAAACAAGGTTCACATCTGTGGCAAGGCCTCAATCAAATGGACAAGCTGAAGCAGCCAACAAGGTCATACTTCAATGCATCAAGAAGAAGATAGAAGCAGTCAAGGGATCTTGGGTAGATGAGCTTCCAGGAATCTTATGGTCAACTAGAACTACAGTCAAGGAGGCAACTGGGCATACCCCATTCTCTCTTGTTTATGGAAGTGAAGTTGTCTTACCTGTCGAGGTAGGAATACCCTCGCCAAGAATCACCTTCTATGACTACAATCAGAACGAGGAAGAAAAAGCTGTTAACCTGAACCTATTGCCGGAAGTAAGGGGAAATGCATTGCTCAAATCCATTGCCTACAAGCAAAAGATGACAAGGTACTTCAATCGTAAAGTGTCACCTCGAACGATAACAATTGGAGACTGGGTACTCAGGAAGGTCGAGGCTACTGGAAAGACTGCTCTTCGAGGTAAATTGGGTCCCAACTGGGAAGGACCCTATCGAGTCGAGGAAATGGTAAGGCCAGGGACATTCAAACTTGTCAATCAGGAAGGAAAACCCTTGACAAGGCCATGACATGCTGATCACCTGAAGAAGTTTTATGCTTAAATTTCCCCTCATTAGGTTAGCTAGGTTTTAATAAAGTCCCTAACAGGGAGTTGTTCTAGGTTGAATATTAAATTTGGATGTTTTAGTTTCAATAATGCCCTAACAGGGTCAGATTCATTCATTTATAAAGCCCTAACAGGGTCAACTACTATTGAATTGTGCTTATTCTTTGCATAATAAAAGTCCTAACAGGGATGAGTTTTTACCAACTTCTAAAGCCCTTGCAGGGTTGAGTTCGGAGTAAATTGTTCTTTCTTTGCATAATATTGAACCCTTACCGGGTCGAGTTTTATGGTTTCATCGTTAAGCAATAACGTTAACAACAGCAATAAACAAAAGCGATAAAGAAAGCAATAAAAAGGCAAACACTTAGTCAAAAAGTTGTTTTTTCATTAATATTCACTTTGTTACAACCTATGCTAAGTACAATAAAAAAAAAAAAAGAAAATCTAAGTACAAGAAACCTAGTCTATACAAATGTTAAGCTCATCTAAGAGTTGATCAGGATCCCCCTGCTGCTGCTGATGGCTGCCTTGCCCACCACTCCTACCAACCACTCCATCGAGGTCACCTCCCTCACTCCAGCTCGAAGAGAGGAGGTTAGTCTCTTGTTCACCCTGAAGAGGGGCAGCCTCTTCCTTGGACTCTTTTTCCTCAGGAGCTACCTCTTGCCCCTGAGCCTCTTCCTCTAGTTCCAATGCTTGGTACTTGGATTCAAAGGAAGCCCATTCCCCTGGATGCAACTCCTCCAACACCTTCCTGGCCCTGCCAAGGGTGTCAGCAATGAGAATGCCAGCACCCTCAGTAGCACCATTCAGGCGAAGGCCTGACTTGTACCTCTCCCCAGCCTCTAACTCAAGCCATCTGTTGACGATGGCTTCCTCATCATTCTTCATCGCCTCGAGGGCTTAGTCTCTGGCCTTTTGAGCTTTTTTCAAGCTCTTCTTGGCCTTGGACAAGTCCTCAAGGTCCTTGTTTTTGGCGCGGTTTACAGAGTCGCGCTGGGAGATGGCGTTTGTCAGTTTTGCCTCCAGGTCAGTGATGGAGGTGTTGGCAGTGGCAAGATCAGCTCTTGCTGTAATAACCCGAAATTTGGGGCCAGAAAATTTCGCGGTTATTAATGTTATTTATTAATTCTAAGTCCAATTAGGCCATTTAATTTGGGCTGCTTACATTTCTTGGTCCAATCTTTTTCTTCAAATTGGGCCAAAGACCCGATTCTTTCTTTTCTTTTCCTCCTTGGCCGGCCCTCTTGTGTAATTGGGTCCATTTTAATTCTTTTTATTTAATTATCAATTAAGTTATTTAATTTATTAAATTAATTATTTTAATTTGATTTACTAAAAAACCCATTCAAATTGGACCTAACAAACTTTGTTAAGTCAACCTAGAATTGCTAACTATTTCCCCCATTCTTTCTATCCCACACGGCTACCCTAACAAACATTAGGGTTTTGTTTGCTTTCCTTCTTTTCTATAAATAGGACTCATGTTTTTCATTTGGTTCCTATTTGCTAAAGTTTACAAACCCTAAAAATTTCACTTTTATTTTCTCTCTTCCTCTCTCTTGTGTGCCGTGAGCTTCTTTCAAAAAAAGGAGTGAATTATTTTTGGAAATTTAGCGAATCCAGGTAACTTCGCTATCTCCTTTAATCTATGGGTAGAAAAACACATAGTTGATTAGGATGTATCATGAAAATTGTAGGGAATTTGTTCTTGTTTCATTTCGGAAAAGTCGAGTATGTATGATATGATTTCTTGAATTGTTTCATGTATTTTCTTGAATTTGTATGATGATCTTGTATGTTTAATTGATTAAAATTGTCTAAATTAATTCTTATTAGTCATATGTTATTCGAAAATTTATATGAAATGTTAATTTTTGTTCTTGAGCATGTCGAGTGGCACAATAGTTTACAAGATGATTTTTGTGTTTATTTTCTTGAACTAAAAGCATGTTCATGATTTAATTTGATTAGTATAATTTAAATCTTGGAAGAAAAATTAATCTTGTTCATGCCTAAGTATGTCGAGTGGTTCAAAATCAAAAGGAAAATTAAAGATTTAATTTTTATCAATCATCATGTTGAATCTTGATTAAAAACATGAAATCTTGAATGTAAATCTTTAATCTTTATCATGTTAATTCTTGGATGAAATCTTGTTATTGTTTTGACTATAAAAAGCCGTGAGTTTTTGTATGAGAAGGTATGATTTTTGATCTGGTTTTGATTTAATCTTGATGATTGTATGATAAAAATATGATTTTTAGTATTATTGCTTAATGTAATTAATTAATTTTGATGAATATGATTATTTAGATTAATTGATAAAAATTGGTATTTTTGAGGCAAAATTGTCGAGTGGAAGAAGACAAGGAAAAATAGAATTTTTATCATGTTTGATTTTTTTTTTTTTAGTGATTAATTGATTAATTAGAATAATATAAGAACTTAATTAATTATTGTTATTAATTGAAAATGTCGGGTGCCTTAAGAATTTCGGTCCATTTTAGCTTAATTTTGACGTAAACTATTTTAGGAATAATTAATTATAAAAGTTACAATTAAAGGGATTATCAGGGATAAGTTGTAATATAGGGTAGATAATAATATTGTTATTATTATTAATTATTACACGAGTAATATTATTAATATTATTAATATATATACGGTTGATATTAGTATTATTATTAATATTAGGTATCCGTAGGGATAAGTTATAAAAGATACGATAAGATATTAATAGGGGAAGAAAGGAAACAGAGTAATAGTAATATGAATTGCTTCGATTTCTGGCTAGGAAAGACTTGGTATTTAAGGTGGCCAATATACGTGCCGCACCTCTCTTTCTTGGGACTTCGAACATTTCATTTCCAATTACGGTCACCTAGTATTTCCCGATATAAGATAAGATATGATATTGAAAGATATAAGATATGATAAGGACGCCCACCTGATGACCCGAGTAGTCAGACTGGGTTAAGTCGAGGCCACTGCTCAATGGGACGAACACACGAGTTCCCCCGAGTAGTTCTGGGTCTTAGGATATGTAGTCGTCTAGTAGTAGTACACGAGCTGCTATTAGGGGTTATGGCCATAGCTTAGGCTTAGTGGTGCACACGAGATCCACTACGGGTTGAGTACACGAGCTCACCCCGGCATGTTCTAGGAAAGTTGTGGTGCACACGGGATCCACAACGAGTTATAGTGACCGGTCCAATGAAAGATGAATGAATGATATGATAAGAAAGAATTGAATGATATGATATGCTACGAAGGATATGAAAGATGATTACGATATGAACGTTATGATTTGATAAGATATATTATAAGTTAATGAAAGCATAGGATATGATATAATATAAGATATGATATGAACTAAGGTTTGGAATGATTAAGCTATAAGAATGTAATGATATAAGTACAAGTATAGAATTTGGTATAAGTCTTCCGCTGTGTATTTCTGTATTTGGACAAGTATGTATGTATGTGATGTGCGTGTATGTAAACGTGTATGTATGTACGTATGTCGTGTGTATTTGTACGTATTTCTGACCGTATTTTGCAGGTATGATTACACATATGGTAGTACATTATACGTAGATTCTACGTATTTCTAACCGTATTTCTGCAGGTATTTGTATACGTATTTTGTACGTATACGTATACGCATTTTTGTACGTATTCTTATACGTACCCTTGCATTGAATTATGTATAGCATGTAACAGATTCTTGTATGGTTTTTATGCTATTTTCTATGATATTATGTGTTTAGCGGTCCCTCGATTAAATGGGACAGCCTAGTTACTCGCCACTGACGGTGGACCCCCCCTCAGTTTCAGGTGAAGATGCAGCCGACTAAATCGGGCCTCCGCTGGATGGGCTTTTGAGAGACTGAAAGCCTTAGTACCCTATAGATTATTTAGCTGTTTCTTAATGTTTTAAGACTATTTACTTAGTTTATTTATGATCCCAGCATGTTGGAACAGTTTTAGGATAACTTATGTAATAATGAATATTGGGAACTATTAGTTATTTTGGATGATTAGTTTATTTATCTAATAAAGATATTCCTTTTAATTGATTAAATCTAGTTTATAGTTTAAATTATTTTGGTAATGATCCGTTTGTCGATTTTCCTTCGTCAATCGACACGTCTAAAAAGTCGGGTCGTTACACTTGCAGTCTCCAACTAACCTTCCAAGAAGGTCACAGTCTTCTTGGTGGCAGCATGGTCCACCTTCTCCTGGGCCAAGTCAGCCTTGACCTTTTCAGCATCAGCAAGGGACAAGCCCTTGCCTTTGTTGGTCAGCATGTACTTGGATGCAGCATGCATCCGGATAGACATCTGCACGAACATAGAAAGTTAGTCACAAAGAAGGACAAAAGATAAGCATTTAAACGAGTGAATAGATACTCACATCCAGCCAGGCGTTGTGGAGCTCATTGAAGACCTCCTCCCCATCGCCTCCCATGATGTACTCTTCATCGGAGGGTGAGTACATGACACTAAAAGCACCATGGAGGCGACGATTGCGCTCTTTCTGGGTCAGCGCTTTGAAATGCCTATCATAGCCAGCAGGAACCTCCTTCGAGGAGGAGAGCCTAATGACCTTCCCAGCAGCAACAAGTGCAGCCTCTGTGGCTGCATCCTTCTGAAAAATGCCCTCCTCAGGCAATGATGGTTGATCCTCATCAACCACCTTTTGTTTTTTCTTTTTATCCTTTTGCTCTTCAGCAAAAGGATTGGTTTCCCTTGTCCTCTTGATTCGAGGCACCCCACTGGTCGAAATTTTCTTCTTGTGCTTGGGGTCCTATCGAGGCAATAAGAAGGTTAGCATCATCGAGTCAAAGGAAGGGGGCAACATAAGTATCATCAAGGTTAATAAATTACCTCAGGAGGATTGGGGATTGTTTCTTCCTTCGAATCGATCTTGCCTTTTACAACAAGAGCTTTGATGGCAGCTGCAGTCATGAGGGAGGCCATCTTTGGATCTAGTTTATCTCTTGCTACCGCTGCAATAAAAGAGCAAATAAGTTAGAATATCAGGAAGGATAAAAAATATGGGGTTAGTACTTAATAGATAAGAGCCCCTACCCTCAGGATATATTGGGTTTAGCCCCATGGCAGACAAGAAGAAGTCTTGCTTCAAGTCATCTGTGCTGGGAAGCCAATTAAAAGGGACCATCACTGTCTTCCCCTTTTCCTCCTTTGCTTCAAGTTCATAGTAGATGGCCACTACTGCTTCCTCAGCAGACATCTTTGGCACTTGGCGGTTTAGGTGGAAGTTTGGCTCTTCTTCCACCACCCTAGGGATTTTCCACCCCTCGCTATTGAAAACAAAGAAGAATTCGTGCCTAAATCCTTCTTGGTTGGTGGGCACGTTATGTACAAATCTATAGCCCTTTCTAACTTGAAAACTATACCAACCCTTCCCATGATCAACACTACGGCTTTCCACTAATTTAGCCAAATTCCGCCATAGGCGAAGGGTTGGGGTAATCCTAAGCATTGTACATATGCCAATAAAAGAATTGATCGAGGCCCAAGAGTTAGGCACTAAGGAAGCTAAGGATAAGTTATATTCACAAAGAAGTTGTACAAAAAAATTGTGCAATGGAAATCTAAGCCCCCTAACCATGGCAAGTTTATATACAGCTACACATCCGTCAGGGGGGGAATGGATGGTCTGAAGGTTAATGGGTCTAACTACTACATATGGCTCTGCAAATTGGAATTGGGCAGCAAAGGAACGAATGTCTCAAACCAAATTAATCAACTACTGTAACGACCCGACTCGCTTAAATCGGCGCGGAAGAAACCGACGAGTCGAATAGTTATAAACTACAACTCAAAATACTTAAGAATGAAAAACTAATTCCTCAGAATATTATTAATAAACCACAAAAGTACAAATACCCACAAGTATGTACATAACTAGTCCAAAAGTCAAACTAAAAATACTAAAATACGAGTAACTCCAACCACACGTCAGAGTCTAAACAACATATAAAGAGTCCAACAATAACGTATAAAGTCTATACAATACGCCAATACTATCTATAAACAACAGAAATAGAAAATACATCAAACAACAGAGAGGGTAAACGTCGCTCGCCCAACCCAAAGCTAAGCAAGAGTATCGTCATCAGAAATACTTGAAAAACATACAACAGTCCACCATCAGTGGCGAGTAACATAACTGACTCACCCTAATGGGAATACACATGCACATAGCATAAATCAAATAAACAACATCAAATCAATAAACCAGAGTACAAGATCAACCCACACGTGAACTCGACTCAAACCAACTTAATCAACTATCTTTGGCGCAATCATTCACATTCTAGACCGGACTGTGCTCGTACGAACGCATCTTACGCGATCGAACTTTCTACTATGTTCGAATTTGAGAATCTTACTCCCAAACCCCATGAAACCAATCTTACTGGAAATCCATGTCCCGTGAAACCAATCTTACTGGAAATTCAAAGGATCACATAGTATGACTCCAACTATCCCAATACCGCGGATGGAATAGGGGCAACGTCTTAACCCAAAAACAAAGGATCCTACTCTAAGTTTTAGGCGTCTAGAAATGAAATCAAGCTAACTTTATTAATCAATTATTTAATCATCTTATTATCTCAACATAACTAAATTAAGTTCAAGAATTGCCTCTATGCCTTGATTCTTGAAAATAACTAGTTAAAACATCGAAGTTATACTCAAGATTGCCTTTACGCCTTGATCTTGAGCCTAACCAACCATAATCCATTATTCATTAACCATTCTTTAATCATATTAGACACAATCTTTAACTTTCTTTAACTTTTAAACCCTTTCTTTAACTTTCAAGATTCAACCAAGAACTCATAAAGACTCATAAAGAACTCATAAAGAACTCAAAGAACTCCTAAAGAACTCATTCAAGATTCAAGATCTTCAATCAAGAACTCAATCAAGATTCAAGAACTCAATCAAGAACTCATCCAAACTCAAACAATCCACACGCATAACCATCAAGTTCCATTCGAAAATCACCATTAAACTTATCCAATATTCATCAAACTTTAACATAATAATCATGATCATAAAACAACATATAAACAATCATAAAATCATGAAAAAACCATCATCAAAACATCATATAAACCATATAAAAATCAGAATATATACCATACATAAAACCATAGATAATCATCATCAAACAACCTAAACATGCATTTAATCTATACTATAAACATAGTATATTAACAAGGTTGAGAAAGTATGTTACCTTATTGAAGATAACACACAAAATTAATGCAAAAAGTTGCTGCCCGGAACAAGACACACACGGCCAAGCAACACGGCTAACCCACGCACTTGCACCACCACACGGCTAGACCACGAACACCTCTGCCCAGTCAGCACGGCCACCACTGCTGCCCCACTGCACGGCTGCCCACGGTGGCACCACTTCCACATGCACGGCTGCTGCACACACGGCCAATACTCGGACCACGAACACGAACAAGCACCCAAACTCAACCCGATCTAGTGAACTCGAATGAAATGAATGTGTTTGATATTGTGTTTGAACACTTAAAGATCAATAGAGTTTGAATCTTTAAGTTTGGAATTCAAAAGATGGATGAACAATTGGATGATGACCAATGCCAAAAATAGCGTGTGAACTAGAGAGCAAATGGGAGGGATTTGTGTTTGAATTTGATGGCAAGAGCTTTTGATGGCAAAATGAGCAAGGGCCTTACTAACTCTCCTATTTATAGAGTTAGTCAAGGTGTGAACACAAGGGAAGTGGCAAGCCTTGCCATGCCTTCTAAAAACCGGCCATGAGGGACAATTGGGCCTAAAATGGGCTCTCGTGCTCTATTGGGCTAATTTACAAAAACCGCATGATTGATCATGCACAAATCGATTTAGCCCAAAACATTAAATAATTAATTAGAAATTTAAATAAAAATTCTAATTAATTAAATAATAATTAAAATAAATAATAACAACTGCAAATAAAATAATTCGAATTAAATCGAAATTATTCACATAAAGTAAAATAAATAGTTCAACAATAAATTTGAACTAACACACAAATACACATAAATACACATAATTATCGACAAAAATACCAATAAAAATCTGGGTCATTACAGTTGGGGCTAGGAAGAAATATTTAGTACCCTTCTCAGGGGGAATCTTTGGGTACACAATGTTCTCTGTCTGCTCTTGACCAGAGGTGGATGGACCATCGAGGTTCATATTTAGTATACCTACAAGTTTTTCATATGTGGAATGGTAAATGTTAGGATGTGCTACAGATGGCTCCAAGGGGTAGGGGGTTTCTACCTCTTCTCCCCCAGACACTGACCCATCCGAGTCAGAGAGTAGAGGGATGGCCTCAGGGATATTTTGGGATTCAATCCCTTCATCACCCTCGACCCGAAGGACCCCAGTGCACTCTAGGGGAAGAAGGGGTGGAGTACTTGACATGTCCAATACCTAAGTTATTGAAAATAAACTAAGGTAAAGAAAGGTACTCGACAGGACAAGGACTCACTTATTCAAATAAATACAAAGAAGGGGAAGACAGTTACCTTGACAAAGAAACTACTCCAAGGCTGCCTAGACACAAGCTGAGAGAAGACCTTCGAGGAGATTAGAGAACTCTAGAGAGAGAAAATTTGAAGAGTGAGAGAACGATTTTGAGGAAATGATTAAGGGGTTGAATATATAGGAGGTAAAGAATGTGAAACGGTTTTTACCTCATTATGGTAAAAATCAGCTAAAACGACATCAAATTATGAGTTTAGAAGGTGAACAATGTTCACTAATTCGTTGACTTTTGGTCAAACCCTCCACGTCATCAAGTGACAAAAGGCCCTATTCAACATAGGCATCCATCGAGGAGAATGGAGTGGCTGGACAGACATTCAGAGTCACTGGGGCTCATTAGCCCCTTGGCTTTGGAAAGAGCTCCTTAGGCCAATGATTAAGCCCTGCTCAAGGTAGGCACCCATCAAAGAAGATGGGAGGTTGGATGGGTATCACACTTATCATGGGGCTCATTAGCCCCAAAGGATCAGTTGATCACCTTAGACCAAGGTCCCACTCAATGTGGGCACCCATCGAGGCTGATGGGTAGCTAAGACATCTTTCCCTAACACTCGAGGTACAGGGAGACCCTCGAGGTCATCAGGGCTTTTTCATCTTCTACCTCTATCATGGTCGAGGTAATGGACACCCTCGAGGTCATTAGGGAAGGTGACTGACACTTAGTCTCTGGGGCTCATTAGCCCCTTGGCTTTGGGAAAACTCCTAAGACTTACAACAAGCCCTACTCAATATAGGCACCCATCAAGGGAGATGGGAGGCTGGATAGGTGTCAACCATGTCTTGGGGCTCATTAGCCCCTAAAGGGATAGTTGGCCACCTTAGGCTAAAGCCCCACTCAATGTGGGCACAACAAAGGTGTATTAACAAACTAAACATCTCTTTGACTGCACTAACACACTCGAGGTAGTAGGAGGACCCTCGAGATTACAAGGGTAAATCTTACCTTACACCTCTATCACGGTCGAGGTAGGTAAGACCCTCGAGGTCATTAGGAAGGTTGTCCCAGAACATGTCATTTCTAACCCTTGAGGAAAAAGGGGCAACCCATCGAGGTAAAAATCGGGGTAAAAAGGAAGACCCTCGAGGTGGAAAAGAGGTCTAGGAAACATCAACACTTAGAAAAATTATAAGGGTTTCAAGGAGTGAAGATCAGGGGAAGAGACCCTTCACTCAGTCAAGGTAATTACCTACAAGCCACCACCATCAAGACATGTTGAACACATGGATCGAGGGAGACACCCTCGAGGTGCAGAGGGAGGAAGACCTAGCTAGACAAGTGGGTCAAGGTTACCTCGATACACGAACAAAAGGGAATTGAAAGCCTTGCAGGCATTACTACCTCGATCGAGGGTCCTTCCTCACACGATCGAGGTTCCCTCGATCGAGGAGACTTTCCTCCTTGGGAAAACACCCTCGAGGTTTATGGGAGAGTAACGCCTTACAAGCCTATGGATCAAGGTCACCTCAATCAGCAACTTTCCCTCACGATCGAGGCTACCTCGATCGAGGCCTCCTCCTGAGAAACCCCATCGAGGCTTTTCTTGGGCCTCCATGGGGCTTAGGTTACCTCGATCGAGGCCCCCTCCTGGGAAACCCCATCGAGGCTTTTCTTGGGTCTTCATGGGGCTTAGGTTACCTCGATCGAGGTTCCACACGATCGAGGCCTTTCCCTTATTGGAGACCCCATCGAGGCATTTCTTGGGCCTCCATAAGGCTTAAGTAATAAAGGTCATGAAAAACCTCTGCAAACCCCATGATCGAGGAAACCTCGATCGAGGTCCCTTACGATCGAGGTTACCTCGATCGAGGCAGCCTCCCTATTGAAGACCCCATCAAGGTAATTTTCATACCTCCCTGGGGCCACCTCGATCGAGGGACTTTTCCCTCACGATCGAGGTTACCTCGATCGAGGCCCCCTCCTGGGGACCCCATCGAGGCTTTTTTGGGGTTCTTGATGGGGGCTTGGAGATCGAGGATACCTCGATCGAGGTTCCACACGATCGAGGTAGCCTCGATTGTGGTCTCCCCCTCATGATCGAGGTGCCTTAATTGAGGCATCCTCGTGGTCATAAGAGGTTTGAAGATTTGTTTGTTTTTTTCCGGAGTATTCCGCTCGGCATCCAACGTCCATGGATTCCCGTTCCACGCCGAGCGTGGGGCTAATTGTTTCGGGCCCACCCAGGTGGTCAAACCCGTATTAGTGGGCCCAAATCCTAGGCCCAATTCTGGTGGGGCTAGGTACATATCAGATATTTTATGGCGAATACAGAGTTGCTAGGTGTCAATCATCTTGGTAAAGCTTTGACCAGGTTTCCATGGACCTGGCCCATATGCCAGCCTAACCGGCCCAGCAAGAACCCTAACTAGGGACTTAATGCTTATATAAGGATCAATCCTACCATTCTACAGGTACGCAATTCATAGTCCACAAACTCACAAAATACTCTGAATCCTTATTTCCAATATCTGACTTAAGCATCGTAGGGGCGTTCCCGGGTTCCACCCCCGGGTTAGCAATCTCTGACTGTTTTGCAGGTCACAGCATTAACCGAGGATCGCCCAGAGTACACGTCATACACCAAAAGATCGTTGATTATTCAAGAGAAGTTCCAGAACAGGAACACTAATAATTCAACCTTTGTCCATTTCACTATTAATAATCCAACATTTGGATTATTCGCCAATAATCCAATCTTTGCCCCTAATTTGCTTTAAAAAAAAAACCAGCACAAAAACAACAAAGCATAGTTTCTGACATTGACGATTTTGCCCCAAATTTGGATAATGCAATCCACGCTGAAACCCTGGAGCGGGTTATAATTTTTTACCACTTATCAAATTTCCTGGTTGAAGACTTGAAGCTCGGATTTCTGCAGTTTGTCCAATTGTCCTGCCATTTATAGCAGCTCGAATTATGCCTCGCTTGTCCAATTCATACCTCTTTATTTACAACTTTGTTCAAACTCTTGGCTGGTAATTACTCTGCAAAACCCTCCATTTAACTCGTCAAAGTTGATGATCATATTCATTGCAGCAATCAGCACTTGCAATTATATTGAAGCAGATACAGTATCAATGTCAAGTATTGCATAATATATTCTTATCTCGTCGCAGGGCAGTGGCATTGTTGAGAATCTTGAAAGGGTTCATTACCTCCAAGTCTTTCAATGGCGCCTTTGCCTCATCTGGGGAACTTATCTGTAAGCAATTTCATTTCTCTTAGTGTGTTCACCTACAGAACTAATTACGCTTTAGTTTACTACTTATAAATTTGACCAATGAAGTTTAATTTGTTCTTTGTGGGGTGTAATGGTGTATAGGTTTATTGCAAAAATTTGCATTCTTGGAAGTTATAAATGGAGCATTGGGTATGTTCTTCTATCATTTTGTAGATATTCAACTTTAATTCTGTTTTAGTTGTGTAGTTCAAAGAAATTACAGCCCATCAATTGTTACACTTTCTATCTTCGTCTCCTTTCCAATTTAGTCCATTCAATGTGAGAGTACCATTCAATAAATACAAGAGATGGACTAAATTTTTCCATACCATATTTAGGCTCAAAAGTGGTATATTAAGGGTGCGTTATTAGGTTTACACTAGCTGAATAGAGATGAACTGAACTGAACTTAATAGTGATGAACTGAAATGAACTTAATAGATTGTATTAATTGAACTTAATAGAGATAAATTGAACTGAACTTAATTTAATCTGAAGTAAACAAACCCTTAGCTATCACTTGTTAGAGATGGGAAATTGAGGTAGGTTTTGAGTAGATGTTGTGAAAAGGTAACAAAAATAGCTTTCAAAGTGGTTTTTGGTTTTTGTATTTACTTTATCTAAATGTTTTTTCGTTAATAACTAAAATAGTTTCCAACATAAATATGATACCCTGCGAATATATTATCATTATTGGAAAATTTTATTTGAAATTCACTTAATATTGTGACTTAAATCGATTCGATTGACCCACCTTTACCCCCGACCATTATTTTTTTTTTTTTTTGGTGTCAATAAGCCACAAAGGGCAGGGATGAGAATCGATCCCAGGATCACCTGGAATCAGGAGGGAAGTTTTAACCATGCGACCATTAATTTGTGATATTGATTACTGTGCCATGTAAATCTACTTGGTAAAGACCTGAATTCTAATCACTATGAAACTGAACTGACCCGACACTAAATGACTTTATTTTAACCCGAATGTGACCTAATCCAATTTAACCATATCCCGTGTCCTATCCAAGCGTCAATTGTCATAGAGGATACAATTAAATAATCATAATATATTACTTCCTCCGTTCCAAAAAAATCGCAACAATTGGGGTATCACGGACTCCTAGGCAATTTTTTGTTGTGAGAGTAAAAGTGGGATATGTGATGATGTGAGAGATAGAAAGAAAAAACTTACAAAAATGGAAAATTAAAATTGTTGCATTTATTTTGAAATATCCAAAAATAGAAATTGTTGCGTTTTTTTCGAAACGGAGGTAGTATTAGATTTGACTTTATCTTTTCGTTATAGGAGTATTTGATTTTTCCCCTTACTTATAAGAACACTAGCTTTCTATGCATGCTATGTGTGCTCCACATTTTGAGCATAACAATCACTCGGTAATAAATAAATAAAATCAAAACCAAAACTCTGTATCTATATTGACATCCATTTTATGATGGAAAAAATTGTATTGTTGCACTTATAAATAGTAATAAAAAAACACATTATTTAGAAGTATAAATAATAAAATTGACTCTTATAATCATTGCCCCCTGATTCACTTATAAAGTTTGTATATTAATTTTTTTTATTCATGTTATGGGTGCGATAACAATTTTTAGAAATTTGTTCACAGGAAACAAAAAACTCACAAACGAATTCACATCCACTTTGCAAATAAATTAGGAATTAAATTTTGGAAGATTTAAAGATGTAGTTAACACTTAATATTTAATAATTAATGTAGTTAACACTTAATACCTTGCATGCAACTAATTTAGTTTGCACAACTGCAAAAATGCAAAATTAGAAAACATATATATGCAAAGCAGAAATTTGGAAATGAGCACGAAATGTCATGTGAGTCTCCTATTGATTTTAGGCCAATAATCTATAATTGAAAAATAAAAGCAGTGCAACAAATAGCTTGGGAATTAGAAGCACTTACTATTCGTCCAATTCGTACTCTTGATCTACATAATTACACCCATTATAGTTTTTCTCCTATCAAATTTATAATATAATAAAAAAAGTAAACTATTTATGTGAAAAACTATAACAATATGGGTGTCTATTTGTAGAGAATTCAAATATATAAATTTTGGTGTTTATATTTTATTTTTTTGAATTATTTATTTTTTAATATTTTCATTTTAAAAATTACAAAAAGTTTCCTTTTTAGTTAATATTATGTAGTTTGAATGTTTAGAAAATTTTAAGGGGTATATTAGACTTTTCGAGGGGGGACACCATTGCTCCCCCTTCACTTATATAATAGAGATAACTTATGAGTCCCACACATTATTGACTGTTTAAATAAATATGTCATTCATCAACTTTTATAGCATGCTTGGTTTGTTATTTTTTAGTGTTTGAAATGGAGTCAAATAACCATCTTCAATCCATTACCTTTTGTTTGATATGAGATGTTGGTAACGCATTCTTTTTCTTAATGATAAACATTGCCACCATTTTGCTACCCTTTTCAACTTTGTGGAAACAAAATCCTTTCCCCTCTAATTTGTCTCCGTTCCACTTCCTTAATTACACCAAACAACTGATGGTTTCATGAAATACTGTCCTTTCCCTTTTTAATTTGTTTCCATTCCTAAATTTATACTAAACCCCCCCTTAGAGTTTCAATGACTAGTTTTATCGTACACATATAGTTTATACAACTACTTTGAAAGCTAATCCTAACAACGAACATCTATAAGTTTAGAGCTGATGGCTGCCCTACAACTAACAACTTCTTAACAGCCAACAACTACAATTTGTTTTGCCGAACACGCCTTAAGGCCATGCTTACTATTTAGTGTCAAACACTACATACTTTAAATAGTAGTGATTGGCAATAGTACAGTATTTCACTATATTTAATGATATGAGCTGTTGGTATAGCCATTGCCAAAAGCTATTAAATCTTCTTTAAAACGTCAATTTTGTTACTTATTTCATGTTTTGATAGCTATTTTTACACCAAACACCAACATTACATAGGTACTTGTACCACCAACATCTACTAGGTGACAACTAGTTGGTCCATTAATAGCTATCTTCACTGCAAACATTTCCTAAATTATAATTGTTGTACATAAAAAAATTGAGATAGATCAACTGAAAAATCTGCTAATACAGCGAAACAAATGATGCCTTTAGTATACAACATTTGGGACTCACTATTCGACACAACACAACCTTAGGGTTGGATGCAAGAAACAACACAATCTAAAGCGGGTGCTAACTGCTAGGGGCAACACATTATTTTGAGTTAGGTGAGTCAATCAATCAATCAAAGCCTTGTTTCCATAAGTGGGGCCGGCTACATGAACCAAAGTGATTATTCCGAAAGGTCGTCCACATAGATTTTCCTCCTCCACCCCGCACGATTGAGAGCCTCAATTTCTTGTAAATCTAACTGCTTCATATCTTTTCTAACTCCTTTCCACCAAGTCATTTTCGGTCTCCCCCTACCACGTTTTAAAATCCCCCTGATCCCACTCTTCCACTCTTCGTACCGGTGCTCCCTGGGGTCTCTGTGTTACATGCCCAAACCAACGCAAGCGATTTTCTCTTAGCTTGCTCGCAATATCTGCAACACCAACTTTCCTACTAATATTTTCATTTCTGATTCTATCTCATAGAGTGTTGCCACACATCCATCTCAACATCCACATCTCTGTAACCCCTAACTTTTTGAGTTAGGTGAGTAAAATAAAAAAATCCCCGAGCATCGGAGATTCACTGGAAGGTGCATTAAAACTTAAAAGGTTGTGCCACAATCCACTCCCAACTTAAAAGATTGTGTTTCCATTCTCACTGGTGTACATAACTTTTCAATGAAGATCCGATGCTCCAATGTCTTTTATAGCACAAAAGGTTGTGCTGCCCCTTACACCCGCTTCAGACGGTACTATTCTTGCACCCAACCCAAAGGTTGTGCTGTTTGATTCATTTTTTCCTTAAATCTATCTACAATTTATCCTGTGATTAATATTAAAAGAATTGTTAGACATTTTCGGTCACAATGTTCTACTCTGCTTTACTTTATTTCTACTTTGGCAAGCTTTTATTTTTCACCTTAGTTATTCTTGCCCTGCATGCAACACTCTCATACTTTCTTTCACACAAACTTTACCATGCACCTTCCTTGTATTTTTTTTTCTCAGGAAAATTGTCATCCAACACACTATGTCTACTACTTTAATTTTAAAAATTACTACATTGGGAAGAACATGTAGGAACGGTGGGAGTAATTTTATGTTGATACAATGTGTTAATTTGTAATCTTGTTTTAGAATTAATTACTACTACCCTTGTTGGGATCTAGTTGTTTGAATACTAATAGAAATAATACTCCTTCCATCTCAATTTAGTTGTTACATTTGTTTTTGGATCCGTTTTTTAATGCAATAGAATAAAAACATGTAGGGACGAATCATTTTTAAAATGATTGGAAAAAAGGTGGAGTATTAAATGAGAACATGACCAAAGTAAGGGTAAAATATGAAGAAATTAGGTATGGATATGACAAAAATGAGAGTAAAGTTAGAAAAGTTATTGTGAAGACCACAAGAATAAAAAGAAAATCTACCAAGTACATTAAGACATTATCCATTTAAGGAAAATATAGCAAGTACTTTGCGATAGTTATATATTTTTTTATTATTTTGAATCAGTGACTGATCTAGAAAAAATGTTTGGTGGAGTCAAAATGCTTTTGATATATTTTATTGGGGTCAACTAATCAAGATTACATGAAAGTTTTTGGAAAATTCTAAATTTTACAAGAGAATTTCCACATTTATGTTCAAGTCGGGTCAAGGGACTCCACATAGTATAATGTTGCTCCTTAACTATTTTGAATTGGGCTACTTTTGTAGGTACTTGCTTAATTTGTTTGTTTTGGTGCGAGTGAAGGTATTGTCCCAAGTGGAGTGTTATTGCCTTTAATGCAATGGGGAGGAAGAAGTCACTATCTTTTGGCAATTGCTGGGAAAATTGTTGAGGTTCAAGCAACCCTTATGTTCATGTTTTGTACCCCATTTTCATTAGAAAATGCCTTTCTTATTTCATGTTTTTTATCCTATGTTCTGTGACGGGTTTTCTAATTGCTAGTTATTTTCATCTTAAAACCTATACAGTTACAGGAGTCTCCATCCATTTTCATAACTTTTGTTGCCTGGAGCATCGGTGAGGTGAGTTGCTTCATTTGTACTCCTTGGGGAAAAAAATCTTGACTGCCAGCAATTTTTTTTTCCATCTTTGTAAATTTAATTCTCAAACTTTGTTGAGCGGGTTGAGCCATATATAGTTCACTTTTAAAACCTATTGCATCCCATCACGGCGTCACCATGTTACTGCACGATTCCTCTCAATTTACACGGAGGCTTTTTTGTCATCATTGTTCGGAATTTGTGTTGTGAATAAGTGAATTTGTGTTACTATGTCTAGTTGAACAGTTGAACTTAATTGAGGGAATTTGTATAATGACTACCTGTCTGGCTTGAGAAGGCACATCAAGATCTTGAGTCACATGTTTAATTAGTTCAAGTAAGTTTAGTTAAATGGCTAATATCTGTTATAGATTAGTTTACAGAACTCAAGGCAAATAAGCTAATGTGGATTCAGTCCAGTCCTAATAGAGATAAATTTAGGTCAGGGCTTAAATTCATTTCCAAACTAAAATTAATTTTGGGCAAGTTCGGTTAACAAGTTTAGACAAGGTGAAACTAGGATCATTAATTTTAAAGAAATTCTGTTTGGGGAAAATAATAAGTTCAGCCTAGGTGATAAATCATATAAACGTGGGAGTTTTCAGGTGAAAATAATTGGGCGTAAGTTGCTCATTACAGATAGAAGCTTGATTTCAAGTTATGGTGCAAGCTTTTCTTAGATACAGGTGTTTAGTGCTCGTTTCAACTGTCCAAATCCATATTATTCATGGATTAACAAGAGTATAAAGCTGACCACACCCCTGGTGGTGTAGCCTCCACTTCAGCGTCTCAAGTCGTTTTCATGATTTTTCAGATAAGACAGAATTGACAGGTTCTTGATGTCTTTATAAGGAGGGTTATGTTCAAGGAACTTGCCAAATAGATATTTAGCCTTAATCAGGATCATTGAGGTCACATCAGTGGAGGAATCATTGACGTGTTGAACATAGATTGGGGTTTATGATGATGAAGGTAAATAATGTTTAGTGTGAGGAGTATGTGAGGTTAAAAGTAACTGACAGGGGATTTACTCAGTTGGTCCAGTAGCAGATAAGTTGTATTAATTTCAAATACAGCCGAAATGGCGGTCACAACAACTATAAATAAACAGTATCACCTAGACATCAGTACTGGATTATTAGCATTTAGAATGTTTGAGATTCTTCGAAAAGACGCGGAATCAGATTCTACCAAATGGAACATGTTGTTTGTCACGCACTACTGTGACTGACAGGGGGTGCACTCAGTTGTTGTTCTAGAGGCAAAGATGTATTAATTTCAATTAGAGCCAAAATGGCGGTCACAACAACTATTGGAGCAAATCAACAGTATCACCTAGACATCAGTACTGGATTATTAGCATTTAGAATGTTTGAGATTCTTCGAAAAGATGCAGAATCAGATTCTACCAAAGGGGACATGTTATTTGTTACGCACTATTGTAAGTGCCAAAAAAAAGAAAAATGAAAAGGTATATAAAAATGTGAAGTCTGTTAGAGAGGAAAGCGAAGGCTGGGAAGAAAGAAAATGACATGCTAGAAGATCACAAAATATGTTACTCAGACACAGAATTGTCTACTCGAATCTGGGTGTCCAAGTGTCCGATTATGTTATTTTGGGAAAAGTAGCAAGTTTTTAGTTAAAATTGAAGTATTATATTATCTTGTTGTGTCCAACACGACATGAGTCGCCATGCGTTTTTTGAGGTAAATGAAGGTGTTGAAGTAACATAGATCACAAAAGATCAGTATATCTTTCCTGCATGAGGCTTCTCATCTTGTATCTCCCTTCTCAATTCAATAGATTTAATTGAATAGTGTTGGGGCCTTTTGGCAAGTTATAGTAATACTACTGTGGTAAATCATATGGAGTACTTCTTTAGTTATTTTATAATTGCAACATTATGTTTTTTATGCTATTCATACACTCACTTTGACCGTATTACTTTCAAATATACTAAAATCCAAACACCAAAGTTATCAAAATTACCTTTTGACTATTCTCAATTTATTTTCTCTGTGTTTTAATAGACTTAACATTTGACTTTTCACACTTGTTGAGCCACAATTTTGAACCATATAAAAAAATGCTTATTTGGAAAGTGTACGTCAAGACAAATCTAGCAAGATTCCACGTGATTGTACAAACAATAATCAATGGTCAAAGTAACTAAGATTAATAGTGTCAAAGGTCAACTTGCTACACGTATTTAAAAAATGGAGTTCAAATTTATACATTAATAAAAGTAAAAGTCTTATACGATGCATTTTGAAGATAAACAAAGGAAATATAATGTACCTAGAAAAGAGTGATTAAAATCTTATTCAGCATATGCGAAGATTTGTGTGGGAGACGCTTACTTATGGATGGTCAACAATTGTAGGACATGCAATTTCTAAAAATATATGTATGTATGAGTATGTTTGTGTGTGTGTATAAATGCATGTGTATATGTGTATCATATTTTTTCTTAATATGAATAGCACATGCAAATTCTACTAGATAAGGTAATAATGTTTAAGCTTAGTGGAATTTACTTGCTATCCACAGTTTGAAATGCTTATTCTTCACGCTCATTCATGAGGGATCGGTTCTTCTATTTGCATGTTCCTTTGCTGAACATTTGTTTGTGGTTTGGCAGTTCTTTTAGCCATCACATGTTCATCCATCACCATATCTTGTTTCTACTTTCTTCGTTTCATATTGGAAACAGTATTCATCTAATCCTGAGAATGGATAAACTGATACAGATAATTAGGTATTCAAACTATGCCTTGAGTTGTATCGGAAAATGCCCATATTGGTCGACTTATGTCAGGTTTGCTTACTTGAGCTAATTGAACTCTTGCTTTCCGTAAAAGTAGATATATGCGCATTCAACTGCAATACTAATGCCAAATAGCGGTTTCTGGTTTTCCTTGTTAATTTGAACAACTGCCTCTGTCAGGTACACTGCTTTCATCCCAGTGTATCCAGTTGGAGTTGCTGGTGAAAGTAAGTGCTGTTCCATAACTCAGCAGTGGCTTTCTTTTCCCTATTATTGTAAAGTTGTTGAAGTTAGTGTACATTTCACATCTTGCAGTGTGGCTTATGTACCAATCACTTTCTTACATAAAGGAGAAAGATCTTTACACTGATTTCTTCAGTGTCTTCCCGTTCAGTTATTACACATTTGTCCAGGTAATACATAACTTATCTCTCAATATGCTCATCATTTATTCTATTCTTGATAATTTCTACTCTTCACGTCACTCTAGTCCTGGTTATGGTCTTGTGGCTATTTCTGAAGAGTATTTGCTGACATGAAGAGTGATTCACATTGTTACCATTTAGAAACTTATACTTTATCCTCATGGCTCATTTTGGGTTCCTTGCAAGGATGCCTCTGGCTAATTTATATATTCATTAATTATAATTGTATCCTAAAGCGTACTTTGTAAGTCTAATACCAAGATGAACCATTTGCATTAGGTGGTTCTCCTCTGCTATCCTTTTCTTTGGATGAAGCTCTACCTGCATTTACTGAAACAAAGACGGTCCAAGTTGCGTAAACATGATGGAAAGAAAAGAGAATAAACATTATAATACAGTCTCCAAGACCTCAAAGAGGATTAACGCATGCTATATCTCTTCAGTATGTATCTCGTTTGTAATTGATGCTTGATTCTCTGAATTCAAATCAGAATGCATTCTTTCAGCCATATGTCTGTGTATTTGCTTCTGTAGTTTACTTTCTGTCAATGTTATTTCTGAGTTAGGAATTATTTCTGTAGTTTAAAATACTCATATATCCTTGAGTATTTTGCATGACTTGGATGCTGTTGTACACTGCCTTTTTTTTTAAAGAAAAATTTAGTGGGACTCACCTACAAAATTGTCTGTATCCGTATTGGTGCTTCTTGAATATTCTTATTTGATGCCTGATTTACTTAGTGGGTTGTAACATTCTTTAGTTGGTAATGTCTTGATTTAAATCCTCCTTTCCCTAGGTAATTTTCTGATGTACTCTGGAATTTTTTCCCCTTGGAATTCAGCAAAACCAGAAACAATGATTTTGGATGAAATTGATTCTTGGATTAACTCAATGCTTCTTTAAAAGTTAAGTATTGGTAATCATTTTATGTGTAGTGGTCTGTTTATTAGAGATAATAAAGCCAGGTCCTGTGAAATCATACCTAGCAAAACATAAATGCAACTAGCAATTGCTAACTTGCTAAGAATGATTGAACAAAGGTAAAACTTTTTACCAGAATTCAGAATTGAACACTGCTAGATTTTTTTGATAAAACAGTAGAACATGAAGAAAACATTCAAATCATTAGGAACTTAAAAAAAAACAAAGAAAGAAAAAGAAACATTTACACCCATCAGCTGGTTTTCAAACATATATGCCAGACTGATCGGAGAGGGAGGGGTAACTTTTTTCTTTTAACGAGTGGAGGGAAGCTCCTCGTAGTTGTCGGGCTGAATGAAAATGCAGTGGTAGACGAGAGAAGCAATAGTAGCACCAATAAATGGGCCGAGCCAGTAGACCCAGTGGTTGTTCCATGTCCAGCTGACAACAGCAGGCCCGAAGGACACTGCAGGGTTCATGGATGCACCGTCAAAGGCTCCACCCGCCAAGATGTTGGCTCCAACAATGAGGCCGATGGCCAAGGGAGCGATGATTCCGATGTCACCCTTCTTGGGGTCGACAGCAGTGGCATAGACGGTGTAAACAAGTCCAAAGGTCATCACTATCTCAAACACAAGGGCATTCCAGACAGTCACCCCAGAGGATAGAGCAAATGCAGAAGTTGGCTGGTACAGGGGAAAAAAAAAATTCAGGTTAGTTTCTAAACTTTGGAAATTGAAAAATGTAATGAGTTGGTTTTGTTTTTTTTTTTTTTTTTATTTATTTCTTAAAGGTGAAAATTAGAAGTGAAAACTACATAAAAAGATTTAGCAGGTTTTTGATGAGACCGTCTCACTATGTGTTTTAACAGGGCGGAGCCAAGGGGGGGCTAGCGGGGGCCTCGGCCTCCCCCTTGGCCCAAATTTTTTAGTATATACAGTATAAATTTTAAGTGAACTTTAAACATTAAAAATATAGTAGCTCAATTGGTTTGATTGCTTGTTTATAATCCCTTAGATTAGGGTTCAAGCGTCACTAGTAATATTCTTAACATTTTTTGCTCTATACCATTGTATTACTTTGGTGTGATATTAATTTCGGCCCCCGTGATAAAATATTTCTAGCTCCGCCACTGTGTTTTAACTAGAAAAAGTAATGAAAAATCAGCAAAAGTCATTGGAAATATATAAAAGGCTATCATCTAATTTTATACATTATAACTTTTTATATGTTTTTTTTTGTAACTTTTGCAAGTTTTTTTTAAACCTTCCCTAGTGAGACCGTCTCACCTATGAATTTGTAAAAAAGATAAGCAGGTTGTTCATAAATGTTTACCAGTCCACCAGTGGAGAAGTTGAGGAGGAGGCAAGCAACCACAGCACCAAGACACTGAGCAATCCAATAGATGATAGTCCTAAAGAAGGAGATTTTCCCGCCTAGGAAAGCACCAAGTGTGACAGCAGGGTTGACGTGACCACCGGAGATGTTAGCTCCCACCGCAACAGCCACAAACAGCGCGAAACCATGAGACAATGCAGCAGCTACCAGCCCAGCCGGTGTTGCGGGTCCATCACCTGTAAGTTTTCCTGTACCCCAAAACATTCCAAATATCATTCATCAGTAACTTTAGAAATGAATATGTTCAAACCTTCAGATATATGCATATAGCTGATATGTATTAAATCATAAGAGTTAGTGATCATGGTTGAGTGGAACTTACCAAATGCCATGCCAGAACCTTCTCCAGCAAAAACAAAAATAAGCATGGAGATGAACTCAGCCAATGCCGCCTTGAGGGCAGCAGGTTGGCTGGCCTCGGCCGGTGAACCAATATCGATTCTCGGAATTGCCATTCTTTTATTTAAATTTAGTTACACTTGCTAATCCAAAAAGGCTAGGTGCTTTCTAATAAGCTTGTTCCTCTTAGCTCTGTGTAGTGCATAAGAATGACCTTATTATATAGTTGGTATTGTGGATGTTTTAAACATTAATAGGGCTTTTCCTCTTATTTTTTTTATTTTAAAATTTTTCCTTTTGTTTTTTAAAACATAAAATTAAAATAAAAAATTGCGGGACTGGGTCAAGTGAGGGGTGACTTAATGTTTATGCCCTTTTGTGAATCGGAGCCTCCAAAATGTTCCCTATTCTCCACGTGGCACACAGATTTGATCAGACGGTGGAAATAGCTGTTAATCACCGGCCAAAACTAGTGGTGATGGACCCATCAATGATTGATCAAGTCATACATTTACCGGCCATTGTAAGGATAGTTTATAGCAGACAGTGTAATAGGTGATTAGAGAAGTGGTTAGGTGAGTTGTCTTGGCTCCTTTCTATTGTATTAATTTTATGTCATTGTGATAATCTTAATTAAGTGATAGTATAATGGTTGTTTGTGTGTAATAATTAATAATGTGCATTACTTTTTGTTTAGTGGAGATAATAAAGTGCTTAGTTTTAGTTTAATGATGCATGCAATGCAATATTGCAACTTTTGGAAGGTCCGGCGGAGCTAGTTTCTATTCTATGCACTATTAGATCTTTATTCTCCAGCTTTATCTTTTGTAAAATTATGTCTATCCCTAGGGCTCTCGTTAGATTTGCCCACAATCTGGCTATCGATGCCAGGCAAGCAAGGATGTGACGAGATCGATTTATGTATTTTTCTTATTTTTGTTCTTGTTGTCAAAAAAAAAACTTTTGGAAGGTACTCATAGTAATTAGGGGTGCTTATGAGACGACACAACTCTTGAGTTACTTGAGCCCTGCTCGGTCAAAACTCTACTCGAATAAGCTCGACTCAAAATTTTAACAAGTTGAGTCAAGCAAGTCGATGATTTGAAAATTCATGAAAAGCTCGAAAAGTTGAGGCATTGACTATCAAATACTCTGTAGAAAAAAATATTTAAAAGTAATATGATGTATATCTTTAGGATGATACCAAGATAAGATAAATTGCGAGCTGACTCGTTTGAGCTTGATTCAACAAGACTCACATCATAAGCATTGCTACTATTAAGGGTAAAAAAAGCAAATTGGAGGAAAGGTGAAGTCAATATTATGGAGGGAAGTCTTTACTACGGCAAAGTTTGTGAGTCTCAAGTTCAACACCCTTGTCTAACAACTTTTCTTGTTCATGACAAGACCATATGTTATCAATATTTAAGTTGTAAAGCATATGCATGTATATATTTATTTCTAAAATGTGTAAATTTTTATGTAAGGTATATGCATATGGACACATGATTAGCTAAAGATTATGAAGTAACTAATAAGATTTATTACAAATTTGGTACTATTTTCCATCTCATTATCATTCCATATTTCATGCTAAAATATGAATTGCACGAATCTCCTTTAATGGAAGTGGATGAGAAGGTTCATATCTTTCCATTTGCTAACATACACTTCAAATTTTTACGCATTTTTTATCTCATGGAAAGATTTGAAAGGTAAAGAAAGTTTTGAAACAAAAAACTAAATACATCTGAAGTATTAGGTCATGTTCTTTTAAGCTAAATTAATCTCAATTGAAATGAATTGAAGTAAATTCTAGATTCAGTAGGAGTTGAGCTGAACAGAATTTTAAAAATTAAGTTCAAAAGAACATAGCCTAATACTTCTATTTATTGAGGTAATAAAAAAAAATGAGCTTATTGTGTTTATGATGGTGACTACCAAAAATTGAAAATGAATAAATTATTGCGTATAAGTTGCATCTTAGAATTGAAAGGGACTTTTAGTACTAAAGTTAATTGGTATTTGGTTGGTGAAAGCGTCATGCCCTGCTCACTAGAATTATTCTATAAGTTTCTTGTTTTGGGTTTCTATCCTAATCTTGTGTAATGCATCACTAAATTTTATAAAGTCCGTTTCATATTATGTGTGATCATGTGTAATACATCACAAAGGACGGGGATGAGGATCGATTTCAGGACTATTTTGAATCTGAAGTGAAGTTCTAACCACCTAAGTTGTTCCTGACTCTCTCAAGTTGCACATAACTTGTAAATTCTAGGTCAATGGGGTTAGTATCAGTGTGGCAAATGGCCTCATGGTTAGTGGTTCAAATTATAAGATAATAAGTTTGATGTCATATTTTCAATTTATTTTTTGTTCAAATAAAAGGTCATATTCAGGATTGTTGCCAATAAGTTTATTGTGTTTTGTTAATTATCCAATAGTAGTGATATTAATATTTCCACTAGGTATAATATTTTTAAAAAAAATAAATTTTGATAACATACTAAGACTTAAGCCGAATTTTACTGCAGGTCATCCGGTCCAGTTTTAGCCAACAGAGACATCTGAAAGGGGAAAGATAAGGAAACCTCACATATGCGTGCAGTGAGGTTCGAGACATGATGGACGGTACGAAAGGCTGAAACCTTCACCATCTAACCACGCTCTACTAGTCACCAGTCACCATGCATACTCAACTAGGGTTGAAATGAGATCAATTAATTTAATTTCAAACCCTAATTTTGGCCCAGATAAAAGGAAATTTTCCTAATCAAATTACAACCAAGGGAGTGATTATTATGATCATCCCTATCTTCTTATCCAAAAATAATAAGGCAGCTATCATGGCCATGGCCATGTGTATTCTACACTTGCAATATTTTATAAAAAAATCTCATGTTGTTATGGATCAACACAGACTAAATGAGTTGTAAGTTAATATATAGAAAATTCACACTTTCAAAGTTATATACAAATCTGCCAGATGAGATTTATAAGGACTTGTTTGGGACAAATAGCATGTACTCTTAAATCTACAAGCATATATTCATATCCATACTTGCAGGCTTAAGGCATATACTTTACTTGTGGAACTGGAACCTATCATTTGTCATTTTCATCCTCAATTATTCTCATATTGCTGATTTGATATTTGGGAATATAATATGAATAATACCCCTAATGATCCCATTAGTATTCATCTTGGTCTGGAATATTAATTGTCCCTTTTGTAGAATTTTCAATTTGTTTCTTTAAAAAATATGTAAGTTCAATGATTTATCCTTATCTCTAAATTTTGTTGAATCTGAACAGCTCAATAGCTTTGTCAAAACAAGAATGCCTTGAACTTGTGATGTATGTTATTGTTAGTGTCTTCCAAATAAATTCAGTTCAATCCAATTAAAAAGTTAAGTAGTATCTTCCATACGGTAATTAAAAGAGAGGAACTGAAACATGATTCCTTTTCCTGTAGTTCAATCTAATCTATCTCTAGATAGAAGACCAAAGCATCATTATTGTATACTTTTCAATTAAAAAATTAACTTCTAGAGGAATATTTAGTTTTTAAGGGTGTGTTTGGATGTAGTTTATGGAGTATCTTTTAGAATTTTGATCAATTTCTATCACTACGATATTCATATATTAGTGTTTGGCAAATTAGTGGTTGCTTGGCAGTAGCTTTTAATTTTTGAGGCAGAGTTTTGCCTTTTGGTGTAGCTTTTGTCAAAACTACTATTTTCTTCTTTAAAATGTTATTGTTTTGTAATTTATTTTATTTCTATTTCAACAACTACTTTTATGCCAAACATCAATGTTACGCCGCTACTTAACAACTATCTCTACAGACAACAAGTACCTCTACAATTGACCACTACTTCAATTCAACAACTAATTTTGCCAAATATACCCTAAATTTATCTGAGTCTAATCACTGT
Source organism: Salicornia ramosissima (assembly GCA_951394345.1). Taxonomy (NCBI): domain Eukaryota; kingdom Viridiplantae; phylum Streptophyta; class Magnoliopsida; order Caryophyllales; family Amaranthaceae; genus Salicornia; species Salicornia ramosissima. The sequence continues at coordinate 6,883,918 of OX596235.1, read as the reverse complement.
ATGCTAGTATCTTCCAAGCAAATTCAGTTTAATAGCTCCTGCTGAGTGTAGAATTAAGTTTAATATATTTCAAACAAATTCAGTTCAATTCAAATTTATTTAGTTCAATTCAGATTTATTCATTCCAAAAGAACATAGCCTGAGTGTGAGTGTGAGTGTGAGACCTTAGGTTCGATCTTCATTGCCCAAATCTTGGGAGGATTCCATATCATCCCCACCTCAAGTGCCTATATCATTTAAATTGAGTTGGTTGACTTAAAGCAGTATATCCTCCCAAGTTTAGACAATGAAGTTCGAACCTAAGAAATCCTAAAAAATAAACTCAACCTATTTTATGGAAAACCCTCTTCCCTAGAATTATTGTAAGCTTAATTTTAATGGATTAAAGTGGATAATTGTAAAGTAGGTTTCGACTATATTATATGAGAGACCATAATGGTAGACACTTATTTTCTGGAGCTAAAGACTTTTCTCCAGCTCTTCAATTTTATTCGCAGAAGCTATAGGGCCCTTTTAAAGAAGTGAAATGAGCCCATATCTCAGATAATCATTAATCCAGAAAACATGGTTGACAATTTATTTAGTTGTTATTAACTCATCTAATCGTATTTGGCATATTTCTTGCAGATTAACAATTCTATTTGTGGTTAAAAATTTGAAGTGATAGACCAAAATGACAATAAAACCTTGAGAGGGTATTTTTTGACACATATATTAATGTGCGTAAATCGATTTTTTTCTTCTTCAAATTTCGACCTCAAATCTAATCCTTAAGTATTAAAATGACGCGTAAAAGTGTAAAACCTTGATAGGACAATTCTTGCACACGTTGATCTACGTCCCAAATTGCCTCGATTTGTGCACTTTCATCTACGTGTAAAAAATTTACTCTCTTAAGGTTTTACGGGTTATTTTGACCCTTAAAGATCAGGTTTGAGGTCGAAATTTGCATAAAACAAAAAAATTAGCTATGATTAGAAAATAATAACTAACAGAATTAGTTTTGAGTTAGCAATAATGACATCTGACCATTTGTAATGACCTTAATGATACCTGATGCAAGTGATAAAAATTTGAAATATTTTGGCTATTAGGCCTAAACCTAAGGGCACCTGGAGAACTATTCCAATAAAAATAAATGTCTTCTTTACCCTTAAATTTTATTTATTTATTTTATATTTAGTTTGGTCGGAGCGTCGGGCATTGTGAATTACAACATCAAAGAAAATGTTGAATTATTAGGTATCCTTGAGAATTATAAAAATAGGATGGGTACACCCTAGAAAAGACAAAACCTCAAACATATCAATGAAAAAAAAATCCAATTATATATTCCCTTCGTAACATACTAAGTGGAACGATTTGACATAAAATAGATAGAAAAATATCAAATTTTGCAATTAATATGTTACGGAGAGGTTGTTTTATAAGAAATTGACATAGAATTAAAATTTTCATGAATTCCCATGAAGTGATACCAAAAGAGCAATCACCAAGGAAAATAACTATGTGAAGGCTTAAAATTCAAAAGGGCAATTATGCAATCAAAAGCCTAGGAATCACGACAAGAGAGAAAGGCTTAAATTCAAAGGCCTTGTAATAGGGCCGAGTCTCAACGCCTAGTACCGTTGTTCACCTAATACTGAGATGAATGGCCATTTGCAAAATAACACGTTTACAAACATTCAGGATTTCAGGTGAATAAATAGACCTAGCTAACAGAGTTACAGCCGCTGCTCCTATTATCCCTTGCCTCCTATTTGCTGATGATAGTCTCCTCTTCTGTAAAGCTTCTCGGGCAGCATGTCTGCAACTTGACAAAATCTTGCGAGAATTCATGACTCTATCCGGTCAGCTCATTAACTTTTGGAATAATGGAATCTAATAATCTCACCTTTAGTCGGTCTGAAAGTAACAAACCTACTTTTTGATTAAAAAATAACAAACCCACCTTTAAGGTTTATTTGTTTTCGGTGCACCCTACCGGTTTGTGACTTGTTGTAAGAGGTTGAATTGCGACGTGATAATCCCTCATTGGTTGATTTTTTTTGGGTTTAATTAACCTATTAATTTTTTAAAACCAATGAGGGATTGCCACATTGCAATTCAACCTCTTACATCAAGTCACAAACCGGTAGGGTGCACCGAAAACAAATAAACCTTAAAGGTAGGTTTGTTATTTTTTAATCAAAAAATAGGTTTGTTACTTTCAGCCCGACTAAAGGTGGGATTATTAGATTTCATTATTCCTTAACTTTTCGAAATCTTCCATTGTTTTCTCTAAAGCAGTGGTGAATTCCCGAAGACGCTCCTTAGCTAGCATTTTTAACATGACTCCCAAACATTTTTTGGGTCGTTATTTGGGTGTTTTCTTTAACTCAAACCGTTTCAACCACTCCAACTTTGCCCATATTATTCGCAAAGCTGACTCCAAACTAAATCTTTGGTCTGCATAATGGCTCTCCAAGGCAGGTAAAGCCGTCCTTATCCAGTCAAATTTAGAGGCTTTACCGTCCTTCTGTATGTCCACTTCTAAACTTCCGGTCTCCACCGCTTCGGCCCTGGATCGCCTTAACCGATCTTTCTTTTGGAAACAACATCCGGACAAACCAGGCCTTCCTATGATCTCGTGGGATAAAATTTGTCGCCCAAAATGTCTAGGGGGTCTCGGATTACGTAAAACTTCCGCAGTTAATGATGCTTTTCTATGCAAGCTTGGGTGGAAGCTCCTCTCCGATCCTTCTAACCTTTGGGTTCAGATAGTTGTGTCTAAATACCTCCGTTCCTCTTCTTTCTTTGATTACCGTACTAAACCCCATCACTCTTGGGTATGGAAAAATCTCCTTCTCATCTGACCCCTTCTTCTTAGAGGTTTGCGATGGAAAGTTGGTTCTGGTCAACGCATTCTCTTCTGGCTGGATAATTGGGTCTTTGGCACAAGTTTACTTACTCACATGGGCTGGCCTTCATCGGCAGTTGACAACTTCGACCTCACTGTTGATCAAGTAATTACCAATGGTGCTTGGAATTCTACTCTTTTGAGTTCCTTAGTCCCAGACACAATCCGCCTCACCATCCTTGGGATTCCTCTTCCTTCTCGCCCTTCCCCTGATGAACCATGTTGGGGTCTTTCCCCTAACGGCCAATTTTCTGTCAAATCTGCCACTTGGCTAGCTCATGGTCTCTCCCCTTTTATGCCTCATTGGGATTTCAAATGGATTTGGAAGTTAGACATTAACCCTATACTCCAAATCTTTGTTTGGCAACTCCTGCATAATGGTCTCCCAGTTCGCCGTAACTTACACAGTCGAGGGCTCCCTCTTTCTCCTCTATGCCCTCTTTGCCTCTCCTCGGATGAAACTCAGGATCACCTTTTCATTCTTTGCCCACACATTGCTGATGACGTTTGGATTCATTGTAAGGCCATTCGCTGGACCTGTGCATTTCCGTCCTTTCTCACTATCCCGTCCCTCCTCTCCTATCTTCATCAAACTAACTCCCTCTCCACTGTTAAGGTGCTTTACCTTCTTTGGATCATTTGGAAAGCTCGTAATAAGCTAGTGTTTTCGCAGTACCCTGTCTCTACCCCGTCTATCTTCTCCAAGGCTATGTCTTATTTCCATGAGTGGAATTCCCGCCTCTCCTTAGATGCTCTAGCTTGTCACTATGATAACTCTCGCCCACACTCTACTTCCCTTTCCTCTTCTTAGGTCGCTTGGCTTCCTCCTCCCCCAGGCACTCTTAAACTAAATTTTGATGGCTCTTCTTGCAATAGTACGACTTTGGCCGGTGTGGTCCTCCGGGACCACAAGGGCGATCTACTTCTAGCTCGTTCCTATTTTCTAGGTTCAACTTCCGCTCTCGTTGCTGAAGCTACAACCCTTCGCAACGGCCTCCTCCTAGCTCGGCAACCGCATTTTTCTACCATTTTTATTGAAGGAGATAATCTTACTTTCATTCGTGTTTTGTAGGGTTCTTTTAGTTGTCCGTGGAAGATCCATCTCCTCATGGATGATATACGCCGCCTCCTTCAGGACTTCGCCTCCTTTCATGCGACTCATGTCTATCGTGAAGCCAACCAATCCGCAGATTATGTGGCATCTCTCGGGCATTGGGCCCCTACGCATATTGATATAGATCCCTTCATGGATGCTAAATTCTCTTACTACTTGTACCGTGACCAATCAGGCTGTCTCTTCAAGAGGAAGAGTTCCTGACTCCCTTGTATACTTTTCCTTGCTGGAAAAAAAAAAACAGAGTTGGTCTACGTTGCAAAAAAAAAAAAAAAAGGTGTCTAGATAGGTCCAATTATTCAACCGAACCTAAATAAAGATCTAGTTTTGATATAATTCGAATTATGATTTGAAACTTGAAAGTGATTCGTAATAACTGAAACTAATTAAATTAATCTGTTTTGGTACTTAAATAGACAAATTGAAACAATCTTAACCCAATACAATTGACATGAGTTCATGGATATCAATTGGCAGCCTTTATGTTCTGATTGACATATTTAATTTAATTTAGATTAATTCAACCCAGAAGATTAGGACTTTAACAAGTCATTTTTTTTTATCTATATTATATAAGCCAAGGGGGAGTCATGGTGTCCCCCCTCAAAAAGTCTAAATTACCCTTCAAAAAATTCCTAAATACTTAAACTATATAATATTAACTAAAAAGGAAGGTTTTGTATTTTTTTTAAAATGAAAATATTACAAAATATATAATTCAAAAAAATAAAACACAAACACCAAAATTCATATTTTAAAATTCTCGACAATTAGATACCCATATTATAAAAATGTCTATTATATAAGATATTCATACATTAAAACACGCATAGCGTGCACATAAGGATAGTCTAGTAATAGGTGATGGTATGACTTTTAAGTGTAATTTACGCTATGTTTGGTTTGACGCATTTAAGCAATTCAATCTTATCTCTATTATATAAGTGAAGGGAGAGCAATGGTGTCCCCCTTCTAAAGTCTAATATATCCCTTACAATTATCTAAACATAATATAACTAAAAAGGAAACTTTTTATAATTTTGAAAATAAAAATATTACAAAATAAACAATTCTAAAAAATAAAATATAAACATAAAAATTTATATTTTTGAATTCTCTATAAATAGACATCCATATTGTTATAGTTTTTCACATAATTTTTTTTTTGTTATTGTATAAATTTGATAGGTGAAAGAGTATAATGGGTGTAATTATGTAGAAGAGTAAGAATTAGACGAATAGTAAGTGTTTCTAATTCCTAGGCTATTTGTTGCTTATATTCAATTATATTGCATATATGTTTTCTAATTTTGCGTTTGTGCAGTTGTGCAACTAACTTAGTTGCAAGCAATGTATTAAGTGTTAACTACATTGATTATTAAATATCGAGTAATTTTTTTCATGCATCCTTAAATCTTCCAAAATTTGAATCTTAATTCATAAAATTTAAGTGCATGTAAATAATTTTAATTCATAATTATTTAAATAAATTTGAACAAGTCTTTCCCTGTTTTTACATATAAACTTTTATTACAAAAAACGAAGATTATATTATTGTAAAAATTTTAATACATTAATAAACAAATTTGTAAGTTTTTTCCTATATTTTTTACTATTCGCAAAGTGGGTGTGATGTCAAAATTGTTACCACACTCATGACATGAATACGAAAAACTTAATATACAAACTTTATAAGTGAATCAAGGGGAAATGATTATAAGAATCAATTTTATTATTTATACTTCTAAATAATGAGTTTTTTTATTACTATTTATAAGTGTAACAGTACAATTTTTTTCCATCATAAAATGGATGTCAATATAGATACAAAGTTTTATTTTTTTGAATTTTTTCATTTATTACCGAGTTATGCTCAAAATATATGCACGCATAGCGTGCATATAAAGCTAGTTAAAAAAATATTAGATCAACTCAATCAGATTTTAAAAAATCAAATAAGTCCAATTTCATTGCTTTATTTGTCAATTTATATTTTTAATTGTGTATTAAAATAAATCATGAAAATTACATATTTAAAAAGTATTTATCAATACGAGTATAATAGTACATCAATTGATTTTTTTTTTTGTTATAAACTAGTGTACATGGATACATACTCAAATTTTCAAATTATATCAAATCAATTAAACATAGACTTATTCACGAATTCTTATTATCATCATCTACTCTGATATCGGATGGAAATAAAAATCTTTGAAAAATATAATAATATTTCATCAGTTTCAAAATAATTGATAAACTTTACAAATCAAGAATTTAGAGACATTTTTTTAGTTTGGTGTATCAAGTAATTTGATAGTTATTTTTTACTTCATATTATTTATGTGGGGCCATATAGAAATAAAGTAAAATAAAAGTGTATTTTAATTATTTGTGTATGACCATATATTTTATCAGGTTAAAAAGTTCACCATAAGAGAAAAAAGATAAAGTGTATCAATTATTTTTAAAAGTTTCAAATAAAAAATGTATCAATTATTCTGAAATGAGTTATCAAATAAGTTGTAAAAGGCACGCAATGTGAGAGGTATCTAGATAGACTAGACTACAACGTTCACACACACATCCTTATTGTAGAGTAGGCCGGTCAATATTGCAATGTTTTAATTTCTAGGTAAAGTTCAATATAGGTCAAGAGGTGAGAAAAATTAATACGTTTTGCCAATCTGACTTAAAATTGGCCTATTATTAGCAAATATGATTTGTGGGATTTGACCCGTTCAAGTATAGTGTTAACACGGAATGACATGTTTATTAAATGGGTCGGATTAAGATTGAGGGTTTAACCTTGTTAATTTGTGCCTTGAACCCGATTGTACCCCTTTTTTATGACCCATCACTCCATCAGACCATAAGGGGGCCCAACAAGTAGGGGTCCAAGGGTATGTTGGTCAGTGGCTTCGAGATGCAACTTTTACTGTACCCATTATATTGGCCTAAAGTTTTATGTTATGGGCCTATTTTTTGATAGTTCTGTATATTACAGATTAGTATATAGAACTAATATAAATTAAACACTTAATTTCAGCAATCTAACCTATTTTTCTTTGTTCTGAACTTCCTCAAGGTTAATAAAACGTTCCTTCTCTTTTGTGTGTGGAATTAGTCATCACATTATCAGCGATTCATGTAAATTTTATGTCATCATATTAGTAGCGAATCACGTAAATTTTATGTATGTTCTTATTTATCTTTATTCTATCTTTCTCGCATATGTTACAACAAATATTGTTTAAGAAAACAAGTTGACAGGATACATTACATCTAATTAGTAACTCTGTATACACAAACAAACATTGCCCACCAACTGGACACAAATTTGACCCGTTATCATCAAGTTCGGGTCGAGAAGTTTGAAGCGTTTAATTAAGCGGGATGATGTAACACGGTCCATTTAATAAACATGCAGGGTTAAGGCTAATGATATTCAATCCATACATATAAACATGTTGTCATGAACCCTACCTGACTTAACTCAATTACCAATATTAAACCTAAACCAAAATAATTAAGCTTCGGTAGTTGGGTTTTTTTAACCCATTACGTATAGCACACACATATAAAGCCATGTCCATAATCTTCGGTAGTTGGGTTTTTTTAACCCATTACGTATAGCACACACATATAAAGCCATGTCCATAATGAGAATGGATAACCAGGATATTACATCCCAAAAGTAAAGTAGTAATAAGATATCATGAAAGTAAATCATATTGATTCAAAAGTAAATGTTACACGGTATTAATAAACTTTTTAAACACATATTTTTAGCTTTTAGTAAGTTTGTATCCCGGGTAATGCACATGTTTATATACTTACTCTATCTAAAAAAAAAATGCAGCAATTTGAGGATTACAGACTCCTAGATATTTTTTAAAATAGTGTGTAATTAGGAAAGTGAGAGGTACTTGATTAAAATAAATGGAGAGAGAATGGAGGACAATATATATAATTAGATAATTGGTTGGAGAGAGAGAAGGTGTAGACAATTAAATAATTAGTAAGGGGATATGTCTTTTCAGTAGCAGAAGCTTTCCATATAAGGAAAAACATTTGTTGTATTTATTTTGAAACATCCCAAAATGAAAACTGTTGCGTTTTTTTCCCCTCTCAAATCGATCGTAGGTTAGGAATGACAAGACTATATATAATAGACCTCTTTTCCATTGAACATTTTTTTTTCGTATTTATTATTATTGATTTGCATTAACAATTAACAACTCATGTAATAAATTATTGGCTAAAACAACTTTATATGAATTAGGAGCTGAGGTTTTGGGTCTGAGACTTACTCTTTTTTTTTTTTTTTTCTCGATATAGACCTTAAAAAAACTCAATAATTTTTATAGAGTATATATCATGAAGCATACCAAAAATTAAAGCCGATACTACCTTACACTAGCAACATTAAAGTAGTTGTGGCCTTCCCTTAATGTTCTATATGTTCATCAAAGAAGGAGCTAATATCATTCCTTGCACACAACTATAGTTCATGTCAAAGTATATATCGAATTTTTCATTTTAAAAAATGACGTAATTACATTTAGATGGAGAGAATCCTAACCTAATTATTAACATCATAAACTTTACTAGACTTTATGAACATAATAACACCGGAGAAAATAATTCCAAAATTGACCGTGGGAAAGATGAATCAAGTTTATATATGATTGTATGAATATGATTATATGATGACATGAAGACAGGAAAAAGAAATAGCATTATATTTACCATAACCACCACATTAAATACTACTCCTGGTAATTGGAAATAAAATCTTTTACATGTTTTTTTTTAATATTTTATTTTAATGTAGATGGTACTAAACCTTGCGTCGAACCATACTGTAAGTCAAATGTTACCTTGACTTAATAATTTAACCAAGACATGCACCCAAAAGCATAAAGATAGTATAGTAAATTCTCACAAATGCGTGCGATGAAGTTTGTGTTGTGGATTTTAGGGTTTTATGTGAAATCAAAGATGTATGAACAAGAATTTAGAACTTTCGAGGCGTGTACTTACTTTTCTAAAAGTAGTATTTCGACCCTACAAAAGTCCGGGTATCAAGAAATCTACATTTGAGATATAACGAAGAAAAATGTAATTCAAGCTTTCTTACTTTGAATTGCATTCAATGTAACTTTGTATTTTAGAGAACTTCATATATGATGAATAAACTTAAAAAAACTTTGCCAGAGAAAAGAGATCGAGTGATATTTTCATACACGTACACTATTACTCGTAAAACAAGTAACCTTAATTTCACTAAGTAAAACCGCAAAAACCGATCACTAGGGCAGTTGGCGTGCATGGGCGCGCCTCAACGACGTCGTGGGCACAACCCTGCGTGTGGCGTGGGCGCAACAACCCTTTGCGCGGGTGAGACTCTGCTTCTCCCAAAATTGCTTCGTTTCGTGGTTGCGGATAGAGACATTTTAGGCGCAGGCTATGGAAAATAACATTGTCTAAGTGTGTGTTGGTTTAGTGGTCTATAAATACTCTTTGCTTTGTCTCTTTGTTAGTTAGTTGGGTTGTTGTACATAATAACAAACTCTTAGTTTTCTGTTGTAATCCTTAGTTTAACATTTGAAGCTACTGTCAATTTCTCAGGAGCTTTTTCTTCTTCTTATGCAGTAAGCATTTTTCCTTGTTCTGTTTTTGCTCAATTCAATCTAAATCATACTCCTTTAATTGCTTTGCATTTGCATATGGTATCAGAGCGAGTTCGATCAGTTTGATCGATTATTCAAAAAAAAAAAAAAAAAAAAAAAATTTCCATCATCTTCAATTGAGCATTTTCTTGATTACCTAATTGTCCAAATCAATTCTGGTATTTTTTTTCTTTTTTTTTATTTTTTTTTATTTTTTTTTTCTTCTTTTCTTTTCTTGATTATTCAAGAATTGTCTCTGATTTTCAATGGATGAATCAGAGGTTTCCTCCTGCTACAGGCAGAATTCAAATAACTTACATGCATCCAATCCTTACAACGATCCATATTACATTAGTGGTGCAGATAATACAGGTAATTCCATTGTCTCTATCTCATTTAATGGTAGAAATTTTCTTAGATGGAGTAGAGGTATTAAGAGGGCTTTAGGAGCCAAGAATAAACTAGGATTCCTTAATGGGACTTTGCCACAACCTGCTTCCACTGACCAAAACTACTCTGCTTGGGAGAGATGCAACTTTCTTGTGGTAGAATGGCTTTTGAATTCTATGGACCCTGAACTTTCTGAGGATTTTGGTTGCTTGGAGTATGCCTCTGAGATATGGTCTGAGGTCAATGAACGCTATGCCCACTATAATGGACCCTTAATCTACCAACTTAAAAAGGAAATTGCTGCCTTGAAACAGGATAATCAAACTTTAATTTCTTACTATAGCAAGTTGAAGAAGCTTTGGGATGAGTTGAAGAGTGTAAGAAGAATGCCTAGTTGTACTTGTGGGGCTCTTAAGGCCTGCACTTGCAACTTCTTGAGCAGATTGTCAAATTTTGACAATGAAGAGAAGTTATTGCAGTTTTTACTTGGACTAAACCATAACTACGAAAATGCAGCCACCAATGTATTGACAATGGAACCCTTACCAACCTTGAGTAGTGCCTATTGTTTGATTAGTCAAATTGAAAAACAAAAGGAAGTCTCTCAATCCAATGATCTGTCATCAGATTCAGTTGCTATGACAGTTCAAAGACCCTCTCAAAGTGCTAATGGGAGAATTGATAAGAGATCATACAAGAGAGATTTTAAGAAAGAAAAGGCAGAAAGATTTTGTGAGCATTGCAAGTGTAAGGGTCACACTAAAGATCAATGTTTCAAGCTTGTTGGGTACCCTGATTGGTACTTGGCTATGCAGAATAGTAAAACCAATAATAGTTCCCAAAATATTAAAAAATCTGCAAATATAATACAATATGGTGATGATAGTGAAGAAGAAAGTCCTCTTGAGTTCTCAGGACCCTCTAAATTGTCTAGCATTGAGACTGAGATGGCTAATACAGTTTATCAAGAAGTCTTGAAAACTATGCAAAATAAAACTAATGCTAATTCTTTAAGTTTGCCCAAGCAAGAACCTAAGGTTGTTTCTACTTCCTTTGTGGGAATGACACAAGCAAACTCTTGTATCACTAATGATTCAAGAAATTGGATTCTAGACTCAGGGGCCACAGATCATATAACTTTTGAAGAAAGTACACTCATGAATGTAAAAATTTTGCCCAAACCTGTTTCCATACATCTGCCAGATGGGTCTCTCAGAAAGGTTTACAAGATGGGACAAGTTCTGCTTTGTCCTGGGATAGTTCTTGATGATGTGATGTTGGTAGAGGAATTTACTAACAATCTTATTTCTATTGGGAAATTAGCTGATCAACATGGGATTGTAGTCAAGTTCACTCTCAACAAATGTTTTTTACATGCTGCTGATGGTGTCAAGTTGCTGGCCATAGGCAGAAGATCAGCAGGGCTATATATGATGAGGATCTATGATAAATCTTTGGACAATGCATTTTTTCAAGCTCATTCAGCTATGACATTTAATTCCTCAATCAATGTAAGTTCATTAAATCTATTTCATGTTAGATTAGGACATGCTTCCTTGTCTAAGATGAAAAACATTTCACATTTAAATTGCTCTAAGATATCTGATTTACCATGTTCTATTTGCATTATGGCCAAGAACCATAGACAACCTTTCCCTAGAAGTTCTCATAAAGCTAAAAGACCTTTTGATTTAGTTCACATGGATCTTTGGGGACCTTACAAAATTAAATCATTAAATGGAGCTAGTTATTTCTATACCATTGTGGATGATAACACTAGAACTACTTGGACCTATCTTGTTCATGACAAAACCCAAGTTTATACTATAGTTTCTAATTTCCTATCTTATGTCCTTAATCAATTTTCCACTAATGTAAAGTGTTTTAGAACTGATAATGGGACTGAAATTATTAATCAACAATGTATGTCCTTATTTTCCTCTCATGGAATAATTCATCAAAAAAGTTTACCAGGAGTGCCTCAACAAAATGGGAGAGTAGAAAGAAAACACAAACACCTCCTTGAAGTGGCAAGGGCTTTAAGATTTCAAGCTTCTTTACCTAAGAAATTTTGGGGACATTGTATTCTCACTGCTACTCATATAATAAATAAATTACCTACCCCTGTCCTAGGTTGGAAAACCCCTCATGAAATGCTTTTTGGAGAAGCACCAAATTATAATGAACTTAGAGTATTTGGATGTCTTTGTTTTGCAAATAATAAAGATAGAAACAAAGATAAAATGGATACTAGAGCGATTAAATGTATTTTTTTGGGTTATCCACATGGAACTAAAGGCTACAAAGTCATGGATTTAGACTCTAAAAAAATTTTTTTGTCTAGGGATGTTTTTTTTTTTGAGTCAACTTTTCCTTATCAAATTTCCCAAAATTCTCAACATAACTCTCAAAGTGAATATTCAACTCAAAGCCTTCCTCATGTTTCTCAAGACTGTCCTGACATTGATATTTCAAGGTCCTCTAATACTCAAAATCCAGAACTTATATACTCTTCTCCAAGTGTTCCTCCTAACCACAGTATTCATTCTAATACTGAGCATTACACTGAACATATTCCTCTTAATAGCTCCCTTGACACTTCTAATCCTGACACTTCTGCTCATGTTAGTTCTCCTGTGCAGACTTCTATTTCTGATCAGCTTACTGATCATGTTGATCAACCTAGACAGTCATCTAGGATCATAAAACCCCCTGCATATTTGAATGATTTTGAACTGCCTTATCAACCACATAGAATTCTTCCTGAGGCAGAGGATTCAGAATCTATTTCCTTCTGTGTTAACTCTTATGCTAATACTTCACATAGAGTTATAGAGCCTGCTAATTATAATCAGGCTAAGTATGACCCTATATGGGTTGAAGCTATGCAAAAAGAACTTCAAGCACTTGATGATAATAACACTTGGACTCTCACTACTCTTCCCAAAGGTAAAAAAGCCATAGGCTCAAAATGGGTATATAAAGTTAAATATCAACCAGATGGAACCATTAAAGGATATAAAGCTAGATTAGTTGCAACAGGATATCAACAAATTTTTGGGGAGGATTATGGGGATACCTTTAGCCCTGTGGCTAAGTTAGCCACTGTAAGGATAGTTCTTGCTCTATCCACTATTAGGCAATGGCCTTTATGCCAATTAGACATCAATAATGCCTTTCTTCATGGTTTTTTGGACAAGGAGGTCTATATGAAGCCTCCTCCAGGGTATCATCAAGCAGGACCAGATCAAGTTTGCTTTCTAAAAAAGAGTTTGTATGGGCTTAAACAAGCCTCTAGGCAATGGAACAAAGAGTTAACTAGTTTTTTAATTTCTTTGGGCTTTATACAATCAAAACAAGATTATTCTCTTTTTACAAGAAGTTTAGAAGGACATTTTTTGATTCTTTTGGTATATGTTGATGACATGCTCTTAACTGGAACTTCTCTTGATCAAGTTAATAATATCAAGCAAGTTTTACACAAAAGGTTTACTATCAAAGATTTAGGGGAACTGCATTACTTCTTAGGCTTGGAAGTTAATAAACAAGCAGATGGTGTTTTTCTTTCCCAACAAAAATACATTAAAGATATTCTTGTCTCTACTGGTTTGCATAATTGTACTCCTACAGTAGCTCCCCTCCCTACTGGACTTAAACTTACTCCTGATATTGGTGATTTATTGGCTGATCCTGAGGTTTATAGAAGACTCATAGGTAAGTTGCTTTATTTAAACATCACAAGGCCTGATTTGTCATATAGTGTGCAACATTTGAGTCAGTTTTTGAGCTCTCCAAGGGTGCCTCACCTCAGGGCAGCTTTACATGTGGTGAGGTACTTGCAAGGTACTTTGGATATGGGTCTTCATTATAAGTATGATTCTGGTAACAACATCACAGCCTACTCTGATTCAGATTGGAGTAGTTGTGTCTTTAGCAGCAGATCACTTAGTTCCTATTGTATTTTTATTGGTTCTAATTTAATATCTTGGAAGACTAAAAAACAAACTACAGTTAGTAAGTCATCTGCTGAAGCAGAATATCGTAGCCTTAGTTTTACAGCAAGTGAGCTCATTTGGATAGCTGGAGTATTAGAAGACTTGAAATTTGATTTTGTAAAGCCTATTCAATTGTTTTGTGATAACAGGTCTGCTCAACATATAGCTCATAATCCAGTTTATCATGAGAGAACAAAGCATATTCGTAGGGATTGTCACTATGTTCGTGAACAGATAGCTGCAGGGTTCTTAACTGTTGATTTTGTTCCAGCTTCTTCACAGCTTGCTGATCTTCTGACTAAGGCTCTTCCTGGAGCACAACACTCAGCTCTTTGTCTCAAGCTTGGCCTCCTCTCTCTGTCCAGCTTGAAAGGGGGATATGGAAAATAACATTGTCTAAGTGTGTGTTGGTTTAGTGGTCTATAAATACTCTTTGCTTTGTCTCTTTGTTAGTTAGTTGGGTTGTTGTACATAATAACAAACTCTTAGTTTTCTGTTGTAATCCTTAGTTTAACATTTGAAGCTACTGTCAATTTCTCAGGAGCTTTTTCTTCTTCTTATGCAGTAAGCATTTTTCCTTGTTCTGTTTTTGCTCAATTCAATCTAAATCATACTCCTTTAATTGCTTTGCATTTGCATACATGCGCATCAAAGTCTTTGTATACGACGCTTTACATGCTTATATTCTTAGTCAAATTATGTCACACTAAATATTTTAGTATTGTACTCAATATTAGTCCAGCAATCGTACGTATAACATTATTCAATAATCCGTTACACCGTTTCCATATAGATTAACCAAATAATCATGAGTTTATTCTTAATACTCTAAATTATTTCAAAAACCTAAAACTTTTACCTCAAATTTCCGTACACTTTTGGTAATAAGTGTAAATAGGGGTATAATTTCTCAAAGTCATATTTCTCAATGATGAAAATCAAAATACAGTAGCTTATATTTTTGGATGCTTTATGTTTTTAATTAATAATGAAATAAAAGGTTTGGTATGTTGCTTTCTCTTTTAATCATAGTAGTAGTTAGATAATAATAAGAAGCAGCAGCAGCTCGAATAAATATGATTGCATGAATAATAATTTCTAGACATGAGTAATAACATATTGGGGGACCTTTTGACTAGACTGACCTTTTCATCGTTTTATGTTTGCTACAAGCCTATATATATAAGCCTATATTTTGTTAGTTAGGACTTAAGACTCATGAAAAGGTCTGAACTTATTAGTTAGGACTTAGGACTCATCCAACTACTTAGCGAAACTAGTACTCCCTCTGTCCCAATTTATTTGTCCCATTATGACTTTGGGCACTGTTCACATGTGAACTTTGATTTTATTTAATTTAATATACGTCAGAAAAAACATAGGTATGATGGATCTAGTTTAATTCGTCTCAGCATGTACTTTTCAAATATATAATTTTTATAATTTTTTATTATATATAGTTAAATATATTTTTATTTAAAGTTGTGTCTCGGGAGATGTGAAAAAGAGAATGTAGCAAGTAAATTGGGACGGAGGGAGTATCTGCTTGAACCGACAAGTCTTTTTTTTTTTTTTGAAATTTTGAATCCGCTATATTTGCTTTAGCTCAAGTTTTTAGAAAAAATAGTTCGAGCACTAAAAAATTATTGAAAAAATAGATGTATGAACTCTATGAAGTATTTATTAAGAAGATGATAATAAAAAACAAAAAGAAATGCGATAACTCAAAAAAATATGAAGGGTATAATTGCAAAGCATATTGGTAGAGTATGTTACTATCTTACTAGAAGAAGAACTACATACTTGCAGATGCATCAACCATATCTCAAATCTCACTACACGCATTTGTGAATGAGAATTCTTTAATCCCCATGCAGATGCATCATGCATGTGTTGGCTAAATTTGACCGGGTGACCTGTAGTAGGGCTCAGCTCGCTCAAGACCTAGTACCACCCATGTACATTATCATTAAAAATAAATAAAGATTATACACCCTGATTAATTTGTTTCACTTTGTTGGTTACGCATCTCATTTTAGATATTTTTTTCTTGTTTATATTTGGAATCTTTCTATTTGTATAAAGCATTCTTATTGGTCCTTGATTAAAAGCTTTTATTATTGCAATATATATCATGGATACATGGTCAATTCAATTTTGATTGTAACTGGCTATAATAAATAAATAAAAAGTTGCATTATAATTATCTAGATTACTAATAATAAATGTATTGAAAGATGATAAATTTTCATGGGCTCAATACAAGCTCAACGGGTATCTATCTTAAAACCATAGGGTAGTAATACATTAACTTATATGTTGGTCATCCTCAAACCATCTTTTAATACTCTCAACACCCCCTACATGTAAGTTATGTCAATACGTGAGTCACCTTTAATTTTTCAAGTTAAATAGATTACATACACCTTGTTGGGTCTTCATTCTGTGGACTTTCAACACAAGGTCAAGGAACCCTACTTGGGGCACATTATTATGTTGCGCTACGTGTTTCAAACAAATTAATCTTCAAATACCTTATACCTTGGAATTTTTAAATGGTTCATTCACCTTAATGGGACTGACAATGGTCTGCTCTGATATCATTAAAAGACCACACAGAAGTTCTACAAGAATCCATCCTAAAACAACAAGGTAACAGGTGAAGTAACTTATTGACTTATATGTTGGTCATCCTTTTTTTAATATTTCAATGTGGGACACATGTAAGTTATAATCTCAACAAAATAAGCACGCAATTTTCAATAAAAAAACGTAACTAATAAATTAAAAAGGGGGTATGTATCAAACATTCATGCAATGACTCGATAACTAATTATCAATTAAAACAACCAATTCAATAACTCAATCCATGAGCTTCACACACCTCTACTTGCTCTAAGTAATCTTTAAAATGATGTGTATAATAAATGTGGGTCTTTGTTTAAGAGGCAATTAATAATAACATACGGAGTACTTGATGATTAAGTTTTAGCATTGAAAAATTGTTCTTGTTATTACTTTATTATCATCATCTTTAATTAATGAGAATATGAGATGATGACCTACTTGTTTAGCATAATTAGGCACTTCAATCAAATTTATTATCATTTTAACGCGTTTTGGTAACCAGAAATGACAATTAATTAAGCTCTCTCTCTTTACTGTGTTGAAAAGTGTTTCTCACATTCACTAGAGTCTACTTAGGCAGGAGACAAGTTAGGAAGATTGTCAAGTGTCAAGTATCCTATGCCACCACTTGATTAAAGATTAGTATATCTTTTGCAAAGATTGCAAAAATTCTTTTTTTTTTTTTTTGAGATAAATAATGTAGGGTCACAAATAATATCATTAAAATAAAATTCTTGTGTTTTGAAATAAGTGAAAAAGAAATGAACATAATTATTCCTATTCAATTAGCCATTTTCAACTCAAGTGTATAGTTCATCCGCTTCATTTTTTCGTTCCCGTTCTGCTTGTGCAAGTTTGTCAATGTATATGTTTGAGCATTAATATATATAATTAAAAAAATAGTTAAAATTATGTCTAAAAATGTTATAAAGTACGCATGCAAACGAATTAAATTTAAAAAAAAAAATGCCATATGATTATAATTTTTTTCCTAGTATATCAAGAGAAATTTATTTAGAATGTTATCTTTAGTTGTATTTCTTGTTAAAATTCAAAATGAAAACAGCAAAAATGAACCTGAGAGGCTAAGAGAGTAGTAGATACTTCTTCGCTCCATATTAGTTGTAACGTAACGTTCCTTTTTTCGAGTTTGTCAATGTATAATTAATTTATATTCATAATATCTTTAATTGTATTTTACCAAAAATTATAAAAATAGGATCAAAATAAAAAACGCATTGAGACGGTTAAAAAGAGATCCCACATGACTATTTTTTTTACATATATAAAGCACAAAAGTCAATTATAAGAGTGATTATGTATAGTGCCCAAATTGCCAAAAATTGCAACTAATATGGAGCGGAGAAAGTACTAGATAGTATATACCTATAGCACTGTATGTGCTATATATGGAAGTGACATTCATTTTTGATGGGTTTGAAAAGGAAATCCTTTATAAACATGGGCCATAAGATGGCAATCCATTCATTATATATGGGTCAACAACAATGTATTTGCAATAAATAAGAAAGAAATTTTAAATGAATTGATATTGTAGTTGCAACGTTATTAGGATTATTAAAATTGTCTTAGTTTAGTTTTTTTTTTTGGGAAGAACGGAGAAGGTTAATTTATTAATTGAAATTCATACGACATCTACAATAGAAATCAGTAATAACCAAATACATATCAAAATGGATCAAATTAAATTCAATTTTGACACAAAAAAAATAGATCGCTATAAGAGATATCTGCTAGTATAGTTGCTCCTCTTTCATATCACTGCTTCTGCATACAACTTTTTGCGAGGGTTCTGTCGATCTGCAATAATTTTGAAGTAGATCTTGATTTAATTCTTTTTAATGTAGTGGAAGTACAAAAACTTGTTGCGATCTTGCCTTAATTTCCATCAAGAATAAAGTTAATTTCCAAAGAAAAACATTCACACATGGATGAAAAAAAATCTAACAAGGAGAATGATAAATACAATATAATGAAATAATAGGTCTCATAAAAAGATAATAAATCTCGTGTAGAGATTAAAACAGGGCCTTATTATAAACCATAAAAACAAAAGGAGAAGAGAGAAAGTGGCTTACCATCAATGGAGGAATGAAGGAGAAACATTTTTTTTAGAAAGAATAGAGAGAATGACTAGGGTTTTGAAGAATTGTTATCTTAGTTAGTTTTACACGTTATTGTAACTCATTCCATGTTCTATTAAAGGTTATGTCCAAATCCAAAATCTAGCAACTTTGTTAACATTGATTTAAAGTTTAGTTTGTGTTGTATTTTCACCAAATTTTCGGCAAAAACTTGTGATTAAGGCGTGTGTTCTAAGCAAAATTCTTAAATTCGCCACTGTGCTAGACCACTGTAAAATATCTTGTGCTGCCCCTTTAGAATCAGTAAGGATAAAAAATTATTCCAATGATTTTAGTAAGCTTAGAGTAAAGCATAATGTATGGCCAAAAATTCAGTTGCGGTTAGATTGTACAAAGTACCATGGGTGGAAATGAATCCTTGGATCCACGAACCACATTGTGAAGATCAGAGGCGTTATTGGTTGAATGTGGTTGGGGCCAATGAATTATATGGATCAACCAACAGGTAGTTTGTTTCCCCAAGGAAGTGGGTCATTCTTTTGTTGGAAGGAGAACTGGGCACGGGCCGGGCTGGCATGAGGGCCACCTTGGCATGACACTATGATAGTGTTGAGCCAGGCCCAGCACGAGCCCACTATTATTACGACAAGGCACAAAGGATGGGCCATGGGCCATGCATGGACATCATTTTAACACTTTGCCACGAACCAGCACGAGCACAATAATAGCCCGATCGAACCATAAGTTTGCACGCTTATTTTGATTAAAAGATTATTATGTATAAAATTTGTGTAAGGAACGCCAGCATGCACAACACGAGTCTGCACGACACGAAACATGGGTCGGGCTGTGCATGAGTCTTATATTTTATAACTTGGCACGAGAACGGACCCCGGACTTTTCTTTGAGGCACGACCTGCTGTGTCACGTGGACTGTTGTCTTGGCATGATCCGTGCCCATCTTTAGTTGGAAGACTCGGCTATTTTTTTCTCAACCAAATTCTCCATGCTACCACGCTGAAGGTAGTTGGCGAATTGATGGACCACAAGTACGTTACAGTTAGTTGTTTGGACTGGTTTGATAGCTTTGACAATTTTTAATCCAATGCAACCAAGTTTTCTGTTGGTGGCAGAAAGCAAGGTAAGAGAGTGAGAAGGGTAGTCCCCTACGGCCGGGTTATATTGCTTTACTCCCTCCGTAACATATTAGCTGTAATAATTTGACATTGTTGCTCTCTATTTTATGTCAAACTGTTGCAACTAATACATTACAGAGGGAGTTTTGACTTTAGGAGGAGAGGTTTAGGGGCGGAGTAATTGTACGAGGAAGTGCATTTAGTAGAGAATACATAGAGAATGGATTGTGAATGAAATCATTGTCCATACTGTAAGCAATTGATATACTGTAATCGGGGAAAAAAATACGGAGTATTAAAATACAAACTTCGAATAGGTTTATTCCTCTATTATCAATTGGAAGAATTGTTATGAGAAAATAGCCATCATATTTGAAATTATTTCGAGATAGTTCGAAATTGAGATTTTTTGGAAATAAAGAGTACAATTTAAAGTTGAGATTACTCTTGTTTATTTAATTATGAACATTTTTAAAAAACACTTAAGTAAATTTTATTCCTAAATGTTACTCGCCACGTGAATTAGTGTTAGAGTTTAATGTTGGCATCATGTTCATTGTAAAGAATGAAGATGCAGCTAATTCCTTTTTCTTCTCAAAGGAACCAAGAGAACAAGATGTATATATGTCAGCGAAAATTCTAGTGTGGTCTTATGAGTTATGACTATAGGTCGACTACCATAATCGATGACTAAGATTGCTTGATTTTTTATTTGTTTTTAATTACTCAATCTAATTAAAAATCTTTTTCAAAATACTTTAATTAGATTTCTGATTTTAGGAAAATAAAAACTAATTTTAGGAAAAAGAAGAAAATATTTTCCTAAATAATAAATCTAATTAAAGTATTTAAAAAAAAATTATAGTTAAATTTATGAATTAAAAATAAATAAAAAATCAAACAATCCTAATTATCCATTAGGATAGTCGGCAACTCTATAAGGCCACACTAAAATCATCCGTATGTTAGTATGCAATCTTAGGCCCGCAATATGTGTCCTTGATATTGATAAGTCATAACCTCTTAATTGTTAACTTACCGCTTACTCCGACTCATGTGAAGTGAATTGGGTCATATATGTGCCGACCCTCACATACTGATAGAGTATATAACGTATTCTTGGGTCTCAACTATCAGCTTAAGCTTTTGGTTGAGATGGTTCTTTAACATGGTATCAGAGACAAAGTGACACAAATGTTACGGGTCCTTTTAACGCATACTAACATCTGATTAGGGAGGAGGATACAAGAATTCATGAGATGGCCATAGCTCCGTTGAGCTAATACCCAAACTTCCCTACAATAAATCGAGTTGAATAGGTCTACACTCTAAATAGAACAGCATATTTGACAAACAAAAAAATTCCCTTCCAATGCAATAACCTTTGCACTATGAACCAATTTTTATGACAATAATATTTTGGCTTTAATGGGACAAAGATTATTGTAGAAGGGAATGAATACAAAATTTTGATTCAGATCGCACTACAAAAATTGGACCATTTTAGCTACAACATGTAGCAACCAATTTTGTAATGGTTGCTACTTGGCAGCGAATTTTTTTTAGTTGATATGTTGAACCATGCCTAAACTCTAAACTATTATCAAGTAACGTGTTTACAATCATTTTCTTACATGCAATACATTGGCAATTTGGCATGTACATTTAACGGCGGAACTAGGATTATTAATGTTCATATTTCGTATCCCATTTAAAAAAATTTGGATCTGCCATTGTGTATATATATCAAGTTTTTGTGTTGATTTTATTTAGGGTGCGTTTTCTTCAACTTATTAAACTTGAACTTATCTGAACTTAAACTTATAAGACTTGAACTTATTAAACCTAAAACTTTTTTTTTTTTTTTAAGGTGAAGAAAATGTGCCCTTAGTATTAAAATCCATTGTCATGTTAACTTGTAAAATTTATTAGTATCTATGCGCCAATAAGAAAAGATTGACAAATGTGATCTATTATCAAGAAATTTGCATGTTCAATTTGGGTCTTTTCTCTACAAATGTTTGCTGAGTTAATTGCCATGTATGACGGTAACATGTGTCTCAATTCTAGCCGGTTGTATTCAATGTAGAAGGAATAACCTACTTGCTATAAACACGATCAACGCATCAATAGTAAGATCACTTATATATCTTGGCCCTTCTACCTCACATTGCCTAACACATTGTCCGTCATATATAACGAGAAGACAATCAGACAACTGATTGAATAACAAATGTCAAATACCTTGTTCAGTCCTCTTTAATTTCAGTATTCAATGTTCCCCTTATATATAGAGTCAATACTATACTTGACCAGAATGACTAAGATAATGCAGTGATTATTAGAAGGGGTATCTAATATTGTATTAATCCGTACATCTTTTTAATTTATCATATATTAAAAAATTTTAATAATAGTAATGAAAGAGCACGTGTGTCTTGGCAATAGTATTGGAGTATTGAAGTGTAAGGCCAAAAAGGTTCAATTCATGTGGCTGAGGCACCGTCGTCGCTATCGTGCAGCGGCGGACACGCAACAATGTGGTAGACTTTTTGTATGTTTGTGTGTTAGATTTGGCCATACGTGGCTTTCATATATATATTTGGGTCCCACTTTACTTGTCTACTTATATACTTATTAATTAATCATAATTTCATAATCACCATGTGCTTGCCTTGCTAAATTACTGCGGAGTAGTTACTAGAATTAAACCCCCTTAGCCTTCTTAATTCTTATATCGTGGATTAGCTAATAACATCTTACTGATGTAAATTTGTAGGTAGAGGTGTCTGTTAAGAATATATGGTGTATACTTTATGATGTTTCTTGGTAATTCATGTCATTTTTTTTTCGCAATTTAGATCATGTTATTGGGTAATTTATGTTATGCATATCATATTCTTTAATATTTAATAAACTACTGATGAGTTGTCAAATTAAATAGTTTAAATAATTTATACTCATTATTGACTTGGTTGTTTATGTTCATTGACTGTCTTCTATTTTGTATTTCATTCTGTAATGCTATAGCATGTACAGGGAATTTGGTTATTTATGTTCATAAGGCTCTATTAAGTTATTGAACATATTTTTTGTTAAATACAAAGTACTACTCGTAATTAAAGAATACGAGTAGAAGTTAAGTCTGCTACCTATTTTCTTGAATACTTACTCATCTCCTCCATAATAATTGCAATATTTTAATCAAATATGTGAAAGTTTTTTTATCAAACTGTTATAATTAATATGGAGCGGAGTAAGTACCGTTTAACCCGTTTTTGCATCCACGTCACTTCCAACTCTCCTTTTTGTTTCCTTTCTATTCTTTTATTCAAACAGCCGTTGATGTACAATAATAGCCTTTATTTGCTCTTCAATGTTTATTAATAATTACAACAAAATACTTTGCCGCATACTAGCATATATAGACGCATATATAGCAGCGTTATCTCATTGAGGATTAAGTCTTAGCTTAGTAATTAGGGTTTTAGAATTTCAAGCACGAGGTTCTGGGTTCAATTTTTCCCGCACGCATTTGCAAGGATTCCTTATAACCCCCTTACAGATGTTTACGTGTGTTGGCTAGAATTGAGTCAGATAACATACAGCAGGGCTCAATTTCAATGACTAATATCTCACACATTATCCTTAAAATAAAATATTAAAAAAAGTAGCATTATCATATAACATCAATGCAATTGGTCCTTGTATGCGAATAAGTCGGTGCACAAGGCACTAAACTAAAGTATAAGCATTTGAAAAAAGGCACTACCTAATTATTATACAATGGACATTGGACAAGAAAACATGTCTTTAGTTTAAAGAAAAGATGACACACTCCCAAAAATCTTTCATGCATGTCTTTTGATATCAATATACTCAATCAATAGTATATCCCATTATGCATATGTATCTTTGCTACATACGTGCAGCTTATAATTTCACCGAACTTATCCTTAATCCCTACGCTTATTTCATTCAACAAATTCTAAAATATATCAGGTGTATATTAAATTAGTGTATAATTAATGTGTTCAAAGTTACTCTAAACATCATAAAAGATGCCCTAAAATATTGCAATTTTTCAAAAAAATGATTTATGATTATGTGAATTAGCGTGAATTTGAAAAATATTTAATTTTTCGAACATATAATCTTCATTTTTGTTTGTTTATACAAATTGAAAGATACATTTTAAAATAAAGCGACTGAAAGCGTGCATAGAAGGCTAGTCATGGTAAACTAATTAAAGGTGTGTTCTATTTGTGGGATTAATATAAATTGGATTGAATTAGAATAAATCGGATCAGATCAGATTGGAATGAATTAGAATGGATTAAAACTTAAACCTTATTTGAACCAACCTTTATGGATTAGAATGATGTCTAAGATCAATTGGCTATAATCGTGGCAACATGCACTTTACATAATTTTATTAGATTGCATAATTTAGGAATTTAAATTTCAAGATCCATGCTACATATGGAATGAATGAAGAACCGATACAAAATTGACTGATCCAACATGCAGAAGCAATGTAAACTTTGGAGATGGTATATGGCAAGGTGTGTGTGCAAGAAAGTTGGGGTTTGAAGATGATTACATAGAAGAGGAAGGGTTATATGAGGATGATTGAAGCAATTCTTTGATATAATTAGATTTTCTAGCTAGTTAAGTAGCAATATTGTATCTAGATTATTATGTAGCAACAATGTTAGCAAAACACATTATTATATGCAGCAAAGATGTTAGATAACACATCATAATAACATGCTTGTATATATTTAATTTGATGATTTATTTTAAGTTGTATCCTTGGTATTACTAATGGAAAAGTAGTTGAATTTATTTACTTTTAATTGCAAGAGTTTGATAATTTAAATAAAAAATAATAATTGCAAGATTATAATGGATTGGATGAGATTGGATTGGATTGGGATTGTAAACTCGTGAAAAGAACATGGCCTAAGGGTATAATCTATCTGCGGAACTGGACCAAATTGAATTAGATTAGGTTGAATAACATTTAATATTAATATCTTGAGTTATGTATACGAAATAAATTGTAAAAATCATATATTCGAAAAATACACATCGAGCGAACCAAACGATATCTCACATGCCTTCTAGAATAGATTAAGGAATGATAATGAATTGAAATGAATTATAATGAATTGGAATGGATTAGAATGAAGTTGATTGGATTGGACTAGAATGAGGATTACAAAGCCGTGAAGAGAACACACCCTATATGAGCAATATTAGAGGTGATCATGGGCCGGGCCGGGTTCGGGCCGGGCTCAATGCATGGAATAAAGCCCATGGGCCGGGCCGGGTTCGGCTCAAATTTCTTGGCCAAAGCCCGAAAAATTAGTGCGGGCTTGGCGGAATTTTCGGGCCGTGCATAAAAATTTAACTAAAAGCCTAATTTTTAGTATCCAAAGCCCGCTCAAAAAAAAAAAAATCGGACCAGGCCGAGCCGGGCCCAAATTCGGGACTAAATTTCATGCCCAAACCCCCAAAAAATCGAGCCGGGTCGGGCCGGGCTACTTTTGATCAGCTCTAAGCAATATAAATATTAAACAAGCAAAATATAAACATGAATATACTTATATCCGATTGTGGAGGATAACAAGGAAAGAAAATGCGGCGCATTTAATTACTCCTTTTGTTTTAATTTAGTTGCCACATTCACTTTTTCACATCTTCGATCCCGATATACGACTGTAATAAAAAAAAACTATAAAAGTTATATATTTAAAAAGTACATGTTGAGACGAATAAAACTAGATTAATCATGACTATGTTTTTCCTTACGCTTATAAAACTAGAATCAGTCAAATACCACACGTGAACAGTGATACAAGTCAAAATGTAACAACTAAATTAGAACATAAAGAGTATTTAATTAAAACTAAAATAAGTCACGAATCACAATGAGGCCATATGGTTTGTCGGCAGGTAAAATCGTTAGCCGTTAAGAATCTAAGAGGTTAAAGAGGAAATAAGTCTTCACTTTTTAGGACCACTACTCGTTCACCACGGACCAAATAAACTCGTCAATGAATAAATTAGTAGTAACTCCTAGTTTCCTACCCTATAATAATATGTAGCCTAGATTATCCTTTTCTACCTAAGATAATTCCTTATTAATACTCTGTTTTTTTAAGCATCGATTAATATATTTTAGCTTAATTAACTAACTAGCTAGCTAGTTAAGTATAAAAGTTTGGACTTTTGATAATAATTTAATTAGTAGTTAGCTACTCCCTACGTTCTAATTATTTGCTCTATTTGTTTTTTTTACAACAATTGCTAAGACAACTTTATGACATTTAAGCTAAGAGGTAAAGGTAGAGACATGTTGAATACCTCACTCTATTGTCAAGACAAAACTTAACCATTACAATATTAAAATTTTGTGTCCAAAAATTATAAAAATATGATATTTAGAAGTTGCACATCAAGAAAAATCAAACTCCATCACTTTTACTTTTCTATATTTCTGTATATGTTACGACAATTAGTAAAAGAAATGTAAAAGCTTCAATTGATAGTGGACCATTTATTTTGAGATAGAGATACTAATTGAATTCCAAAATATTTTACGTCATCATGAATCAAATCTTTTTAAAATCTTCTTTATTTATTGTACACTTATAGCTTCATAGTTAATTTTTTTTAAAATACATTATTTGGACTTGTAGTTTATGCATAGTGATTTCATTAACAATTTTTCAATGATAATATAGGCATACTAGGCCTTGAGTCGAACCGTGCATGTCATACGACTCAATTTAGAAAATACATAAATTTGAAATGGAAATATAAGAAATTCTCACAAGTGCATCGAGGTTAGTTCAAAACTAGATGAGCAGTATAAAATGACGAAGCCTTCACCATCCAATCATGCTCTACTAGCTACTTATTATTATTTGTGTGAAATGTTAATTTCTTATATTTTCATTAACATGCATGATGCACACATTGTTTGTGAAATGTCATAAGAGAGGAGAATAGTTAGTTGCTTAGATGAACATACACCAGTGGGGTCGGGAAAGGGAAAAGAGAGTTATATATGCAAGTAGAAGAATATAATAGTAGTATATTATTATTTGTGTGAGATTAGATATATAGGAGATTTGGAGGGATAGTAGAGTCACTTGTCATAATATTTGATAAATCATCTAGTGTGGAGGAGTGATGTACATACAAAATATGTGACTTCACTTCTACCTCTAATATAATATATTAAAATTTTAGATTCTAAGCCAATAAATTTCTTACTAAATAAAAAAAGAGATTATATTTATACATGTAGTAAATTTAAGGGTGTTAATTTTACAATCAACTATGGGGCTAGCTAGGCAATGGAAGCAATAAGAAGTTTAATTTGAAATCACTATATTAAATGTCATAAATAGGACTAGGCTACAACCATAAAGAAGAGAGAATATGGATCAGTTATACGTTATCGTTTTTCAATAATGTTAAAAGATATAGGTTCCCTCACATGGGAACAGACGAACATGTTTATAACTTTATATAGGCTGCTCGATTATGGAAAACAGAAAAAAATTATGCTAGATTACATATAGATAGAAGTTCTTACTTCCAAGTATAGGGGTCGTATGATCCTATTCTTTTGAATGAACGACTAATTTAATTTAATTAATTTAAATTAGACTATGTACTGAACAAGACTACATACATCAAACTGAACTGATTTGAAGCTGAAAATATATAAGATTAAAGAAACAAAAAGTCTAACTTGAACTTTTGTCTTCATGTAACTCCAATAATATGAATATATACAATTTAAATTCCATGTATATGAGTGTCAAATCCAAGCTAAAAACTATTAAAGGGTCATGAAATGGTACGCAAATTAAAATAAAGTAGAAACTTTTGGATCAATGATTATTAGAAGTATTTGTTGATGATGATAAGAAAATAATCATTCAAATAATTAGGTCAACTCAATCTAGGCACATCGAAACAATATTTCTCTATTAGAGCAACAGCATGAGTTCAGACTTCATGTAGCATAATAGACACTGCATAAACTATACAAAAAAATAATTACAAATGTATACATTTATGTTTGCTAGATACATTGTACTTTGAGTCAGATTATTACACGGATTAAATAATTTAGATTAGCCGCTTTGTCTTTATTATTAGCCCTTTTAATTTAAAGTTTTCTTCTTTAATTTATTTAATTTCGTAGTTTAGTTTTTGTCTCCTTTGATTAGTGAGGGAACCCAATGAATTATATATATGTATACATCGAAAAGGAATCATTATTATTGGTATTTATGATGCAATAATGACTCATGATATGATCACATATCGATCTTGCTATTTCTTGATCACTCCTTCTGTTTCACTTTGTTTGTAACAATTTGATTGGCTTTCTCTCACGAAAAGATTCTAAATATAACTAATATAGTGAAACGAATGGAGTACCAAGTAAATCAACAAATGATACCACAAATGTAATCAATGGTGAAACCACGTTTTTTTATTAGGCCAGCGGAACCTATGTAGAGTTAAAAAATGAAAAAATCTCTATTATACATAACAAATAACATATTCATATGAGATCTTGTTACATTCATCTATTATGTATTTTTTTTTTATAATTTTTTGAAAAATGTAGTATAAGATATTAATAGACATAAAGAATTAATAAATAATTGAAACATAAAGAGTACATATATTTAAATAATATATTATCAACCTTTTTTTTTTTAAGGATAATGTGAGGGATACTGGGCCTTGGAACCGGACCCTACTGCAGGTCACCCGGCCCAATTTTAGCCAACACACCCGCATCTGTAAGGGGGATAATAAGGAATCCTCGCAAATGTGTGCAGTGAGAATCGAACCCAGGACCTCGTGCCTGAAATTCTGAAGCCCTAACCACTGGGCTATGACTTCATTCTCAATATATTATCAACCTATCTATAGTAAATTTACTGTATTTATTAAAGTCTTATTTAATTTTGATTGCAAGTCACAAGGGAGCCTCCCTCAGCCCCTTAATTGGCTCCACCTTGCAATTGTTCACGACAAGATTTTTTGTCCAAAACCCCCCTTAACTTTTGGGCATTTTGCGAAAAACTATCTTAAAAATACGAAATTGTCCAAAACTATCTTAAATAACAAAAATCGTTGTTAACCCATACCACAATGGTTTTCCAATCCGTTAACCATGGTTTTCATCCCCGAAAAACCATGTGTTGAGGACGTGAGGCAGTTTTCCACACAATAAACGTCGTACACTGGGGGGTTTAAGGGGGTTTGGGGGTCGGTGGGTGGGGGTTTCACGGGTTACGTTGGGAAATTGGTGGGTGAGCGTGTTTCGTGTTTCGTTGGGAAAATGTCGGTCGGTGAAATCGGTCGGGCGAACGAGATTTTCTTGTTGTGCAGCAATGCGGGTTTCAATGGGTGGGGGTCTTGGTGGGCGAGGGTTGCGGAAATGGGGTTTCGGTGGTTAAGGGTCTTGGTGGGAGGGGGTTCCGTGGGCTAGGGTTTTGGCAATGGGGATTTCAGTGGGTTAGGGTCGTTTTGTGGGTTAGGGTTACGACGGTGGGTGTGGGTTTCGGTGATGGAAGTGATCTGGTGGTGATGATGGTGGTAATGATGGCGGCGATAGAGGAGAATGCAACAATGGCATGATATTGGTGAAAAATTGCCTCACATGCTTGACACATTATTTTTCGGGGCAGAAAACCATGGTCAAAGGATTGGAAAATCATTGTAGTATGGGTTAACTGTTGGTGATGATGAAGGATGTGATGAACAATTGACTCTCCAAGGCGTGGAAATGCACTTTCCTACTAATTTGATTCGGCCCTTATATATTGAGATCACCGGGTTACCACGAACGATTAGTGAGATACAAAGGAGAACGAAAACCTTATACTCAAGTGATCTATAGAGTATAAGAACAAAAGGTTTTGTGTTTGTTTGTATTTAGTCACACTTCACACGATTAGCTAGAAATTATAAACTGCTAGCAAGTTGAAGTGAGAAAGTATTTTTGATTTTTGTATATCTTGACAATGAACTAAGCAAGCCTATTTATAGGCTTATAGGGCAAGAGAAATCAGCTCCAAAAGCTGAACAAACACACCAATAAAGCTCCATAAACTCAGAATTGATGGTGATTAATAGAGAGCTTTTAACACCTTTGAAGATGCCAATCACAAGGCTATCTTTCAAACTTCTGAGTTTAATCCACTTTAAAACATGTTTAAATCAGTAATGAAGGCTATAACACATGCTTAATACGTACAAGCATCCAAGGCAATAGTATACGAAAAGTCGCAAAAATTGTTCGAATTTTCCAGAAGCAAATCGCGAGGCGCGAAGAGGGGCTCGCGAGTCGCGAGTCCTCTCTGTCTCGTGGCTCGTGGTTTGCTTCTTTCCAGAAACTTATCACGAGTCGCGACGGGTCCTCGCGAGTCGCGAGATACCCGTTGGACTCGTAGTTTCTATTTGCCTAACTTCTCTTTCCTTAGTTCAAATAACCGAGCCCATTTAGTCATAAATGTTCCAACATTAACAACGATTTTTATTATTTAATGTAGTTTTGGACAATTCCGTATTTTTAAGATAGTTTTTCGCAAAATGCTCAAAAGTTAATGGGGTTTTGGACAAAAAATCCTTCAAAAAATTTTTACTTTTAACACATTGTTTTGATAAAAGGAATTGATGGAGAGCAAAAACAGAATGGGAAGTAAAGCAATGCAACCACAGTTTTAATTTTTCTACAGTCCTATATATGGACTGATTATTTTTACTAATTATTGATGTAATATATATTAAATATATTATCACTTTTTTCTTCTTCTTTTTTCCCCCTATGGTTTTAAGCTAAGCTAGTAAGACTAAAACGCAGAATCTTTATGCTAAATAGTTGAGAAAGAAACACATGCAAACACATTACAAAGAGAATACAATTGGAGAATATATATACAACAATGCAAGTTTGTTTTTTTTTTTTTTTATTAAAAAAAAAAACTCTGTGTTCTCTTTTTTCATGATACATTTCCTTTTGCACTTTTTTAAAGACTTAATTAATTTTGATCATTAATAAATCAAATTATATATTTAAATAAATTACAAAAAAATATATATTAATAAACTACACATTGAGACGAATCTAATAGTATCAAACATAACTAATTTATGTATTATAAAATTGTCATAAAAAATGATCGAAGTTTTCCAAGTTTGACTGCAAAAAAAATGTAGCAAGTAAAAAGAGATAAACAGAATAAGACCGTGGAATTTAAAGAAGGTATACACATGAGTACCTAGATCGAGGATGTTACTCATGTAACTCATAATTAATTAATGTTCATTGTTGATGACGAATGTTTATTTTGTCTAATTTTGAAATTTAATTAATGTTTATAAAACCTTTTATTAGTGTTATTTAAAAAAGCATTTTGTTAATGTTCATCTAAATTGAACTAATGTACATAACATATGTAACATTAATGTGTACTATTATATTAAGGGTGCGGCCTGTTTACTTTAGCTTAAATAATTCAGTTCAGTTCAGTTTAGTTCAGTTATGTTCAGCTCTCAATTTCCTTCTCTTATAAAATATTACTTTCACTTGTATTCAGTTCAGTTCAGATGTTTTTAGTTGAAGTAAACATGCCCTAATGTGTAAAGACTATGTTCTTTTGGGTTTAATTTCTTAAATTTCAATTCATTTTAGATTAGTTTAGCTCCAACTAGGTCCAGAATTAGTTTAATTTAGTACAGTTTAGACAAATTCAGTTTATTTCCGCCTAATATACAGTGTTTGTCACATCCCCATAGTGCACTAAATTAAAGATTAAAGAATATGCACATAGATAATAAGTCAGCCTAATAGCTCCTGAATAGTATTTTTATACTTAATCTTGGGCAGTTAACTAAAGCATTATCTGCATACTGCGCCTCCCACCTACACGTACAGACGGTACAGTTCCCATTTTCTTACTCTTTATTCGTTTGCTATTTACATTTATCCACTTTTTTAAAATAATACAAAATTGTAGGAGATCGAGGAAGTGGTGTAGAGTCAGTGGTAGGTTTGATCCCCGCCTCATGCTTGAGGATTCCCCCTTATCTCACCCCTCAAGCGCAAGCATTATTGTGTTATATGGGTTAGTAATCCATTACCAGTCAATGAGCTGGTGGAAATCCTTACCTTATAAAAAAGTTGGAGGCATAGTTTTCTGTTGTTAACACTTTTGATTAGAGGAAAATGATTTTGTTTTCACAATGTTGAAAGGGTGATAAAATGGTGGTTATACTTACCATTAGAATAATGAATGTGTCAAGTACCAACATATTGCATATCAAACAAAAGGTGATTGATATGCTTATTTGATTCCATTTCCAACGTTAAACACATTTTCACTTTTGATGACGACTTATATGCAACCTTGGCCTAATGGTTGTACGTATTTATTGTTTCCTAAAAAATAATGTTGTAATTTGTTGTGAAAAAATCTATTATATAGACTTGTAGGAGGATCGGACTCCAACACAATATCGTTGAGTCAAATCTCATATTCTTGATATGTGTGGATCAATTCTCAGTTTTCACCGATGATGAACCCCGTTCCTCAACCCAACTTTTAGGGATTCCAGTGTGGTATTTACCGGATAAAGTAAACAAAGTCCAACGCGAAAGGTTGCTATTATGGGTGGAGGGAGACGGTGAACATCGAATCCACGACATCTCTGTTGCATGCGTGGTGCACTTTAACACCACTATATTAGAGCTCAATTTAAATAAATAATCTACACCTATGGTAAAGACGGGAGAGGGAAATTAAAAGAAGGTTGGGGATAAGTTAATTAGCCGTTTACTTTTTGGCCGCAAGTCCAAATTTGTGGCCTTTGCTTCACGAGGAACGATGTTGATAAACTGTAGCGATCAACACCAATCTTTTGTTCGTGTTTAATTAATTGCTTATTATTGTAAAATCAATTATTTACACGAACCAATGAGGCCTTTCTGCAAACTTTTTTATCATTAGCAAATATTTGTAATTCCACTTTTTAGAGAGTAATTATTCATTATTAATATACATTTGGAATATTATACGGAGTATCACATATTGAATTGAACTATCTAATCTAATGTAATGGCATCCATAAAATATTTTATATTCTCCATATGATAGGTACATTGGACTATGGAATTTTACCTTATCGTTGTATTTGTTAAATTGTTATATACATATGATATAGTATATAATTAATAACGTATTTCTGGGCCTTAACTATTATGAATATGTTATATACTTTTATCACCATATGTCAATTTGACTATTGAAAGACGAACAATTGATTGACATTTACTTGCTCCGATCCATCTTATACAGAGTATGTAATTTTGTTACAAAGTAGTAGTATTTTGTGTAAATTTAAGCTTGAGTTAAATGTGACAACAACCGACTCCGTCCTCTAAAACAAAGTAACAAAACCTAGAAGTTAGTGGGTCACTATCATTCTATCAAACTATTGGATATACAAATACACCATATACAACAAGTATTGAGTTCTTTTGCAATGCAGTGGCGCTAGAATATAATTTGTAACCGAGGGGTTATAAATTCAATTTTTTTACCAAACTAGCTCCTCTCTCAATAAATATAAAGGCAACGACAACTCAGTCGGTATTCTTGTGAGAGGAGCTGTGTGCTGGGCTCAGTAACCTTATCTGTAAAAATAATACATACACCATGAGATCAAAATATAGTAAAAATTTAAAAGAGCAAACACAGAATTTATGTGGTTCATCGACAAGTAGAGGAGTGTGAAAGTTTTTTTAATCTTCAGGAATTTCTAAATATAATAGTAGTGTAGGTTACAAATTCCTAATAAGAAAACAGAATACGCCAAAAACTAAGTTCAAAATAGAAAACCCAATGTAACATATTCCGGTTTCATGGGATATACAAAGGGGCACAAAAGATTAAAGACACAAAACTAAACTCCGAAGTTAACAATGATTTGCAAGTACCGGACTTAAGCGGGTCGAATCACGGGCCACCAATACCACTGCTTGCACTTGTGGCCTTGTGGGTACCCGAAAACTTGGGTACCGGCTAATTATGGATCGAAAGAATATAGATAAAAGGAAAAATTAATTTTATAGGTACCAAGTATGAGCAATTCAAATTTGTAGGTACAAATTATAGATTATTCTCTTGCGGTACCAACTATTAAACTCATCCACATCCAAAGGTCAGGATGACCTACAACTTGCTAAACAGGTAAATTGAAGCACTTAAAACACTTAAACCTAAAAATATATATATATATTTTAAAAATTAAAAAAAAAATCAGAAAATTTGTTTTAAAAAATAACCTGAATGTTGGGGGGTTGCTGGGGTGGCTGCTAAGGTTGTGGGAGGGGCGGAGGAGTGGGGGAGGGAGGCACTGAGGGTGGGGGCTAGGGTAGGGAGGTTCGCCGGGGTTTGGGGGTTGGGATAGGAGGGTTCGACGGGTCGAGGGGTGCGGGAGGAGAGGTTCGAAGAGGTGGAGGAGGCGGTGGTTAGGGTTTGAGGGAGGGAGGTTTCGGGGGTTGGGGGTCACGGGGGAGGGGGTTTTGGGGGTGGGGGGTTACGGGGGAGGGGTTGTCGGCGCTAGGGGAGGGCCGGGGAGGGGGTATCGAGGGTGGGGGTTATCGAGGTGGGGTTGGAGGTGGTCGGGGAGGGGGGTTTTGGGTGTGGGTGGAGTCGGGGATGGGGGAGGAGGAGGTGGGCTGGGCGGGGATGGGGAGAGGAGGAGGGGGTGCCGGTTTGCTGGTGGGGGAGGGGTGGTTGGGCCGGCTGGAGTGGTGGGGGAGGGGGAGGGGTTGGGGGTGGGGGTGGTTTGTCAGGCTGGGTGGCAGTTTTTGATTTTTTTTTTCTTTTTTTTTACCATTGTTCTTTTTTTTTAATTTTTTTTTTGATGTTTAATTAAAATATTAAGTTAATTTATTAATTTAGTTTATGACCAATGAAAAGATGACACGTGTAAATTTAACCTATATAACAAGTTACCTTCAGGTTACGACCCTTTCTTTGTAAATAAATTTAATAGTTGATACCACAAGTGAATAATCCATAGTTGGTACCTACAAATTTGAATCGCTCATACTTGGTACCTATAAAAGTAATTCTTCCTAGATAAAATTGAGGCAAGATCATTTTACGAGTAGTACGTACGAACTCACAAATACCTCACATTATGAAGCAA
Organism: Salicornia ramosissima; assembly: GCA_951394345.1. NCBI lineage: Eukaryota > Viridiplantae > Streptophyta > Magnoliopsida > Caryophyllales > Amaranthaceae > Salicornia > Salicornia ramosissima. Next base: position 6,848,712 of record OX596235.1, on the reverse strand, counting down.
ATTAAAGGCTTCATGCAATTATCAATTATGCAAAGGAAGATTAGAAAAATGGCCTAAGATAAATTATATTATTCTGGTGCAAAGGAGAGGCGCCGTTGCATGCTTTGTACAATGTACATGAAATTTTGTTTAATGTTATGATATATAGAGATTTAGAGCAGACAATACGAAATTATTTAATTTGATCAATTATTTAATTTGATCAATTATTTAATTTGATCAATTATTTAATTTGATCAATTATTTATCAATGACAAACGTGGATTATTCACAGGTGGAGAGTTTTTTTTTTTTAATTTTTTTTAGGGAAAGCAGCAGATAAATATACAGCAAGTCACTCTTGTTCAACTATAACCTTTGCTTACGTCAAAAAAAAAAAAACTATAACCTTTGCTTTGAAACACATCATTTTTTTTAAATGTTAATAATTTAGAAATTTTATTAGATAAAAATGATGTGTTAATTAATCGATGTTTCATGTTAATAATGTGATAATGTCTAATTATTATTACGAGAAGATCCTTTCATTAGGTTAAAGATACAAGGTTCACATTGTGTCATCCTATGCTTAATTAGGTGTTTGTGGACCGGATGAAAATGATTCGGTCAACAAATTGAAAATACTCCATTCGTCACGTATTATCGGCAATAATTAAATATTTTATCTTTAGCAAATGTTGCCAATAATACATGATGGAGAGAGTATAATGCTTGTACGGTACAAGTTTTGATTGTTGATTCAAGCACTATCCCAAACCATGTGCCTAACGTATGGGATCATGCTGTGCTTGATGTGTGCCTTGTGAACTAAGGAAGACTCACAGTGTGACATGCATAGTATTAGAGTTGTGCATGGGTTGGGCCAACACGAGGGCCAACTCGACATGGCACGAATTAGGCTCAGCCTGGCAAAACACGGCAAGAAAGCATGACTAGTGGGCCGTGGGTCACCCATGAGCAATATTTTAAAAGTTTGGCACGAACCCAATACGAGCACGACGGGCCAGCCCCCACGTTGGCACGCTCATTTTCGTTACAAATTAGTATAAGAGACGATGGCATGGCACGAGTCGGCCTAGCCCGACACGTGGGCTGAGCGTGCATTGGCCTTATATTTTATAACTTGGTACGAGTCCGGCACAACATGAACTTTTCTTGTCCCGTTATAGGCACGACACGTTGTGGCACGAGGCACACGGACTTGGTACGTCAGCCGTCATGGCTGGGCCCGTGCCCACCTTATAGTATGGTGTTGTGATGTGCTTTGGGCCAGCACTATGCCAGTTTACAAAAACAAAATCTAACTAGTTTGTTACTATAATGACATTTCTAATTATGTAATCATCAAAAAGGATTTATATTATTCTTTTCAATTATTAGCATGGATTATAAATTGATTATTTTTGGATGAATAGCTTGGAAATGATGATGCGATTACATCATAGCTAGCCTAATGGTATTTCGCTTTAAAGTTAAATATTGAACAACAAAATGCATATTATATTTCACAAAAATGAAAATATAGGTTTAAAAATTGAATAGTATGCTTCAAAAGTTGAATATACAGCTTTAAAAGTTAAAAAATACAGTATAGAAGAACTCATTGCAGAAAGTGAATTAATATAATTGGAAATATATTTTAATTAAAAATATTTCATTTTCATATGCTACATATGATTTTTTTATAGCTTGATTTGATATTTTGATCTATGGAGTATGATGTCTCAAATAAGCAAAGTTTAATCAATAAAATATTGAGTGTATTGTTAATGAAAATTGTTCAATGAAAACTACATATCTATACAAATAAAATAATCAAAATGTTTTTATATATATAAAAGACTATTTAAGCCGTAATTGACATTTAATAGTTTAATGACAATATGTAGTTTAACATTTATCAATGTTACTACGCACAGTTAAAAGGTATTTGCTATTGAACACTATTATTTTAATTCTTGTAACATTTAATTAGTAATTTAAAATAATTGAATTGAAAAAAAAATATATTAAATGAACAAATATAAATTAAGGTGCACATATACAGTTTTACGCGCACCTAAGTGTGTAGTATATATGTGTTTCAATGCGAAAGAGAAAAAATTAAAAAGAAAAAAATGCTTCTTTTCTCCTTTCACATCAATAAATCATGCAATTCGAAAGCAAAACTTAACAATCTTCTATGGGGAGAAATGCAAAGTCTTTCTTTTCAAAGCAAAAGGTGAAAGAAAGAAAATATTGACCTAGATTAATTTTAACCGAAAGACAGGGTAACGCAAAAATTGGAGACCTTACCATACTCTTCATTTTTTTTTCCATAAATAATCCATTTTGGTTACTTATTAAAAATTTCCCCTATTTTCCCACATTATAAATTCAACAACTTTCCCTCATTTTTTTTTTTTTATTTTTGTTAATTTTGATTAACCTGTCATTTATATCAGGAAATATAATTGGTTACTCTTTGTCAAAATGTCAACCTATAACATCCATACAGATGATGAGGTGAAAAAAAAAGTTAAAACCGCAGTTGAAATTAGCGTATTGTTGAACACTGGTTAGTGGTTATGACCTCCTATATTTGTTTGGTGGGTACTGGGTAGTTTACCGCTTTATTTTCTTTTCTATAAATATTATTAATATTGACATTAGTCACATGAAAGCTTTATTGACATCAGTTCTAGGCTCCATTTCTCCATGAAACCTTGTTACATTTGCTTTTTACACACTTTTCAAAGCACTTATTGAAACATTTATATTTTCCATTAAAAATACAAAAAATTAATTTTTAAAACTGAACATCTAGACAAATCAAACAACATCTCACCGACAAGATCTCATATGTATACGTTTTTTTATCACATATTATAATAAAGATTTTTCATGATAAAAATTACTGTCACCAGTATCAAAATTTTCTAATGTAACAAACATTTAAAAACGAATGTCCAAAGAATTTTTTTTTTAGGGGCAGTTTTAATATCCTTAATTACCCCTTTAATTATTCTATATTTAAATATATATATATATATATATATATATATATATATATATATATCCTTACTAAACAAAAATAATGATTTGTCCCACCCCCAAACTTTTGTCCTTATTCTCACCCTCTTTTCACACATCATCACCCCCTTCTATAAATTAGTGTCCTCCTACATTTCTCCATCTCCTACCCTCTCTCTGTCTCTCTCTCATCCTTTCTCTGTTTTTTTTTTCTAAATTCCTTCTCTCTCTACATTTTTCTTACTAACACAAAAAAGATACACTCATATCAGCATATACCCAACAATGGAGGATATTGAATCTTTCTGGACATTTCAAGAGGTGGGTTTTTTTTTTTCCTGGGTTTATTCCTCAAATGGGTATAATTTTTTACTTTCACATTTCAAGGATTTAACATCCTCTGTTTTGAATTCTTTGTTTCCCCTGTTTTTTATTTTGAATTTTGCTCTGTTTTTTACATGAAAAAAATGCCATTTCAATTGGCATAATTATCTCAATTCTGCAAAGTTCTATGCATTTCTTTTTGCAAAATTTTTGGAGTAAAGGGTTTTCTCAAGGTAGTACTAGTAATTAGTAATATTGATAGTGATAGTGATGGTGAAATCTTTGAACAGACCATGAAAATAAAAATTATGTCAATGTTTATTGGATTCTAAAGTTGATAGAATAAAAAAAAAATCTTTTTTTTTCAATTCCACTTTTTTCTTGGTAAGCCTGTCTTATTCATAACGGTATATAAAAAAAAGATTAATTTTGACTAAAATGAACTTTAGGCATGTTACTTTGGCCCCTATTTCATGATTAACCCATCTCCCTAACTTTTGAACTCATTGTCTAATCATCTCTTATCTAATTTTTCTTAACCCATAATATCACATTTTTAGTCTTTGTTTGATTTAATTAACACATTATATTTAGAATTTATATCATCTTGACTTGTTAATATTCTTTTTATTCATTTAATATGCATTTTAGACGATGAATAACATAGAAAACTAAACTTGCAATGTAAGATAGTAGTTTATTTTTAATTGCGACGATTTGACATTTTTTTTCTTTATATTTTTAGGTCAGATTGTTGCAATTAAAAAAAAACTATTATCAGCAAAAACACATATAAAACGACCTAAAATGTGCGTCTGGTGCGTAGTAGAGTTATTTTAGACGATTACTAATATACTCCTATTGTTTGTTCTTGGAATTTCTCTTTTGTTTACAGAGTGTTGAAGAACTAAAACAGAGGCTTGAATACACTACATATGAGTTAGAACTTGCTAGAAAGGAAAGAAATGAAGAAATAAGGAAGAACAATGAACACATCAAGAAATTGCTTCAATTGTTACAAACAACTTGCAAAGAAAGAGATGAAGCTCAATCCCAATTGAAAAAACTCCAACAAATCATGTCATTTAACCCCAAATCCAACAACAATTATTTGATGATTGATCAGTTTAATCAACCATCTGCAATTACAGCAGCTTCTCCTGACAGCCCACTTTTCACTTCACATTTCCCTGCAAAAACTAACTCAAGTACTCTCACTGATTCCAGCAGTCTTTCCTTAGAAACCCAAAACAACATCAACAACAACAACATCAACAACAACAACAACAACAACATGAACAACAGTAACAACAACATGAACAACAGCAACAACAACTCCAGCAATAATCCTCAATCTCATGTTTCATCTCCTGATTCTTGTAACATTGTTTTTAGTACTAGTACTAATACATCTTCAATTGATGTGAAACCAAGTATTAATGAGGTTGGTGACCAAGAATCATTAATTATTGCAAATTTGGCAAAGGGAAGACCACTCCCACCAAAGGGCAAGCTCTTGCAGGCCGTCATCGAGTCAGGCCCACTACTTTCGACGTTGATGGTGGCGGGCTCGCTACCCCAATGGCGTAACCCACCGGGCCTACTAACCCATCACATCCCGCCTGTGGACCTTAAAGGATGCAACGGGATTGTCATAAATCAATCTCCGGGGTGTAACAAGTTTTACATGTCACAACCCTCTAATGAGGTCGGTGTCATAAATCACAATAATAATAATAATAATAATAATAATAATAATAATGGTCAAGTAACTTCAAGTGGGCCAATTGGGATATGCCCTAGTTCTTTGTTAGATTTTGGGAGTGGTTCATCAGGGTCTTGTTTCATGGGTGGGAGAATGATGATGAATTCAAGTTTAGGTTTTGATTCTCAGATTCCTAAGAGGCAGAGAATACTTTAGAATTTAATTTTTATTTATTTTTTACTTTTTTTTACCCTCAAATATATTGTATATTTTAGCAAGATTATTGTGTAAATGAATGATGAATTTTTAATTTATTACTGAATAGCTAATGTATTTACGTATGTTGTTTTGAGTTATTATGGCTTATTGTACATGGACTTTGATCGTTCTAAACCCTAACGGCCCGTTTGGTAGCCGGATATGAATTATGCTAATGGGAATGAATTTATAACTAAATTTGGAAGGGAAATCAAAATCCATTCCCATGGCAGTGCTACCTTAGCTCCAATTTATCTAATTTTCTTCACAAATATCCATTCTCATCAAATATCACCCTCCCCAATGGTAATGGATGAGAATGAAAAAATAAAGTTCCTTCTTAACAAAATTACACTATAAATTCATTACCAGTACCACAATTTATTACGAACAACCAAACGGACCGTAAAAACTCTTTCATCTCAAATGCATTTAGGAAAGTGTCACTTTTCTGTTTTTGCTTTTTAATGGAAATTGGTAGCTTTTTTGAGTTTGAGATAAATTTATATCCGCTAAATTAGTGTACATCCAATATATGTAAGGAATTATGCACTTATAAATCTAGTTGCATGAATAATTTTGTACCATCAAGTCAACAAATACTTAAAAATGGCACTAGTCCTACTCCTTTATATATCTTGCCTTTCCAAAAAAAAGTCAACAAATACAAATTACAATTGTTTTGACTACATTGCATAAGCCTTGATATAATAAGTACCCTATCCTTTTGTATATACAACACGCTTAACTTCTCATGGTAATTTATATTTTATGGGAATTAACTTTGGATATCTAATTCTTGTGAATTGACAAATTGTGTGGGTTGAGGTTCGGAAAATCAAAGTTCCTAGTAAATTTGATTTACTATTGTATATTTTTATTATGTAAATAATAATTTCAAAAAAGTAAAATAAATTTTAATAAAGTTTGACCAACACATAAGATTAAATAAGTTGAAAAATTATCTCAAACAAGTTCATTTAAGGCCTATGAAGTAATGGCAATCATATATGTAACTATACAACATAAAGTAGTGAGTAAAGATGTGTAACTGTTGAAAAAAAAAATTATGGAGACAATATACACTACAAAAAATGTGTTCAAGAAGAACAATTAAAATTGCCTTATTTGATACAAAATTTGTCTTTTTAGGTTATAATGATAATTTTAGTATTTCCCTCATGTTGCCCTTGTAACCCCGTTGTATTAGGTTTCAAAAACAATTTTAGATTTTTTGCCCTCTTTGATTCAATTCAAAAAGGGCAAACAAAATTGCCTTCATTGATCATCAACAAAGACAATACATTTTGCTTTCCTTGATTTAAACACTTTATTTATTGTCAAATAGGGCAAAGTTTCAAAAATCTAAGGGGGCAAAATAATCGTATTGTCTTCATTGTTAATATCAATGAGTGCAAAAATAATTGCCCTTGTAGGCTTCATTAAGTAAAACAATACTTATATTGCCCTCTTTAATCATGATAAGTTGTCCTTGTTGTGTAAGTTTTTTGTAGTGATATAAGTGAAAAAAATAGGTCGCTAATGTACTTGTCAACTTGTGTTTCCCTGGAGTATATATGCTCTGGCGAAATATGCAGGAAGTAGATCAAAGTGAGGAAGTGAGATTGGATCAGTGGTGAAGTCTCTACCTCGTGACCTTCGAGTCACAATGTCAATCTTCGCATCTCCCTTCTTGGACATTGTCAGCTCGGTGATTCTGAGATGGGAGCTGTGCACTAAGGCCCAATATATATTACCTTGTATAAAAAAGGAAGTGAATCAAAGTTACATATATAGGAGCATTTTTTCCCCGCCATATCATGCTCGTTCCCCTTGCTAGATTAAGGAAGAGAGTTAATTAGAGTTTACCTTTATCTTAGTTTTTTTTTAAAGATAAGATAAAATAGACGATGCACCTCTAGACAGAGGAACAAAATTAAACTCTTTAAGTTGGTAGTGAATGGAGTAACTTGCAAAAGTGTCAAAACAAATCAGCAATGTGGGTTCTTAAAGCTCAATTTAGATGAACCGAGCAGGGCACGTGCCACGTCAGGATGGCCCACATGTGGTACCTATAACGGGACAATAAAAATTTGTGTCATGCTGTCGGGCTCATGCAAAGTTATGATTATAAGGCTAATACACGGCACAACCCACGTTTTGTGAGGCCGACTTGTGCCTAATAAAAATTATTATGAAATTTTACCTAAAATAAGTGTGTCAACTGGCGGGCCAGCCTATTGTACTCGTGTCGGGTTCATGTCAAACTTTAAAAAAAAATCCATGTGTGGCCAACGACCCACCAGTCATGCCTTGGTGTCGTGTCGTGCTCATAGCGGACTCGTTCCGGCCAGGCCCAAATCTTGCCATGCCGAGTTGGCCCTCGTGCCGATGCGGCTCATGCCTAGCTCTAGAACAAGTTCTAGAACATGCTTAAATATATGGTTTATTTGTTATTTTTAACTTATGAGCTTATCAAAATTCAGAAATAATATGACTTATCAGACAATTAGTCTAAATTTATTAGGCCAGAACTTGCTTGAACTTATTAAACTTTACTTTATAAGAGACACAAATCTTAATTTTTGATTATCATCTGAATGTATTTGATCTTATTTTAACAAAAAAGATAACGTGGAGTCGAACTCGATCCTAAAAGAGGCTTAAATTAAACATAGATGTAAGAACTAGAACTCTAGAAGAGTGCTACCATTAGTCCATTAACAATGCTCCTTTGTCCTTATCAGATTACATAAAAGGTCCACGCATATGAAGCATGCTTTAATTTCATCAAAGTTTAATTTCAACTTTAATTTCAAGATGGTAGGTTCGATAAATTCTTCGATCTTCATTGTAGTTTGTTTGAACTCTATGCAAAGTCTTTAAATTCTACTCCCTCTGTCCCTAAAAGATTGCCCCATTCACTTTTTCTCATCTCCTGAGACACATTTTTAAATAAAAATATCTTGAAATATGTATAATAAAAAATTATAAGCATTACATATTAAAAAAGTATACATTGAGCCGAATCAAACGAGATCCCGTTTGACTATATTTTTCCTTGCATGTATAAAATTATAGAGAGTCAAAGTTACCAAATGAACAGTGGCAAAAGTCAATATGGGGCATTCTTTAAGTGACGGAGGGAGTACGAGGGAAAAAAGATAATCTTACAAGATGACAATAGTAGTAGATAGTAGTAGACACTAGTAAGAGCTGGCTAGTGATCGAGTGGCATATATATGAGCAAAGACATAGCTCACAAGGAGACAATGTTTATTTGCTTCATTTTCTTCTTGCCGTTGTAGACCAACTCATTCTCCCAACTTCATTGACATTTACTACCTCTTCTAGAGTCTTCAGAGGGTTGAGTTCTCTTCAACTTATCACACCAGAATTTATCTGAACTGGAATTATTTAAATTTATTAATTAAATCTGATTAAAATTTATTGGACTTGATTAGAGTGAGCCAATTAGCCTGGATTATATAAACAATTGGATGGACCTTATCACAATTGATTGAATCTAATCAAATCTTATTGAACTTATTACACTTGCTAGACCTCATCTACATCTATTTGAACTTATCCAAACTTGCTAGAATTAAAACTTAAGATAAAGAGAATGCACCCTAAGTTGCATCTCTAGGGTTTTGTATTTTCAAAGGCTCAAAACTGTTCATAGTGCGCGGTTTGTCAAAACTCTAAGATGTATCCCTAAACTCACATAATTTTCTATGTTGTGTCATTTGTTGTGAAATTTTAACTAAAATTTTCATTACTTTTGACTTAATTTATTCATTAATTGGATTTTTTAGCCAAAAAATACTTAAGAGGTACATCTTAGATAGGAATATTCCGAAAAGGGATAAACTAAACTAACAGATTTCATAAATTGGTATTAACTATAAAAGGAATAACTAAGGGTTTCAGGATACATATAAGAATTTTAAAAATTATAAGAAATTATAGAGTACAACTTTCTAGTGAGTTTGACCTAAAATTCATAGGTTAGTTCAAGGTTATTATTATAAAGTACAATTTTTTTAGTGAGACATTTTCAACATAATAATTCATAAAAATCGGCAAAAATTATTATTGAAACATATGAATTGTTAACAAGTTGTGTATATGTATGCTGTGGGAATTGGGCATTTTTTTGGACTTAATCTTGAAAATTTCAGTTCAATTCGGTTTAGATAAATTCAGATCAGTTCAGATCATGATGAGCCTAGGATTTAATTTAATTTAGTTAAGTTATGTTAATTTTAGTTAAATTCAATTTAGATTAATTAAGACAATTGAGCAGGGCCTTATTCTTATTGAGCCATGTATGCTAACTAATTATACTACTCTTTATATTGTCCTTTAATTTTTAACTTCTTTTTACTTATATGAACACATTTCAACTTATTGTGAAATCATTTGAGTTATTTATTTATTTATTTAAGAGAATCAGACCTTTTGTTTTTTAATATTTGAACTTATTAGACTTTATCCAAATTTATATAAGCAAAAAAATGAAGGTAAAAATCCCAATTCAAGCATCTCTCTCCGTCCAAAGTAAGTTTCATTTGGATTTATTCGAGTCAAGATCGTCTAAATTTTTAATGAAACTCTACCAAATAAAGTTATTAATCAAAGGTTTAAAATGAATCAAAAATAAAACAATGGATAGAGTTTAAAAGGATTTTTTAAATGTCAAAAAAGTATTAACCACTTAACCATTGATTTAGAAATGAATAGTAAGATTGACATAAATAGACCTGAAAGAGTTTTTTATGAACACTGGAGGATCCAAACACGATTTATTTGTTAAAGATTATCTAATTTATTTTACTTTTTAATTATATGGTCTTACCACTCCATTATCATACAAACAAATCAACCTTATTTGAATTAGAAATAAACAAAAATAACTAATGCGGGAAATTGAGTTTTTAATTAAGTTTAATTTTAGCACTTTTTAAAGCTAGAAAAAAAGCATAGAAAACCATGGTCTCAAAATCACAAATTAGAAAATCAATTCTTGAATAATTTGTCCAAGGAGTAAGTAGAAAAATCTTTTATTAGACACTGATTACTACTCGGTAATTAGTTTGGAAGAAAGAGGTGAAATAGTCCCTTTGAAACATGAATTGTCAGAAAGTGAAACTTGGGCAAGCACTTTGACCAGATTTATCATCAAAGCTGAAAAAGACTATTGGTTTCAAACCTCTTTGACTGGTTAGCTAGGAAGATAGTTGGAGTTTGGTCTGACTTGAATTGTGTTCTAAATTAAAGCTTCCTCTCTCTTCTATTTTGAGATTTTAAAGTATGGCCTAATTAGCCCAACTTATTACTCCCTAGTATTTAGCCTTTGATTATAAGACGTCATTTGGTTGGAGCATATTTCCACTTGAAATTGAAATTCGTAGGAAATCAAGTCGTATTTGGTTGACATTAAGAGCTCGTTTGGTTGAATGTAGGGTATTTGTATTTGACACAGAAATTTGCATTCACCAAGGGGATGTAGGTTAATAATTTCCTACATCTCATAGGATTTTAACTTTCCTTGGAATTTCAATTTCCTATGCTCTTGATATTTAGATGTTGTTTGATTGGAGTGTATTTCCCTCATAAATGCAAATTCCTAGTAATTTAGCTAAATGACTTTGTGTTTAGTTAGCAAGATATACCACAAGCATAGGAAATAATGAAATATAATTTCCAAGGGAAATTTCCTATGAAGTGTAAGAAATTAATCACCTATCTCCCCCTGGCCAATGCAAATATCTGTGTTAATTACAATTTCTTATGCAAAACCAAACACACATAGCCAATGACTCTGGAAGACTCTTGCAGCATACTTGTTGTGGTCTTGCACTAGATTTGTCCATCCATCCACCACCCTGCCAACGTTAGGCTCCTCCCCATCAAACACCCGCTTATTCATACAGTGCCATGTTGGCCACACCAGAGTGACAAAGTGAAGAAAATTCGCCTTTAATTTGACATCTTCCTCGCCATCCGTCTTAAAGCATGAAGTCTCAATTCCCTTATTGCAACCCACGCACCTCGGATCCTCAACCACATGGCGAAAGTTAAGTCTGTCCATAACCCCAAGAGTGCCCTTACAAGACCTCCACAAAAAGTGCTTCAACTTTGGTGGACCATTCAAACCCCACACTAACTTCCATGTTTCCTCTCTAGTTGTGCCAATGACTTTGGAAGACTCTTGCAGCATACTTGTTGTGGTCTTGCACTAGATTTGTCCATCCATCCACCACCCTGCCAACGTTAGGCTCCTCCCCATCAAACACCCGCTTATTCATACAGTGCCATGTTGGCCACACCAGAGTGACAAAGTGAAGAAAATTCGCCTTTAATTTGACATCTTCCTCGCCATCCGTCTTAAAGCATGAAGTCTCAATTCCCTTATTGCAACCCACGCACCTCGGATCCTCAACCACATAGCGAAAGTTAAGTCTGTCCATAACCCCAAGAGTGCCCTTACAAGACCTCCACAAAAAGTGCTTCAACTTTGGTGGACCATTCAAACCCCACACTAACTTCCATGTTTCCTCTCTAGTTGTGCCATAGTTGGGAGCCCAAGAGTTCAAATGCCCAATAAGATCGAGCGAATAGCAAGATTTTATCGTGTAGCGTCCATCTTTAGTTCGCCACCAAAACAAAGAATCGCAACTTCAATCTTATGATAGTGGAATATCCAGACCCTTTGCCACTCCCCCACCACAAAAGTAGACTTTACCTTTTCAACATTTCATCCTCCAGCCTCAAAATCAATGAGCTCGCATACTCGCATATCAATAACCATCCCCACCATCGGTGTAGGTCGTGCATCATTCCCTAGACTCGACAACAATTGCTCTTCTCAAACATTGATGCTACTGCCATTCCCCAGGCCACTCTCCATTTAAGAGCTTTCAACAAGAGTGATTTTGTACACCATATGCTCCTCGGAGCATAGCTAAGCTACGGTTGTACTCCATCCAAGCTTCTAAGAAAGACCCATGCTTAAAATACTTAGCCCCCAATATCTTAGAGACTAACACCGATTGCCCATGCATGATTCAACAATCTCCACCTTTGCTTGGCTAACAAAGGCTGATTAAAGCATTTAAGCTCCCTAAACCTCATACCACCTAAATACTCGACAAGTATAAATCATCCCAACTGAACTTAATAGATAGAGCTGTAAATAGGTCAACTTGGGTTGGGTTCGGGTTGACCCATTAATATAAATGGGTTGAAATCCCCAACCCAAACCCAACCCATTTAGTTCAACGGGTTGAGATTTTCAACCCAACCCAACCTTATAAATAAACGGGTTGACCCAATAACCCGTTTAATAATGTTATCACTTTTTCATTAGCATCAAATAAAGTTATACCACTACATGTCATATTGTTCATATACTACAAGTCATATTGTTTATAATTTACACACACGGTATTAATTAATAACTAACAACCTTTTAAGTTCTAATGTTCAAGATAAATACAATAGATTTTAAGATATTACAACCACCTACATAACTCGTAAAGAATGAATAACATAATAAAATAAAAATATAATGTGATATATTAGATTAGTAAGACAATTTAACTTGAAACTAATTTTATTACAACTTATATTCTTAATGGGTTAAGCGGGTTGAAATCGGGTTAAGAATTTCAACCCGACCCAACCCATTAAACTAAACGGGTTGGGTTGGGTCAACCCATTTAGCTAAACGGGTTGAAAAACTTAACCCAACCCGTTATTATTGGGTTGGGTTATCGGGTTGGGTCAGATTTTGCCAGCTCTATTAATAGAGATGAACTTAACTGAACTGAACTTAATAGAGATGAACTTAGCTGAACTGAACTTAATAGAGATGAACTTAACTGAACTGAACTGAACTGAACTAAATAGAAGTGTATTAATTGAACTAAATAGAGATGAACTGAACTGAACTGAATAAAGATTAACTGAACTGAACTGAAATGAACTGAATTGTATGGAAGTAAACAAGGCAACAAGCCCATAGTCCTAGTTGTACCGTATGAGTGATGTCAAAGAGCAAGGCAACCCGTCATTTCTAAACCGGCCTTAGAGACAGTCTCTTAACATCATAGCTTTGATTGATTTTACTACTCGTCGTAGAATAGAATAAAGACACCAGTAGTACTCTTGCACTCCAAACTCTCCAATTTGAAGAAATAAAATACTCCATCTTCAGCAATTCACCACTAGTACTCCATACGTCTTTCTTTAAATAAATACACTATTTTTACTTTTGTAGTTTTGTTTCGTTTCAAAATACTTATCATTTTTTAAATTCTTGCAACAATTTACTTTTGACACTATTTATAATTTATATTTTGACCATTATTTTTCACTTACACATAAAAGGAAAATGCAATTATGTGGAATCTTGTTGAATTCGTGCCAGCTTGTAGTTTTTTTAACTATCTAGTGCTTATAATTTTTACAAATGCATAGTTTGAGATACAAATCTTCAAAATTTTATCTCGACATTTCTGAAAAACACAATTGATGCAAGAATTTGAAAACGGGTAAGTAAATGTTTATATACTTCCTCCGTTTTTGAATTCTTGCAACAAATGAATTTTTTATCTCTCACAAATAATACCCATTTGTTGCAAGAATTCAAAAACGGAGGAAGTATTATTTTTGATGATATGACCTACTTAAAAAATTATATTTATACCCTCAAAATAAATACTCAATTTCTAATTTTGGTTATATGGTTCATTTATAAAACCTTTAATATCCATTGCAACTTTGCAATGCATAAAAGGTGCAACCCTAAGGCTATGTTTGATTCACTTTATATTTGCTGATCTGATCTAATCAGGTATTGTCTAATTTAATTAAACTTCAACCGTGTATATATGCTAATTCATAAGAAAAAAAAACTCCATCAGTAACTTATTAATGGTAACAAGTCATTTTGCACGAACCTTAAAAAAAGTGATTTAAGGGTGCAAATGAACAAAAATAACTTTAAGATTAATAACTTATGATCTCAATCTTACTTGTATATCAAATATCAATTGGAATCATACTTTATTTGTATTAATGAGTATTTTTTTAATACGTAATTCTCGGGCCGTCGAACCAAGCTTATACACATACTAGTACAATATTGTCCGCTTTGGGCTCTCAACCCGCACGAATTTGTTTTTGGACTCCTTCTCAAAAAGCATTGTACTAGTATATTGAGCATCACTATATAAACAGCTCCACCTCTTGCTATTCTTTCGATGTGGGACTTGGGATACACTTATTTTCCCAACAAACCTTCCCTCAGACCAAAGACCACATACCATAGCCTTCCCTCGAACCAAACTCGATCTACTAGTTGCCCCTTTCAGTATCGCCGTTGCACCAATGGGACCCGCCGCCTAATCACACCATCAGCTACCACAACACAGTTCAATCACATGCCCACTCGATCCCCACGAGCTACAAGAGCTAACCATCTACTGGACCATGCCCACTGGACAACAAACCCCACACGCTCCGCCAACGAATTACAGGATAACCACTTCCAGCATTAAGGCCATCTCCGAACTACATAGCTAAACACACGCAGGAGGTCTTTCGATACAAGGGCCCACAAGATCTCCAACTTCGAGGGCACACAAGAGGGACAACCCCACACACTAACACGACGGCCACGTGCCTCAGACCGAATCGTCTGGCTCTGATACCACTTCTTGGGGCGTCAAACCAAGCTCATACATATACTAGTACAATATTATCTGTTTTGGGTTCTCAACCCGCACGACTTTATTTTTAGGCTCTTTCCCAAAAGGCCTTATACTAGTATATTGAGCATCACTATATAAACAGCTCCACCTCTTGCTATTGGAACTTAAAATGTACTTATTTTGCGAACAATAATTTTAATATTAGAGAAGTAGTGTCATAGTGGTAGACTGGTAGTATGTTGGTTAATAACGGAAGACGAGCCAATGAGAAAAGAAACCAAACAGTGAGTGAGTGAGTCCGAAATTGGTAGGGAGGGAGGGAGTAGTAGTGTACTACACTCCACGGTCCACACACATGACTACATGAGCATGTGCCACAAACAACGGCGATGTTGAAACGTGTCACGTATCTAAATCAAACAAGTACCATCACACGTGTTTAACCCTGATTGTTGAATATATATACTATATCCGTTTCTTATTATTTGCAACACTCCACTTTTTACGCATGTTGAGACAAAATTTTAAATATCACGGAGTAATATCTTTAAATACGTTTTTGTAAAAATTATAATAACTATAGATAAAAAAAACTACATGTTGCGACGAATTCAACGAGACACTATTTGACTATGCTATTACGGGTAAAGCTCAAATCTCCGTCAAATTACATAACATGAATACTGAATAGTAGAGCTTTCAATTTTCGACCCGACCCGTAAATAGTGGATTTTGACAAAAAAAAAAAATCCAGACCCGTTTTGAACCCGTTAAATACAACTCGGGCTCTTAACCCGACCCGACCCGAAAATCATTAAAAATTTATTAAACTTATGATATTATAGGAAAATGTAAGCAAAAACACTTCTTATCATTAAATCTTTAAATTTAAGATTATTTTTATTGGATCACAACATCAATTATTTGCCATGAATTATCTATTAATGAAGATATTTCTTATAATTTGTACTTTTTAGAACGCTTAAGGTACAATTTAGTACATATATTGCATTAAATTGTGAAAAATTAAAAGGCGCTATAAAACTTCCCAACCCACTGGGTCAGCCCAAACCCGAAAAATTTGGGTTATAAGAAAGCTAATACTGACCCGAACTCGCTAACACACAACCCGGTAAAATCTGAACCCGCAACTATTTAATACCAACCCGACCCGACCTGTTTGACAGATCTAAGGGCTTGTTTACTTCAGATTATATTATAAAATGAGATAATATACCCTACGCTATGTCCCCACTGTTAGCCTGCTGGGTCCCCTTTCCTTCAAGGGACTTAAAAAGCGCGTTTGTGGGCCCCGTTGGACCTTGGATACCCCCATGTGCAGCCGCACCGTAGCTGACGCCACTCCCCGTAGACCTCGACTTATCTTTGTACTTTGTAATAATTTATCATTTGGTTTCGAATTATTTGTTATATTCTGACTTGCAGCATTGTTTAAATGTAGTTCTTAATTGTATCTAGTTTTATATGCATTAGAAAAATATATATAGTAATGTCGGGTCTTATTTAATTTGTTTCGATGTATACTTTTCAAATATATATATATTTTTTATGATTTTTCTATGTATAAACTTACAAATATTAGTGTTCAAAGCAGTTTGTCGAAAACTACATAAAAAAGAATGCAGCAAGTAATTTGAGACGGAGGAAGTACTCTGTATAAATAAAGGAAATTACTATGTGCGTTCTATTCACGGGATTGAATTGGATTGGATTGGATTGAATTGAATTGTAATGAAATTGATTGGATTAGAATATGATGTATTCTTTTCGTGAAATCTCAATCCATTCCAACCCCTCCATTCTAGTCCAATCCAATCTAGTTCATTCTCATCCATCCATTCCAATCCAATCCATTTCCATTCTAACACATTCAATCCAACCTAATCAATCCATTCTAATACAATCAACTCCAATGCAATCCAATCTCGCGAAACGAACACACCCTTAAATTGGATTGGATCAGAACGAAGGGATGACAATGGATTGGATTGGATTGGGATGGATTGAGATGGTAATCCTGTGAACAAAACACATTCTAACAAAATTTAAAAGCGAGCTACATGTTAGTAAAATCGAGCTCATTGACTGGTAGCTGATTATCTAACAAGTAAAAGACGAAAATATTCGAGGTTATTTGGTTGGAATCCAAACTTTTAGAAATTAGTTAAATATTTTTATGTTTGGTTAATATGAAATAACACAATAAGTGTAGAAAATAGAATAATTTCCTATGAAGCGTAGGAATAGGAATCTAATCATCTACCTCACTCTTGGTGAATGCAAGTTCACGTGTCAATTATATAAATTCTTAAGTTTAACCAAATACATAACAATTTCCTAGGTAATTGATAAACAAATCTTTTCCATGAATTAAGAATTCATAGAAAATTAACTTCATATGCAAAGATACTATGAGTTGGACCTTTAGAGAGGTTAATGGATTTTATTTGCTTGCTTATTTAAAAAATTGAGTGGTAGCTGATTACTAATGGACCAAACCTTAACCAATAGGGGTGAAAGATTAATTAATCTCTCAACCATAGGCGAATTTGATCCTCCGACTAGGGGTGTAAATGTAGGTCAGAAATCTATTTGACCGACCGATACCGAATCTGTTTTTGACCGAATTTTTAGTGACCGAAAACTGATTGCTACCGAATCCAAATTATACCGAAACCGACCAGTTCCGACCCTATTCAAAACCGAACCCGTTTCTGACCTGTTTTTTATTATACCGAGACCAACCGTTATCGAACCTGTTTCCAACCTGCCAAAAACCGATTTTTGATCGACCGATTTTGATCGAAACCGTACTGTACCAAACCTGTTTTAGATCAGCCTTATCACCGAAGTCGTTTGCTTGTTTACAACCGAACCCATCTTTTTACCGAACTTATTTACATGATTTCTCTAAGTTGACAAAAATTGATGAAATTTTTGCAAATTCATTTAATAAGATCAATCTCACATTGGTTTTTGGCTCAAACATAACAAAACTGATTTTTAATATATTTTAGGGGTGAGCATAATTATTCGATCCTAAATTCTTAGCCAAAAATTCTGGTCCAACAAACTTGAAATATCAAAATCTGATCCGAAGTTTTGAATTGGCCGATTGTATTGTGATCGATCGTTTAAGACTGTCAGGTTACGACATACATTTGACCTCGACCGACTGATTATAACCTGCATACCGATTTTGACTGACTGATTATGACTTGCATACTGATTTTGACCGATCAATTATGACCCGTGCATTGGTTACGACTTGTAAAAGACCGATTTTGACCGATCGAATGTGACTTGTTACCGAAAAACGACCGCACCGATAAGCACCAGACCGAAACCGTCCAACACCCATATAGGAAAATACCGAATTCGACCGAATACCGAATAAGACCTGTTCCGGGCCCACCCAGGTGGTCAAACCCGTATTAATGGGCCCAAAACCTAGGCCCAATTCTGATAGGGCTAGGTCTACACCAGATATTCTACAACGAACAAGATGATGCCACGTGTCATCTGACTTGGTAAAACCTTGACCAGGTTATCACTGTGTGTCATGGGCCAGGCCCATACGCAGGCCCTGCTAGTTCAGTAAAACCCTGATTGGGGAACCTAATGCCTATATAAGGGTCAGTCCAATCACTCTAAAGGTACGCAATTCATAGCTCACAAACTCACATCACACTGACTCCTTACTCTCGATATCTGACTTAAGCATCGGAGGGGCGTCCCGGGTTCCACCCCCGGGTTAGCAACCTTTGACTGTTTTGCAGGTCAAGACCCGAGCGAGAAGTGTACGGAGTCCACATCAATCACACCAAATACCGTTTACTATTCAATAGAAGTTCCAGAACATGAACAAAACCGATCGATACCGAAAGGACTCATACGACCTGTTTTTTTACCGAACATGTTTTTAACCGACCTGTTTCCGACCGTTTAAGCTGTTTTTACATCTTCTTTTTAGACTTCCTAATTTTTCACCATTTCTCCTAGCTCGCTCCATATATACTGTAATATTTTCTTAATAGCTTCTTAGGTTTATTTTACGCACTTCATTAATTTTTTTAAAGGGACTAATTCTTTTGCTATTCGATTAAAGACATTATATTAGTAAGTTGCATGATTTGATTTAATCTAAATAAGTAATAAGATTCATGTAAAAAAGGCACACATTAAATTAAATCAATCCTAAAACAAGTACAATTTTGTATTTTTTTTAAAGTCAAACAAATCGAACTTTAATTTGTTCGAAGTATTACTTTATGCATTTTATATTTGTCACTCATCATTAATTCTACTTAATTCGATCCTCTTAACTAACACGTAATTCTTGCAACTTTTGTTTATGGGATGTTTTATTTGATTCGTATCTGAACCTTTTATTTATATTTAATTATATTATAATAATTTCTACATTTGTATAATTAATGGTATTAATGATATAAAATATACATTAAACAATATAAAAATTGAAGTGATATTATTACAAGAAATTAGATAATACATAGAGTATATATATATATATATATATATATATATATATATATATATATATATATATATATAATAAATAATCCAACTATCCAAATATATATAGTTAGCTTTTACTCGTTCCTTTGTTGTGGAGTTTGCTACCGTATTCAGCATTCAAAGTATTGTTTGTGTCAAGTTTTTTTTTTTCCTTCTTCAAAACATTGGAGACAAGTGTTATTGAATTTATCGGCACATATCCTGATTTTCCGTGATGAAGTTTGTCAATTGCCCTTTATGTTGATTTTTTTTTTGGACAAAACACGTTACACATATTATATATTTTTTATTTATAGAATTTTAGGAAAAATGGATTAAGCACAGAGAACCATTATATGGGGAGTTTTACATACAATTATTATATGTATAGATAGATTTATCCTTTTGATGTCGATTCAAGTATGGGAGGAAATATGTTAAAACCTATGAGTATATATGAGAGTTGTTTTATTATATTTAAAAATATATAACAAACAACATATATTTAAGACCTATGTTACATTATATTCACATTTTAAGCCCAACACGACAACACGCTATCATGCATGTGAAAGAGTGTGATAGAGTATAAACTAATTATTGGACTTCAATCATCACTTTAAATTTTTAGTTGATATTTATAATACAACATCTTTTTTCAATATTTACCATTTAGGGTTGTTTTACAATTCAAAAAGATTCATTTACATCTACTTATTCATGTTTTGATGAAAAAACCTTTTCCCAAATCTAATAATGGCCTGTTGATCAAATATGGGTATGGCGTATAGAAAAACAGAACAACTACTTTAATCTGTTTTATCATGCATGTTGATTAAGTTTGGAATCAATTTAGTACAAGGGGAGAGAAATTTTAATTATGAATGATGTTTTTACATAGGAAAAAGTATTAATATAAAATCTAATTATATTCGTTTATATTCATAGCTTTTTTTTTTAAAAAAAAACAAGCAACTTTAATAATTTATAATAAAGCAATTTTAAAGATATTAATATTTAAATATACGCACTAAAAATTGTGAAAAAAAAAACATTTTGAAACTGAGATAACTATTTTAAAATTGTGGCACCGCAAAGCATTATATGCTAGAATTGTTGGGGACATAATTTGGCATACCATAATGAGTCAATCTTTTACAATATCTTATGGTTACACCCTCCTCATTATTAATAATCTTCTTCTACTTTTTGTTTCTTTTCATTTTTTTGCCTTTTGGTGTTTTAAGATAATACTTTATCTCATAACAAGAAAGTAATCATGTTTTATTATAGCATTGAAAGCGAGTAACATGAAGACATTATTGATTGAATTGGACTATAAACCTTTTGTTACGTCCTTAAGCATAAAATCAAATGCCTACTCTAAATTAAAGGCTAATAATAAACCGTAGATATTTGATGAGACTATGCACTCGCAATAAAAAAAAAATGGAAAAAAAATTCTACTATATAGAAGATATTTAAATAATATAAAAATTAAAGTTATCAGGTTGTTTTATACACATATAACTATTTATATGTTACTTTTTTGTAACTTTTATAAGTTTTCGTTAAACTTTAGACTTGGTCTTAGAGTGAGATAGACCTTCTCACCAAAACATTTGTAAATAATCAATGTAATATTTTTTTTTTCTCCGGTGCCAATTCTAAAGCTACAACTTTTAAATTACCTTATTAAGTTTTTAATTAAACAATTTTAATTTTTAACCATGAAATTGTAATTTTTTAATGGCTTGTTTTGCAAGTATATAAAAAAAGTAGATTTTATGCTAATAAGTTACAATTTTTTAAGGAAAAAAATATTATTCCATGAGATATATATGAAAGAGGTTTTATTGAAATATATATATATATATATATATATTTTGTGCACTAATAATTAATCTCTTTTACTTTAGTTTGTTACTTTTGTATTTCACCCTTTAGTTAGAAAATGCTCATTGCAAGTTGTAAGTTAGACATAGGGAGTATTTTTAATGAATCATTATTATTGAATCGACAGGTAAAGTCGTTACTCGTTCAAGGGATCCAAGGGGGGCGTAAGTGGAGTATGTCTCCACTTTTAAGGACCATATTTAGTAGTGCTTTAGTAATTATATTAGAAATATTTTTAACAATTTTTTTTTTACTTAAAAATAGAAAAGGTTGACACCAATATAGGGATTTTCTAAGGAGTTGGGGCATGGGTTGGTGTTAAGCCCCCCAAATCTCGTGACCTCGATCGTTATCCTCAACATATGCTGGGATATTTTTTTTTTGGTATACCCACCCGGTTCACCCTTTTGGGCTAATTCGGATTCAGAGTGCGTCCCGGGGTTAAGGTTTTAAACTCCTCCCAACGTGCTTGCGGGGGATCAAACCGTGGTTCTCCCTACCAAGTCTAGCCCCTGACACCACTATATCACGTATATTCAAGTAGCCTAACTATTTCTCAGTTCATGAAAGGGATTGGGATTTATACACTTCTTATTAGGTCTTTACCTTTGGTTGAATAAGTTGTGCACAAAAATTGGAGCCGTATATTGTACCATCCGAATGCTAAGTAGCACAAAATAAAAATAAAAAAGCCAATTTGAATGTGCTAATTACAGATGAGCAAAATTAATTACATATTTTGATTCACTTATATCTTTTGATCCATACTACTATGTTACCTTTTTTTTTAATAGGAAAAAAGGTATTCGTTTCAAATTTGGTGTGTCCGAGATTGCCCCAAAAAAATTATAGCAATGAGTGAGGATATACACACAACAAATTTTGATATCTGCACATGTTTTTTTTTTTTTTTAAAAAAAATTCTTAGTTGAAGTAGTGGTGTGCGGTTATTAATTTAGACCTGAGGAAATCATTTTCCCAAGTTTCCCATCCAAGATAGTGTTTTTTTGTTTTTTTTAAAATAATAATATTTTAACTTTTTAACACAAAATCATTACTTTCTTGTATATATTTAAAGTTTATATAGTTATGTAAAAAGTAAAATAAATTAGTTAAAAGTTATGTCAAAAATGTGTAAAATTAAGGTTTTTCTTTTAATGTATATAAAAAAAATTGATTCACACACAAACACTAAAAAAAAGTCTTATATATTCAAAGTGACCTAATACCTTAACGACCCGTTTGATAGCCGATCATAAATAATGGTAATGGATATGAATTTATAATTAAACTTAGAAGGAAATCAAAGCTCATTCCCATGGTGGTGATGCTAGCTTAACACCAATTTATTATCTAATTTTCTTCACAAATATATATTCCCACCTAATACCACACACCCTCCTCAATGATAATGGTTGATAATAGAAAATAAGAAGAAAATTCAATCTTGAGAATGACAATATATTTTCCATGGAAATTATAAGGTTCTTTCTTAACAAAATTGCACTTACAATTACCATAATTTATTACCAAAAAAACCAAACGGGCCGTATAAATCAACATAGTGACTTTTATTAGAGTAGCAATATATGATGAGTTTTAAACATACAATAATCTTTAACCTTAATTTATATACGAAGTACATATATTTTTCCCTTTATATTGTATATAGTTGTTCCGGTGTCGTCTGTTCCTCCACCAGTGTGAGTGCCTCAAAGCGTTGCACGTGGTAGTGCCTGCACAGAAAGACACAGTGTGCTAACCTGAGGTTGTTTTCGGGGAAAGACCATCCGATATCTAAGTTAGATGGTTACAGAGTGGGGACTAGGTGTTCGAGTAGTTCTCTGAATGGGTGCCACATGTGCAGTTGGGGACCAGACTACCGACATCTTAAGGTATTTCCTTGTCTTTTATGGGTGCCGATGCTAAAGACCCTTTTTGGCCGCGGACGACATCTTATATGATGGAGTATATAACATATTACTAGGCCTCAACTATTAGCTTAAGATGGTTCTTTAACATGGTATCAGAGCCAACGTGACGCATAGGTCACGGGTTCGAATCTCTCCTCTCTCTCCCTTCTAACTAGAATTAATTCGCGCCAGGTATGGTGGGGCCTGTGCTGCGTCCATATTTCAAGCCCAAAGGCCCTTTCATGTGAGGGGGAGTGATAGAGTATATAACATATTCCTAAGCCTCAACTATTAGCTTAAGTTTTTGGTTAAGATGGTTCTTTAACAGTACATTATGGATGGCGGCATAGATTGCTCTGGCAACCTTGTGGTGCTGTCATCAAGTGTGGTGCTGCCGGTACACCGGTAGACTCCCATACAATAGTGATGTGTATGCTTAAAATTGGTGTGCTATATGATGTATGCAAGACTTTGTGTGTTTTTTTTTTTTTTTTTTTTTTAATAAAAAAGAAAAAAAAAAACTTTGGTCCAACGGCTGAGGGGCTGAGATGGAAGTCGTGGAGGTGTTGTTTAATTTCTTAAGCTAGTTTGTCGGCATTAAGAGAGAACATAATATGAATTTACGAAAGAATTTCCCCTTCATCCCATGTTCCTTGTCTTTGTCACAGTATGGTTTTCTGGGATTGGTTTTTTAGTTTACACAAAAAATAAGCTTTCCATTTTAATTATTTAATCAACTTAACAACTGCCCTTTTAACAATACGCTTAAACTCAAACATTGTCCATGAGTGATGAATTAAACAACTTAATAATGATGTAAACATATATTAATTAATTGTATGTTCATATTCAACATCGATGGAGACATTGAGTAATGGTTTGATGATAACAAATTAACAACCTTAATTAGCATTTAGCAAGTAATAATGCACTAAAACAAAAACAAAATTGTTTCAAGCTAATTAAGTATTTTAGCACCTTAATTTGATATTTTAATGCGGTTAAACCAAGACATAAAATCTAAATAGAAGCTTAGTGAATTCCAATCATTAAACAACATAGAAACACACACAAACAAGACTAGAATTGGCAATTTCTGATACGACAAAAACATAGGTACATGATTTAAAATTATTGAGGATCAATCACTAAATTAAAAAAGTGGTTCCAATATCATCCTTGCAACTATGAGATTGCAAGTTCGATTCTAATTAACCTCCCCCATCCCGTAACTAGGCAATGTCGGTTTGATATTCGTGTCATTGGACATGTCCACTGCGACCTAGTTATTAACCCTGTAAAGGAAAATGATTCGAAACTATGTATAGATTTGTAGCTAATGACAAATAATGGTAGTAAAAAAAATGAATTTTAAATGCAATTTTAAAATGATTTTCATTACCATTTGAAGAGTGGTATTAGTTGAAATTAAAATTTTATAAAGAAAATTTGACAATTTGGGTTAATTAACATTATCGTTGGAATAAACAACATTAGTTTTATCACAAATTTATTCACAGAGTACACAAATTCATTCCTATCAAAACCATTTATGACCTCCTATCAAATATGTCATTAGTGTGCAATGCTATAGCTTATGATGAGTCTTTCATTGGTGTGCTGGAAAATGAAAACTATTACTTAGCTTCATGCATAGGGCTTGATTCAACTTATTTAAACATTATAATGCTTATTTTAGAAATTTTCAAATCATATAAGATGTGATCAGAAAAATTCATATTAGATTAAATCAGGAAAGAATTTTTTAAAATATTAGATAAAAAATGTTGTAACTATAAAAATAACTAGAATAAAAAAAATAGATCAGATTAGAAAAGTTCAGATATGATCAGATGAGATAACACTAGATCAAAAAAGTTAAATTCAAATAAGAAAATTCTATACGAATCAAAGCATCCTAATTCTAGCCCCTTTTTTTGGTATTGAAACACAAATTTAACCATAAATATTGTTAAGTATGCATTTATAAAAAATATAAACATATAATGAGACACGTATCCTAAATTCCTCATAACAAATCCATAGCTTGTATTCTTTTTTTTTTTTTTTTTTTTGAGAAAAGGTAAACAAGTAAAAATTAAGATCTCTTCCTCTCGAAGAGAAAACCTAATTTATCAAGTACTAAGAAATAAGAAAACTTAGCGTCTAAAAAGGGATCGATATCAATGTGCCTAGCGATCCATAGCTTCTACTTGTGAACTTGTCCATTCGTCCATTGTACTACACAAAATTTACATTTTTTTAAAAAAGAAAATGCTAGCTAATTAAAACTAAAACCGTGTAAAGTCGAAAACTAATGTAATACAAGTTGGCACTTTTTTTTGTTTCCCTTTTGAAAACAAAGCTAGAATTGGAAACTCTTTGTGGAAAAGAAGTGAAGAATAAAAAGGTAGGACATATAAGTCAAATATTAATTATGTGGGAGGAATAATTAAGGCAATCAAATAAATAGTAAATAAATTATTTAATTTCCATGGAAAGTTTTAGGCAAATTTCCTAATTTTTTTTTTGTTTTATTTATTTTCTTTAATTTTAATGGATAGACTCATCATGTATTTATATTAATAGTCACCGTCCCTCTTGTCCTTATTATGAAATTTTCAACTTGTATAAAATTCTCACAGTTCACCAATATCTAATCCTTTAGTCTATAAATTTCTCCCTTTTCTTTTTATAAACTCACACTATATGGAGTATATACTAGTTTAATTAGTAGTGTACGTTGAATTGAAGCTCATGGATAATTTGGAGGATGTTGAAGATTTAACTTCTTTATGGAATTTTGATGAGGTGAGTTACATTTATAAGTAATAATTGTGTCATTACATTGTAGTTAAATTAATTTGTTCTTTTTGTTTATTGTCCTTCATAGATAATTAGGTTAACACTTTGTATCTTTCTACTAGAGTTGTTTTGCGTTTGACATTATGTGAAAATGAGAAATTTTTCCTTAGTAGTTCCCCGTTATGAAAAATGAAGTAATAGTTTTTTTATTTTAAAAAAAAGTTTGAAGTGCTTATATATTGAATGTCTCATTTATGTAATTGGAAGGTGTTTTTGTTTTTTCAAATGAGATTTTTTTTGTGTGTGTGTTTAATATCCTTAGTAGTATTGGTTTATATTAGTACAATGTATAGAAGTTATGAAAAAGTGTATATTATGAAAATACACTTTGCCAAGAAGTTTTAAGTTTCATTTGGTAACAATGTTCATCTTGTTTATGAGTTGTAAAAGAAATTCAAAGTAATCACATGAATAGTAAAATTTAAGGCATTATTTATAACACAAAGGGAGCAAAAAAGGTGCAAGGATTTATTCTATTAGGTTTAATTCGTGTTGATGATTCGAATTTTTCTTTTACTTTTGAATATCTTTCCAATTAATTGTGCATTTGTGCATAGTATAACCTGCAGAACATATGTGATCTAAAGAAGCAACTCCAATATGCGATGAAGGAACTTGCAGATGTAAGAAAAGAGGCTATTGAACAAGCAAAAATAAACAAGGAAAATATCAAGAAATTGATTCATCTTTTGGGGATTGCTTACAAAGAAAGAGATGATGCAAAAGACCAATTGCACAAACTATTAATGGCCAAACCTCATACACTTCTCCCTAGCTTGTTACCAACAACGGTAACAGCAACAACGACATCAACAATGATAAGTGAAACTAAAAAAAGCATTCTTACCTCTAGCAATAAGACCGCTCTTCCAACAAATCAGCAACCACTACCAACTAGTATAGATCTTTGTTGGAACCATAGTTTGAGCAACGCACCAATATACCCGATGATGATCGATAACAACTTCATCACAACTAACTACTCAAACAACACCCTTTCATCAATGGCTTTTGATTCCGATGTTATGTTTTCTTCAGAAGTTTATAACACGAGTAGTCATTCTAGTAACAAGAACAATGCTAGCTCAAGTTATGATCAAATTAGTACAATAATGAACAATTTAGCCCAGGGGAAGCCTCGCCCTGAGAAGGGGAAGCTTCTACAATCGGTAATGGAGGCGGGTCCCATTCTCGACTCTCTTTTGGTGGCCGGCCCATTGCCTACATGGTTGTGCCCGCCACAAGCATTACATGCTCCACAAGTGCCGCCTATTTCAATGAGTAAGCGACCACGGTACAATGAGAGTTTGGAGTGCTAGAACTTTCTAATTCTTCTTCCTTATTTTATTAGCAATTCAATTGATTCATCTATACATCAACTCATTAGAAATGTCAAAATTTGTTATGTAAGTATCGTTTTCATACATAAATAACAATTCTTTTGTTAATATTAGTATGGTTAAACAATGTATTTACAACTTACAAGAAAACGTTGTCTTTTGAATAATGCATAATAACATATTGCCAAAAACAAAATCAGGATCTTTCTTCACTCTCTTCTATATCCAAGTTAATAGGATTCGAATCAACGAGTCCAGCCAATGATTCTTGCATATCAGATTCATACATATGCCCCATTTTAACCCGTTTTGTTTCCAAGTACTTCCTGTTTTCGGGTGTTATGGGTGTTAAGACAGGCACTCTTCCTACTACAGCCAAGCCATAACCCTTTAAGCCTGTGAATTTTGCTGGATTGTTTGTCATAAGCCTCATGGTTCGTACACCGATATCCCTTAGAATCTGGTCATGAAATTCGCAAACAATCGAAGCTTAAAACCATCAAAATAAAAGTGGCTTTTTCAACAGGTAGTTTCACGAGGTACATATTATTAAAACCACAGTGGTACCTTATGCATTTTGTGAAACATCAGGAGCACCCTATGAAAAAACCGAAACATAGAAATGTAATTGGATTGCAAAACTCGATGCAAAGTTTAATTTACCTGTGCACCAATACCATATTCTCGCGCATCAGCAGCCAATCCAAGTTGAAGGTTAGCTTCAACAGTATCATGACCTTGATCTTGCAAATTATAGGCTTGTAGTTTATGTCCTAAGCCAATTCCTCTGCCTTCATGGCCTCTTAGGTAAAGCAGAACACCTCTTCCTGCTTTCTCAATCAGCTGCATTGCTAATGCTAGCTGATTTCCACAGTCACATCGAGCTGATCCGAATACATCACCTGTTAAGCATTCGGAATGAACTCGTACTAGTACTTCTTCACCATTTCCTATGTTTCCCTGTCAAATTCATTCAAGTTATATGGTTTAATTTGTGTGATGAATTGATCTGATCTGATCTGATGAAGCTTAATTTGTGAAGAATAAATTGATCAAATCAAAGTAATTAGCAATTAACCTTTACTAGTGCTACATGCTCTATGCCATCTAGCTTTGAGTGATAGCAGTATGCTTTAAATTGTCCCCAGTTAGTAGGAAGGCTTGAAACCACTGTTCTTTCTACCAATCTCTCTCTTTTTCTTCTATACCTGTAATTAGAATTCAAGTACTACATTAAGTTATTAACATTCATATAAATTTGATTGTGTTACTCTAGGCCTTTCGTTGCACCTAGATCTGAACCCAGACCTGAACCGGCCCTAAATCTATTGGACCTAGATTTTTTAGGGTCAGGTGCACTAGGTCTAGCGGGTCTATATGTAGGGCCTAATTGAGTCATAAATGAGTCCGTAGTTCAAGCTGCAATCACCATTTTTGTATCTAATTAAATTGTTTCACCATAGTTTATAAGCACATATATGCACAAAATGCTTATATTAAGACAAATTAATAAAAAATCTTTAAAAAACAAGAATTAAGTTAGACTAGGGAAGTAGAAATGTAGAATGAAAGAAAGTTATACAATAAGGAGAGAGAAACAACCGTATGTAAAGTAAAACTTGGAGGTTTCAGACAAACATTATTTTAATATACGGGCTTGCGAGTTAGGTAAGTTTGGTATATGTGAATCCAAACCCGGCCCAGACTCATTGGGACCCCAGATTCCTTAGGTCTTAAAAAAGACGAAAACTTTTATAAGTGGATTGAGTCCAAGTGGGTATAGGTTGTTTCTAGAACCCATTACATGTCACGTAATGGCACCTAACTCCTTATTTTTGACTGAAATCATGAAAATTTTCCGTAACATATCTAGGTTCGACTTGATTAACATGGCGACAAAATGTACTAATTAATAATATACTTATTATCCAAAGAATTATAATAAATTTAGAACGGGTAAATTTAAATTAAATGATGAATGTGAGTGGATATATAGTATTATGTGTAACTTACCTAATCAAATCAGTGATACAAACAATGGGGATGTTGTACTCCAAAGAGAGGTTTCTTAAAGTGGATAAAGAGGCAATGGAACCGTTATCTTGATCAATAATAGCTGAAAGAACAGAAACTGGTCTTAATCCAGCCAATGTAACTAAATCAACAGAAGCTTCAGTATGTCCTACTCTCCTTAGAACCCCGCCATTTTTATACTTGAGAGGAAAAACATGGCCGGGCCTGGCAAAATCTTCGGGCCTTGAGTCGGGTGATGCAAGACCAGCAACTGTTGTTGCCCTGTCTGAAGCTGATACCCCTGTCGTTGTGCCTACTTTTGCGTCCTGAATTTGCAACAACAATCAAATGTTATGTAATCCATCTGTAACATATTAATGACAACGATTTGACATTTTTTCTCTCTACTTTATGTCAAACCGTTATCATTAATATGTTACGGAGGGAATACTACAATTTCAACGTAATTTTGGAGCAAAATCAGGGGTATATATATATGTCTGTTTACATAAAAATAAGGGTATTTTGGAATTATATTTTCAACAAAATTACGTAAATGTCGTTGTAATATAATTTTGTGATTAAATGGGAATTTCCTTTCCACATATATACATCAATTTCAACAAAAAAAAAAAAGGAAAACCCATAAATTTTAGGGCAATCACAAATTAAAATCAATTTCAACATTTTTTTTTTTTGAAGCAAATCATTTCTTATTGTTGTGTAAACTAGTTCATTCATTTCAGTGCTTGTTTGGTTCAGGGTAGGAAATAGTATTTCCAATGAAATAAGTTTTCACGTGAAATTATTTTTTCTCGAAAGTGTTTAATCTTGTTTGGACATTGAATTAAACATGGAAAATTAAAATTCTCATGGGAATTTACTTACCTAATTAAGGAGACCTAGATAAGTAAATTAAATTCCAACACTTTGTAGGAAATACAGCTTCCTAAGAAATGCAAATTCCCACAGTATTTACCGATTAAACAAAACACATTCTTCCATTTGCTAGGAAATTCTATTTTCCATTTAGTTTATATGAAATAAAAATGGATGCAATGAGAAAGTAAGGAGATCAGAGTAGGATGAGTCCATTTAATTCAGATTCAGATTCATACCACAGTGACAGTGAAAGCAGGAGTAGTGGAGTCTTCATTATTTTTGGTGTCTGGTGACATAAGAGGAAGCTTTAATCTTTCAAGATCATCCCCCTTCATCCCTGCTGAAACAATTCCTGTACCATGTTTAACCATAAAGGCTATAGCTTGAGAACTTACTAGGGATGCTGCCATAACTAAGTTTCCTTCTTCTTCATTTTCATCATCTACAACAATCACAAACTGGTAGTTTGAAAGGTTATATATATATATATAGACCTTCATTATTCAATATATATGGACATAAAATTTATGAACAATAATTTACACAATCATTGTTAGTGGTGGTAGTGGTAGTGGTTATTGTGATATGTTGACGTGGTTTCTAGGCCGTTATCTAAGAAATCAGGATTGTTGTGATTTTATTTTAAGTAAGGACAATGTCGTTATTTCATTCAAAAAATTGGTGCAATAAATATAGTAATTTTGGGGCGCTGTTTAGTGTTCCAATTCATGGAATATTGACAAAAAAATTGAACTTGTATGAACAATTGTATATGATGTTATTGTTTTGAAATGAAATGAAATGAACAAGAATAGGAACATTAGAAATCATTGAGTTATGTTAGGTCTAAAATTTTGATAATGATTGACAAGGCAATTTATGTTAAGTATATATGATTGTTAGTTATGCAAGATGGTTTATGTTGTTGAAGGAAGACTAAAGTTTGGGAAGCTTTGAGGTTGCTAGTTATTCTAGTGTACAAATTCTCGTGACTCCCAAACAAAGAATTGAAATTTGAATTGTTGCATTTCAATTTCAGAAATTAAATTCGTAAAAATTTGAAATGAATTACATTTTACACACATCCTAACGCTACCTTAATTGAATTGAATTAAAGATACTTAGTAGGAGTTGCATTGAAATTAACTGAATTTAAATTAAAGTCCAACATACAACACGTTAACAGTTGCCACATATTGGGCATGCTCAATATTGTTGGACCGCTTTGGGTTTTTCTTAAAACTA
Organism: Salicornia ramosissima; assembly: GCA_951394345.1. NCBI lineage: Eukaryota > Viridiplantae > Streptophyta > Magnoliopsida > Caryophyllales > Amaranthaceae > Salicornia > Salicornia ramosissima. The sequence goes on along the minus strand of OX596235.1, from coordinate 6,816,998 downwards.
CCCATCAGGTTTTGCAAATTCTCACATGTACCCATTTTTTTTAGGTTTCTTATGTGTACTCATAAGATTTCCAAACGGACGTTAACAACACCGTTAATTTATTGGAAAAAAAAAACAAAAACCAAAATAAATAAACATATAGACGTCACGTAGCAACCCAATAGTCCTAACCATGACACAAATCAGCCCCATCAACCGCCAAACAACCACCAAACTAAATTATTTATCTTGGTTTTTTTTTTTTTTTTCCACCTAACTTAAGGGTGTTGCTAACGTCCGTTTGCTATCATAAAAAAATTGGCTATAATTGGAAATTTTTAATTTATGGATACACACATAAAAAACCCTAGAAAAAGTTGGTACATTTGAGAAATTGAAAAACTTGATGGGTATTTTTAAGAAAAAACCTAGTACCACGTTATAAAACTATACCTTATCAATCACCAAAGTAGTAGAACATACAAAATAATGAACTATAAATGAATTGGAAGATGAATATGATACCTTTCCTTGTTTAAGGGTAATGAGAGCTTGCTCAATGGAAGAATAACCCTTGGTGGGACAATCAGGGTCACCTTCAGCATCACTTACAAAAAAATCAATAATTTCTGGAGTAATTTCAGCATCTAATGTGTCAAATGAAACTGATTTTAATGACCCATTTTGATTTTCAAAATTATATGATGAATTTTGATCATCAAACAAATTTCCTGCAGCATCAAAGCTAGAACCCCAACAGCTCAAATTCCACCATCTTTGATTGTGCTTGAAGAACAGAGATCTGGGTTTGCTGTAATTGTAGTTAAAAAAAACTAAATAAGATTAATTTTACAAATTATGATTATCATTAGCCTTAAAAAAATGGACCAATAAAAAAGTTGAATTATGAGATTGTGTATGATACCTTGGTGGATTATATATGTGAGGAAATATAAGATGTGTACAGGGGATGGAGCCCATAATTGTGCTTAATTAAGGAGAGTTTATAGCTAATGAGAATGTTTAAATTGCTGCAATCTAGTGTTTTAGCAAATCCATTGTTTGTTTAATAATGTGGCCTGGTTTTGAATTTTTAGATTTTCATTAAATATGTTTTGACAAGAGAACTCACACACCATTAGTTTTGGATTGCGTTTGTGTGGGTCGTGGATAATTTGTTTTCGCATGTAGTTTAGGACTTTACTTACATTTGTTACGTGTAAACTGTAGATTCCGCATGGGTATCATATAATGTATGCAATTTAGTTGTAAGGGTGCCATTGAATCATCTAAATTTTCCTGGTCATATTTGAATTTTTTAAATTTGGTCTGTTCTGATTTGAATTTTTCTGATTGTAGTTATTATTATAGTTTTAACTTTTTTGATCTAATATGAACTTTTCTGATTTGATGAGATGATTTTTCTGAAAATAAGCATAAAAATGCTTATTTAAGTTGAATCAAACGCACCCTAAATTGTAACAAAGGGAATTGTTTGTGAGACATAAAAAAATAGTTATATGTTATTGAAATGAAACGGAAGTAGTCCGAAATCAATGAATGTGATTGTTGGAACTTGGAATGAATGAAACTCCTTGAATTCGGAGTTGCTAGTATTTCACATATATATAGGGTTATAAGCAAATATTTACAACTCATTAACAACTCATAAAATCTCCTCAAATTTCTCAATTATTTTACAAAAATATTGTAAATATTTTCTATCAGTGATGCAGATACTAATCATACTAAGTTGATATTTACTCGCACTTGTTTATAGACAACGTCTAAATGTGTACGGTATAGTAGGCATACAGATACTAATCATACTATGCCTTTTATGCAAAATTGATTAAACAGCACAAACTAGGGCTTGGGTGCAAAAATATCACCAACTAAGACAGTTTGTTATTGAAACACAAACTTTTAAGCTATGAGTGGATCAAACGGCATGCAAATTTTTATGATATAAATTGCGCCTAAATGAATTGCAACAAAATCAAAAGTTTGTGTTGTTTGGTGCTAAATAAATAAGAAAGAAAAGAGAACTTACCTAAAATTAAAACAAGAAAATAAAGAATGGTCAAAAGACAAGTTTATATGAGATTACAAAGGGATACTTATAGGAAAAATATAGGAAGCACACGTTTTTCAACAGGGCCAAACGGTTTCTCGGACTAAAATCTGACCAGCAACTTCAAATGGCCATAATTTCTTCGTTTCAAGTCAGAATTGGACATATATCCTACCTTTGGAAAGCTCTTTGAATCTAGTTTCCAACACCACTAGAATCACGTGACATCTTCGGTGTCTAGCTTGGCCTACTTTGATGATTTTTGTCCCATTTAGAGCATCTTTTATCTAAATCCAGTAAAAAAAATTAATGAAAAAGGCACAAAATACTCCAAACCGACTTATTAGCGGTAAAATGGCTCATAAAAGCACAAATTAGTACATACCATACAAAACATGGGAAAACAAGAATAAAATGAACTTATCAATAGGGGCCCATATATATTTTTTTTGAGAAAACTCGAATAGTATCTTGATTGTCCACTAATTTTTATAAATTTCTTTACGCTTTTAACAATAATATGTGTAGAATTGGTTTTCACCATATGTAATCTATAAAGGGATGTTGTCACTTTTCTTTAAGGTGAGGTCTTGACTCAGTAATCAAAGTTTCTAAAAGTTAAAGATAAGATTATGAATTTAAATCTTATTACATATATATTGAACCATTATTTTCCTACTATTGAGTATGTATGTCGTATAAATTAAGACAATTGTTCTTAAATATAACTTAACTCAAAGTTATATGACTCTAGCACACAATTCCTCTCATCTAAAAATCTAATTGACACTACCCTTACAATTATTCAGAAAGAAAGTGATGATAATCGAACTCATAAACTCTCGGTTTCAAATTGCGCTAAAACGTTGATGCGAGCTAGGGCAATTAATAAAGCAAAATAAACAACGGTGGGCAATTATGATTTTCGGTCTATAAGCATGCCGCATGTGAATATGCGATGTGCTTAAGTACTCCTTCTCTTTGTTACGAAACTGGACCCACTTATATGGTTAGTGGGTGCCCAGCAAATATCAGGTCCACGCCCCTTCACTTAATTTCCTACGTGTCTAATTTACGCCATTAACACAATTTGCTGTCTTCTCTGATTTCTCTCTTCCTCTCTCTCTCTCTCTCTCTCTCTCTCTGAGCCTTTGTCTTTTTCGAATTTGCCCATTATTATGAATCAGGTTGTTGAATTTGGGACCAAATTCAACAAGTTCTTTTGGATCTAGAATCCGATTTGATTCTCTTACCTTGCATTTCGATACATTTGCTGGAGATTATCAGGAAGATGAACTGATTAATTTTGCAGAAACAATTTATTTCTAATTATGGATTCTTCAGTAGTAGTTACTGTGAAAGAGAAAAAGCTATTAAAAGGAGTTTTTTCCGTCGGAGGAATCATGCTTACTCTCGTCATCTATGGTGTTTTACAGGTAATCATTCTCTATTCTTTCTCAAATAATTGGTTTAAACTTCATGTTTCGTCTTCATTCTTATTTTGTCTGAAACTTATTTGTTTCTTCTTCATTATTGTTTTGTCTGAATGCTGTTGGCTCATCAAGCTCGTCATATAATGAAATCGGTGAAAGGTGTAACTGTGTGTTTTGTATATGATAAAATGCTCTTTGTTGATGAATTAGAGTATCTTCGAAGTGGATCAGGAAACAAACGAAAAGTAGTGAGACGTTAAATTAGGGTTTAGGATGAATTAGAGTATCTTCAAGCTTGCGACTGATAAGCTGAAGTGAGGTTTTAGGGAAACTATGGAGCGCAGGAGCGTGATTGAGCTTGGAAAGTTGTAGTTGATTTACTTTGGAACATTTAGGAAATACTGCTTTAGGTTTAGGATTGAAACTTGTAAGCTGTATCAGGTGGATAGGGGAGATGAATATGACATGCAGAGTATTTGGAATAGAATAGTTTTAGGAATTGCGGAAACAGTACTTGTTGTATTTGGATTAGGATTGATATGAAGAGTGTTGTGTTCAGCTAATTTTGCTATGTACTGAGCTAAAGATTTGTGGTCCTGCAGGAAAAGATCATGAGAATCCCGTATGGACAAGACCAAGAGTATTTTAAACACTCTCTATTTCTCGTCTTCTGCAATCGTCTAACAACCTCAGCTGTATCTGCTGCTTCTTTAGTGGTAAGATCATATTGCACTGGTCAAGATACTGCTCTTATAAATTGTTATTCTTTTGCAATGATCGCTATGTTGTGTACTTGTATCTGAATTTAGGCTCTACTAGTGTCATGGGTTGACTCTTGCCGTTCATCAATTTGTTTCTTTAGGCGAGTAAGAAAGCCTTGGATCCTGTTGCCCCTGTTTATAAGTATTGCTTGGTTTCTGTAACGAATATTCTAACCACGACATGCCAGTATGAGGTAAATGCTCTTCAAATGAAAGGAAATTTTGATGAAAACTGTTGTCATTGTGTTGGATGAAGATTTGCTATCAGAATTTGAACCAGCCTTGTTCTTTTTTCTCAGGCCCTTAAATATGTCAGTTTTCCTGTTCAGACTCTGGCAAAATGTGCCAAAATGATCCCGGTCATGGTAAGTTTATTTGTTCTTTTTGTTGCCTTTTCACTTGTGAGTTTTGGCAGAGAATTGGAGCTGAGATAGTTCACTTTTAATGTTGCTATGGTTGTTCTTAGTTGTCCGGCATTCCGGCAGCCAAAAAGTTATCCAATTAACCCATTTAGCATAACACTTTTCACCTAATCTGCATTATGGCATATTGGCATGCAAGGACGGGACAACGATATCGGAGGCCCTGTACAACTAATTATGAATTGGGCCCCTAATACATTGTTTAAAATCTAAATTTTTAAAAAAAAAATTCGTTATAAAAATTAGTAAAGATTAGTTATAAAAATTATTTTTGTTCTGTTTATGATTAATTTTATTTGCATGTCATGGTACATATGATTTCTTTGTTCATGTTTGTTGGTCTTCTTCTCATGCTATAATTTGCAACTTATTTTCATTTGTGAAATTGATACAAATTTGTTTGTATCCCGAAGCTAGGTCTATTTCTGCGCGACAATTTTTTTGTAGGTTGCCTCTGGATGTTTGATCTACTCTTTCCTGGCACTTGCAGGTTTGGGGTACTATAATTATGCAGAAAAAATACAAGGGGCTTGATTATTTGTGGGCTGTCCTCGTAACCATTGGTTGTTCTGTATTTATTCTATATCCGGTTAGTACATAATTTTGTTTCAATCTTTTTTTTTTTTTTTATCGCGAGTCATTTTATAATATTCTTCAAGCAATCAAGCATGTGGAAATTATGGTTCCTGCTTATCTGAGACAGAAAATTATTCTAATTTCATTTTTATACATTTCTTATTGGGTTTTTGGGTTGTTGAGCAATTAGTGTTTTGGGGCAAAAAGATGGTAAGGATGGCTTGGTAAGGAGGTTTATAAGTAGGGGTGTAGATGGATGGGATTCGGGGTGGGTGGAGCATCGCTTGCATACATCCGGCCTACCCACATCCATCCATCCGTCCCCTGCCAGAGTGCCAGGTGAAACAGGTGGGCCGATGGCTAAACATGTGAAAACGCAATGAAAAAATCCGTCAACCAAAAAGGTGAAACTTCAACAAAAAAAATGAAACTCTAACAACTAAAGTATAAACTCTATTTTCTAGCATCTAGTCTTGAAGTGGTGGCTTATTAATACACTTACTCAATAGAAACATACCTCCAAAGATTTTTTATTTATTTTTCCTTTCTTAATAATGCATAAACGTTGTATTTACAGTCATCTTATCATTCTTTATTACTTTGGAAGTCGTAACCTTTTGTTGCTCTATTTCTCTTTCAATACAGGCAGGAAATGATATCACCCCTTATAAGAAAGGGAGAGAGAGCACGATTTGGGGTATGTCCCTCATGGTTGGTTATCTTGGGTACTAATCTTTTTCCTTTAACTCACCATCTTCTCTGATGATTATCTGCTTCAAGGTTTCCTTTTGAATTGTTTGCTTATAGTTGTTAATCTGTTACATTATCAGACCTTTGATTTATCTATTAAATTGATGTTAGGTAGGGCTCTTTTCTCAGTTTTTAGCCTCTTGCCATCACTAGTCAGTGCCATATGCTGAATTGACTTTATGCAACAACTTCGATCCAGCTAGCTTAGCAGTGTCTCCCTCAGTTCCAAGGGGCTTTCTTCCAAAAGTCTCTCCCTACTAGGCATGAGATTCCCAGTCATACTTCCCTATTAGCCCACTCCCGGAGATTCATCTACCATGTCTTGTGTACGGGATCGTTGAAATGTTCCCAATTTTACTCTTGGTGACTAGCATCTATGGGGCATACCTTTTCCCTCACCTTAGACTAGGATGTGATTAACTGAAGAAAGATGCAATAATTGCTTCACTTATTTTCTGTGCAATCTGGATATGAATATCTATATGACATCCTACGTTGAAGAGGCTTGGGTTTCAGATATTGCCTTTTCTTTCAAACTGGTAGCGGATTACCACTGCTTGAAAGATGCTGGGTCTCTCACATGATTTCGCCTACGTACCGATGAACCTATGTCTTGTTTCAAAGTCTTGATACTTCTTTTGTGAAAAAGCCTGTACTTAATTTTTTTTCTGCTGAGAATGTTTGAAATATGTCAAATATCACATTTTAGTCTTGATATTTTGTGAAAAAGCCTGTACTTAATTTTTTTCTGCTGAGAATGTTTGAAATATGTCAAATATCACATTTCACATTTTTATTTTTCTGCAGATTTGATGGTTTCACTAGCACATTTCAGGATAATTTGTTCAAAGGCTACAATATGGAAATACACAACCAAATATTCTATACAACATTGTGTTCCTGTGTGCTAAGCTTTACTGGTAGGTACCGTTGTATATATCTATTGCTTCATGGTTTCATTGATTGATCTCTTTAAAGTCTTTATATTAAATTGATTTATGAGAATGTAGATTATGCTGTTCTGGATTGGCACAAGTTTTATTTGGAATTACTCACCTACAATGTGCTTTATTACTGTGATCTTTATTTCTTTACACATGACCTTGGATGTGGCTGTAGTCTGTATTTCCGTTTCTTGCAGACTGTGGTCTATTACACGCCTCTTGATTAACTTACTCTTTTGGTTGGCAGGTCTTGTATTACAAGGACAACTTCTAGATGCTGTCGATTTTATTCATAGACACAATGATTGTTTATACGACATTGCATTACTATCAACCGTAAGATTCTAACAGTTTTGAAAGCCAAAACTTGGAAACTTGTCATTCTATGCAATCTAAACAACTTTTTCATTTCTCTCAGAATGTGGTGCATCCTAGAAACTTATGTTCCGATATTGTGCAGGTAGCTACAGCTAGTCAATTTTTCATTTCTTATACAATCCGAACCTTTGGTGCTCTCACTTTTGCAACCATAATGACCACAAGACAGGTGAAGTTTGCTTTCCTTTTATCGTGATTTCTTTTTAACTAGCTACAATGAGTGGCTTTTGAAGAAAATTATCTGATTGCAATGCAGCTTATCAGCATTCTACTCTCATGCTTATGGTTTGCTCATCCTTTAAGTCCTCTACAACTGGTTGGAGCAGTAAGATTCTTCTCCCATTTAATCTATTGTCCAAAATTGCAACGGTTTTTTTTTTAAATGTTTTTTTTCTTCTTATACATCGTTTTTTTTACCAGGTTATAGTATTTGGTTCGCTTTATGCAAAAAGCTTCTTGAGGAGCAGCACCCCGAAACCTGCACTGCCAGAAGACACGCAACAAGATAAAGAGCTGGAGCCTTTAAAAGGGAACCCATGAGTTGAAGGCGTTTTCCTAATTGATTTTCTTCAGCCCTATGTATGCCAATTGACCCCATAATCAAGGATTCCAGACACAGCACTTGTAGAGAAGAGGCCTTTTTAGGCGAAAATTGCATATTAAGTAATCAACTTATGTGGTTCCTTCACCATTTTTCAAACAGGAAAGGGAACTGGTTAAAAAAATCCTGCATTGTGCTGAAAATCTGCAATTTTGAAAACAAAATTGTATTAATTTCTCTGCCAATATAGCTTATTTAATGAAATTCTCTCTTTATTTTTTTATTGCGATTGATGCCTGATGGCTTGGTAAATTACGAAAGTGTAAAGACTGTAAACTGTAAACCATAAACTATATTGTAGTTTTTCATAATCAAGAACAATTAGTATGGAGTTGTTGATATTGGAAATTTGAAAAAAGTTTGTCATTTTGTCAAGTGTAGGTTTTCTGTCATCACCCATGGTGGAGCTTTATGTCTGAATAACAATGGCAGATCATTAAAGTTCAAACATGAATGATGTCGTATTACGAATTAGGCTAAGAAATTTGGACTCAGTGAGAGACACATCATCCACACCATTAAGGCTCTGTTCTTTAGGACTGATCTGGTCTGATCTGATCTGATCTGATTTGTTTTGAGTCTGTCTGATCTGAGTTTTTCTGATTTGATTTTATTTTTATTATTTTTTTTTATTTTTTATTTTTATTTTTATTTTTATTAGGGACAAAAATTTAATGAGCCCAAAGCCTCAAGCTCATTTCATTTCACTTCTTCAGTATTTTACTTTTCATTCTTTTCAAACCCTTCATTCAATCTGACTCCAAAACCGTCACCGAAAAAATAGACCGAATAATCACCGTCGGAAAAGTAATTCCGAAAACCGTCGTCGGGCAAGTCGTCCTGAAAACCGTCGTCGAAAAACGCGGCCTGAAAATCGTCGCTGGAAAAGTCGGCCAAATAATCACCGCCAGAAAAAGTCAGTCCGAAAACCGTCGTCGGAAAAGTCGTCATGAAAATCGTCGCCGAAAAACTCGGCTTGAAAATCGTCGCTGAAAAAGTCGGTCGAATAATCACCGCCGGAAAAGTCGACCGAATAATCATTGCCAGAAAAGTCATTCCGAAAACCGTCGTCGGAAAAGTACAGTTGTCCCGAAAATCGTCGCAGGAAAAGTCGGCCGAATAATCAACGCTGAAAAAGTCCGTCCGAAAACCGTCGTCGGAAAATGTCGAGCGGAAAAAACAATGCTCAAAATAAAGAGTAATAATGTCTGATCTGATTTGACTAAGTCTGATCTGATTACTGTAGCTTTTAAGTCCAAAATAACAGGGCCTAACTTAATATAACATAGCTGCATAAATGAGTTAAGATATTCCCATCTCTCCATGACTTCATTGAAAACAATTAGAAGGTGTTAATATCTGGGTTGATTGAGTTTTTTATGACTTATTTATATTCAGTTTTGCTTATGTAATTATTTTAGAATACTCATTTAGTTTTCGCTACATATTTCTAAATTAGTGCTCTATCACGTGTGTATTACTTGATTCTTGTACCTTTTTTTAATTAGGAGAAGAGAGTTCAACTATCCTCTCTATCAAAGGAAGCCTAAAGCATATTTCGTTAAAATAACAAAAAGAACAAAATTCATAGGGTGAAACCAACAAGTAAGATTTTGATATCGATAGCGTAGGTGGATAAATACTAAATAGTCTCTTGCTTGATGGATTTCTCTACATTAAACTAACAATAATAATTGATGTTTGAGTTTTCTAATTTAGATTGGTCTATCTGGATATCTTGTATGATATTATGGATTTCCCAATGGACTCTTCAAGTACTACTAGCTAAATTAACGATAGTTAAGTTATCTCACTGTATTAAATATTTTTGATATTTGACATTATGATGCATTTTAGGTCTTCCCTTAAAGTCATCACTTTAGCAAACAAAATCAAGGTTTTGTCAAGGATAAATTTTTCTCTGGACAATATGATCTTCAGCTAGTATTGTGTACAACCAGCCACACACAAAACAATCATGTGGCTCACTAAGTTTTCAGTAAGTTTCAATTGGTCTTTGCCTCTCTGCAAATGCGCGCACGTTTAATTGCAGTCTACAGCAAATATGAGCTTTTTTCACATTTTCTAAATCATATTAGGAGAGTGAAAATATATACTCCATACATATACATTTTTTTTCAAAATCAACCTTTGGTCGATCTTCCACAATTAAGCCAACCTTTTGAAAATCCCTAATTAAGCTAACGTATCATTTAACCTACTTTTGGCTTGACTTATTTCTAGATTTTCAAAAATTTGGCTTAAGTTTAACTTATTTTGACAATTTTTCCTTTAAAACTAGTATTGTGGCTCGGGCGTTGCCCCGGCCCCCCGGGTCTCAAACCGAAGAAATATAGTGAGTTTTGAAACTAAATACAATGAGAAAATATTATAGTCTTTTTAAGGAAGCTTAATATTAAAAAAAAAAGTATTGTTTGATGATGATGATGATATTGTTGTTTCTTTTGTTCTTGCCTCCAAAAATAAACAACAAAATATATTATTGTGATGGTTGTAAAAATTTAACAATAATATCAATACTTCGTATATATTTTTTTCAAAGTTTAAATAGTTGACATGGAATAAAGCATTTTCGTTGAATAGTAATATTTTCTACTTATGTTAGTGCCTAAAAAAATAAGGGACACAAGATTTTATCAAAATTATTGTTATTCAATAAACCTAATAAATTGTCTAAATCTGTGGTTAGAATCTAACTTAATTTGTGAAGAGGGGTCAAATAATTTGCATGAAAAGAAAGCATTTGAATGAAATTATTGAATTAAATGACATTTAGTGCACTCTAACAATTGAACAATATGACTTAAAAAGGTGAATATTTAGACAATAAATAATGTTGGTTTAGTCGGTAAAGGTGTATTACTTGTGTGATATGGTCTTTGAGTTTGAACCTTCATATGAACATATTTTTTAATTGAACACCTAAACAATAATCCTATATGGCATTGCATATGTCGGCTTATGTATCAGCTTACTTGTTGTGTAGATGGTGCTTCGTGCACCTTTTAATATATTGTATAGATTTACCTCCAAATGACAATTTTTACCTCCTCTCTTTCGGATGAACTGCGAATCCCTCTAGTATTATCGATTCTGAAGCAAATAGAAGAAGGCATGTTTAAATTTCGTCCCTCCAAAACCCCACAAACTAACACCACCAAAATTCAATTCTGCACCATAAAATCCAATTCCAGAGCTCAAACTCAAAATCAAACTGACAAACCATCTTCAAAGCGTCGCAAACTCAAACCTAAACCTATACCATTTCTTGCCGAACTCAAGCAACTCCATGACCCAGATGAAGCTTTATCTCTCTTCACACATTATTCTCAAATTGGCTTCAAACATGATTATCCTTCTTACGCTTCTCTCCTCTATAAGCTTGCTCGTTCCCGTAAATTTGAACACGTTTACCCACTTCTTGATTTCATCAAACATCGTGGTATTCGCTGTCGGGAATCACTTTTTATAGCTCTAATCCAGCATCTTGGGAAATGTCATCAGGTTGAGAAAGCAATCGATTTGTTTAATCAAATACCCAACTTCAATTGTGAACGAAATTTGCAGTCTTTTAATACCTTGCTCAATGTTCTTATTGACAATGATCGACTTTCCGACGCCAATGACTTGTTTTTGAGGTGTAAAGAACTGGGTTTTCGACCCAATTCAGTTTCGTTTAACATAATGATGAAAGGTTGGTTGGTGAAGGGCGAGTTAGACAACGCTTTTAAAGTGTTTGATGAAATGCTTGAAAGAGAAGTTCAACCTACTGTTGTGACATATAATAGTTTAATTGGGTTTCTGTGTAAGAAGGGTGAAGTGAGTAAGGGTATGAAGTTACTTGATGACATGATTGGGAAAGGAAAACACCCAAATGCAGTTACTTATGCCCTTTTGATGGAAGGACTGTGTTCCTTGGGGAAGCATAAGGAGGCCAAGAAAATGATGTTTGATATGGAATACCAAGGGTGCAAACCCCGGCTTGCTAATTTCGGGGTTTTAATGACTGATCTCGCGCAAAGAGGAAAACTTGAAGAAGCTAAGTTTTTGATCAATGAGATAAGGAAAAAGAGAATAAAACCAGATGTTGTGATATATAACATACTAGTAACTTTTTTGTGCAAGGAAGGGAGAGCTGAGGAGGCTTATAAGGTGCTTGTTGATATGCAAATTAAAGGATGTGAACCTAATGCAGCTACTTATAGGATGTTGGTTGATGGCTTTTGTCGAATCGGGGAATATGAAAGGGGTGTGAGTATCTTGCATGCTATGCTACTAAGTCATCATTCTCTGCGTTTAGAAAGCTTTGATAGCTTAGTTACAGGCTTGCTTAATGGTGGAAAGATGGAAGAAGCTTGTTTTGTGTTGGAAGAGATGGAGAAGAGGAATATGAGGTTCGAACTTGATAAGTGGGAACCTCTAGTTGCAGAGCTCTGTGGTGCTAGTGACACACATGATCAACTTGTGAGTGAACTAAGCTCTTTAAATTTTTAGGCTTGGAGCAATGTTTGAATTGATTCCATTGTTCTGATATTGTATGTATCAACTATGATAAACCAACATTGATCTTGTCATAGATGGGATACCCAAAACTAAGCCTACTTCTTAAAGCCTTTTTGAGGAGCATAAGATGCACTCTCTATGTCCACAGTTTAAAATCATAAACGAAGCGTATTTTATGATATATATCTGGTTAATGTTTTTGAGAAAATACTATTCTCTCTGCCCCAATTTACTTGCTGCATTCACTTTTCACATCTTTCGAGAGACAACTCTAAATAAGAAAATCTTTAATTACATATAATAAAAAATTATATATTTGAAAAGTACATGTTGAGATGAATTAAACTAGATACATCACGAATATGTTTTCCCTTACGTGTATTAAACTAGATCTATTATATAAGGTGTTATTATCATCTGAAATCCAGTCTATTATCTTGTCTATGCTTTATACTAATGTAGTTTGTGACTCTGTGTATTAACTTATCTTGTCTTGTATTTGCAAATTGGTCCTTTAACTTTTGATAAATTACAAATCAGTTTTTATATGAAGGACCAATGTGCAAATATTTTAGTAGATCTTGTCCAAGATCTGATATGGATTTATTATTTCCCCTATATTAAAAAGGTATTCTGTTTTTAAGATGATTGGCTCAGAGAAATTTACAGGAAACTGGATGTAAGACTCCTAAATTAGGATGTATAATTGTTGATCCATCATCAATAATAAACATTGGGCTTTTTTTTTGGGATTAAAGTTTGTTGGGCTTAGTCTGATGTTCATAGTTGAATATTCAATATAGTGATGATTACCCATCTTACCCTGATCCTACTGGGGCTTAGTCCAGATAGAATATTTTAATGTGAAAGTGAGCTGTGCAATTAGCAGTTAGAAGTACCTGAAAGTACCTTTGTTAATTATTATCCCAATTGATATATTGAGGTTTAGGTTTCCTCTGTTCTAACCAACACACCATAAGCTGATTGAATGTTCTAATAACCACTCCATTCCTATCAACTCCATCTTCATTCTTCTTCAGCTCAATTTTCCTGCATATATATATATAAACGAAAATGATGCACTCCATATTCATCAAACAATCAACACAGAAGCCAATCAGCAACCTCCTACTAATACTTTTGAAAATCACAAATGGCTTCCACATTCAAGAGTCAAGTTTTTTCACTTGCACTAATTTTTCTCATCACATTTGCCACCTCAGCTCGAATCCTTGATGAAGTGACTGCCCCGGTCTCTGAAGCAGATGCCCCCATTGCTGATGATGCTTCAGCTTCCACAGCAGCTGGTGCTTCTGGTGGAGCTACTGGTGCAGCTACTGCTGCAGGAGGTGGGGCCACTGGTGCAGCAAGTGCTGCAGGAGGCGGTGCTGGTGGTGCTAAGGGTGGTGCGATGAGTGCTGGTGCTTTGACACATGGAGCCCACCCTGACTTGGTATTTTTCATGCATGACATCCTAGGAGGATCCAACCCAACTGCGAAAGCAATAACAGGTATTGTGACAAACCCTGCTGTTAGTGGGCAGGTTCCTTTTGCGAAGCCCAATGGTGCAGTCCTTCCTACCAATAATGGTGTCCCTCAGAACAATGGCAACTCCGGACTCATCAACAATGACAACATGCCCTTCCTCACCGGACTTGGTGGCATAAACCCTAATGTGATGCAGAGCAATAACGGGAACAACTTTGTTGGAGGCAACGGGTTTCCTGTTGTGAACGGGGCCCAGCTCTCTGCAGGGACAACCATGCAGCAGCTGATGTTCGGGACTATGATCGCAGTTGATGATCAGCTCACCGTGGGACACTCACTAAACTCGGGAATGGTGGGCCGGGCTCAAGGGTTTTATGTGTACAGTTCAGTAGATGGGAAGACCCAAACTATGGCCTTTACTGCTATGTTCATAGAAGGTGGATATCATAACAGTATAAACTTTTTTGGGGTTCATCAGACAGCAGTAACTGAATCTGTTGTTGGCATAATGGGTGGGACTGGAAAGTATGTCAATGCCAAGGGATTCGCCGTGCTTAAAACTCTCCCTCCTGTCGATCAGCATGAGACCGACGGCCTTCAGACCGTGCTCCAGATCTCTGTGTTCCTTGAGTAATGTCTGTGCTTTTTTTTATGTCTGTGTAATTACTGTGGTTTCTGATTTGTATTTTTTCTGCTAATTTGTGTAAACCAATTTGAGTGCTATTAAAAAAAAAGAAATTATCGTTACTTTGTATTAAGCATCAGAGAGTAAAGCAGTGGAATTTCTATGCTGATTAGTAATTAGAACCTCCAATTTGCAAATAGCACTTCTGCATACAATACTCCTAACATGCACACACTCACAAACTATATCATATGAGCAATTGACTTCTATATCCGGGTTTCTAATGAGTAATTCATTTATTTATTCAGCTTTGTTATTTGGACTTAGGCACCCATGTCCAACATGGATACTTGTTCAAGTGTCTGACTTGCCAATTTTGTGATATTTTTTCTTTATAATTTTAGCCCAAAATAAGATGTTCAAGTGTCGTGCTTATGTCCAAGTGTCGAGGATCTGACACAGATACTTAGGTGAAGTGAAACTACTAAAAAAGTGCTGAGAAGTGCAAGTCTTAGCCTAGTAGTTAAGTCTTGCAAACTTCAAACTTGATGTTTTGAGTTTGAACATTACCACACATATTTGCGAGGATTCTTTATCTTTCACGTTGCGGGTGCGTGTATCAGTCAAATTGGGACGGGTGACCTATAGTATGACCCGTTCAAAGCCTAGTACCCCACAACTTATGAAACTAAAAAAATAAATCTGATTAGTTCTACCATTTTCTTCTCTAGATCCATCAAAAACTCAACTTGTGTCAGTACATTGTAATTTAGTACCTAAAGTTTAGAGTCTCAATGGGCTAAAGCCCATAATTAACAATAGTTCCCATACTCTACTGGATCAAGCCCATTACCTTAACAAACCTCAGGCCCTGATTTTTTTTACCTTCTCAAGGTCCATACGATAGTTGAGCCACCTGGGAATCTCTGATCTTTTAATGGGATTATCATTTTTTTTCATACCTGTGAAAGCCCATAAGTTAGATGATACTCTTTACTTGATGAATAATTCCTAGAAAAGTTGTTGATAAGAAAATTATGACTATACAAACTTGCAAGTTTGCATCATAACTATTGAAAATTATAGTAATGAGAATGAACTTAAAGCAAAGTTTAATTAATAAGGGAATAAACCTTATAATATCCATGGAAATATGTTCACATTCTTGATGAGCTTGAACTTTCTTTATATTTTTTATTACCATCTATTACGTATAGAAAGGGTGATATTGGATGTACATAGATATTTGTTAATTTTTTTTTGTTTGTTTGATAAATTAGAGGTAAGCTAGTAACATCATGAAAATAAATATTGATTTTGCTATCAAATTTATGTATAATTTATTCTCATCACCGTCAATTATGACAGGTTACAAAAACTGGCCGTTAAGGTTGTTAAGGTTTTCAAGCTTTAATGGCATGAATGGTAAAGTATGAGATGTTTTGGTCAATCTTCATTGTTTTTAGAAGGTTAATATAATTTTAATTTTACAAAAACTTAGTTATCGTTAAACCAAACTGATGTAACCTATTTTGGATTTATTTCTTTGAGCTTATTATCTGAAAAGATAAATGAGTTAATAAAAACAATTAATCCGATCTTCCAAATCAAGATCTCTAATTGTACAAGGAAAAAAAAAAATGCATCAAAGTAAAGAATGGGTGAACAAAAGAACAAAACAAAGAAATCTTTTTTAGGGCAAAAAAGTAGGCATGTGAGTCAACTTTATCCAACAAAATTTGCAACCATCATTTTCAGGCTTGTTTTTCCTTACCATATTAACCGGCGTTGAAACTTCTTTACTCTTTCATGTATCACTTTCGGCCTTCAAATTTAATTGAGTAACATGTGTATGTATCTTATGTATCTTCTCTTTTGTTGATCCATAATTTTAGACTATTATATATACTATTTTGTATGTTATATACCATTAATTTCGGATAGATAATCCCCTACGTACTAATAATTAATAAATAAAAAAAAAATGTACATTTCTAAAAATGTAGTCTTGTATCACCATAATTAGATACACACTAATAAATGGGGGAAAGGGAAGTTTCATTGTACAAGCATTTACTAGATAACCATAAAAGTAAAGGCCGGTGTTGATAATTTTTCAACCCTTGTAATCATGACTATACCACTTAATTAATTTGCAAGTGAGCAATATTAGGAGAAAGTTTACACATGGTTTAAATAGGGATCAGCAAAATATTCATGTGAGGTTTTGTTAGACCCGTCTCGGTAAGTTAAGTCTTATAAAAATATCAAATTATTATGATTTTTGCAGTTATATGAATAAAGTGCCAGAGCTATGAATTATGCATTGACACATCTACATGTGTAGTGAAAAAAGATAAAATCAAAAATTTGGAAAAATTGGAAATGATAATAGTTGGGTTGTTGAGATCCATGCTATACATGCAAATATGCAATGTTTTGTAGTTGTCGATGAAGAATTGTTTCATATTGGTGAAAGAGGATTAAACCGCTCTATAATTTAGAAGTTGGAATTTGATCGAGAAAAATAAAAGATTAAAGAATTTCCCGTTCAAAAAAACATGACTAGTAGATAATTAAACAAATCTTGAACATTAAAGTAAATAAAAAGATGAAATTCTAACCAACAACACCAATTACTACTTTCTTAGAGGTTTTTTTTCCTACTATCATTCCCTACGTCAGTCATGATCTGACAATTATTGTAAGCCACCCTGTCTATTTTTAATATAATTATATAAAAATAGTAGGTAAGAGAATCCCTTAATTATAAACACATACAGACTCAAAGAATCAAAGGTAGTGAAGTTCAAATTCATGATTTTAAGGTTAGACTAAACTTAAACCATTGTACCAAGAGCTTCATTTAGTACATGAAAAATCTTATAGTGGGCACCTAAACCCTAAACCTAGATATATAAAAAGTTCAATTATGCAAATTGCCTATCCTAGAAAGCCCCAACACCTTCTTGAATTCAGTATATAACTACAAAAAATATCAACATGATATTAAAATTAAAAGAAAATAAAATGAATATAAAAACGTTGCTTAATTGCTAACCAAATAACATAACCATCCATGGTGCGCCGGTTCAATGCATATAAATTATTGTAAAGATTTGCACCCCTCTGCCCAAAATTTTAATCATATAGTAAAAATGTATAATTAATACTCTTGTTATGAATATAATAATGCATGTTTAAGTCAAACAAAAACAAATAAACAAGCAAAAACAACTACCAAACACACCACCAGAAAAAGAAGAGAAAAAAAAAAAGTAAAGTGAGTTAAAGAAGGAAATAAATCATACATGACATTAGTATATTACTAGTATATTCAATCAAATAACCTAATGCTATGTTTGAATACAAGCATTTCATTTGAAATTATGCATTTGTGCCATATTACATGTTTGACAAGTAAGAAAATTTGGAATCGGATTTGGCCCAATTCCCAACCCAAATATTTAACAAGCAAATGTTGTGTATTTCAAATACATAACAAAACCCTATCATTTCAAATTCTAAAAACAACCCAAACAAATCATTTTCATTTGAATTGTAACATTTCAATTTCAGAAATTGAATTCATCAATTTGAAATAAACTTCACATATCCAAACACTACCTAATGTAGATAGAAATGTTTTGTAATTTTCGGTTGCTTCCAAATTATAGTACTCCCTTCGTAACGTAATTCTGGCAACAAGTTATTTTTCACGCATTTCAAGGAAGCAATTTAAGGGTGTAAACGAACAAATTAATCAAAATGGTTTTAATACAAGTAAGATTGAGATCATAAATTACTAATCTTAAAATTTTTTTTGATCAATTTATTCGTTTACACCCTTAAATCGCTTCCTTGAAATGCGTGGAAAAAAACTTGTTGTCAGAATTATGTTACGGAGGGATGGAGTACTTTTAGTCAAAACATTTAAGTTCTTTTTTCTAACTTTGAGGTTAT
Organism: Salicornia ramosissima; assembly: GCA_951394345.1. Taxonomy (NCBI): domain Eukaryota; kingdom Viridiplantae; phylum Streptophyta; class Magnoliopsida; order Caryophyllales; family Amaranthaceae; genus Salicornia; species Salicornia ramosissima. Next base: position 6,798,480 of record OX596235.1, on the reverse strand, counting down.
GTGTAAGGAAGATGATCGTACCCTAAAGCAAATTCAGAGGTGCAATTTATCATAGGATTACTTTGTTGGCCCCACTTTTTACAAGTGTGGTTCCCATAATCCCATGTACCTACATGTAGTAGTTAGTAATTATACTTCTTTTTGGAATTCTAGACTTTTAATTTTAGATATTTTCAATTCCATTTCAATATACACAGTAACTTTAGCCTAGATCGAGTCGATCTTTGATTAAGCGTTGACCGATTTGTTATTGAACTGTTCACAAACAAGTTATACTAAGTATTAGTGTATTACCATTAGTTTTCTTGTTTTCTTTACTTTTTTACTTACATTTTTATTGTTTTTATTCAATTTTTATTTTTTAATATAAAACATCAATTGAATTTGTTCACGAGCTTTTCGAGTCAAGCTTGGCATTACTCAGTTCAGCTCGTTAAGATTTCGAGTTGAGCTCGAACTTGAACCGAGCCACAACAAGTCGAGCTTTAGTTGAGCTTTAATCGAGCTGCGCTTGAATTTACAGACATACCGAAATATTATCACCCCCGAACAGGTATATCCATATATAATTAAGGTATGCAACTTATTCAAACTTCAATGAATTAGAATGGTTCATTCTATAATTATATTGGATTTGTACTCAATTTCAAGCTAAATATTTCAACTTTTGTAAGAAGGTCCTTGAGTCAACTTTTGTGTACGTAATACCTCTGTTTCATATCATTAATATTTCTTCATTATTATTATATTTAAAAAGAATCAGAAATTATTATTCTCGATTTTATGTACGTTTTGTTTGTGTGTTATATATTTTTTTTTCTTTTATATCATCTCGTATCCCACTCCTTGGATCTATTAACTTTTATATCCTCACACCTAAAATTTTATCATCTTTTGAAAATAATACGAAGTAATAAATAACTCACTTGCATTCTCGATCTCTTCTTCTCTTTCCATAGTATGAGGAGTACTTTACTATCTATTTCAAAGTGGAACATCAATATATGAGACGTAGGACATTTGACACATAAGTTGCTACTCGTACTTTAGCTTTTTAACCATAGAAATTGAAAAAGGTTCGTATATCAATTAATAGTAGGGTTTTTCTTTTGGCAAAGAGAATTAATTAATAGTGGTTAATGAGTCCTTTTGAAAATGCATAGGTTTTCGTTCAAGACATTAGGTATGGTGAAATTGCAGGAAATTTATTGTCTGTTTGTGCCCTTGAATTTATGTTATAAATGATGGTAATAAAAATAAATTTATAACTAAATTCGCAATGAAAATCAATATCTATTATTCTCATGGTGGACTGGTGGTACTAGCTCATCATTAATTCATCTAATTTCTTCATAGACGATATATAGATATTTATTCTCATATAAATAAACTTTATATATTTATAATAATAATAACGTATAATGGATTGTAATACTAGAATTTATGAAGAAAATTCCCGCTTATGAATTAGAATACGTTTTCATGGAGATTATAAGATTTCTTACTTTGCTGAATTATGATTCAAGTTTATTTACATTACCACTGTTTATTAATAACAATCAAACGGACCGTTAGATTAAACACTAGTGTATAATGTTCATAGTACACATGGGCGTATAATCTAATATTAATTGTCTAAGTGGTAATGAGGAGCTAGAAGCAAATTCAAATTCAAACAAAAAGAAAATCCAAAAGAAGCTGAGAAATATATTCCAAATTATTATTTTTTTTATTAGAATAAAGGGTAAGAAAAGAAAAGGTATTATAAAAATAAAACCTGCTCCCAAAGAAAGAAAGTAAAAAAGGGGGAAAATGAATCATATAAGACATATATGTGGCTTTGTGTTATGACTTTCAATTGTTTGATAATAAACCTTTGTGTGATGAGTGCCACTCAATTGTAAGTATCAATGACGACTTCAAACATCAAATTATATGAAAATTCTAGTGTTGTCTTATGACTACCGACTAGTGTAGTGGAAGGTTAAGATTGCATGGTTTTTTATTTATTGTCAATTCCTAATTAAATCTAATTAAAAATCTTTTTTAAAATACTTTAATTAGATTTTTATTTTAGGAAAATAATTTTTGATATGATTTTTCCTAACATCAATTTTTATTCTTGAAAAATCAAAAAAAAAATTTACTAAAATAAGAAATTTAATTAAAGTATTTTAAAAAGGATCTTAAATAAAATTGAAGAATAAAAACTCGTGTGATCCTAGTCATTCACTACAGTATATATTCGGTAGTCATAAGACTACACCAGAATCAAGTCGGTAGTTAAAGTATATCTCATTAGCGCATGCTCTCATCTTATTCATGCATGCATGCCACCTTCTCTTTCTATTGGATCATTCATGACCTTAGCTAGCTTGTTGCTCCTACTTTCCCTCCAATTTGCGTTATCAATCATAACACATGGCTAATCATGTCCAAATGTGTTACATAACTATATTTTTATTTTAACTAACTAGATTGTTTTTTTTTTTTTAAATTACATACATACTACATAACACATATATATTCCTTCTATTTCACTTTGTTTGTTACACTCCGACTAATTTTCTTCACAAAAAGATTCTAAACATAACAAACAATGTGAAACAGACAAAATAGTACTCACTACTGTACCATAAAAATTCTAAAATAAAACAACTTCAATTTAATATTCCAAAAAAAAAAAAAAAGAGTAATAAGTACGTAGTTCTTCACAGATACAGTATAATGTAATTGAGAAAACTAATGGGTGCTTCAAACTAGTAGTTTAAAAATTTGCAATAAATAGACAACTATATATGAAAGAAGCATTATATTTAATTAATACTCCTTGTACATACATATGATTGGATTATTAGTTAAAAGTCAAGAGTTGAAGATGATGTTGAAGATGAAGAAGAAGATGATGGAGATGTTGCTGATGGCCAGAACTGAGCATTCTTAACCTTAGAAATACTTGTCAATACCTCTAATGGTGTCACTTTCCCTATCACCGTCACTTTCTTTGTTTCCAAGTCTATGCTAAATGATGTTACCCCTGCACATATATATTTTCATACAACCCCATTTTTTAATTTCTTATTATATTAGTAAAGTATTTTTTTTCAATTAAATAAAAATATTCAAAAGAAAATATTTGTACTTGTCACGTTTCATTTTGTTAGTTACACTTTGATTATATTACTCTCAAAAACATATTCTGAATGTAACTAACAAATTGAAACGGATGGATCAGAGTACATGACAAAATATACTTCTTCCATAAATGAATTCTTGCAACGAATAACCTTTTATGTATGCCCAGACAAAACTTTGAAGATTAATATCTCTATTCTTGATCTAATTATATGTATTTTAAAAAATTATAATCACTTAATAATAAAAACAAGTTGAGACGAATCCAACAAGATTCCATATGACTATATTTTTCCTTTATGTTTAAGCGACGAATTACGATCAAATTGAAAATTGTAAATAGTGTCAAAAGTACACTTGTTGCAAGAATTCATTTACGAATGAAGTATTTATAGTTTCTGTTACCTCCTCCACTTTAATTTGTAGTATATGATTTGAACATTTAACTATCTATCTAGGCAAAATAGATTCAATTCAAGTTCATATATCACACTATATCAATTGTGTAACCTTAACTAAAAAGACATGCAATTAATTAGCTAGGAATTGGGGAAGATTAATTAGTTTGTTACCCATCTTATTACATGTCGTTAATCAAGTTTGCACTAGATTAAAAACTTTATACTTGCTCAAATTATAATTTCCCCGTTTTTAGTAGAAACACAATGACTAATGAGGTATGAAACAGTGACTCTACCTTATCTTTGATTTCAAAAATCAAAAATCAAAGTTCAAATCCTATATCGTCAAAAAAAATGAGGTTCTTTCTTATTATTAAACCTCTAAACATGCAAAATCTTTAATATTGCCAAGCTAATTGTACTAACTATTTAATCCTAACATTTTTGTTTAAATGCAAAAAAAAAAAAAAAAAAAAAAAAAAAAAAAAAAATTGAATAAAAAAGAGACCTTCCATCTTGGAGAGATGTTTTCTGAGCTTGCCTTCACAACCTTTGCAGTGCAATGATACCCTCAAGACCACAACCTGCACATCCCCATCAAGCAGTACATATTACTCCATAAAGGACAGCTACCAGACAACTCCTTCCTCTCTAACTCCATTTTAATATGGAGTATATATATTCATTTTTAAATCAATTACAGTACAATTAATTAAAATCAATTAATTAATTAATTAAAATTTAACATCTGAACAAGCTAGCATAAAGATACCCTTTATCAAAAGAATCATTAATACCACATAGTAATACTAAACCAATAAACTATTATTTTATCGTCTTAATTTACTTGTTACATTCACTTTTTCATATCTCACGAGACACAACTTTTAAATAAAAATGTACTCCGTATTTAACTACATATGAGACAACTAAATTGGAACAAAAATTTACATATGAACAGTTTACAAAATCAAAATAAGACAACTAAATTGGGACAAAAGGAGTTAATTAATTAAATAAGAAACAAAACAAAAATTTAAAATTTAAAAAAATAAAGAAAACAAAAACCTGATCACGAGATCGAGCACCAGAAGAAGACGATTTCCTGAGAACAAGAGAATCATTTCTGGAATACCCCATACTGCTCTGCTTATTCTTTTGACCATCTTCATCATAATTAGTACTTGATTTAATCACCCTTTTATCACCATAATAATAATCATGATTAACCCCCATTAATCTTTTATTAATCATCTTCTTCTTCTCCTTTTCATCAACCAAGAACGACCCAAAACTCTTATTATTATTATTATCATCTTCATATAATGGGGTACTAACAACTATAGCCAAACTATCATCCTCATTTATATTATTGTTATTATTTTTGGACTCACTTAAAAGGTACCTTGAAGAATGAGTTCTAAGAGGGACATAACGACGTCGTATATCAGAAACATCAGCAGAGCTTTTTCTTCTGGGAGTAAGGTCACTGAGTTTAACAATGGAGGTTGAAGAAGGGGATGGGGATGGGGATGGGGAAGGTTTTTTGTGAGCTTTTTCGCGGAATGAAGAGGAAAGTCTGGGAGTGAAAGGGAGTTCTGAAATGCAAGGAGCTTTTGGAGAAGATGAAGATGAATGAGGGTTTAAGGAGTTAAAGCGGTTAATGGAGGATTTAGCAGTGGTGTTTTTTATCATGGAAGTTTGGTCTGTACTTGAGCATATTGCTGTTGATGCTGGTGATGCACAGGAGAAATAATCTATGTTTTTCATGTTTTTGATTTTTAGTGGCATTTTTTTGTTTTAATTAATGAAAGAGAGGAATTGATCGAATTAGCTGATTTTGGAGGAGGGAGAGAGGTTTCAGAGGTGGGGGGGTATGGTAGCTGCTTGTTTCTCTGCTTTTAAAGACTTACTGAGTTGAGGAACAGAGGAAGCTAGGAGGTTAGGAATTAGGATGGTTTTGTGGGGTGGGGTGGGGTGGGGTGGGGTGGGGTCCATTGTTTTACACTTTTACTACTTGAAATGAAATATTTGACTTGCAAAAGAATGTGAATGTCTTATGTGGCAATAGGATTAGGAATATAAGATCTATAAATATGTGAATATGAATCTAGGGAATTTACATACTACCTAGGTTTTTCTTAAAAATAATCATATTGATATGATTAAATGATGTTATAATGAAAGGAAAACATATTTAAATCATGATAACTGCGAAAATACATCGAATGTATACAAAGTTATTACTACTCTCACTCTTAGTTTTTATTCGTTATATTTGAAATTATTTGTGAGAGAAAAAAGAGTCAATGTATTATTTAAAAAAAGGAATTGAGTAAGAATATGATAGAGTAAAAATTACTCCAATTGCATAGTACATTCTTAGCGCATCTACCGGCCAACCCCTTAATAAATTAATTATTTTATCAAGTGGTAACTAATATTACTCCATACTATATTTAAGGTAATTCATGATTTGCTATATACTAAATAATTTTATAGTTATATACATTCGTTGTAAGACCTTTTTCTTATTTCACGATTTTGGAAGAGTTTATCACCTAATGGATCTCTTAAATTTTCACACATCATTCATCTTAATTAGTTGATTTTTACTAAATTGATCTAACATACTTTTATTAGAGCTCAGTAAAGTTCTTATAGATTTAATTTTTTTTTTAACCGAACTGATCGAATGTATTTTAATAGATTTGAAATAAATATTTCTTAAAAGAACTATTATATTAGATTAAACTTATTTCCGCTACATAAAACTTGTTTAAACTAATAGTTTTGGTGAAGTGAGCTTACTTTTATTGAAACTTACATATATTAATTCGAGCTTATTATTGATTGAAAAGTATACTTCATGAGTTTTTTTTTTTTTTTCCAAATAATTTGTTTATGGAGTATATCTTATCTCTTCACAATCAATAGTATTTGTTTTATTTATATCATTAACCAATTAGGGGAATGTATGAAAATTTTATTTTTATTATAATATAGAAAGATTCTAAATATAAATAATAATAAAAAAAATCCAAAATAGAATTAGAATACACAACTAACAAATGAATAAAAAGAAGCCAAGAGTACTATATATTATTTTTGTTGCTAATTTCATAAACAATCATGACAAGAGTCTTCACATACTTGATAAGAGTTAACAAAATTTAAGTAACAAGAACATGCTTATAAAACATTTATGACTAAACAATGACTCTTAGAGAGAAAATATTGTCAAAGAGTCCACTTATATGATGCATGATTATGATAGTTACTGAAAAGTGCTTCCAAGCATTCTCCTTTCAGGTAACAACTTGTGCCAAACTTTTTCTTTCAATGTGAATATCTGCCTAATAAATCTAATAATTAAGGATAATGATGCTTCGATCTATACAATTTTAAGGGCAATATGTTAGCATTTATTATATTTTATAATTGGTAATAATTATAAAATTTATGTTAAATCATATCTAGTTCGGTGTAATGTTTGATTTAAGTTACTATTTTTATTTTAGAACCTTTATATGCAGCCCTAAATGTTGTTTATATCATTTTCTATAATTAATAATCTAATTAATTTGGATATATATATATATATATACAACTAACCATTAGTTAGATAGATATAATAATTTCAAAATATATGTCAAAATCATGGACCGTTCAATGTAATTAAGTTCTGTTTGGTAGGATGTAAAATTTCTTTCCTGAAAGTTGTTTTCCCATTTTACATTATTGTTTGGTTTGGAGTAGAATATTAAAATGTAAAACGTGGGGGGTGGAAACCCATTTTTCACCTTATAGAAAGCATTTTCCCTCCAAATTAATTGAAATGAAAACATTTTTCGTTACAATTGAAGCAATTGATTTTCAATTCAACCAAACGATGAAAAATGCTCAAAATGGAAAATCATTTTACATGCAACCAAACAACGGAAAATCTTCGTCAAAAAATGAATATTCCAATACAAAAAGTTTTCCATGAAAAACCATTTTCATTGGAAAATATTTTACACCATAACAAACAGACCCTTATTAATGTAGATTTAACTAAATACTTCTACTTTTAGCTTCTTATACATATATAAATCATTTTTTAAAGTGGAGCGGTATATTGATTGGGTGCAAAACAATCATAATTAGTACCACCACTAGTGTAGTAGTATATAATATAAGAGAGGTGATTTTCAACCCTAACTAATCTTAGTTAATAGTTATGATAATAATCATAAACTTAAAAAACTAAAAACTGTAGTTAATTAAAGGCCCTACCAAAAGGTTAATAATGCCATGCTTTTACCCTCAAAAGATGAAGAAGCTTAATCTCGACCTTCAAAGTTGTAGCCTAGTCTCTTTCGCTTGGGGCCGGGGGGACAGCAAAGTTGTCATTTGGAAATTAAATTTTGAAGAGCAAACATAATTATTACACATTTTCACCACTATATAGTATATATATTTATATAATACTAGTACAGCCTACAATTTAAGGATTTTATTACTCTATCTAATATATAGTATGATCATTAACATATCATTGTTTACAAAAGCTAAGCTAAAAAATTCAGCTACATAGGGGACTGTTTTTCTCTTCCTCTTAATTAGCTTCATCATCCCATCCTCCCTTTATTTCTTAAACAATCTCATTGATTGGTAAGTATATATCAACTCTCCTAAGTATAATGATTACTCTCCATTATATATGTATTAGTGTATGTGGTTCCTACTTATACTGATCGGTTAATACTCCATCTGTTTCAGAATGTTTGTTACGTTTTGAATGTTGGGTATGAGGAGAAAAAAAAATTATAAAAAATCTTTATTGTGCATAAAAAAAAAGGAAATTTTGTCAGAAAAGACCTTTTAAAACATTCATTTTGCGAGAAAAGACCTTATAAAAAATTTGTTGTGAGCAGGGACCTAAAACAAAAAAAAAAGTTGCAAAGAGGGACCTTATCTCTATTTTTCGACGTTGACTGTGAATCTCCGGCGTTGACTCACTATTTTCCTCCAGTTTTGCACGAATCCTTTCGTATTTAAGGGGGTAAGAGATGAGGAAACCCAAATTTAAAAGAATAGAATTTTAGATGCTAGAAGGAAGTGTTAATGTAGGGTTTATGTAGATGAATTTAGGAGGGAAAATGGAGGGTGAGTGGAGGAAAAATGAATTTATATTATAGTGAAAAGAAAAGGAAAGGTTAAATAGAGAAGAAATTATTCGTCGAAAATTTGAGGGAAATAGCGAGTCAACGCCGGAAATTCACAGTCAACTTCGGAAAATAGAGGTAAGGTCCCTCCTTGCAACTTTTTTTTTGTTTTAGGTCTTTGTTCACAACAAATTTTTTATAAGGTCTTTTCTTACAAAAATAATGTTTTATAAGGTCTTTTCTGACAAATTTTCCAAAAAAAAATTATATTCATATGAGATCTTGTTAGATTCTATCTAGATTTCAAGTTTAATAATTTTCCATAGAGCATGGTGGACGATATAAATCTATATTTAAACAAGTGCATTGTAAATGATGTAAAAAGCAAATGTAACAAAGATTTTGAGACGGAAATAGTAAGATTTTAGGAAAAAAATTGTGGAAGGAGAAAAATATGGGGGGTTTCGAAAAGCATGTAGGAAAAAAATCCATACATATATAAACATACACTTCATTAATTAGGGGATGTTTGGTGTGATAATTATAAATGAAATGTAAAGAATTTTTAAAAAAGGGGAAAGGGTAACAATAGATGTTAACTTTTATTATTTAGTTGTTTAATTTAAAGGTGAAATTGAAATTAAACAATAAAAAAGGAAAGGGATTTGTTTCTACAAGTTTCTCATGCATGGAAATTCAAACAAAATGGGGGATTATGTTATCCCTTGGAAACGATAAGTGTTTCTTATGATTTTCACCAAATAAGTTGGAAAGAAATTAAAAAAAAAAAACTTTGGTCAAATCTGTTTTCAACTCTTAAATTTTCTATGCCAAACACCCACTTATTATATGTATAGATTTACTTCCATTATTCGTTGCTTACTATCTGGTGCACACATTTCGATCATTCGATCAAGTATTTCCTTTTATTTGTTACATTTGAATCTTAATTTGTATTTATTTGATAATGTAACGATATAAGATTTTTTCTTTTTTATTTTGAAAAAGGAAATGTAAGTCTACTTCTAGTCTTTCTAAAATCTAAATATATACTTTTGCAAGCTTCCACATATAATAAATAAAAAGAAATGGCCAATACTAAGACTTGACCTAATTGTTAATTAAATTTTTGTTACAAGTTATATACTTATATATGACCATATTATTTTCGTTGGTGTGATCTGCTAATTTTGACTAAATTTACTTGTGAAATGTCACAATCCAACAACCATTTTTCTCAAATTAAGAAAGGGCAGAAACCGCAGAATTCTTCCAATAAAATTAAAGATTTCAAATGCGAAAAACATATAAAAATCGATAAATTAAACTATATAGTATATACTTTTCATTAATTTGTAGTTTCTTGGAAGATTCATAATCACGGATAAAAGTATATGGATAATTATTTTACATATCATATGCTTTAATCTTAATTATATATACGTAAAATATCAAAGGCTCCCACGGTCCCAACCCTTTCTCTTTATGCATGGATGATTTAAACACCCATCAAAACAATAAGATTTAAAATAAAATAAAAAAAACCTAGCCACCGTTTCTCTCTACTCTCTCTAAGGAAAAACCCTCCTTTGTTCTCCATTGTTTTGGGGCTACCATCAATTTCTAAAGGTTGATGGCAAGCCCCCTTTTCTCTTCTCTTTCTTCTGTTATTATTGTTTACAATAAGGTCCTATTTTATTCTATTCATGAGATCTATTATTCTCTTTATGAGATCTATTATTTTATTTTATCGGATTTATCATTCTCCTTTGTGAGATTTTGTTCGGCCATATGTGCTTGTTTTTCTTTGGAAATTAATTTGTTGATGGAGATTAGCGCGGGATCACAACAGATTTTTGTACTTCCACTACATTCAAAAGAATCGAATCAAGATCTACTTCAAAACTATTGCAGATCGATATATAGACCCCTCGCGAAAAGCTGTATGAAGAAGCAACGATGTGAAAGAGGAGCCACTGTACTAGCAGATATCTCTTATAGCGAACTAAGTTTTGTCAAAGTTGATTTTATTTTGATCTATTTTGATATGTATTTGGTTGTTACTGATTTTTATTGTAGATGTCGTATGACTTTCAATTAATGAATTAACCTCCCTTTTTGTTCAAAAAAAAAAAAAAATAAGATTAACAACTAATTATAGTTGTACTTCAAAAAAATATAGGTATGTATACAACTATGCAAGTAAAAGCAATCCATTGTTTTCCTACACTTATTAAAGTGAGTAAAATTTTATTATTCTTGTAAAGTATAGTACACGTGTAGAAGAATTTGGTTAATGGTATATTATTATGAAATTTTATGATTAACGGTAGCTTAGATCGGCTTTTTCATTAATCACGGATTGCAAATTAAAGAATCTTCGCATACTAGCTTTTGTATTTTCATATACAAAAATAAATAAATAAATACATTGATATTGGTAACGACTACCACATGGCTCTGGATAAACATTTATATATATGTTTCTTAAAATTTTGAAGTAATAATTTCGGAATGTATATCAACATTATGTATCGATCGGTATAATTAATATTTAGGTCATGTTTACGTTTACTGAATTAAACTTAACTTAACTGAATAGAACTGAATTGAACTGAATAGAACTGAATTGAGCTGAATATAATTGTTTATGAGAGAAGGAAATTGAGAACTTAACTGAACTGAATTGAACTGAACTAAACTGAAAATAAGTTGAAGTAAACAGGCTCTTAGTAGAATATATAATTTATTATATTCACTTTTAGCTTTCTTATCAAGCGTCCAGGACACTTGTTATTTGATCTTTTGCCTAAAGATATACACTATATTATTTGTAGAGATTTATTATTTTTATTATTATTATTATTATTATTGATAAAGTAGATACCTAGCTGCGATGGTGTTTATATAATTTATACGAAGTAACATGTAATCTCTATAATTAAAGTTGTAAATTGTAATAAAATTGTACTTATTCCAAAAAAAAAAAAGAAATTGTATTAAAGTTTTGTAAAATACTATTACTCCGTACTCAAAAGGGTCCAAAAGTAAACCTTTGGATCTTCCTTGGTATGTTTACCCAATTTTAGCCTTATCTCAAATCAAAACATTTTTATGGGCTATAAAACCAACAAATGATCCACCCATATAAAGACATTGAGGGCATGCATGTCATTACTAACGAAGTATTGTATTGTATTTTTTTTCCTTGCTTTTATTAATCTATTTTGGTAAGATATATATAAGTCGAGTCTTAGTAAATTGGTTAAGTTTTGCGAACATTAATTCTAAGGTATTCAGTTCAAATCTCACCGCATGTATTTGCGGTTGTCGGGATTTCATACTTTATCCATTCAAATTGGGATAAGTGATCTGTAGTATGGTCTGATTCAAGGTGTGGTACCACCTACATTATCAAATAAAAAAAAATACTCCCTCCGTAACATAAAAATTTCTATTTTTTAATTTTTTTCCAACGCATTTTGAGAAAACGATTTAAGTGTGTAAACGACCAAACTAATCAAAATAATCATATTGATATTAGTAATTATAATCAAAAGTAAAAAAAAAAAAATTATATTACGGAGGGAGTATTCTATTTATCAATGCACATGGATGTTTGACCATTGATATCTTTAATTATACGCTTGTAAAAATTACTATTTCGCTTCATTTAATAAATTTAATATTCTTCCAGACAAATTAGATAAAAGTATAAAACACATATGAATTTATAAATTAAATAGAAACAATAAAAAGAAAAAAATAAGGTACTGTATTTTTATCATTGATCATTTATTTGTTATTAATTACCACACATGCAAGTGAAAGTTGTAAAAATCTTTTTCAACAATTAATACTATTGGACTAGAAAAGGCAACGGTCAAATTCAAATGGTCGCGCTCTTTCTTCTATAATCACTGCTTGCCCAGAAACAATCACATTCATTAAAATAAAATAAAACTGAGGAATAACAAAATTGGTTAAAGCTACCCTCCGATTCTTAATAAGAGGTCTACTATACATTCGAATTTATGTAAAATTATGTACATTTAAGGTATTTTATTGCCCATTTTAATTTTAAAATGAACCAAATTAATTTTGGATGTACTATACATCCGGATGTATAGTAGAATTTCTACCAATTTCAGATGAACCTTAAATCGATTTTCATTCCCGTCCTTTGTGGCTCACTGGCATCTGACAAACGGGCCTGATTCCACCTCAAAACCATATGGTAGTAACGGGAGTATTCTTAGCCATATAAAGTGAGGCAACTTTATTATTATTACCAACAGCACAAAAAATAAAAAAGAGAATAATATATGGTACTATGGATCTAGACTACAGTATAAATGGAATTGTTTTTGGCATCATGTCAAGTTTACATGGCTTCAAATTGCTATCCCTGTCTTCCTTCTATTATAAAACCAATTATTATAAAACCAATTATTATATAAGGAGTAATCCACCAAACTTATATATTAGTCATCATCTCTCTAAACGTTCAATGTGGGACACTTGCATGTGGTGAACTTGAAAGGTCTATTATTCAACAATATATTTATCGAGTACTCCTATTACTTATATACACTTGCGGCCCGTTTGGTAGCAGGTTATAAATGGTGGTAATTGGAATGAATTTATAACTAAATTTGGAAGGAAAATCAAACCCATTCCCATGGTGGTGCTAATTTAACTCCAATTTATCTAATTTTTTCCACAAATATCCATTCCCATCTAATACCACCCTTTTCATGGTAATAGATGGTAATGGAAAATAAGAAGAAATTTCAAGTTTGGAAATGAAAAATATGTATTCCATATAGATTATGAAGTTATTCCTTAACAAATTGCACTTAAAATTTATTACTATTACCACACTTTATAACCGACAAACAAACAGGCCATTGGAGTAAAAAAAAAGAATAAAAAGGACAAAGCTATAAATAGTGGTAAAGTGACAAATGTTAGAGGAGTGGAGTAAATTCAATTCATACTGATTGAATCATTAAATAGTGAGTAATTTCAGTTGTAAAATGTAAAGGGATCGATCGCAATCATATATATGCAATTTGCAGTCCGTTAATTTAAGGCAAATGAGCCTTAAGATTTGTGTATATATGTTCTCGATCTCTTCACTTCCACCAACACTCGTGACTGCCCTTGCCAGCCTTTGCTCCTTCTTTGCTTGCTACATACGGAGTAACATACTTAATTTGTGTTTCAATATACTAATAATAAGTATGGAATTTTCTTGTGAGAAAAAATAAAGTCAAACCATAACTAATTTGAAAAAAAATAATACCGAGTACTAGGAGTGCATAGTTACTTTGAACAACATCCTATTTTAAGTTTTCAACTTCCATAATTAAATTAGCTGATAGTAATTGATTTAATTTCTTACGTAAAATATCTTACACCCAGATACGTCTAAAATTTGGTTAATTAATGGAAAGTGTTGGTTTTCTCATTACAAAGTGTTCGGAAACAAGTAAGAATGATCATATCAAAATTAATAACATATAAAATGCCATTAGGTGTATCTAACTTTAATTTACACACACCCTAGATGTAGATAAATTTGATATCTATTCTCGTCTATTATTTGATACTGATAGGATATCAAAAAAAAAAAGTTGGCTTGAATCATCAACTTAACAATTAACAGTGGGTCGGGAAAATCCATGTTTCATCCACAATTCAAGCCTAACTGACGCGTGTAAAAGGGTGTAATAGAGTATCATAAACTAATTCCTAGACTATAACCAATTTAAGCTTTTGAATAAGATGCTCTTCCTTTAACAGATATAACCAATCCATATGTAGTCGTCAAATGACTATAAATGAATTATTATACAATCATTAAGAAAATAACTAAATAGACTACTATTTCAAATGAAATTCACACTAAGTTAAGCTATAAACATTATAACACAAAATACACATAAAAATCAACAAAAATCATGTAATGGAATCCAATGAATTTGTATTGTAATTATCAATTGTTTTCTCAATTTTGTTTAACACATGTATGATTGAGCATTAGCAGCCAAATTATTTCACTTTCACAAAGTCTTACATATGTCTGTTCATTCGAAATGGAATATCTCATATACTACTAGCTACTTTCAAAGCCCTACCACTTATCCATCCAAATCCAACATTGTTTTGGGTGTTTCTTCTCTCTACCAACCATTTTTTCTTTATTTATTTATTTTTAGTTTAATTTAGGACAAGTCTAATCCAATTTTTTGACAATAATTTCCAAGAATTTGTTGTGGGTCAGCAATATTATTTGTTTCTTAGTCATGCGTTTAAAGACAAGAAGAATCCTTGTTGCTAAAGGAAAACAATTACACTTGCACTTAATTTTTGGGAGGCCCATGTTATTATGATCCTCCAATATCCTTTGCCTTTTCTCTTTTTTTCCACCCTTTTTTTATAATTATTTTTGTTTTCAATTATCTATTATTTCTTTTAAAAAATTATTGTTTTTTTTTTTCAAACGGTAACAAAACCGTCAGGTCATTGAATGATATGAAAATTCGAATTTCAGACCTCAATAATGTTAGGTGAGGTTATAGTCATTGTTCCATTGCTTCGTGCCTCTTGTCTCTCTGTTAAAATGATTAATGTATTTATTTTTATTAATCAACTTTTTATGATATTTTTTATTATTAATATTACTAATTAAATTGCATGATAAAGTGAAAGGTCTGTCCTTTTCGACCTAATCATCCCCCGTGCTGCCAACTAACAGAAGAGATTTGTTTTTTTTAAAAATAAATAAATAAATAAAAGAAGAGGACAAAAGGCCCAATTATCAAAGAACTGAAAGGCAGTTTTGGAATTTTTGAATTTGGCCCATTTTAACAATCTAAGAAAGGCCCACGTTGTTTGTAACATTGCCAAAAAAAAAGAAGAAAAAAAAAGAAGAAAAAAAAAAAGAAGAAAGGCCCACGTTACTTCTTATTTTTACTACTTTCCACACTTGGAGGATTTTGTGGTGCAAGTACAACTGTACAAGTGTGCACTATGCAATACACCTGGGCCAAGTAGAGGTGATCATGGACCAGGCCGGGCAAGACTGAGGCTGGGCGCAATTAAATAGCTTATATATATCTTACACATATTATCTAATTATTACACATAAATTGCAACAAATATAGTTTATTAAAATGGAACTCTACATCTCCTTTCTTTTACATCTTCCAGATCTTTTATCTACGATTCACTTCATTTTCATCTATGCAAAACAGAGGCTTGGGATTGAGTAACTAAAAATCTAAATAACTTGCGTAGGAATCATGATTATTTTTAGCATCAGTAACAAGCCATTTAACACTCAAAAGCAATGAAAACCGGTATGCTCTCATAAGGACCTAACCCATAACTTTTTCAAAAATTCAATAAGGCGAAGGTTTTCGAAAATAAAGAAAGAAAGGAAAAAAAAGGGAAAGTAAATAAAGGAAAATAAGAAGAAAAAAATTCACAAGATTTGGCAGCAAAGTACATAATAGTATAATGAAATTGAATTTTAAAAGTAATATCCTCTCTAAATAACACCATCTATATCTATATAATATATTAAAAGGCGTTTTTCGCACCGTTTTGTGCCCCTTTGGATAATCCGTCAGACCATCGCGACTTTTACGATATCTTTTATATTGACCTGCAGTTTTCTGTTTTAGGCAAATTTTTGGGTCTTTCTGTTTCCGTTTTAGGAGTACTATATATATAAACTCCTATTTTTGTAACATTCACTATTGCTATTGTTGTATTCAAAAATTCCTCAAAATTATTAAAACTTCCCCCTCTTCTCTACTTGTGTACGTTAGTACGTAGTCAATACATTCTGGGCAAATCCTATAAATTTTGTGTTTGTTCTTGTTAATCTTTATCATATTTCTTGCCTTTGTTATAAAATCTGCATTTCGTAACTTTAATTAGAAGTTACTCTTTTTATTACCATTCCAATCCCAATGTCCTAGCAGAATATATAACCACCTCCAACCAAGGATGCACTAAATCGGGTAAGGAGACAGATACGGGTACATGAACAGGTATGGGATACGGCAAAAGAAAATATTAGGATACGGCAAAAGTAATATTTTTTTAAAAAGGAATTTCCTAAATTTTATAATAGAATACAACATATTTCTATCCAAATGATCATACATTCTAAGTTTCTAATTTCTAAAATTAATTTAATATCCTAAGTTTCTAATATTCTCACTTTTGAAATTAATTCTAAAATTAAAAAATAATTATGAAATTAATCTAATGCTCTAAAAAATAATTCTGATATTAAAAAATAAAACAATTATAAATGAATCTAATAAATAAATACTAATATATACATTTTGATGTTAAAAAATAATACTGACTAATTCCGATATTAGCTACTTAGGGAGTTAGGGTTTCCTAAAATAAAAAAAATTAATAGAGTACAATACAAGCAACAACTAATTAACAAAATCAAAATATAAGCAACATTTTTGGAGAATGACTGAATGAGCGGAGTAACGAGTAAGCAGGGCAGCGACTGAGGAGGAGCAGAGGCATTATTGGGGATTTGGGGTTAGTTGTGCATATGGTGGTGGAAACTGTAGTCGGTGCCCGGTGGTCGAGCAAGGAGAGAGGAGGAGGCGAGGAGAGTCCCTCAAAGAGAGAGGGAGGAAAATCAATTTATTTAGGATAACTGATGACTAAGAGTACGTAGTAAAAGGAAAAGTATAAAGTCAACTAGCTATTTTTGAGTCCAAAAACACAGGACACCCGTATCCAGCCGCACCCAAACCCATACCCGACACGCAACACTTCCCATTTTTTGGGCGTAACCGTGCTTCCTTGCCACCAACCGCATTATATTTAAAAGTTACCGTCCTAGTCGACTAGCTTAGATTATTATTATTGTCAAATGAAACTAATTAACTTAAACACAAATACAAAATGATGAGATTTTAAATTAACTAATGTAATGGCATTAAAATCTCTAATCACCAACTTTTATCCCTCTAAGGGATCAATTCTCGGACTTAAATTGTGCAATTATCCACTTTCTATTTCCTTCCTCTTGGAACGATAGACTCCGCTACTCCACTTACCAATTAGAAAATTGAACAATTGATTAAAGCAAAAGGAATTGAGTAATTTGAGTGTGTCAATCACTATATAAGTAACTTTAAAATTTTAAAAATAATTTCATTTGATGAAAGCTAAGTCACATTATCAACCTTTAATTTTAAGTGCCCCAAGAAGATTGTAATGATACTACTATGACGAGCATACTCTTTTTATTTACCTTTTTGCACTCAAATTTCATCAATGTTAAAGATATCTTACCATCAGTATTTTATTTTATGATCTAATACAATGTTGGCATTTTTTTATTTTAAATAAATAATAAAAGTTTCGTATGCATCAAATGTACACTAAATTAAGGTATAACGGGCTAAAAATTATCCTTTGATAAAATTACTTATCATGAGTACTTTTATATTTTATCAAAGGGATAATTTTATGATATATAAAAGGCAACATTATTATGGTTTTTAGGGTACTTTTACACAACGCTAGCGCCACCTTATATCAAGTGGGATCCATTGACCCCACTTAAACCTAAATGTGAAAAAAAATCTTGATATTTTTTTATTTTTTTTTACTATAAGTTGAAATATTTGACCCAATAAAGT
Source organism: Salicornia ramosissima (assembly GCA_951394345.1). Classification (NCBI taxonomy): domain Eukaryota; kingdom Viridiplantae; phylum Streptophyta; class Magnoliopsida; order Caryophyllales; family Amaranthaceae; genus Salicornia; species Salicornia ramosissima. The sequence goes on along the minus strand of OX596235.1, from coordinate 6,780,096 downwards.
TTATTAAATGTGTTTTGATCCATCTAATACACATTTTTTGGATCTTTGCTGCCATTGATTTTACATACACTTGCGGGCGATTTATTTTAGAATTTGTGTGTTATAAATTACAAATATAGTGATCACTAGGACAAATTTCGTTCTATTATAATATATAAATATGCTTGTAATTTGAAAAATACGAGGTACGAGGAGGTATTTTTTGATGTGAAGCTAACAAAGAAATTTGGATGGATAATTTCTATTAGAATAATGATATGATTTCATAAGATTTTTGCTATAAAAGTCTAAAGGAGTGATAAAGTCGTGCCACTGTATGTACGTAGCTAAAAAAAGAGCGGATTTTGTTGCCGAAAATAAAAAATAAAAAAAAGATTTTTGCTATGAGGAAATGAGTATTATATTCTAGCAAACAGATTAGTGCTGATTTTTATGAGTAGTTTTAATAGTTTCTTTGCTTACACTTGTATGTAAGGAGTATCGAACATTATTTTTATTATAATTCGGACAAGGCCAGGGTTTGTTCTATTGAACCTAGTTTTGTTTATCTGAAACTTATAAACTTATCTTATTGTGATAATTGATTTAATTAAATTTTATTAAACCTTATTTTTGCTTATTTGTTTTAATAAAAGAAAAAATAGACACACTTAAAGTTACATTTGACACTTTTTAAGTAGACAAAAGCTAACAAGTATCACTAGGGAAAAAGTTGAGGTAAAAAATATATACTCCCTCCGTAACATAATTCTGGCAACAAGTTATTTTTCAAGCATTTCAAGAAAGTAATTTAAGAGTGTAAATGAACAAATTAATCAAAATGGTTTTAACACAAGTAAGATTGAGATCATAAATTACTAATCTTAAATTTTTTTTTTGATCAATTTATTCGTTTACACCCTTAAATCGCTTCCTTGAAATGCGTGGAAAAAAACTTGTTGCCAGAATTATGTTACGGAGGGAGTATAATTTAAGTTGAAATAGACACTAATTAATTACACATGACTAATGCCTGATTTCTGTCACGCATTCCAAAATTAATACAATTTTAACAAATACATTATTTATTCCTTATTAGGGGTGCAACTGAGCCGAGTCAAGCCGAGTATTTATTTATAGTTGAGCTAAGTTTAATTTGATGATATGGTTAACAAGTGTTGGAGCCCAACCGAGCTCAAGTCTAGCCTTTTTATCCTTGTTTGAGCTTGGCTCATTAATTTAAACTCGACTTGAGTGTTTGCTCATTAGCCGATTTGGGTGTTGAGCTTAAGCTTGAGCTTGAATGAACGAGCTATATTTGAATAAACAAAAAAAAAAAATCGTCGATAATATGTACAATTAGCAAAATTGTAAATATGTATACACTACAAAAAACTAACACAACGAGGGCAACTTATCATGATTAAAGAAGACAATATGGGTATTGTTTTACTTAATGATGCCTACAAGGGCAATTAATTTTGCACTCATTGATATTAAAAAGGAAGACAATATGATTATTTTGCCCCCTTAGACTTTTGAAACTTTGCCCTATTTGACAATAAATAAAGTGTTTAAATCAAGGAAGGCAAAATGTATTGCCTTTATTGATGATCAATAAAGGCAATTTTTTTGGCCCTTTTTGAATTGAATCAAAGAGGGCAAAGCATCTAAAATTGGCTTTCAAACCTAATACAACGGGGTTACAAGGGCAACATGAGGGCAATACCAAAATTGTCATTATAACCTAAGAAGACAAATTTTGTATCAAATAGGGCAATTTTAATTGTCCTTCTTGAACACATTTTTTGTAGTGATATTACCTTTCTTTTCCTTTTGTAATTTAGGTTTTCTTTATTCATGAAGATTTACATCAATACACTTTGGATAATATGCGCTTTTTTTAGTCCTTTATACCTATGCTATTGATAGTAATTAAGTAATAAATTAAATGAGGTTATCTTTGAACATTATAGTGTTTGAGCATAGCTCGTTTATTCCTTTATTTGGTCACCTAATCTTTTCAAAGCTCTAATTCCTAATCTTTTCATTGCCCTTATTATTGTCTAAATACCAAAGATATCACACTTAGGAAAAGACCATCATTTATGTTAAAAGACATGTGACAATTTTCTTATTAAAATGTTTGTTTTTCTTTTATTATTTTTCTCACGTTTGGTCATTTTTATTTTTCTTGTCTGCATTCTATTCAATGCTTGCAAAATTATACAAAAGATAAAGTTTAATTAAGAATGTCATTCGTGCTTTACAAGGGTCTAAAAACTTTTTTTTTTTTTGCCATTAATAAATTTCTTCTCTCGATCTTTATAATAGCTTTTCTACTCATTTTTTTGGATTTTGGAGTTGGATTTTGTTCTCTTCCTTTATGTGAGATTAGAATTGGGATGAATTAATTTATTGATTAAGGTTAGTTTATGAATCATCGAATAAAAAATTACAATAGATCGCAAGACCCCTTGTAAAAGGTTGCAATTGATTGTAATGTGAAAAACAAGGAAATTCATCAATGGTAGACCTCATCAAAGATCTTAGTTTTGTTAAGTTAGAATTTTATTTGATTCAATTTACTTTGTATTTGTTGGCTTTGATCTCTTTCACAGATTCTCGTATAACCCTTTTATCAATGAATTAATCTTATTAAAAAAATATATGGGAGAGCAGCAAAGCCTTTAGTTTCGGCTTTTATATTATGACGACTTTTATAGTTTAACGCTTTTTCTCTTCATTATGTGTAAAACTAATGATGACTTCCATAATTTCATCAATAAATTTAGTATAATCAGTTTGTCAAGTCATTAATATCCCTAAATAATCAGCCCACTTTTAGGAGAAAACTTTTATACTTTGGATGAACTTTAATTTGTGAATAGCCATATCAAACAAAGCATGAGTATGCATGTTTAGAATTTAGATAATATTGAATCTTATTGTAATAACCCGAAATTTAGGGCCAGAAAATTTCGCGGTTTATTAACATTATTTTATTATTCTAAAGTCCAAAGGGCCCGAATATTTGGACTGTTTATTTTTACTTCACTATCTTATCCTGAAATTGGGCCCATGACCCAATCCTTCACTCTACTTGGCCGGCCCCCATTGATGGCCAAGGGATGATTTTATTCTTTTATTTTTAAATTTAGATAATTGTTTATCTAATAAATTAACTATCCTAAATAACTATTTTTACCCAATCTTCCCTTATTTCAACTAACTCTTGAACTAGTGTAATCAACCCTATTTTCCCCCTCTTTTCTCCCTGTGATTCACGGCCCTCTAGGGTTTATCCCATTTATTTATTTTTTTTTGTTCTTTTAATATAAATAAGAAACAAAGCTCATAACCTAATTACCTATTTTCAAAACAATTCAAAGCTCACAAAAGAACCCTAAAAACCCCTCTTTGGCCGTGTGTTTCACGAACCCCAGGGAGTAATTGCTCTTGATTTCTTTCTCTAATCCAGGTAACTAGACTATCCCATTTAGATTTGGTACAATTTAGTTGTATAGTTAATTAGGATTAATCATGAAAATTGATAGGATTAGTATCATGTTTAGGCTATTATTTTCGAGTAGCATGATGTAGTTTATTATGTTATTTTCTTGATATCTTTATGTATTTTTATGAATCTTTAATTGTGTTATTTAATTTTATGCATAGATTAATTTATTTAATTGTATGATTATGTTGAATAATTGCATGATAATTTGATGACTCGTGTTCTTGAATTTTCGTGTGATGGCCGAGATTAACATGATGATTTTATGATGATTTTTAAGATATTTTCTTGAATTAAAGTAATAATCTTGATTGTTTAATTGATGAATTAAAGCCTAAAATTAAAATAATTATTTGTTCATATGGGTGTATAAAACTCGAGTGGCCTAAGTTTAAAAAGGGAAATTAAAAATCTAATTTTTCTTGTTGGATCTTGTTAAATCTTGAATTGATATTAGTAATCTTGAATTTAAACTTTAATTTAATTATGTTGTTGCTAATTCTTGAAATTAATCTTGATAGTAATGTTTGGCCAAAAAAGTCGTGTGGTTCATATGTATACAAGAAGTGATTTTGATCTTGTTTTAGGGTTAATCTTGATGATTTAATGTTTAAAGTATAATTTTAATTGTTATTATCAAGTTTAATTGATGAATTAATGATGACTTTATTTAATTAATTAAAAGTATAATTCTTGGTATTGTTGATCATGAATGTCGAGTGGTATTAAGGATGCAAAATAGGATTTTTATCATGTTTTAAGTAATATTTGTTGTTAATTGTTAATTTAGATGAATTATTTAATTGTTTATATGATTATTTAATGAATTTATTTTAATTATTATTTTGTTATAAAAATGTCGAGTGACCCTATTAAGTTTAGGATCAGTTTTAGTTTAATTTTTGGCTTATAATAATTTAGATTGTAATTTTAGGAATTAATATGATTAAAGGAATAAAAAGAATTAATAAAGATAAGTTGCAATATGAAGGAAAGTAATAATATGATTAAAAGGATAAGTTATAATAAGATAAGAAGTATTGATCTCAAGATGGCCATGTCGATAAGATAAGATAAGATAAGATAAGATAAGATAAGTAACGGACGCCTGTTTGGTGATACATGGGTCACCAGATTAGGTTAAGTCGAAGCCACTGCCCTACTGCGGTCTCTGGGCAGTTCTGGATCTTAAGATGCATAGTCGTCTAAGTAGTAGTACACGGGCTACTATTTAGGAGTTATGGCCATAGCTTAGGCTTAGTTCTTGCAAAGGAGAGCTACGGGTAGAATACACGGGTTCTTCCCGGCGCATTTTAGGAAAGTTGGGATGTATACGGGCATCCTTACGAGCTATAATGACCGGTCCAATAAGATGGTTAAAAGAAGGGTTTGGGTAAAATATGATAAGATAAGTATTATGCGGGATAGATAAGGATATATGTATGTATAAATGTATTTATATGATGTATATGTATGTTTTTTTGTATATGTTATGTATTGTTTATGTATGGTTAAGTCTTCCGCTGCGTACGTCTGACAGGTATGTTCTTGTATGTATTTCGAGATGTATTTTTTTACGTGTATTATACGAGTATTTGTATATGTATTTTGGTATGTATTTTGATACGTATTTTATCTGTATTTTATACGTATGTTGTATGTATTTCTAACCGTATTTTACAGGTATTTTATACGTATGTTGTTTGTATTTTTATACGTATATTATCCATATTTTTTATACATATTCTGTCTGTAATTTTATACGTATTTTTGTACGTATTCTGGTATGTATTTTTATACGTATTTATATGTATTTTTGTATGATTTTCTTGAATTGATTCTATGCTATTATACGGCTAATGGTCCCTCATTTAAGCGGGACAGCCTAGTTACTCGCCACTGACGGTGGACCCCCCCCATTTCAGGTGATGAAGCCGAAGCGTAAAGTGGGCTTACGATGGTTCGGGATGTGTGTTTTGATGAGATCTAGGGGAACCCATAGCCTGTTTTATGTTTTCTATTTATTCTTTTATTAGTATGTCCCAGCCTGTTGGGGAAGAACATTAGAGTTATGTATTTTGGTATTTAATATTGGACTTTTGGGATTATTATTTCTCTGTTAGTTAATAAAAGGGATTATTGAACTTTAGTTATGATATTGTTATTAAGTTTTATGTTGGTAATGATCCATTTGTTGATTTCCTCCGCAAATCGACAGTCTAGAAAAGTCGGGTCGTTACACTTATCCACTACTAATATTTGATGTTTTGCACTACTACCAATACTATGTCTACTACTTAGAATTTAGTCAATGCTCCTTTTCATATGAAAGAAAACACTATGCCCTCAATACTTATGAGTTATATATAAGAAGTTAAAAGTAGAAATATTAACTAAAAACGATTAACAAACATTAATAAGATTGAAATAATGTGTAATTTTGACATGTATTTCATTTTTGTAGTTTAGAAAATATATTAAATATCTATTTACAGCCTTAAGAAATTTAATCCCTCCGTTACTCATCGTATACATTCCAAAATTACAATGATTTATCTATCTTATGATAGAGCATGGCACATCTCCCTACAAAAAATTTGACCACACCCTAAACCCTAAAAGGCTAAAACCATAGTGACAATAATGCAAGTTGGTGGTCAAGTTGCTCCTACGTGGTGGTGGTTAGTTGTGTGGCAACAATGATGTGATGAGACTTGAGAGGAGAGTTTAAAAACTTCAAATTAAAAAAATTGAGATTAAATTCTTCTTTTGTCTTGTTTGGAGGGATAGATTACCTCATAAACATCTCATTTTCATTAGAAGTATAGTGACTGATCGGGCTTTCTTAGATGCGCTCACAAGTCACATCATAGAGGATTCTTTGCATATTCTACATGACTGTCCTTTTTCTATGTCTATTAATTTGGCTTTCCATTACCCTTTCTCACGCTCTTCTGTCAGATGACTGTGAAACTTGGCTTCACACTAACCTGTCCTCCCCCTCCGATTTTCAAGGCATGAGATGGAAAGATCTATTTCCCATCCTATGTCATGAGATTTGGAAAGCTAGAAACTCTTGAATCTTTCGCAATTCTCCTTCTAGTGAGCAGTAAGTAATATGATTAGCAAAGGTCATGACCGTTGATATATGCCCAAGTGAATTGAAGCTCAACTAAACATAATTGTTAACAAAGCCCCTACTCCACATTTCCCTCATATTATGCCTAACACGGTTATGGTCAATGTGGATGCCTCTTTTTATAAATGTCATGGAACCTTGTGGTATAGCCGGCGTTGTAAGCAATCATAGAGGACAATGGGTTCAAGATTTCCGCAAAAAAAAAAAAAAAAAAAAAAAAACCTTCGCCCATGACGCCCTCCATGCATAACTCTTGAGTATTTATGAAGCCTTGAACTTTTGCCACCAACTACAACTGACTACAACTGTATAATTTAGTAGTGTTCACATATTGCAAAAATGAAAAGGAGATTATTGCTAAGCACAATATAATACTTTTCATAGCATATACTCGAATGTGGTTATATTATGCAGGGAAATGAAGGAGTTGTTCCGAAGCTGCCAAATTCGGTCTTTGATGCGTGAAGATAATGTTGTAGCGGATGCGATTGCTAGAAGGAGCAGAAGTAGTAGTAATACACTGAATGTAGTCAATTTCATCTATGCTAGTCCTAGCTTTTGTTTTAGACTCTGTAATGAGGACTTCTACCCAAAAAAAAAAAAAAATTTGACTACTAGTTTAAAGTCGCCATGGTAGCAATTATAGATGAATCAATTAGCCGAGTTTTTGATGGCATCAATGGTGAGTGGAATTAGAAGACCACAACCTATTTAAAAAATGACTGCCTCTCTGGTGACACCATTTCACAATGGTGAGACCAAATTTTTCCAAGAAAAGTTATGAAAAAAATCTGCAGAAGCTATTAAATGTATAAAATGTATAATTATTTATGTTTCTTCTAAACCTTTTGCAAGTTTTCTTTTAACTTTTTATAGTGAAATTTGGTCATAAATAATAGTATTTGTTCTCGTTTTTACTTAAATAAATGTAGAGCTGAAAATCATTGGCCCGACCCAATTGGTCCAAAAAATTTACGGGCTTTGGCACACTAAAAACAGGCCTTTTAGTTCAAAAGTCCGCCCTGGCCCGAAAGCCCGCCAAGCCGGCCTAAAAAATCTATGCTTTGGACACACTTGCTTAGTTAAGGCTCAACCTAGCCCGAACTTTTGATGATCTCTAAATAAATGCATAAAATGCACGTCGATTTCAGTTTAATTGATATTTATATTAAATAAATATTTTGTCTTTGTTTTATCTTAAACCCAAGAACTATCACAAGTATGCTCCTTAGTTTTTGCCTTTAGCAATAAATTTAATTAATCATAATAATTTGTTCATTAGTCATTACTATTAGGATATAGGAGAGAAGCCCAAATCCTGTTCGTACATTGGAAAAGAGGCCAACGAGTCATTAATCAGAGTAATTCTCCTACGCCAAAATGCTGCATGGCCCATTTATAAAGATGCATGTGTTAATGGGCTCATTATACTTTCTAGCCCAGAAATTAATCATTGGCAATAATGGTAACTATCAAAAATATTTTTAGCTTCCTAACATTTTTTTTATTGTATAATCAATGTCAATACTTGTAACATCTTAATTGTGCCGCACAATTGCTTAATGGTGTAATCACATGAACATCTCCATTATCTATTGCTTGATATGAGATTTTGGTAACACAATCCCTTTTTTAATATATGGAAATGGCTTCAATATTGTTTACACAAAATTCTTTCCTCTTTAAATTGTTTCAATTCCATTTTCTTAATTATATCAAACAACAAATATAGTATTATACTCTATTATATAATATTACTATTCTGGCTAAAACTTCCCATGGGAATTGATTTGACAAAGGAAGGGGGTAATCAATCCAATGTATACCTAAACTTGAGTAATTATTGAAGATTGATGTGTAAAAGAATAAAGAGTTGGGAAATAAACAGAAAATAACCCCATAACCAAATGCTTTGTTATTGATTGAGAGAAAATACTAGTAGAGCTAAAGAGGGAGAGGGGGAAGCAAACAAGTGGGGGTCCCCCTTGACTGGACAGCCCTTAGGCTATTTATAGTCTATTTAGGTTACTGATATAGTGATATACATATAACAAACAACCAAATAATATGGAAAGACCCTAAATAACTCTGAGCAAAGTACATGTGATCTGGTCTTCTTTAAGACGTCCGTTAATCAAATCCGAGATATCAGCTTTATTTCTGTTGGTTGTTGCAACCACTTTGACCAATTCTATGCCACGTCATTCAAGAGAATCTGCATTCAGTTTATGCTCAAAGCGCTCTGAACTCTTCCCTAGTTTTAGGTGTTTGACTTGTTCCTTACATGACCCCTTTTACTCAACTGGATATGTCATGTCATGGACGATTTTTTGGGCCTAACAATTACTCTTCCATTTTATTTTCATTGCATTCTTAAATTTATAACAAACACCCTCTAAAAGTTTAAGCTTATTATTATTAGAGTTCCAAATTAGTTTCATAGTCTATCAACAATTTTATCACTGCCATTTACACGGCCATTTATATTAGAGAAAACAAAGTAGACATCAGATTATACATGCTCAAGAATCAAGATGGAGAATATTAACTAGAGTCCTCGTGACCGTATGAATCCCCATAATATGCTTTGGGAAGGTAGCCCAAAAGTTTGTTTTGGATCATCAATTATTGTAAGCTTGTAGTCAAGTGTTTGTACTGCTTGTTTGAATTATATTATGCTCCCCTCAAATTGAAATTTATAACTACTATGCTCCATTTGGCAATTTAGTGCGTCCAAGTATGTCTCCTACTGCTTAAAACTTAAAATACCTCGTGATTCACATCTATAACTACTACTAAAGCAATAATAATAAAGATTTCGTACGTTTCAAAATAATTTGAGGTCTAGTAGTTTTCATCGTAATATTATTCATTATGACTAGTGAGATCTGCAGAATTGATTCCACCTCTGCTTATAACCCCAAAGGTCAGAGAGTCGAATAATCATACCAACAAAGAACCGATAAATTTCTTATCGTGGACTAAAGTTAAGTAAAAATAGGCGAACTCGCTATGGAAAAGGAACAAAAATTAAGAAAAGTTACAATCTGCTCCATATTTATCCCGAAGTAGAAAAGAGCAGAGAAGATGAATTTTTTCTACCTTGGTTCATGACAGAGCAAATAGTGACTAGCTTGAGCTTTGTCCCCTGCCCCCTACCCACAACACGATACGGAGGTAAACAAGTAAACAACATCGGATATTATTGTTAGAAGAAATGAAATAACGTACATTTCAAATGTAAGTCAATAATCAATGACCAATTGTCAATAACAAATGCTCATATTGGCAATCAATTACAATATGGAGCTCATACAACACACTAAAGTATTGAGCTCATACAACACACATATAAAAATTAAAATTCCATCTCACTATAATTCCACTAAAACTACTACTTGTCCATCAATAATGTAACCAGTATAGCATGTAATCACTTACTTATATATCTTCCATCACCCAGAGGTCTCTATTTGAATAGCTCATGTGATTGAAAAAAAATCTTAGAACCTTAGGTGTACAGATGACAATCTGGTCCTGCTAATCCTTTTTAAAAAAAAATCAACTTTGAGTAAAAGTTGAATCAAAATCAAATGTTGAAAAGAATTCGACAAATTAATTTGGCTCCAATATAGAATCATATTATTAATTTGTCTAAGTTGTAGTTAATTAAATCTATACTATTGTGTTGTAAAAAATAGAATCACAACAATGTCTATGTCGCCTCTCTTTTTGTGGCCTCAGGAAGTCACAATTCATTGTGTGGGATGATTGATTGATTGGGATCTTAGAAGTTAGAAGTAGAACTCATCAACATTAGCCCGGCCCGTTGGCCCGGCCCGATCGGTCCGAAAATTTTGCGGACTTTGGCGCACTTAAAATAGGCATTTTTAGTTCAAAAGTCTGGCCCGGCCCGAAAAGCCCACGCAAGGCCCGCAAAGCCCGTCTAAAAAACCCGGGCTTTGGACATACTTACTTAGTGAAGGCCCGACCCGGCCCGAACTTTTGATCACCTCTAGTTAGAAGCATGGGCATGCACCCGCATGGGTACCTCTACTTTTTTTCCGTAACTTCTTTTTTTTCTTTTGGCTCCTTTCTATATTTTATTTTTTGATATTCTTCAAAGTGATCCTATCTTATACTCTATTATTATATATATTTTTTTAGAATTTAAGCCCACTTATAACTTTAATTACTTGATACTTCCCGACCCTTAGTAGGTGCTCCATGGGCAACCGCATAGGGCCTCCTTTTTGTGGGGCCCACATATTTAAAAAAATTGCTTTATGTAAAAAAAAATACAAGCTAGCAACCTTATCCCTATTATCTTGCACGCATCATCATTCATTCAAGACATTCATTATTCTATTCAACTTATTCAACAAAGAAACTTTCTGACTTCCTCTTTCTTTCTTTTTTTTTCCTTTTATTTTTTCAATTCTCGCCATCATTAATTTTGTGATTAATCATCTCACCATTTCCCTAAAATAACTCTTAGAATTCTTCCTTCAATGTTATTTTTCCCCCATATATTTTCCCCAAATTAAACCCTCAATTATAGCCCGTTCTTTTTCAATCAATTCAGTAATTTCAAAAAGTGTTAAAACAACTCAAATTTGTCGAATTAGAGCAAGAAATCGAAGAATTGGTCAAATTGGAGCAAGTGCAATTAGTCGAATTGTAACTTTTTCAAGTGGTCGGATTCGGGGTTTTTTCACAATTTAGAGTTCAATTGGACAAATTGGAGCAAAATAAATCAGGTTTTATTGCTCTTACTCATCTTGTGTGTTGTGTATAATTGAGTTTATATGATTTTGTTATGTCAGTGCTTGTTTAGTTGTTTTAATTTTGATTTTTTTTGGTAATTTTCTTTGAGTATAATTATTTATATTCTTGTATTATTATCTGTTAAATTAATAAATTATGAAGCATAAGAGAAAATATGAATCAGGTTGTGAAAAGCGTTTTTAATATGAAATTTATATAACAATGTCAATGTATTATTTATGGAATGCAATTTTATTTTTGTTTGGGAAATAGGGCCCCCATTTTATATTGCGCACCGGGCCTCATAAACGGCCGAGACGGCACTGTCGAAGACCGAGTGATATTATATTTATAAATGGACACAACGTACGGTTGTGCATCTAAACTAATAATAAAAAAAATGCAATGAGAATGCTTCACATTAAGAGTTTTCACAAGAAACAACGATTCAAGGGTATAGATTAAATCCAATGGAGAAATGAGATGATTCATGTTTAATAAAAGATCGAGAAAATTACCTAAAGATAGGTTTTGAGTAATTGTGGTGACAAATGGTGAATAATTAGCTTGAAATTAATCGAAAGGGTTTGAAGGATTTTGAGCACCTCTCACTATTTTGGACATAACTTGAGGTACACACATAAGATTGATGCAATTTCAGTGACAATAAAAACTAAATTCAAAGGACTTTTCAACAGTACATCATATGCTCAATCCCGAATTGAAACGAAAAAATTATAACTATTTGAACCTGAGGGTTAAGACAATATGGGTTAGACACTATACTGCCCCCTCTAAAATCCGCCCTTGACCCCTAGTCACGTGTCCAGTAACTGGTCCTGCGTTTACAACCTCTCGTGACTTCTGACTTGTGAACAAGCTAGGGAGATTAATTACTCATTATGGGCGCAATAGCCACTGGATAAGATTTAGGACTAGCCCCAGGCCCAAATTTACAAAAAGCCCATTGGAAAATGAATGCTGGTATGTTCTCACGCCAAAGTCATGTGAGAATCCCCCACGTATAAATAAAAGAATTACTCCATTTGTCTACATTTAATTACTTTAAATTGACTTTGATATTATTTATATTGTTACCTTGACTTTGTTTAATTTGATACAAGTAATGAAAAATATTGTTATGTGGGACCTTGTTTGATTCGTCTTGGAGCGTATTTTCCAAATATATAGTTTTTATAATTTTTTCATATGTATAATTAGAGATATTAATATTTAAATTTTTTCCCTCGAAAGATATGGAAAAGCAAATGGAGCAATTAAACGTGGACAAAAGGAGTACTATATATATATATTTTTTGGCAAAGATCCAAAGTTACGTTCATACACACATCTAAACACAATTCACTCCTCCTGCTTACGTCTTCTCTCACTAGTCACCAGAGATGTCAATTTTCGTCCCGATCCGAAAAAATGTAACAAATTTGAACCACAAATAGTGGTCTTGAGACTTATTTTTGATATTTTTAACCCTTTCAAACCCGCATTTTAAAACCTGTTAAAACCCATCGAATTTCGACCTAGCTCAGTTCAACCCGGCGGGTTAAGTACTTTTCTATTATTATTTTTAAATGTATATATTTCTATAACGTTTAATTATGCAACCATTACTTTTATATTTCTTATTTAATAATTTTTATCATTAAATTGATGTTATTTTATGTAAGATATGAAACAGAAGTTCTTAGGTCATAAACACGCATTTTAGGACTCGAATCTGTTACCGATCCGACATGTTCAACCCGAACCCGAAAGTATTTTAATCTGAACCGACCCGACCCCTTTGACAAGTTTACTAGTCACTAATTCACTATTGCACTTCTTCTAACTTAAGCATCGGATAGGCTTATATCGGATATTTTGTCATTAAGGCTCCGTTTTTTTATGGAAAATATTTTTCCGGAAAATGGTTTTCCTCCTTTCTATTTTCCTTTATTTGTTTTGGATCGGAAAGGGGTGGAAAACAATTTTCTTTAAGATGGAAGATGTAACTTTGGAAAAGGAAAATTATTTTCCTTCTGTATATTTTCCTTTTGTAGAGAGGAACGCCACATTTTCCTTCCCACTCTTTACTTCTCCTTTATCTACTATTGTACTTCTCTCATCCTTCCTTCATTTCTATTTCATTTTTTCTTTCCTTCATAAGTTTTTCTCTAATCAAATAAGCAAAAATTTTAAGTTTTCCTCTAAACAAACAAACAAATTTTTTTTTATTAGATTTACATTTTCCATTGAAAATAATTTTTCATGAAAATTGTTTTCTTTCAAAACAAACATAGCCTAACACATTACTAATTAAGTGGAGTAATTTGTTAATTGCAACCCTTGAAGTATATTACATCGATGGCAGTTTATGTGGGCCTTGGGCCCTTGGCCTCAATTATCTTATTGACCCTTCGTTTTAGTTCAAGTGTAGTCATTAACGACTTTACCAATGCAAAGGTTAAACACTATACGGTTTATTTTTATTTATTTATTTATTTGATGGGAAATTCTATACAGTTACATGATTAAAAATTTCATTAATTAAACCTCCTCAAATAAAACAAATGATTAAAGTGAAGTTGCATGTACTTTTCGAGTTTTCGTAACATATGATAAACTTTTCAACCAAATATTATATTATCAAAAAACTTAACAATACACGTAATGCATGTCGTGCCTCATGAGTCATGCCCATAAGAATAATACATTCTTTCCATGTGATTGTGGGTTACGCAAATTCTTTTGCTTGAGCTCTTTGATTTTTTTTTTTATAATTCTTTATATTGAACTTCCAAAAGGTATAGTTGAATTTTTCAAAAATCCAATAAAACAAAGATGACAAATCTGTATAGTACAGTATTTTTAAATTATTAAATGGTGTGAGAATGAAGTCATAGCTCAGTGGTTAGGGCTTTAGTATTCCAGGCACGAGGTCTAGGGTTCGATTCTCACTGCACGCATTTGTGAGGATTCCTTATTACCCCCTTACACATGCATGTGTTGGCTAAAATTGGGCCATATATATTGTGCGTTGTCGCACAGGTTTAACACTAGCTAGTTAAATTACCATATGGTGACAAATGATAATATAAGCTAACAATAATAACGTTAAGGATTGTCACACTATTAAACAGTGAGTAAACAAATTTATGCTTATTTTACCCGTTTCATATCACTCACAATATTGAGGAGTGTCACACTCGTCAATTCACAGTTTAAAATATCAATATCTTTAATTTTATTGCTGTAAAAATTATAGGTGTATTTTAAAAAATTGATTTTCGAGACGAATCTAGCAATATCCTACACAGTAATATCTTTTCTAACGTATCAATCACAAGATGAATCAATAACAAGATTGCGAAAAATGTAATAAACATTAACGTTGTGAGTAAATCAGAATGGATGAAGTATATATTTAGCATCTATTCTATCCAATACCAATTCATCACAATATTACTTTGTTAGTTATACACTAAGCATTTTTCTATCTCAAAAAAAAAAAAATCAAAGGTAACAAATAAAGAGAAATGGAGTGATTTTTTTTTTTTAATAAAAAAAACAATAAACATTTTATTTTATAGTTAGGGCTTGTCTACTTCAACTGAATACAACTGAATTGAACTAAATTAAACTCAACTAAATATATCAAAAAATAATATTTTATAAGAAAAGAAAATTGAGAGCTAAATTGAACTTATCAACTAAACTGAACTGGATTTACACTAAATTAAACTGAACTGGATTTAAACTGAATTAAACAGGTCCTTAAAATGTCCGTACATAAGGAAGGACAAAGGAAAGTAGGAAACCATTGGATTAAAGCTGAGTTTAAAAATAGTGACAGTTGTATACCTGTATCTTTTTATGGAGTAGCAAATTGTCAGTTTATAATAATGGTTTGAAACAAGATCCATTTTTATGCTAATTAATTAATTTCCAATTAATTAAATAGTTTAGATCTCACTATTATGGAAGGTTGCACAATACACTATGCTTATAACCCTTGTTTTCTTCGACAACTTTTTATAGGAATGGACATGGAAATTTCTTAATTTGTACGGACTACTAATTAAATACTTTAATTAGTTAATTTAATCTGACTTTTGTGTTAATTAAAAGCGTAGCTATGTGGTAGATATATATTTTAAATTGAGATTAAGCATTGTAACGTAACAAGAATACATTTTTTTTGTCCAATATTTTATGATGCGAATGATCGCGGTCTCTTACGTGGGAACTGGGAAGTATGTATAGTTGCCAGAGTTGCCCCACATAAGAATAAGATGCTTACATGAGTGATAATAAGTTTATACGTGTGCATTTATTTTAAGTATATGGTTTTTTCAGGGAGTAATGACTCGTTTACATCAGCTGAATGGAGATGGCTGAATTGAACTGAACTAAATAAAAGTGTATTAATTGAACTAAATAGAGATGAACTGAACTGAATACAATCTGCAGTAAACAAGCCCTAATTGGCTAACTTTAACAATCCATTTTGTTGTTGACGTGTTGTTAATAAATTATAGTAATTGAATTGTATTTTAAATATAACTAGTTTTAACCTCGTGTCTTGTACGAAATTTTGTTTGACTTATAAATTGACTACGTAAGAGAAAAATTACAATGTTTTATTACCATAAATATATAATTAAGAAACATCTATTCATATACACAATGTATATAAAAACAAATAAAGAAATCGAACATGCATATAAATAAGAGCATGTACTCCGTAAATAAGAGTTTAAAACTATGCATTTCATATTAAATTAAGATATAAAAAAAAAAACCAGGCAATGTAAGGATGTTAAAGAGATTTGAAAGATGATTAGGTAGTTTATCATTAAATTTCTTATTTTATTTAAAAATATAAATATAATATGTTTTGAAAAAAAAAAGAAACAAATCTCCCAAATCATACTCAGAACAAAGCAAATTGAACATCATCAACTAATAACATCAAACTGAATTGGAAAAAAATCAGAATAATGATGACGACAAAAGCTTACCCAAATCCGCAGTGGAGTAAAGCAATTGGAGCATCGCGTCTTAAATTTGAGAAATTGTACTTATTATTATGGTTGTCATCCTCAACTGATTTGTCGGCCGGAAGATGAAGAACAATAAATAATGAAGGGGGGAGACGATTGAGTAGCAAGGAGTTGAAATGAAGAGTCATGCAAATGTAAAAATAGCGCACAAGTTTTGATTATGAGGAGATTAATGGGTGAGTTGGTGAATGAGTGAGGGAGGTGACGTGTCATGGGGAAGAGGGCTAAAGGGTGGACATGACAATAAAACATCATGTTTTAAATATGTAAGTTTAGATTTGTTTACCTTAGCTTATATATGTTCCTTATGGAAAAAACATATATCGTTACCAAGCTTGAATTTTCTTTATACTTTCCAATTACCATCCATTACTGAAGGGTGGTATTGGATGGGAATGAATATTTATAAAGAAAAATAAATAAATTGGAGATAACATAGCATCACAATGGGAATGAATATTGGTTTCCATCCAAATTTCCATATAAAGACTTTATCATTACCGATTTAACGTCATTTATGACCAGCTAGCTAGAAACGGTCCGTAAGGGTTGTCAAATGTCAACCACCTAATATTGATTTTTCATTGGTCACGAACCCATTAAAACTTATTACACATATATATATATATATATATATATATATATATATATATATATATATATTATGTTATTCTAATGCATTTTCTCTTTTTTTTTCTTGTGGGATCATCTAACGGTCTAATATAATTTATTACTAATAAATTATAACTTCTTACTATAAATTTTTAAATAACTAGTTAAATTTTAATAATAAAATTATTATTTTATGCTAAAACGCTACAATTTGCAAACAAAAAATTATCATGTTACATGGTATGATGAGAAATTATCTATTTAAACTATACTAATTTTGATGTTGATAATGAATGGATAAGTATGCTTAAAATGTAAATATTAATAAAAATGAACGTTAATTACACCAACTTGCGCTTAATTTTGCATGAATTTAAAAAAATAATTTTACTTGTGAACATATATTAATCCTTATCTAACAGTCTAACACCCATGGAGTGCTTGTTAGCAAGATTCTTTTTTAAATAATGATATTAATCTTAATTTAAAAATAAATGACAAAAATCATCCATTGATTGATATAATTAGCGTTTTAATATTTTTCAGTTTTTCAAAGATTTACCTTTTTTTTATAATTAATACATGGGGGCAATCATTTATTTTGAAGTTTGAACAATAATTTACAGTACTTTACGTACTAAACTAGATCACCATATGGACATAATTTGGTTCCAATTACATAAGGAGTATCATTATACCATTATCCAATTACTACTCAAAATGTATTCCTTGGGTATTTTGGGCACTAATAATTGACATTTTCTTTGCCAAAAAAAAATTTGACATTATTTTAATGTTAGTATGTCATCTATGATAATGATATCAACGGTTGAGATTCTTTTAAAAAATAAAATTAACTCTTTTAAGTGTATATATAATTTACTATTGAGATGTGAGTTTTACCCCTTTGTGTTATGTTTTGCAAACGTCGAGCTTGAACTCTCGAGTTCAAATCCCACCACACTAGGTTGCATGGATATAGGTATGGGTTCGAGAACGGGTACAAAACGGGTACATAATATGTCACTTTTAAAATTAGGATACGGGTACGAATAAGAAAATAATATATATAAATATGAAATTTTATGAAAATATTTGTAGAAACATAAATAATCAAGTAAAATGATAAAAATCTTTTTAAACAATAATAGAAAGACAGAAAAAATAATGGCTAAAATAAGGGAAACAGTTTTTTAAAAATATAATAAAAATCAGAGTGAAGTATCGGGTATCCGTGAAATATCGGTATCCGACACGGATACGACTAACTAATTAAAGTATCCATGCATCCGGGCACCACACGCATTTGGGAGAGATTTTTTATTTTTCATTTACGGATGCATGCGTGTATCGGTCAAAATTGGGCCGATTAAATACGCACCTTAATGTTTATTTACTAGAGAGTACTTATTTTACCTTTATTTGACTTTTGTTTACTATCACTTTGAGCTATCAGTGTCTCTGATTAGTGATTTGTGTCAATTTGTAGAAATGTTAGTGGCAGCCACCTTAGGAAGTGTGGGATCCTTTAATTTAACCGCACATGAATTCAAAAGCTGGAATTTTTTTGTCATAAGATTTTGGATTTTTCAGAATTTTCATTTAGAATTTTCGTGTAAAAACACTCATTGCCTCAAACAAATAATCGACAAAAGGTTGTTGAATAATCTTGTCAAAGTTTTTTTTTAATACATTAAATTAAGGTATATTATGTTAGAACTTTGTTGTGGAAATTGTTGATGTAACCCTCCAAGGCGTGGAATCTACACTTTCCTTCTAAACTTATTCGCCCCTTTAGATCACCGGGTTACCACGAAATGTTTAGTGAGATACAATGGAGAAACTTGTACACTCTATATGATCTTAGAGTATACCTTAAAAGGACTTTGGGTTTGTTATGTGTTTAGAACACACTTAGTATAAATTGCAAGAGTATACCAAGTGCAAGCAAGTTGTATGAAGTGTAGAAAATTCTGAATATTTTTGTGTACTTCAACCATGAACTAAACAAGCCTATTTATAGGCATATAAGGCAAGAGGAATCAGCTCAAAAGAGCTGAACAAACACCACCTTAAAGCACCATAAAATCAGAATAATGGTGATTAGTTGTGTACAATTAACACCCTTGAAGATGCCATTCACTAGGCAACCTTCAAGTTCTGATTTTAAATCTCTTTAAAACTTGTTTAATACTGCAATGAAGCCATTAAACACATGCTTAATACGTACAAGCATCCTAGGCAAAAGCATACGAAAAGTCGAAAAATTGATCGAATTTTCCAGTAGCAAATCGCGAGCCGCGAAGAGGAGCTCGCGAGTCGCGAGTCTTCTCTGTCTCGTGGCTCGTGATTTGTTTCTTTCCAGAAACTTTTCACGAGTCGCGACGGGTCCTCGCGGGTCGCGAGATACCCGTTGGACTCGTAGTTTCTATTTGCCTAATCTTCTCTTTCCTTAGTTCATGTAACCAAGCCCATTTAATCATAAATGTTCCAACAATCCTCCTCCCATTTATGATCTAAATGTTGACAAGCTTAAAACCACAGCGTGCATAATCATAACACAAAACACATGTTTATGCATAAATAGAAATGTCGTAAAGATTGAATTTCTACTTAGTATATGCACAATTTACAATAATTCCATTTTGTATAATAGACTATGCTTTGAATTATACAAACACTACGAATTATTGAAGATACAATACACATAAACACAAACAAAGCAACTTTTAACCCTCTACACCTATGTCGCCATGGTGTACGTATCTATTCATGAACGTTTGAAGCAAAGCCTAGACTTGATGAAGCGGCCAAACTTCTTGCTCACATAGGTAGATCTTTTCGCACATGCTCCTGCAATTGAGCCAATTACAAAGATCTATTAAGAATTGAACTAATTCAACCTCCTTTACATTGCAGTAAATTTAGCACTTACCTCAGGATGTAATATCTTCAAGTGCTCACAACCTCAAGTGAAAATCTATCCTCATTGAATTTGAGATCCAATGTCTTATTGGACGTCGAATTAAGTTTCATTTCATTAAGGTTGTTCAATAGGCTTTAAACCCATCCCTAAATTCATTTTGTTCAACAAGTCCCTTGGCAACGGTTTTGTAAATGCATCCGCCAAATTACCTTGTGACCGAACAAAATCAATGGTTATACAACCATCTTTAATCATCTCACGTACATAGCTATGTCTAACCCCAATGTGCCTTGACTTGCCATTGTAGACCACGCTATAAGCTTTGGCAATTGTTGTCGCACTATCACAATGGATAGCTAGAGGTGACATTGGTTTTGCCCATAAGTCAACCTCACTTAATACATTCCTAAGCCACTCCGCTTCTTGACAACATGAAGCAAGAGCAATGAACTCCGAAACCATTGTGGAATCGGTGACACATGTTTGGTTCTTAGAGGCCCATGAAATGGCACCTCCTCCAAGAGGAAACACCCATCCACTTGTGGATGAAAAATCCTCCTTATTGGAGATCCAACTTGCATCCGTAAACCCTTCTAAAATAGAAGGCTCACCGGTATATGTCAAACCAAAATCCTTGGTTTTCTTCAAATACCTCAACACTCTTCTTAAAGCTTGCCAATGTACCATACTAGGATTACTAGTAAATCGGCTCAACCTCCCTATAGCAAAAGCTATATCCGGCCGTGTGCTTGTCATAGCATACATCAAGCTTCCGACCAAGCTTGCATACTCCAATTTGAGATATTGGAGTACCACTACTCGGAACCAATTTAACATTAGCATCCATCGGAGTAGCAAACTGAGTTGAAACCGACTCATTGAACCTCTTTACCACTTTCACAATATAATGAGATTGTGTTAAAGAAATAGTGCTTTTACCTCTCACAATTCTTATACCAAGAATCACATCCGCTTGACCCAAATCTTTCATTGAGAAGCTCCTTGAGAGAAATGCTTTGGTTTTGTTCACTTCACCCAAATCAATCCCAAAAATAAGCATATCGTCAACATATAAACAAATTATAACTCCTTTACCGTTGTTAAATTTGCTATATACACACTTATCGGATTGATTTATTTTAAATCCATTAGCCAAGACTACATCATCAAATTTTTGATGCCATTGCTTAGGTGCTTGTTTTAGGCCATATAACGATTTAACTAATTTACAAACTTTGTTTTCTTGTCCTTTGACTACAAAGCCTTCCGGTTGATTCATGTACACTTCCTCCTCCAATTCACCATAAAGGAAAGCCGTTTTCACATCCATTTGGTGAATTTCAAGACCATGAATCGCCGATATAGCTATCACAAGTCTTATAGTAGCTATTCTAGCTACCGGAGCATAAGTGTCAAAATAATCGATACCATATTTTTGCCTAAAACCTTGGGCCACTAACCGGGCCTTGTGTTTTAATATGGCTCCATCGACCCTTTTCTTCTTAGCGAAGATCCATTTACAACCCGGAGGTAAGTCCGATAAAACCCAAGTATTATTACCCATTATTGAATCCATTTCATCATTCACGGCCTCCTTCCAAAAAGCGGAATCATGAGACTTCATAGCCTCACGAAAGGTTTTCGGATCCTCCTCCATATGGTAAACATATGAATATTGAGTCTCAATAGACTCCCTTGACCCTTCAACTAAAAATAGTTAAAAATCCGGTCCAAAAGTTTTAACTTTTCTAGCTCTTTTACTTTTCCTAATTTCCGGAATTGTAGTATCATGATCTTTATTAAGATCATCTACATTCCCGGAACTAGTACTAGGTACCATGTCCTTTGGTATAGGAATCGATGAAAAACAAGTTTCATCAAAAATTGCATCCCTTGACTCTATCACGGTATGTATAGAGACAAAATCATTATGTTCAAGAACATAAAACCTATAGGCATTGCTATTTTCCGCATAGCCTATAAATATGCAATCAATCCCTTTTCACCCAATGTTTTACGTTTGGGTTCTGTCAATTTGACGACCGCCCTACACCCCCACACCTTAAGGTATGTGAGATTAGGCTTCCTTTTAAACCAAAGCTCATATGGGGTATCCTTGTTCCTTTTATTAGGAACCCGATTTAAGACATATCATGCGGTAAGCATTGCCTCGCCCCAAAAACCGTCACTTAGACCCGAGTTAGAGAGCATGGAATTAACCATTTCTTTTAATGTCCGATTTTTCCTTTCCGCCACACCGTTACTTTGTCGTGAATATGGTGCGGTTGTTTCGTGAATTATGCCAATGGAATTAAAATAATTTGGGTCATAATACTCTCCACCTCTATCCGTCCGAAGTACTTTAATTTTTAAATTAAGTTGTAATTCCACTTCGGTTTTATAAATTTTAAATTTTTCAATGGCCTCATCTTTGGATGATAATAAAAATGTATAACAAAACCTCAATGAATCATCAATAAACGTTATTACATATTTTTTATTACCCAAAGAAGGTGAACTATGAAAGTCACATAAATCACTATGCACCAAATCAAGCAAATTTGTTTGTCTTGTCACACGTACTATGGAATGGGGTCCTTGTGATTTTATTTAACATGCACGTCTTACACTTCTCTAAATTTAAATCGAAAGGTGGGATTAACCCCAATTTAGACATGTCATACAAACGACGATAATTCACATGACATAAATGATTGTGCCATAGAGAAGAAACATCAAGCAAGTAAATAGAATCAACATTTTCATTATTTATGTGGAATTTGAACATTCCATTACAATAATATCCTTTACCAACATAAATACCACCTTTAGAAACAATGAACTTATCGGACTCAAAAACAACCTTAAAACTAAACTTGTTCAAGATACCCCCCGAGACTAAATTTTTCCTAACTTCGGGTACAAAAACAACATCTTTTAAAGTTAGTGTTTTTCCCAAAGTTAAACATAATTCTACTTGATCTATACCCTTGGTCTTTACCGTAGAATCATTACCCATATACAAAATTGGCCCATTATTCAAATCTTGAAAAGTTTTGAACAAATGCCGGTCTTTGCATACATGTCTGGAGGCTCCTGAATCAATCCACCAAGAGTTGTCAACCTGCACGACATTAATTTCAGAAATCATAGCAACAAAATGAGTAGGTTCATTTGAAGCTACTAGTGCAACCGTACCTTGGCTAGAATCACCTTTAGGTTGATCCTTCTTTCCCTTCTTGTTCTTTGAAAGGCAATCCCTCTTGAAATGAGGACCGCTATATATCCAACAAGTAACCGGATTTCGCTTCTTGTTTGTAGCATTCTTGGTTTTAAAATTCTTGTTGTTGGATTTCTTTGTCCCATTTGACACACCAACCCCTACCATGTTTACGGTAGATTTTTATTATTATTATTATTATTATTGTCCTTGTCCTTCTCCTTGTTCTCTTGAGCCCGAATATTCTCCTCAACTAAGAGGTGACTACCCAATTGCTCCATGGAAATATCTTCTTTTTTATGTTTTAAAAGATTTTTAGTATCTTTCCATGCCGATGGTAATTTATCAATTATTGATGCGACCGCAATGGCCTCATGCATCTCCATTCCGTGAGCCCGGATTTGATTTAAAATGTGATGAATTTCATGGAATTGTTCCATGATTGAACGGTCATTAGTAATTTTAAAAGAATTAAAATTGCTAACAAGAAATTTCTTACTTGATGAATCCTCGGCGATGTACTTCGCCTCCGAAGTATCCCATAGTTCTTTAGCACTCTCTACGTTTTGGTAGAGATCGAACAACGAGTTGGAAAGAGTGTTGTATATGCCCCCGGCATATGTAATCATCATTCTCCCACTTAGTCCTTTTCCTTGTAGTCTCGGCCGGTTCCGCTGCTTTACCCTCCTTTGGATAAGGAGTCATCGTAGTGGTAAGAACGTATACCACGTTGAGAGTTGTCAAAAGAAAATGAACTTTCTTTTGCCAACGACGGAACCCCACACCTTCGAACCTCTCCAACTTTTGAATGTTCATGGCTAGGTCTTTGAGAGTAGACATCTTTTGAGAAAATAAGTTTAGAAGCTTGTTAGAACTTTGTTGTGGAAATTGTTGATGTAACCCTCCAAGGCGTGGAATCTACACTTTCCTTCTAAACTTATTCGCCCCTTTAGATCACCGGGTTACCACGAAATGTTTAGTGAGATACAATGGAGAAACTTGTACACTCTATATGATCTTAGAGTATACCTTAAAAGGACTTTGGGTTTGTTATGTGTTTAGAACACACTTAGTATAAATTGCAAGAGTATACCAAGTGCAAGCAAGTTGTATGAAGTGTAGAAAATTCTGAATATTTTTGTGTACTTCAACCATGAACTAAACAAGCCTATTTATAGGCATATAAGGCAAGAGGAATCAGCTCAAAAGAGCTGAACAAACACCACCTTAAAGCACCATAAAATCAGAATAATGGTGATTAGTTGTGTACAATTAACACCCTTGAAGATGCCATTCACTAGGCAACCTTCAAGTTCTGATTTTAAATCTCTTTAAAACTTGTTTAATACTGCAATGAAGCCATTAAACACATGCTTAATACGTACAAGCATCCTAGGCAAAAGCATACGAAAAGTCGAAAAATTGATCGAATTTTCCAGTAGCAAATCGCGAGCCGCGAAGAGGAGCTCGCGAGTCGCGAGTCTTCTCTGTCTCGTGGCTCGTGATTTGTTTCTTTCCAGAAACTTTTCACGAGTCGCGACGGGTCCTCGCGGGTCGCGAGATACCCGTTGGACTCGTAGTTTCTATTTGCCTAATCTTCTCTTTCCTTAGTTCATGTAACCAAGCCCATTTAATCATAAATGTTCCAACAATCCTCCTCCCATTTATGATCTAAATGTTGACAAGCTTAAAACCACAGCGTGCATAATCATAACACAAAACACATGTTTATGCATAAATAGAAATGTCGTAAAGATTGAATTTCTACTTAGTATATGCACACTTTACAATAATTCCATTTTGTATAATAGACTATGCTTTGAATTATACAAACACTACGAATTATTGAAGATACAATACACATAAACACAAACAAAGCAACTTTTAACCCTCTACACCTATGTCGCCATGGTGTACGTATCTATTCATGAACGTTTGAAGCAAAGCCTAGACTTGATGAAGCGGCCAAACTTCTTGCTCACATAGGTAGATCTTTTCGCACATGCTCCTGCAATTGAGCCAATTACAAAGATCTATTAAGAATTGAACTAATTCAACCTCCTTTACATTGCAGTAAATTTAGCACTTACCTCAGGATGTAATATCTTCAAGTGCTCACAACCTCAAGTGAAAATCTATCCTCATTGAATTTGAGATCCAATGTCTTATTGGACGTCGAATTAAGTTTCATTTCATTAAGGTTGTTCAATAGGCTTTAAACCCATCCCTAAATTCATTTTGTTCAACAAGTCCCTTGGCAACGGTTTTGTAAATGCATCCGCCAAATTACCTTGTGACCGAACAAAATCAATGGTTATACAACCATCTTTAATCATCTCACGTACATAGCTATGTCTAACCCCAATGTGCCTTGACTTGCCATTGTAGACCACGCTATAAGCTTTGGCAATTGTTGTCGCACTATCACAATGGATAGCTAGAGGTGACATTGGTTTTGCCCATAAGTCAACCTCACTTAATACATTCCTAAGCCACTCCGCTTCTTGACAACATGAAGCAAGAGCAATGAACTCCGAAACCATTGTGGAATCGGTGACACATGTTTGGTTCTTAGAGGCCCATGAAATGGCACCTCCTCCAAGAGGAAACACCCATCCACTTGTGGATGAAAAATCCTCCTTATTGGAGATCCAACTTGCATCCGTAAACCCTTCTAAAATAGAAGGCTCACCGGTATATGTCAAACCAAAATCCTTGGTTTTCTTCAAATACCTCAACACTCTTCTTAAAGCTTGCCAATGTACCATACTAGGATTACTAGTAAATCGGCTCAACCTCCCTATAGCAAAAGCTATATCCGGCCGTGTGCTTGTCATAGCATACATCAAGCTTCCGACCAAGCTTGCATACTCCAATTTGAGATATTGGAGTACCACTACTCGGAACCAATTTAACATTAGCATCCATCGGAGTAGCAAACTGAGTTGAAACCGACTCATTGAACCTCTTTACCACTTTCACAATATAATGAGATTGTGTTAAAGAAATAGTGCTTTTACCTCTCACAATTCTTATACCAAGAATCACATCCGCTTGACCCAAATCTTTCATTGAGAAGCTCCTTGAGAGAAATGCTTTGGTTTTGTTCACTTCACCCAAATCAATCCCAAAAATAAGCATATCGTCAACATATAAACAAATTATAACTCCTTTACCGTTGTTAAATTTGCTATATACACACTTATCGGATTGATTTATTTTAAATCCATTAGCCAAGACTACATCATCAAATTTTTGATGCCATTGCTTAGGTGCTTGTTTTAGGCCATATAACGATTTAACTAATTTACAAACTTTGTTTTCTTGTCCTTTGACTACAAAGCCTTCCGGTTGATTCATGTACACTTCCTCCTCCAATTCACCATAAAGGAAAGCCGTTTTCACATCCATTTGGTGAATTTCAAGACCATGAATCGCCGATATAGCTATCACAAGTCTTATAGTAGCTATTCTAGCTACCGGAGCATAAGTGTCAAAATAATCGATACCATATTTTTGCCTAAAACCTTGGGCCACTAACCGGGCCTTGTGTTTTAATATGGCTCCATCGACCCTTTTCTTCTTAGCGAAGATCCATTTACAACCCGGAGGTAAGTCCGATAAAACCCAAGTATTATTACCCATTATTGAATCCATTTCATCATTCACGGCCTCCTTCCAAAAAGCGGAATCATGAGACTTCATAGCCTCACGAAAGGTTTTCGGATCCTCCTCCATATGGTAAACATATGAATATTGAGTCTCAATAGACTCCCTTGACCCTTCAACTAAAAATAGTTAAAAATCCGGTCCAAAAGTTTTAACTTTTCTAGCTCTTTTACTTTTCCTAATTTCCGGAATTGTAGTATCATGATCTTTATTAAGATCATCTACATTCCCGGAACTAGTACTAGGTACCATGTCCTTTGGTATAGGAATCGATGAAAAACAAGTTTCATCAAAAATTGCATCCCTTGACTCTATCACGGTATGTATAGAGACAAAATCATTATGTTCAAGAACATAAAACCTATAGGCATTGCTATTTTCCGCATAGCCTATAAATATGCAATCAATCCCTTTTCACCCAATGTTTTACGTTTGGGTTCTGTCAATTTGACGACCGCCCTACACCCCCACACCTTAAGGTATGTGAGATTAGGCTTCCTTTTAAACCAAAGCTCATATGGGGTATCCTTGTTCCTTTTATTAGGAACCCGATTTAAGACATATCATGCGGTAAGCATTGCCTCGCCCCAAAAACCGTCACTTAGACCCGAGTTAGAGAGCATGGAATTAACCATTTCTTTTAATGTCCGATTTTTCCTTTCCGCCACACCGTTACTTTGTCGTGAATATGGTGCGGTTGTTTCGTGAATTATGCCAATGGAATTAAAATAATTTGGGTCATAATACTCTCCACCTCTATCCGTCCGAAGTACTTTAATTTTTAAATTAAGTTGTAATTCCACTTCGGTTTTATAAATTTTAAATTTTTCAATGGCCTCATCTTTGGATGATAATAAAAATGTATAACAAAACCTCAATGAATCATCAATAAACGTTATTACATATTTTTTATTACCCAAAGAAGGTGAACTATGAAAGTCACATAAATCACTATGCACCAAATCAAGCAAATTTGTTTGTCTTGTCACACGTACTATGGAATGGGGTCCTTGTGATTTTATTTAACATGCACGTCTTACACTTCTCTAAATTTAAATCGAAAGGTGGGATTAACCCCAATTTAGACATGTCATACAAACGACGATAATTCACATGACATAAATGATTGTGCCATAGAGAAGAAACATCAAGCAAGTAAATAGAATCAACATTTTCATTATTTATGTGGAATTTGAACATTCCATTACAATAATATCCTTTACCAACATAAATACCACCTTTAGAAACAATGAACTTATCGGACTCAAAAACAACCTTAAAACTAAACTTGTTCAAGATACCCCCCGAGACTAAATTTTTCCTAACTTCGGGTACAAAAACAACATCTTTTAAAGTTAGTGTTTTTCCCAAAGTTAAACATAATTCTACTTGATCTATACCCTTGGTCTTTACCGTAGAATCATTACCCATATACAAAATTGGCCCATTATTCAAATCTTGAAAAGTTTTGAACAAATGCCGGTCTTTGCATACATGTCTGGAGGCTCCTGAATCAATCCACCAAGAGTTGTCAACCTGCACGACATTAATTTCAGAAATCATAGCAACAAAATGAGTAGGTTCATTTGAAGCTACTAGTGCAACCGTACCTTGGCTAGAATCACCTTTAGGTTGATCCTTCTTTCCCTTCTTGTTCTTTGAAAGGCAATCCCTCTTGAAATGAGGACCGCTATATATCCAACAAGTAACCGGATTTCGCTTCTTGTTTGTAGCATTCTTGGTTTTAAAATTCTTGTTGTTGGATTTCTTTGTCCCATTTGACACACCAACCCCTACCATGTTTACGGTAGATTTTTATTATTATTATTATTATTATTGTCCTTGTCCTTCTCCTTGTTCTCTTGAGCCCGAATATTCTCCTCAACTAAGAGGTGACTACCCAATTGCTCCATGGAAATATCTTCTTTTTTATGTTTTAAAAGATTTTTAGTATCTTTCCATGCCGATGGTAATTTATCAATTATTGATGCGACCGCAATGGCCTCATGCATCTCCATTCCGTGAGCCCGGATTTGATTTAAAATGTGATGAATTTCATGGAATTGTTCCATGATTGAACGGTCATTAGTAATTTTAAAAGAATTAAAATTGCTAACAAGAAATTTCTTACTTGATGAATCCTCGGCGATGTACTTCGCCTCCGAAGTATCCCATAGTTCTTTAGCACTCTCTACGTTTTGGTAGAGATCGAACAACGAGTTGGAAAGAGTGTTGTATATGCCCCCGGCATATGTAATCATCATTCTCCCACTTAGTCCTTTTCCTTGTAGTCTCGGCCGGTTCCGCTGCTTTACCCTCCTTTGGATAAGGAGTCATCGTAGTGGTAAGAACGTATACCACGTTGAGAGTTGTCAAAAGAAAATGAACTTTCTTTTGCCAACGACGGAACCCCACACCTTCGAACCTCTCCAACTTTTGAATGTTCATGGCTAGGTCTTTGAGAGTAGACATCTTTTGAGAAAATAAGTTTAGAAGCTTGTTAGAACTTTGTTGTGGAAATTGTTGATGTAACCCTCCAAGGCGTGGAATCTACACTTTCCTTCTAAACTTATTCGCCCCTTTAGATCACCGGGTTACCACGAAATGTTTAGTGAGATACAATGGAGAAACTTGTACACTCTATATGATCTTAGAGTATACCTTAAAAGGACTTTGGGTTTGTTATGTGTTTAGAACACACTTAGTATAAATTGCAAGAGTATACCAAGTGCAAGCAAGTTGTATGAAGTGTAGAAAATTCTGAATATTTTTGTGTACTTCAACCATGAACTAAACAAGCCTATTTATAGGCATATAAGGCAAGAGGAATCAGCTCAAAAGAGCTGAACAAACACCACCTTAAAGCACCATAAAATCAGAATAATGGTGATTAGTTGTGTACAATTAACACCCTTGAAGATGCCATTCACTAGGCAACCTTCAAGTTCTGATTTTAAATCTCTTTAAAACTTGTTTAATACTGCAATGAAGCCATTAAACACATGCTTAATACGTACAAGCATCCTAGGCAAAAGCATACGAAAAGTCGAAAAATTGATCGAATTTTCCAGTAGCAAATCGCGAGCCGCGAAGAGGAGCTCGCGAGTCGCGAGTCTTCTCTGTCTCGTGGCTCGTGATTTGTTTCTTTCCAGAAACTTTTCACGAGTCGCGACGGGTCCTCGCGGGTCGCGAGATACCCGTTGGACTCGTAGTTTCTATTTGCCTAATCTTCTCTTTCCTTAGTTCATGTAACCAAGCCCATTTAATCATAAATGTTCCAACAATCCTCCTCCCATTTATGATCTAAATGTTGACAAGCTTAAAACCACAGCGTGCATAATCATAACACAAAACACATGTTTATGCATAAATAGAAATGTCGTAAAGATTGAATTTCTACTTAGTATATGCACACTTTACAATAATTCCATTTTGTATAATAGACTATGCTTTGAATTATACAAACACTACGAATTATTGAAGATACAATACACATAAACACAAACAAAGCAACTTTTAACCCTCTACACCTATGTCGCCATGGTGTACGTATCTATTCATGAACGTTTGAAGCAAAGCCTAGACTTGATGAAGCGGCCAAACTTCTTGCTCACATAGGTAGATCTTTTCGCACATGCTCCTGCAATTGAGCCAATTACAAAGATCTATTAAGAATTGAACTAATTCAACCTCCTTTACATTGCAGTAAATTTAGCACTTACCTCAGGATGTAATATCTTCAAGTGCTCACAACCTCAAGTGAAAATCTATCCTCATTGAATTTGAGATCCAATGTCTTATTGGACGTCGAATTAAGTTTCATTTCATTAAGGTTGTTCAATAGGCTTTAAACCCATCCCTAAATTCATTTTGTTCAACAAGTCCCTTGGCAACGGTTTTGTAAATGCATCCGCCAAATTACCTTGTGACCGAACAAAATCAATGGTTATACAACCATCTTTAATCATCTCACGTACATAGCTATGTCTAACCCCAATGTGCCTTGACTTGCCATTGTAGACCACGCTATAAGCTTTGGCAATTGTTGTCGCACTATCACAATGGATAGCTAGAGGTGACATTGGTTTTGCCCATAAGTCAACCTCACTTAATACATTCCTAAGCCACTCCGCTTCTTGACAACATGAAGCAAGAGCAATGAACTCCGAAACCATTGTGGAATCGGTGACACATGTTTGGTTCTTAGAGGCCCATGAAATGGCACCTCCTCCAAGAGGAAACACCCATCCACTTGTGGATGAAAAATCCTCCTTATTGGAGATCCAACTTGCATCCGTAAACCCTTCTAAAATAGAAGGCTCACCGGTATATGTCAAACCAAAATCCTTGGTTTTCTTCAAATACCTCAACACTCTTCTTAAAGCTTGCCAATGTACCATACTAGGATTACTAGTAAATCGGCTCAACCTCCCTATAGCAAAAGCTATATCCGGCCGTGTGCTTGTCATAGCATACATCAAGCTTCCGACCAAGCTTGCATACTCCAATTTGAGATATTGGAGTACCACTACTCGGAACCAATTTAACATTAGCATCCATCGGAGTAGCAAACTGAGTTGAAACCGACTCATTGAACCTCTTTACCACTTTCACAATATAATGAGATTGTGTTAAAGAAATAGTGCTTTTACCTCTCACAATTCTTATACCAAGAATCACATCCGCTTGACCCAAATCTTTCATTGAGAAGCTCCTTGAGAGAAATGCTTTGGTTTTGTTCACTTCACCCAAATCAATCCCAAAAATAAGCATATCGTCAACATATAAACAAATTATAACTCCTTTACCGTTGTTAAATTTGCTATATACACACTTATCGGATTGATTTATTTTAAATCCATTAGCCAAGACTACATCATCAAATTTTTGATGCCATTGCTTAGGTGCTTGTTTTAGGCCATATAACGATTTAACTAATTTACAAACTTTGTTTTCTTGTCCTTTGACTACAAAGCCTTCCGGTTGATTCATGTACACTTCCTCCTCCAATTCACCATAAAGGAAAGCCGTTTTCACATCCATTTGGTGAATTTCAAGACCATGAATCGCCGATATAGCTATCACAAGTCTTATAGTAGCTATTCTAGCTACCGGAGCATAAGTGTCAAAATAATCGATACCATATTTTTGCCTAAAACCTTGGGCCACTAACCGGGCCTTGTGTTTTAATATGGCTCCATCGACCCTTTTCTTCTTAGCGAAGATCCATTTACAACCCGGAGGTAAGTCCGATAAAACCCAAGTATTATTACCCATTATTGAATCCATTTCATCATTCACGGCCTCCTTCCAAAAAGCGGAATCATGAGACTTCATAGCCTCACGAAAGGTTTTCGGATCCTCCTCCATATGGTAAACATATGAATATTGAGTCTCAATAGACTCCCTTGACCCTTCAACTAAAAATAGTTAAAAATCCGGTCCAAAAGTTTTAACTTTTCTAGCTCTTTTACTTTTCCTAATTTCCGGAATTGTAGTATCATGATCTTTATTAAGATCATCTACATTCCCGGAACTAGTACTAGGTACCATGTCCTTTGGTATAGGAATCGATGAAAAACAAGTTTCATCAAAAATTGCATCCCTTGACTCTATCACGGTATGTATAGAGACAAAATCATTATGTTCAAGAACATAAAACCTATAGGCATTGCTATTTTCCGCATAGCCTATAAATATGCAATCAATCCCTTTTCACCCAATGTTTTACGTTTGGGTTCTGTCAATTTGACGACCGCCCTACACCCCCACACCTTAAGGTATGTGAGATTAGGCTTCCTTTTAAACCAAAGCTCATATGGGGTATCCTTGTTCCTTTTATTAGGAACCCGATTTAAGACATATCATGCGGTAAGCATTGCCTCGCCCCAAAAACCGTCACTTAGACCCGAGTTAGAGAGCATGGAATTAACCATTTCTTTTAATGTCCGATTTTTCCTTTCCGCCACACCGTTACTTTGTCGTGAATATGGTGCGGTTGTTTCGTGAATTATGCCAATGGAATTAAAATAATTTGGGTCATAATACTCTCCACCTCTATCCGTCCGAAGTACTTTAATTTTTAAATTAAGTTGTAATTCCACTTCGGTTTTATAAATTTTAAATTTTTCAATGGCCTCATCTTTGGATGATAATAAAAATGTATAACAAAACCTCAATGAATCATCAATAAACGTTATTACATATTTTTTATTACCCAAAGAAGGTGAACTATGAAAGTCACATAAATCACTATGCACCAAATCAAGCAAATTTGTTTGTCTTGTCACACGTACTATGGAATGGGGTCCTTGTGATTTTATTTAACATGCACGTCTTACACTTCTCTAAATTTAAATCGAAAGGTGGGATTAACCCCAATTTAGACATGTCATACAAACGACGATAATTCACATGACATAAATGATTGTGCCATAGAGAAGAAACATCAAGCAAGTAAATAGAATCAACATTTTCATTATTTATGTGGAATTTGAACATTCCATTACAATAATATCCTTTACCAACATAAATACCACCTTTAGAAACAATGAACTTATCGGACTCAAAAACAACCTTAAAACTAAACTTGTTCAAGATACCCCCCGAGACTAAATTTTTCCTAACTTCGGGTACAAAAACAACATCTTTTAAAGTTAGTGTTTTTCCCAAAGTTAAACATAATTCTACTTGATCTATACCCTTGGTCTTTACCGTAGAATCATTACCCATATACAAAATTGGCCCATTATTCAAATCTTGAAAAGTTTTGAACAAATGCCGGTCTTTGCATACATGTCTGGAGGCTCCTGAATCAATCCACCAAGAGTTGTCAACCTGCACGACATTAATTTCAGAAATCATAGCAACAAAATGAGTAGGTTCATTTGAAGCTACTAGTGCAACCGTACCTTGGCTAGAATCACCTTTAGGTTGATCCTTCTTTCCCTTCTTGTTCTTTGAAAGGCAATCCCTCTTGAAATGAGGACCGCTATATATCCAACAAGTAACCGGATTTCGCTTCTTGTTTGTAGCATTCTTGGTTTTAAAATTCTTGTTGTTGGATTTCTTTGTCCCATTTGACACACCAACCCCTACCATGTTTACGGTAGATTTTTATTATTATTATTATTATTATTGTCCTTGTCCTTCTCCTTGTTCTCTTGAGCCCGAATATTCTCCTCAACTAAGAGGTGACTACCCAATTGCTCCATGGAAATATCTTCTTTTTTATGTTTTAAAAGATTTTTAGTATCTTTCCATGCCGATGGTAATTTATCAATTATTGATGCGACCGCAATGGCCTCATGCATCTCCATTCCGTGAGCCCGGATTTGATTTAAAATGTGATGAATTTCATGGAATTGTTCCATGATTGAACGGTCATTAGTAATTTTAAAAGAATTAAAATTGCTAACAAGAAATTTCTTACTTGATGAATCCTCGGCGATGTACTTCGCCTCCGAAGTATCCCATAGTTCTTTAGCACTCTCTACGTTTTGGTAGAGATCGAACAACGAGTTGGAAAGAGTGTTGTATATGCCCCCGGCATATGTAATCATCATTCTCCCACTTAGTCCTTTTCCTTGTAGTCTCGGCCGGTTCCGCTGCTTTACCCTCCTTTGGATAAGGAGTCATCGTAGTGGTAAGAACGTATACCACGTTGAGAGTTGTCAAAAGAAAATGAACTTTCTTTTGCCAACGACGGAACCCCACACCTTCGAACCTC
Source organism: Salicornia ramosissima (assembly GCA_951394345.1). Taxonomy (NCBI): domain Eukaryota; kingdom Viridiplantae; phylum Streptophyta; class Magnoliopsida; order Caryophyllales; family Amaranthaceae; genus Salicornia; species Salicornia ramosissima. The sequence continues at coordinate 6,745,478 of OX596235.1, read as the reverse complement.
TCCAACTTTTGAATGTTCATGGCTAGGTCTTTGAGAGTAGACATCTTTTGAGAAAATAAGTTTAGAAGCTTGTTAGAACTTTGTTGTGGAAATTGTTGATGTAACCCTCCAAGGCGTGGAATCTACACTTTCCTTCTAAACTTATTCGCCCCTTTAGATCACCGGGTTACCACGAAATGTTTAGTGAGATACAATGGAGAAACTTGTACACTCTATATGATCTTAGAGTATACCTTAAAAGGACTTTGGGTTTGTTATGTGTTTAGAACACACTTAGTATAAATTGCAAGAGTATACCAAGTGCAAGCAAGTTGTATGAAGTGTAGAAAATTCTGAATATTTTTGTGTACTTCAACCATGAACTAAACAAGCCTATTTATAGGCATATAAGGCAAGAGGAATCAGCTCAAAAGAGCTGAACAAACACCACCTTAAAGCACCATAAAATCAGAATAATGGTGATTAGTTGTGTACAATTAACACCCTTGAAGATGCCATTCACTAGGCAACCTTCAAGTTCTGATTTTAAATCTCTTTAAAACTTGTTTAATACTGCAATGAAGCCATTAAACACATGCTTAATACGTACAAGCATCCTAGGCAAAAGCATACGAAAAGTCGAAAAATTGATCGAATTTTCCAGTAGCAAATCGCGAGCCGCGAAGAGGAGCTCGCGAGTCGCGAGTCTTCTCTGTCTCGTGGCTCGTGATTTGTTTCTTTCCAGAAACTTTTCACGAGTCGCGACGGGTCCTCGCGGGTCGCGAGATACCCGTTGGACTCGTAGTTTCTATTTGCCTAATCTTCTCTTTCCTTAGTTCATGTAACCAAGCCCATTTAATCATAAATGTTTCAATATATTAGGCCTTAGGTTGTGGCTCCTTTTATATGGATACCAATGAGTTATGTTAGTGGATTTGTGGTTTATGAAAATTATATCTCACACCTTGAAAACGCGAGTATGATTTCAACATCATTGCATTGGAGTGTGATACTCATCTTTTTAAAAGGGTTAGGGTGTAATTGAGGGTTCAAATTGAGAGCATGGTGGGTACTTGGTGGGGATGAGTGGATGACTGGTGAATACAATTTGGTAGATTCCGCACCACATTTGTCTTAGTTGGGGCAGATCGAGATGAATATAACTTTAATTGGTGGTGGCTGATGGGTGGATATGGATATCAAAAGTACAATCCGCCATGCATACGTAGGTGGTAAATATTGAGTTATACCCACCAGCTCTCCCCTGCATCCACCCTCCCAGTCTAACCCCACATATACCTGCCCCATCCCATATACAACTAATACTTTTACTACATACTCCGTACTTTGTAATTTATCTTAGATGAAGGTCCTATATTTGTGTCAAAGTTTTAAGTTATACACAAAAGTGACATATTAAAGCTCAAGTTGGCAAACCCTATACAAATTAGTTATTACTAATCTACATGTTTTTTAAGAAAATGTTTTTATTTTTTATTACAAAACTTACTTAGCTAATATATTTCAATAGTAAGAAAGAAAAGTGGGTGTCCACTTTCGTAGTGGATAGATATAAGTGGGTAGTGGATATCCTTTTGGATGGTGGAGCAGAGATGGATTTGGTCATGTACCCATGTGGGTGACACCGATATTGAATTTATACTCGCTATGAGTGATGGGTAAGTGTTGAGTATATAAATTTTAAGGGAAGGTGGGTATCATCATAAATTTCTCTATACTAAATATTGCAAACTATTTCATTTTCGATTGTTTTTAAAAGATGTTCTATTTTTTAAAGCCATATGGTCCTTCTCACACTATATATTTGTTGCTACTTTAATATATGTGTTATCTACTTATTTAGTACAATTTTTTTTTTTAAAAAGAATAAAACCTGTAAAAAAAAACAAATATTTAGAGATGAATTAGGTAGTTAAAAATAATTAATTACTTTTAGAAAATGTATAGCAACAACACAAATTTGACCCAAACCCCATCAAGTTCTCTCAATTAAGTTTTGCATCAACTTTAGATTGAATCACAAATAAAGATCGAGCTTGACCTTGTGACAAATCACAAATCTAATCACGGAAAAAGTTGTTACTACCATTCAAAAGTTGATTAGTTGAAGGCTTGAAGCATCTACGAAGGTGCATCCCACAAAATAATAAGAAAATTAAATATTGTGATACATAGTACTGTACTACTGTCTATATGCTTCCTTCATTTTTCAAGTCACACTCTTACATAGTTACATTGACTTTCTTCTTATAGCATGCCTGTTGTCGGATTGGAATAATGTTTTAGGGCTTGTTTACTTTAGATTATATTCAGTTCAGTTCAGCTAATGTAAACAAGGCCTTAGAGGGAGTCTTGAAGCAACACTCACTAGGGTCTCTCCCAATAATTATGTGTAAGACTAAGGGGAGTCTCAAGTTGAGTTTTGAAAATCAAAAATTAACTCAAGACTCATATTTGGACATGCATCCAAATTCTATTGGGTACTCTTTTTTTTTTAAAGATTATGCTTTTTATTAAAGTGATTCTGAATCAGGATCTTGAGATAAAGTATTAAAGCATAGAGAGTTTGGGGTGGGTCCGAGTTAGTGAAAAACTGATGTGGTAGAGTCTGAAAGGGAGTCTTGAGTATGAGGGATAATCTCACCCTTAGTTTTTATATAGTCTTTTACTTTACTAATTACCACCCACACGTTTGACTAATTCCGTTAGTTTGTGCTTTAATTAAAATTAAAGCCCGCAATTACTACTCTACTCCCATTACCTCCGTAGTAGAGATGGGCAAAAAAATCCGTATCCGTTTTTGATCCGGTATCCATTTTTTTGTAACTCGAAAAGTAGGTATCCGATCTGGTTTTAAAACCGGACCGGGTACCCGATTTTAAAAACCAGACCGAATCCGGGTCACGATTTTTAAAAATCAGGTTATCTAGTATCCAGTTTTATTTTTTTAAAATAAAAAAATTGTTGTTTTTTTTATTTTTAAAAAATTATTTTTTATAAAAAAATAGTTTCTTTTTTAAATAAAAAAAATCTTTTTTTCTTTTATTAAAAAAACTGCAATTTTTTAAATTGAAAATATTTATTTAATTAAAAATCTGCATTTGTTTTTATTAATATTTTTTAAATTAAAAAACTGCAGTTTTTTAGTAAAAAAGAAACAATTTTTTTTTTCTTATAAAAGACAAAAAAAATCGGTTTCCGAATCCGGATTATCTGGACCGGGTCCTGGTAAAAAAATTGTGACCTGAAAAGTTGGGTATCCGGTTTCCGGGTACCCAAATTTGCCCAACTTTAATATATATCACATACGATAGTCAACATAGCTTTTGTGAAACGTGTCAAGTGTCAACAGTTAATTGAACAAATAAAAAATTAAGTAATATTTTATAAATTTTGGTCCAAACTAGTTTAGATGAATTTTTTCGAGTTTTGACAAGTCTAATGTATTTTTCAATATCTCAATCTTACTTGTATTAAAACCATTTTGATTAATTTGTTCGTTTACACCCTTAAATTGCTTTTTTGAAATGCGTGAAAAATAACTTGTTGCCAGAATTATGTTACTGAAGAAGTACTTCTTTTGTCTCTAAATATTCCTCAAATTCTCTTGAAAAGTTTGTTACATCAAATAAATAGTCTCACACACATGTTCTCAATTTTTTTTTTACTTTTACCCCATATATTACTTACCCGTCTGATAATCTGTTAAAAAAATAAAAATACCTAAACATAACCAAAATTAACCCCAAAAAGAATTTAGACGGGCTGGGCCTGGGATTCAAATTGTGATCCCTTATTTTGTCCAAGACCCTAACTAAAGTATATGTCTCTTCCATCACATCACTCAAGCAGTCTGCACCACCCACGTAATCAAATTGCCCTTATTAGAAAAGTTTCATCCCGTACTACGTGGCCCACTTCCATTGGCTCTAATCAGCTGTAACTATGTTACGCTATTGCCGTGAGTTCGTTATAAGGTCATTCTAGACTTTTCCAAAATTTCACCAACAAATTCAGAAAAATAAAACATAAATATAATCATAATTCATATTCATAATAATAAAATAAAATAAAACTCAAGGATGACAATAAAAGAGAACTTGAGGGAAGGTAAAACGAAGGAAGCGCTCTCTTCTCGAGTGCCTCTTTGCGATCTTTTTTCCATTTTTGAGCAGCGATAGTGATAACAGCTAAAAGAGAGAGATAGAAAGAGACGGTAAAAAAAGTACTTATAATCACTATTCAACTAGGTTAAACCCTTGATTTTCGATCTCTATATTGCAATTGAATTTCTCCGAGAATCTGGTATCCTTTTTCTCTACATTTCGTTGATTCCGATTCTTTGCTTCTGAACTTTTTCGAGTTTTTGATTCTGTTTTTGATTTAGGTTTAGTTTTCGTAAATTTGTGTGTTTGGTTTTCGAATTTCGTTATTTTTTTTTTTTTTTTGCTTGTTTAAAGGTTAGATCTTGGGATTAATTGCTTGGATTTGACTTATTTCAGGGGTTTAGTTTTGCGATTGACAGTTTCGGTTGTGGTTGATTTGTTGTAGTTATCGCGTTGAATTTAATGGGGAAAGGAGGGGAGGATTATGGAAAACAAGAGAATTATAGTAGTAAGTTAGTGAAGAATGAGGATACGTTTAAGCCGTGGGCGAAAGATGTGAAGGAGTGTGAAGAGAAGTATGGAGTGAGTCGTGATTTTGGTCTTTCAAGCGAGGAGATTGAGAAGAGGATACAGACTTTTGGTTTGAATGAATTGGAAAAACACGATGGACCGTCGGTTTGGAAATTGATTTTAGACCAGTTTAATGATACATTAGTCAGGATATTGCTTGGTGCGGCGGTTGTTTCGTTTGTGCTGGCGTGGTATGATGGAGACGAAGGCGGTGAGATGGGGATTACTGCGTTTGTGGAGCCTTTGGTTATCTTTTTGATCTTGATTGTGAACGCCATTGTTGGGGTTTGGCAAGAGAACAATGCGGAGAAAGCATTGGAGGCGTTGAAGGAAATTCAATCGGAGCATGCCTCAGTAACCAGGAACGGGAAGAAAGTCCAAAATTTGCCTGCTAAGGAATTGGTGCCGGGCGATATAGTCGAGCTTAGGGTTGGTGATAAGGTGCCTGCTGATATGAGGGTTTTGACTTTGGTAAGCTCGACGTTGAGGGTTGAGCAGGGGTCATTAACGGGCGAGAGTGAAGCTGTTAGCAAGACTGTGAAACCTGTTTCTGCTGATACAGATATTCAGGGAAAGAAATGTATGGTTTTTGCTGGGACCACTATCGTCAACGGGAACTGTATTTGCTTGGTTACGCATACAGGGATGAGCACCGAGATAGGAAAGGTGCACTCTCAGATTCAAGAGGCATCTGAAAATGAGGAGGATACTCCTCTGAAGAAGAAGTTGAATGAATTTGGTGAAGTATTGACTGCATTAATTGGTGTAGTCTGTGCTGTGGTTTGGCTTATTAATGTGAAGTATTTCCTTTCCTGGGAATATGTTAATGGATGGCCGAGAAACTTCAAATTCTCATTTGAGAAGTGTACTTACTATTTTGAGATTGCTGTGGCATTGGCTGTTGCTGCTATTCCAGAGGGGTTGCCAGCTGTTATAACAACGTGCCTTGCTCTTGGTACACGAAAGATGGCTCAAAAGAATGCTCTGGTCAGGAAATTGCCCAGTGTGGAGACTCTTGGATGCACAACCGTAATATGTTCCGACAAAACGGGTACCTTGACCACCAATCAGATGGCTGTGGCAAAGCTGGTAGCCATGGGGTCCTTGGAACAAATTATCCGACCCTTCAATGTGGAGGGGACAACCTATGATCCTGCTGATGGTATTATAGAAGACTGGCCTTCTAATAACATAGATCATAATCTTCAAACAATTGCAAAAGTGGCAGCTCTCTGCAACGATGCTGGGATTGAACGATCTGGCGATCATTTTGTCGCGAGTGGTATGCCTACTGAGGCTGCCTTGAAGGTAAGGCACCAACCCTGCACAAACTTTTGGTGTTTGTTTTGTTTTGTTTGTTTGTTTGTTTTTAAATAAATCAAAATTGTGCTGTTAAGATGCCATTTTTCTAAGTGAAATCCAAATTTCCTTATTGAGGATATTCAAGCCTTGTAACTCACAAGTTTTAAATTTGAAATTTTTCATAAGTTTGATCTCTTCAAGTTTTGAAATGTGACTATTGAGGGCTAGAGTGAAGTGTTTAATGTTGCAGTTGGTTGCTTGAATCCTTTACCTTGAATTGTTACGACTTGTATTCATGTTGCACATAATTTAACGTGGATGCTTCTTTGAGCTAAGGCATGACATAACCTCTTTTTTTCTCAGGTTATGGTTGAGAAAATGGGCCTGCCCAGTGGATTACAGCGTGTTTCTTCAAGTTCTGATGATTTGCTATGTAAGTTCTGATAGCCCCTCTCATTTACGTAGTTATAAACATCACTCTGCCATCTTTTTCAAAAGTTGACATGCTTTATTGTATTTTCTTTTGGGTAACAAAAGGCTGTTGTCGGACATGGGCTAAATTGGATTATCGTATAGCCACTCTTGAGTTTGATCGTGATCGAAAATCCATGGGTGTCATTGTCTCTTCAGGATCTCAGAAGAATTCATTGCTGGTGAAGGTATGTGGAATAATTTATTTTTGTGGTTTACGTGGGAATTTTGTTTGAATCATGATGGGACACCTCCGTCCCTGCCCTGCCCAAAAAATGGAAACAAACAGAACACAGAAATAAAGGCAATAGAAAGTCTGTATTAATGAAATGAGGGAGTGAAGATGAAATCCAAGAACTTACCGTCTTTAAACTTGGGCTTGTATTAGTCGGTAAAATACAATGTTGGTATCTTATGTCTCAGTACTTCCATCTTGTTTTCAATCTATTCTAGTTACTTGTTAGTATGGCTGACAGAATGCTGTGTGACTGATATTTCCCTGATTACTTCTTTTTCCTTGCCAAAAAAAAATGATTTTTCATCAAGTTTTTATCTTCTTTTACCCTCTATAACAGTTGTATTTCTAGCTTTTTTGGAGTAGCATCGTGTCAGAGCAGTAGTTTACCTAACAATATGGTGTCTTGCTTATGTGTTTGTGTTCGCAGTCTTCACATCCTTTTTTCCTAGCCATTTTGGTTCATCTGAGATTCTGAGATAATGGTTTATTCTCAAACAAATTTGATGGTTATTTTAGTGATTTTATTGACTAATTAAAATACATGCATTTGCCCCGATTACGTAGTATTTTGTTCTAGTTCGCTGGATTTTTTAGGAACAATTATAAACTTTTGAGTGAGTTTCTACAATAGACATTTCTACCAGCTTATATCTACACATTGATTTTTTTTTCCTTATTGTGAATGTTGATGTGGCAGGGTGCTGTGGAAAATTTGCTAGAAAGGAGCTCCTATGTACAGTTGCGTGACGGTTCTGTTGTAGAATTGGACCAGGCTAGAAAGAACGCTATACTGGATAGCCTTCGTGAAATGTCGGCCAGTGCTTTGCGTTGTCTAGGATTTGCGTACAAGGAAGATCTTGGAGAATTTGCAGGTTATGATGGTGAGGAGCACCCAGCTCATGACCTTCTACTTGCTCCTTCTAACTACTCTAGCATTGAGAGCAACCTTGTCTTTGTTGGCTTTGCTGGCATAAGAGTAAGTTCTGATAGTTTGTATATTTGATGGTTTCAGTTGCAGTACTTGTAATAGTTTTAAATTTTTAATAGATCCTTTTGAAAATTTTAGTTTGGAGATCTTGAACATCTCTTTGTTTATTTATTTGGTTATTAAAGGATCCTCCTCGTAAAGAGGTGCCCCAAGCACTTGAGGACTGCAGAGCTGCGGGTATTAGAGTGATGGTGATAACGGGAGATAACAAGAATACTGCAGAAGCTATATGTCATGAAATAGGAATATTTGAATCACATGAAGATATTAACTCAAGAAGTCTCACAGGAAGGGAATTCATGGAGCTGCCTGATAAGAAGGGGCATCTGAGAAAAACTGGGGGCCTTCTTTTCTCCAGGGCTGAACCTAGGCATAAGCAAGAGATAGTGAGGTTGCTGAAAGAGGATGGTGAAGTGGTTGCTATGACTGGTGATGGAGTTAATGATGCACCAGCTCTTAAATTGGCTGATATTGGAATAGCCATGGGCATTGCTGGGACTGAGGTATGCCTTTTTTTACTGTTTAATGTTTGAGAATGATTATTGACAAATATTTTTACTGTATTTGAGAGGCGAAAGCATTTTTGTGTGTACTCATCTGTCTTGGACTTGGATACCACTATAACAGGCTATGATTGGGCGTTCAATTGAAAACTCTCCATCAACTAGATTTAGGCGCAAATCGTGCATTACCCAATCCCACCTGATTATAGACACGAGCAACACTCTACTTGAGTATTAAATTGGAAAAAAAATGATAATATCACTGTTGAAATGTCTCATTCATTGGGTTGGCTGCTGGCTTTATGGACTCAAAAGAACTTTTAACATTAACTTTCTTGTCAATATTACATATTTAGAGGTAGCAGATATATTTGACCAGTCTAACCAAATTCAGTGGACAAGTTAAAACCTAGTATTTGTTTTCTGATAGCAATCTCATTCTATAAGAGGCTGTATGGTTCAAAGGAAACAAGAAAGGGTTTGAGGGTTCAATAAAAGGATTTTACTATTTTAGTTTGCCAAAGTAATGTAGCACAATTGTCTTTGTTTTAAAAGTTTGCTTGTATAAAGAAGTGAAATGAAATCCATCTTCTCCATTCTACCTATGTGTTTAGCACCCAAGTTACCCAACTGCCACAACTCTCACATTCAAATACCACTCCCACAAGTCCCACTACCACTCCCGCCTCCTAACTCCAAGTTTCCAAGATCCCATTTCCCCCGCCTCTATCTAACTCAAGCAACCCCAATTCCACCGCATCTACCACCTTTACATTCTCTCTCTACCACTTTATCTTCTTCCGCTTAAAAGTAAACCACTTCGCCCAACTCTGTCCACCATAGTATGCATAGTTTAAGCCATAATAGTTTTGGGGAATCGAGTCCCAGCGTATGTGTGGGAAATTGAGGTATTAAGGATTTGAGGGTTTAGGGGTGAGCTGATTCTACAATACTGGAGAAAGGGAATGAATAAAACTTTAAACAGGCACTCACAAAGAGAATTGAGATCAGTGATTCTCTTTCCCTTGATTACCCTCAATCAAATAACCCCTGTTAATTTCTCTGCACCTTTTGCCAAAACATTCTGTTTTCATCTGGTATCCTAACATGCTATGCTTTTTTTTTTTTTCCCTTGCTGGATCAGGTAGCAAAAGAGGCCTCTGATATGGTACTAGCAGATGATAATTTCAGTACAATAGTTGCGGCTGTATCTGAAGGTCGATCAATCTATGACAACATGAAAGCCTTTATCAGGTTTGCCCCACTTTCCCTTTTTTTTCCGAATGGTTTGCTATCTGAAATTAAGTTGATGTTTTCCTTTTGATAGTTTCTGGTATAGATGTGTAGCTTTTGTTGTGTGTACTTTAAAATTTGGCTTACTGTTACATGTAAATGGTTTGTGTGAGTGAGGTGTAATCCAGTAGACTTTTGCTTGCTATTTTACATGGTTGTTCACTTGTTCTGTGTTAAGCACAATTAAAGTTTAATTTCTTGAGTCTTGACTACTGGTTAACCAAGTCCTAGATTCCTTGAATTCTTACGACGAGATTAGCAGTGAATTTGCTGCTATTACATATCCTACTTTGGTGAAACGTGACTTGTACTTTACTAAAAGTAACCGGGGAAGCGTGACTATTATATTTCCGCCTCACACCACACACCAGTAACTAATTCCTTCTTTCACGATTGTCCATCTCTATTCACCCTAATTTTCCTCTTTTATTTTTTTTACTTCCACCTTTAATACCTTTTTAACCCTATCATCCCTTGAATGGAGAGAGAGAGAGAGAGAGGGGGTGGTGGTGGTGGAAAGGGGGTTATTGGCTTATTGCAGCTGAAGCATAAAATGATTGCAAAGACTTTGGTAATTAAAAGGGGACAGGTGAGTGAGCAGTTAATACTTCATTAGCAACTGTTCGTAACACTTTCTGGTGATGAGGGGGATTTGGTAGTAAAGTAGAATGAATGGTGATGGTTATATACTTGCTGACCTAAACATCTAGCTAACAAAAAGGATAGCAAAGTCCTGCACTCAATCACTTTAACTAATTTCAACCTAGTCCTATTTCAGAAGGCTGTGACATCAGAAACTAACATCGTCCTTTGTTTGTTGAAATACAGGTATATGATCTCTTCAAATATTGGCGAGGTTGCATCCATTTTCCTCACAGCTGCTTTGGGTATTCCTGAAGGTCTTATTCCTGTCCAGCTCCTGTGGGTCAATCTTGTTACTGATGGTCCCCCAGCAACAGCTTTGGGATTCAATCCACCTGATACAGAGATAATGAAGAAGCCACCCAGAAAGAGTGATGATTCTTTGATCAATGCTTGGATTTTATTCCGCTACATGGTAAGTTCATCGGGAGAGGCATATGTCATGAACTCTTGGGTATGACGTGAATTTATCATTTTTTAGCTTCATGATATTGAACTAGTTTTCTTGACTGAATGCAGTTGATTGGGCTTTATGTTGGGGTGGCTACTGTCGGAATCTTCATTATTTGGTACACACAGAGCTCATTTATGGGTATTGACTTGAGCCAAGACGGGCATTCTCTTGTGACCTACTCCCAGCTTTCTAACTGGGATCAGTGCAGTTCATGGAAAAATTTTACCGTCTCACAATTCACTGCCGGAGCTCAAACATTCAACTTTGATGCCGATCCCTGTGATTACTTCAAAACTGGAAAAGTGAAAGCAATGACCCTTTCTCTCTCTGTTTTGGTTGCTATCGAGATGTTCAACTCCCTTAACGCTCTTTCTGAAGATGGTAGCCTTATATCAATGCCACCATGGGTTAACCCTTGGTTGCTTCTAGCCATGTCCGTCTCTTTCGGCTTGCACTTCCTAATTCTGTATGTGCCCTTCCTTGCCCAAGTGTTTGGCATTGTCCCTCTTAGCCTCAACGAATGGCTGCTCGTCTTGATGGTTTCTTTGCCAGTCATTTTAATTGATGAAGTCCTTAAGTTTGTTGGGCGACGTACTTCTGGGATCAGGACACAGTCCAGAAGAATGCCGAAACCCAAGGCAGAGTGAGATACTTTCTATTGGTATTTATCTGGATTTGGTGTTCCTTGAATTCGGAAGCTCCAAGGTTTGGATCCAAACTTCAGTGTCGTTTTTATGCATTGAGCTTTTGATCCTTTGACACTTTGGATGTGCTTACAACTCTACTTTTGAGTAAGATGAATTAACACATAATGTAAAACTATTTATAGGAGATTTTGCAGAAGGGGGAAAAACATTTGTGGTTTCATCTTTGCTCAACCAAACATTATGGCATGTCTCATTAATTTTTTTTTGTTTAACCATTACAATGTAAGCTGTATTGGGTTGAACAAGCAATGAAATTAGCACTAAATATTTTTAACAACAGTTGCTCATTTTTGGCATAGATATTTTCCTAATTAAAAGTAGAAGTTTTAGCATCTCATCATTTTCTTAACTATGATAACTCAAAAGTGTGATAACTAAGCTGATGAAGCCTTTTGTTTTGGGTATAGTTGGTCCTGTTTTGTTTATTTATTTATTTACTTTTATTTTTGTGTTTTTATTGATTTTTTCTAAACCAGAGTGAACTGAATCTTAGATTTAGCAGGAGCTAAGCTGAATTGAAATTTCAGAAATTGAATCCAAGGACTTAACATTTGTACTGTAATTGATTTCAAGTGGAACTTTTAGTACAAGAATACACGTATGGATTTGTATAATATGATAGAAGTATTCATGCTTCATAGTCATATTCTAATACTTCCTTCGTTTTCTTAGTTGTTACACTTTATTGTTTTATCTCTCACATATATTTTAAAAATGTAATAAATAAATAACTGGGGGAAGTAAGTAATAAGCACAATGTTAAATTATAGAATATTATAGAATTGTATAGAAAGTGTTAGGAGTTTTAAGTAATGACATAATTTAATAGCCAAAAGGCAAACTTTGCATTATTTGATAAAAGAAAAATGATAGAGATAGCCCTTACAATAATTTGCATATGATTTTGTCATATGTTTCTTGAATTGTTACCGTCTTAGGAGGTATATTTAATACTTATATATAGTACATTAACGATATGTACTAAGTTTTATTTAGTTATATTTAGTTATGTGGATTGTGGATTCATTGCAAAAAATCCATTTATTTTTGAGAAGTTACTATGTATTGAGATTTGGTTATATGGTTACCGCATATGAGAAATTATAAGCTGTGGAGATTTTTTTCTTTAATTTTTCATTGTTGACCCTTTGGGTTTTGATTATGTATCTACCTAATTAGCAGAATATTTAGCTTAATTTTAACACATTTAACAACATGTCATAAAATAAAAGAAACAGAACCTGAAGGCCATAATGTACGATAAAAAATACTTTTATATAATATAGAGAGAAAAAAATGGTCTCCCTATAGAATTTTCTAACAAATACTCCATTCGTAACATATTAATTGCAACGATTTGACATAATATAGAGAGAAAAAAATGTCAAATGATTGCATTAAATATGTTCTCAAATCCTTTTTATGTTCTCAACTTTGCCCTTCAACTTTGCTCTTCTACTTGAAATTAGTAAGAGATGCTTGTTTTGCAGTGCTCCATTTCTTACGAGGATGTCTGATTTCAGAATCAGCAGCACCAGATGATGAACTTCGGTTGGTCAAACCATGGTTTTTCGGCGAAACTTTATGACCTTTTCCTTGCGCTGTTTCCCCATTCTTAACAACAGTAGTAACCTTGTTGCTCTTGTTGGCAACTGATTGATTAACATACACTTTAGAGACAGTTGTTTTAGTACTTTTGACAGTTGATTTTAGCGAAACATTTGCAGTGTTTTTAGTAGTAGTATTTGCCTTCTTCACGTTGTTATTTTCTGGTGCACGTTTTGCTTTGGGTTGAGTTGCTCCCATGTTGTTGTTGTTGTTGTTGACTGTTTCTTGTTTCATACAAGTTGTTCTTTCTGTTGTTGATTGTTTCCTATGAATCAATGATTTTGTGGTACTTTTCTGGGTTTTTGAGGCTTGCACGTTCTTTCGGATTGCTTTTGTGGGTGCCTTTGATTCTGCTTTCGTTTTCCCTGTCAACATAATTTAAGTTTAGTTATATACTCAATAATTCATGAATGCTATTTGGAAGATTAGGTGGGAAATATAAAACCTAATGCATGACTTGAAAATAAACTTGTTATAGTTGGATCATTATGAGATTAAGCCTTCCATTAGAGAATCTAATGAAGGGACAATTTCTTTTAGCCTATAAAAGTCATAATCAACAAACTTTAGATTATTGGCCTGGTTTTACTCTTTTGGTATCACTCTTTCTTTAACATAGCGGAAAGATACGTTACATTATCCTTATAATAGAGAATTTTCGGCTTTTCCTTTCCTAATTTGGTTGAGGCATTCAAAAGATTTCTTGACTAACTTGATTGAATAGTTCAATTCAATTTTAATTTGCAAACTTACATAGGCATTCCAAAATTATAAAGTTACAAACTTACAACGTCTTTCACAAAATAATATCATAAAATTACTATTCGTATTCAAATATTGATTTTTCTGATAAGGTAAATTGACCCCTACACAAACCATCTTTCACAGACTAGCATCCGGTAGCATTGCTCTTGTAGTTATCGGGGGATGATTGTCAAAACAACTTGACAACTAAAACAAGGCCTATTCGACGACATATTCAAATCTTTTTACGAATATTATTATTAATTTCAATTTGAAATTAAACATATTACAAATCAAACAAGGCAATCTTTTTAAGAACAGGGAGAGTTAATACGTTTAATTCGGGAAATGAAATTGACATTCCACAAATTGATATTTGACACTTCAGTTTGTGAATTAACATTGAACATTATGCTCTCATATCTCAAGGAGTGCCAATATCAATTTTAGAGTGCCAATATCAAATAATTGATTATTAATTCTGTTAAGCAAACAAACATGATGGCCATTATTAATTACCTGAAAACTTAACAGAATTGGTGTTAGAATCCTTATGAATGCCAAGAGCAGAAGCTTGCTTAACAAGTTGTTGCATCTGAACTCCCAAAACATCATTTTTTGAGTTCAACCTTGGTGAACACGACCGTGAACAATACTGCACGGCCTCTGCTCGGGCCTTGAATGCGCCTTGATTAGATGATGAGGAACTACTCAAGGAGTACATATCATGTCTAATTGCACTGCAAATAGTGGTTAAATTTGCAATTGCAAGCTCTAATTGTTGTAATTTCTGTTGATTGGTGTCAGCCACTTGATGAATTTGCTTAACTGATGATGATAATGTTGATACTACTATTTGTTGATCATCTTTTGACTTGCAAGCTTCATCAAACTTGTTATTCTTCATTTGAAACTTTGTTATATCTAACTTAAAAAAAAAAAAGTTGATTTGTGTTATTGAAGAATAGAAATAATATAGATAGAAAACTCTCATTATAACATAAATAAATACGAAATACGTGATTGAGAAAATAATGAGCTTAGTACGTACCAAGGTGCGCGCACCTACATCTACATGCACTCAAATTTATGCTCATTTAATATATACCTTTGTTTATGAAACTATTTCAGATTGCTAATTTACTTTTCTATGTATTGCTATTTTTCTAAAACTGAATACTAATTAAATGAACAAAATATAAACATGGGTGTAAAACTATAAATACACACAAATGTATGATATAAATTCTACTATTTTGATGTTCGGTCATCACTGATTCACTGTTACCTGCTAAACTTTTAACAAACAAACAATAATAAAATGAAGTACGACGTAGATATTAAAAAAATGTCAAATATCGCGAGCAAGCATGCTTTTACCTGGAAAAGATTGAATTTTGATCAATTGTAAGGGTTTTGATTGTTCAATGTAGATGAAAATAATTTTAATCTAATGGGAGGAAAAAGGAAAGAGCTGAGATATATAGGCCAGCAATTGCAAGTATTATGACTTATTTTTGCCCCTAGTGAGAGACTTTAAAACATTGAAAGATTCATTTGGTTTATGGGATATTTCTGGTGAATAAGAAGGGCTCACGTTATTTGGTGGTACTAGATAATTTTGTTTTTTATAGGATAATGTGTGGGATACTAGGCCTTGAATCCGGGTCCTATTGCAGGTCACCCGACCCAATTTTAGCCAACACACGCATCTGTAAGGGGAGATAATAAGGAATCCTTGCAAATGCGTGTGGTGAGAATCGAACTCAGGATCTCGTGTCTGGAATTTTGAAGCCCTAACCACTGGGTTATGACTTCATCCTCAACCTCAAGTGGTACTACATAATTTGGGTCATTGAATCACATTGTACGTTGATTTGGCATCACTTAGGCCGGATACCGTAAGTGGAACGCATGATGCATGAAACTGATTCAGGTGTAAGTAGTACATTAGGAAAATACATTTTATGCACTTATTTCTTCCCTACTCATTTTTATTTTTATTTTTGGTAGGTACTTACCGGCCGCTAATTAGTGGCCGGTAACTACATACTGCTAAAAGGTGAAGCGGCCAATGATTATCTTAGCTTCTACAAAATTGATCGCTAATTAGTAATTACCTATTGGCAATAATCGGTCAGTAAATAATGGCTTTTGGTCAAACTGATTATTTTGCGACCGATTTGCAGTCGGTAATATTGTCACCAACTGATTTTTAACAACTTCTGCCCGCTTTTTGGCGGAAGGTACATTGTTCTTCGTAGTGAAATACTTACCCAATATAAAATAAAGTACTTTGCACAAAATATTATGAAATATTCTTATAAGAAAAGTACACAAAACAATATAGAGAGAGTACAATATCTACGTTACAATTTAGTTGATTAGATTTCTATTCATCATCAAAATTTTGTAAATATAGAATTTAGAGTCCAAGAAAGAATTAAGAAAATGGGGCCCTAACAATTTGAATTGAAGATGAAAACTAGAAGAGATAAAAGAGTAGAAGCCAAAAGTGAATTTTTTATTTTATTTTTATAAAATATTTGAATGAAAACTCGAGTTGGAGAATCAGGATCTCCTGTTCCACTTGACGATAAATTGATATGTATTCTCCTTGTGGTAGGACGTAAAATGTTTTACATCATTTCCACTATTTGGATGTAAAACAATTTTCTATCAAGTGAATAAAAGCTCTTGTATGACTGGAATTCTTTTTTCTTTTGAAATTGAGAGAAAACACCGTTCTTTCTCTTTTCCTTACAAACTTTTTACCTTTCATCTTATCCATGCTCTCCCTTTCCCTTCCAACTTTTTTTCCTAAGGTATTTTTACATTTTATTGTAAATTATTTTGCATAAAAATTCATTTTACACTAAAAACGTTTTACACCTAACCAAACAAAGTAGAAGGGAGTGTGGATATAAATGTAATCTATTGGTGAATTTAGGTAATGAAATCTGCCATCCAAATGTTATATCTGCAATCTCAACAATAAACATGAATAGTAGAAGGTAGTGCGGATATAATTATTTGGCGTGCAGATATCAGTTTCCATGAATTTGAGATTATTAATCCTGTTAAGAACTGAAGATTAGTATTGCCATATTTCATCATCTTGAAATAAATTGGAAGTTATTTTGGAGATTAATTAGGAAAAGATGAGAATAAATGGAGCAAAATTTAAGATAGAATTGAATTGAAATTGGAATTGGAATCGAAAGTTGAAGAACCGCATTTTGAGTTGCATTATATTGCTGGAGACTAGACCTGATCAAAAGTGGCCCGATCCGATCCGGCCCGTTTTTACGGGCATTGGATATGAAAATTAGGCCTGAACTTAGGCCCGACCTGATTTTTTTTATTTTTTCGTGTGGGCTTTGGACATTTAAAATTTGACTTTTTGATTAATTTTTTAGGCCCGGCCCGAAAAGCCCACCAAGCCCGCACTAGATATTCGGGCTTTGGCTAAGAAATTTGAACCTAAACTAAGCCCGGCCCGAACCCGACCTGCTTTATGAGCTTGATTTTTTGCATCGGCCCACCCCAAACCCGGCGCATGATCACCTCTACTGGAGACTTGCTTGATGAACTTTGGGAACTCTGTATACTCCCTCTGTCCCTAAAAGATTGCACCATTTATTTTTTCTCATCTCCCGAGACACACCTTTAAATGAAAATATCTTGAGATACGTATAATAAAAAATTATAAGCATTACATATTAAAAAAATATACATTGAGCCGAATCAAACGAGATCCCATTTGGCTATATTTTTCCTTACATGTATAAAATTATAGAGAGTCAGTCAAAGTTATCAAATGAACAGTAGCAAAAGTCAATATGGGACAATCTTTAAGGAACGGAAGGAGTATTACATAAAGTTCTTTGTTCTATTTTTAGTGTCGCTCCTCAGGGTAGGACCGTAGGACAGAGTGGCGGCCTAGGGCCCACGGCTAGAAGGGGCCTATTTATCTCTTTTTTTTTTTTTTTTTTGGTACTCCGTATATTTTTAAGGACAAAGTTCACTAAATTTTTTTTATTATCCTTTAGTAAGAAAAATTCCATTCTTCCATCTTTAAAAATAAAATTATAGTGTTTATTTCTGTTTGTCTTTCCAATTTGCTCTAAATTCTAAGGACACTCACTAGTGAGGGGGAGTGTTGAACCCCATATACCATATAGTGCATTAGTGAGTATTCCACATCGGAAGATGAGGAGAGACTAAACTAACTTATAAGTCTAGGAGTTACTCCTCCTATTACCAATTGGTTTTAGGAAAGAACCTCCTATGGCTTTCCATATTGGGTTGCCCAGACCCGTTTCTAATATTCAATCAAATTTAACATGTATTAATAAAAAAAAATCTAATATACTTTAGTAAGAAAAATATTGTATGAAGAAAATAAAAAATAATTAACAAATTTTTGCAATTCAAGAGACATAAATCATTTAATGAATAGCTCGTGAACGACTCAGCTTGACTCGAAATTTAACGAGTATGTATCAAGCATCCCTATGTTTGTGATCGACTCACTTGATAATTAAGCACCCTCATATGCTTTTATGACATGAATGATACACCCATATGGCCATAACTATATATGCGGACATAAGTGTCTACAACTTGTGCATTTTCGTCATGGTAAGTGTATGGGGGCCTATCGGTACACCGATAGGACCACCTTACTAACGTCCCCACAACGACGTCGACCGCCAGCATCTCCACGGTGCCGGTCTCACAGGACCTTACGTCCTCTGAGACATCCACCGTTAGCACCTAACGGTGCCGGTCTAACATAATCTGCAGTAGACCCACAACGAGACTGCCGGTCTATAGTGGACCCACTTGCCGGCCCTAAAGGACGCCATTTAGGCATAAATGTCCTGCCAACCGATGAGTTAACTTACTCCAAACATATAACCCATACATAAGACCTCGGGGGGACACGCGCATCAACCGGCCTAAACGTGGCCGTCAAGAAACCAACTCATCCCCTATAAATAGGAGATGAACTCACCAATAGAAGGGACAGACACAGACAAATTCACATACTCTCTCTCTCATACTTTCTCTCTCTCAAATCTCAACCCCTTTTTACTGACTTAAGCATCGGAGGGTCTTTCCCCGGACACACCCCGGGGTCAGCTCACCGTTTGTTCATCTTGACAGGTTAACACCATTGTGGCCACCAGAGATGCCACCCCAACTAGAGTTGCATAAAGGTTGCCGGAACAATTGGCGCCGTCTGTGGGGATCTCTTACTAAAAGTTTACATAAGAAGATTCACAAAAACAAATATACACACTCCGAAAAAACCTTTAATCAACCACAAAAACCTAATCTCCAAAAATGACATCCCAAGATAACTTGAACAACATGAACAAAGAAAAAACACCATAACCTAAGGAAAAAACACCACAAGACGATAACACAAAAGATGATCAAAGCACTAACTCAACACCTTTCAACCTCGAAGTGCTAAACCAATTCACCCCCGAGCAACTCGCCGGGGTAACAGCCGTCTTAAATGCCCTAATAGGGGCCACACCCACCCCTGACCCCGAAGAGAAAGAAGAGAAAAAGGGAAAAGGAAAAATCCAGAAAATAGTCTCACCAATAACAAAAATGCAATCCCTACATACTGAAGATGTAGAAGATGTAGAGTGGGACAGTTCAACTGTCCACGGAAACCCTAGAACGCAACAAGGGTTCGGGGACGTACCGCCGCCACCCGGTTTCGAAAACGTCCAACCCAGGTACGACAATATACTGGAGGCATTAAGAAAAAGAAACCCACCGATAACCGTCGGTAGGGTGCAACACCAAGGGACCCCTTTCGTTGCTGCGGTAAACGAGGAGGAACTCCCAAGAATCAAAATGCCAAATTGCAAGTACGACGGCACTACGGATCCAGAAGACCATATCTCTGCATACGAAGGGCATATGCATTTATACACCACAGCCAACAACGCATGGTGCCGGGTATTCCAAACCACCCTTACGGGTATCGCTCAAAAATGGTTCATGTCGCTGCCGTCCTTTACCATCTCCAGGTGGGACGACCTAGCAAAAAAATTCCTAGCACACTTTGTCAGCAACAAAAGACGCCAGCGGCTGACAAGCGAACTAATGGGAATGCAACAAAGGCAGAATGAATGCCTACGTGACTTCATTGCACGATTCACGGCCGAGGCCGTAACCATCCCCGACATGCAGCAAGAGGTGGCTGTCCTGGCGCTGATGTCAGGTTTGCGTGAAGGACCTTTTCGTCAGTATTTGGGCAGAAAGAACTTGACCACTCTGGCCGGAGTTTTGGGGAAGGCCAACGAATATATAAGGGCCGAGGAGTTTAGCCGAGGGGCCGGCAGCTCTATGGCCGACAAGAAGAAAGAGGAGGAAAAGGTGGTGAAGAAAGAATACAAACGGGAGGCCCCGTTCGAAAGAAAAGAATACTATAACCGCGGCCAAGACCGAAAAGAGGTCGCGGTAACAGAGAAAAGGCAGAAAACTGACAGAATAGAGAGGCGCGGCAACTATACTGAGTTGTCGGCACCTAGATCCAGAATATTCGCCATCCACAAACAAGATGAAAAATGGAAAAGGCCAAGGCCGATGACCACACTAAACCGCGACCCACGACGGTGGTGTGAATTCCACAACGACTATGGGCACATGACGGACGAATGTGCCCACCTAAAGGAAAACATAGAGGATTTGGTCCGACAAGGGCGCCTAGCCCAATACAAAAAGAAAGAAGACTTCTCTTACCGTCAGTCTGGCGGTGGGGGGGTGGAAAGGCAAGGAGAAACAACAAGATCACAGAGACGAAATTCTTGTGATCACAGGAGGGCCAGTCCATGGGGGAACTCTGAGCGGGGCGAAAGCCAGCTTAAGGGAGGTACGACACCAGGTCAACTTCAATAATTCTCGACACTGGCCGGGACCTATAGAGATGCCAGAGATGACATTCTCTTCTGAGGATACCAAAGGGATTGTATACCCTCATGATGATCCTTTGGTCATCACTTTCTCAATTGCAAACTGTAAAGTCCATCGCATCCTGGTCGATGGTGTCTCCTCCGCAAACATATTATACAGAGAGGCCTTCAACAAATTGGGGATAGAGGAAAAATATTTGAAGCCTGTACATTACTCCATCAGTGGATTCACTGGCGCCCGTGTGAATCCGGACGGCATCATCAAACTGCCAACCCAGCTGGGGGAAGGCAGACAAACAAGGAGAACCATGGTGGAGTTCTTGGTCATTAACATCCCTTCTGCGTATAACGTCATCATGGGACGGCCTATGATAAACGATATAAAGGGCATCCCATCAACATACCACCTGACTATGATCTACCTAGCCGATGACGGCCAACCAGGAAAAGTAAGAGGTAGCCAAGAGGTAGCCCGCTCTTGCTACGTGACGGCAATGAAACCGCCACCGCCACCACCTAGAGTGGAACTGAAGAGGAAGAGAGAGCCGGAAGTCTCCCCGGTCTCGATGGAAGATATCCACGGTCGTCCTGAGGACGACAAGACGCCTAGGGCAGAGCCTAATGATGAAACTGAAGAAGTACCCCTGTCGCCAACTGACACCTCCAGAACCGTGAAGATAAGCAAAAAGCTACCCACAAACATGAAGGTCAATCTCATTCAGCTCCTACAAGACAATGCCGACGTCTTTGCATTTTCTGCCGATGAAATGCCAGGCATCCATCCCTCTGTAATTCAGCATAGGCTTAATGTAGACGAGAATACTAGGCCTGTAAAGCAAAAGAAGAGATCCTTCTCTGCTGAAAAGAATGTAGCTGTAGCTAATGAAATAAACAAACTATTATTAGCAGGGTTCGTGGAACCTTGTGACTACCCCGAATGGCTTGCTAATGTAGTAATGGTAAAAAAGGCAAACGGACAATGGCGGATGTGCGTCGATTTTACAGACCTCAACCGCCATTGCCCAAAAGATTGCTATCCACTACCAAGAATAGATCAGTTAGTAGACTCCACAACTAACCATGCACTACTTAGTTTTATGGATGCCTTCTCAGGATACCACCAGATTAGCATGCTTGAATCTGACAAACCAAAGACCGCCTTCGTCACAGACGCCGGCGTCTACTCCTACAAAGCCATGCCTTTTGGGTTAAAAAACGCAGGAGCAACATACCAAAAATTGGTAGGCATGGTATTTAAGAAGCAAAAAGGGAGAAATGTAGAAGTATATGTGGACGACACAATAGTAAAGAGCAAAACGCCAGAAGAACACCTGGCTGACTTACAAGAGACCTTCAACACCTTAAGAGAATACAAGATGAGACTAAATCCAAAGAAATGCGTATTTGGGGTCACATCTGGCAAATTTTTAGGTTTCATGGTATCTGAAAGAGGCATTGACGCCAACCCAGATAAAGTAAAAGCAATAACAAACATGGAAGAGCCAACTAAAATCATAGATGTGCAGAAGCTCACAGGCAGGATGGCCGCCCTCACTAGATTCATGGCAAAGTCAGCTTCTCAAGCCCTGCCCTTCTTCAAAGTGCTCAGATCAAATAAAAAATTCGAATGGGGACAAGAGCAAAGGGACGCCTTCAAAAGAGTCAGAGAACACCTCACAACGTTACCAACAATGACACGTCCAGAACAAGGGGAGCAGCTAATACTATATGTCTTAGCAACAGACGCCACGGTAGCTGCCGTCCTACTTGTTGAAAGGGAAAAGACACAACTGCCGGTTTATTTCGTCAGTCATGTATTGACCGGGGCAGAGACCAGGTATACATCAGTGGAGAAGTTGGCCTTCGCAGTAATGGTGGCGGCAAGACGCTTGCGGCCATACTTCGATGCCCACTCTGTTATAATACCCACCAACCACCCACTAGAAAAAGCCCTGCAAAAACTCGCAGTCTCAGGAAGGATGATGAAATGGGGAATCGAGCTGTCGGAATTTGACATTTCATTCAAGCCTCGAAACGCCATAAAGGCTCAGGCGTTGGCGGACTTCATAGCCGAAACACAATTCTCGGTAACAGACCCTTTGGACATATGGTCCGTGGCAACGGACGGTTCTTCATGCAATGCTGGGTCGGGCGCCGGCATTGAAATTACTAGCCCAGATGGTACAGTACACCGCTATGCCCTACGCTTTGACTACAAAGCCACCAACAACGAGTCCGAATACGAGACAACCATAGCCGGCATTCAAATATGCATAGCCGCTGGGGCCGAAAGATCTAAACTAATCACAGATTCACAGCTGGTTGCAACTCAAATGGAAGGCACAACAGAAGCCCTTGAGCCTACAATAGTAAAATACAGGGACCACCTAAAACAGTTGATTCAACAGTTGACCTCTTTTGAACTACAGCTGGTACCAAGAGAAGAGAACCAAAAAGCTGACGCCCTAGCGAGGCTCGCAACCTCCCAACTCTCTGATTTAGGAGGGAACGTCATGACCGAGGTGCGTCGTCATAAGGCAACCAGCTGTCTAACGGTAGCGGCTATAGACATACCAGGAGGTGAACGGTTTGATGATATCCTAGAATATAAAAATTCAGGGGCCCTACCGACAGACAAAACGCAATCAACAAAGATCAAGAGACAGGCAAGCTGGTATTGTATATTCCAAGGTACACTTTACAAAAAATCTTTTCACCTTCCCCTGCTGCGATGTGCAACAAAGGTAGAAGCCCAGCAAATTATGGAAGAAATCCACGAGGGTATTTGCGGCAACCACATAGGTGGAAAATCATTAGCATTGAAGGCCATTAGAGCTGGCTACTACTGGTCTCACATGTTAAGAGACTCTCAAGCATACGTCAAAAAATGCGACAAATGCCAACGTTTTGCTCCCATGATTAACACACCGCCAAATGACCTACAACCAATACTTAATCCAATACCATTTGCCCAATGGGGGATGGACATACTAGGACCGTTCACCAAAGGTAAAGGAGGAAGAAAATTCCTAATAGTAGCAATAAACTATTTCACCAAGTGGATAGAGGCTATACCGACAGTAACTATTACAGCTGCTCAGGTAAAGAAATTCATTTGGGAATAGGTCATCACCAGGTTTGGACTTCCACAAGTGATAGTGTTTGATCACGGCACACAGTTCGACTGCAAACCCCTCCAACAGTACTTAGAACCTCTGAAAGTCAAGATGGCTTACGCCTCTGTTGCCCATCCCAGAGTAATGGTCAAGCGGAAGCCGCCAACAAACAGATTTTGAATGTACTAAAGAAAAAATTGGAGGACCTAAAGGGTCAATGGGCAGACCTCATACCTGACATACTCTGGGCAAACAGGACAACAAAGAAAGAAGCGACGGGGGAAACGCCATTCAGGCTCAGGTTTGGCCATGAAGCAATACTGCCGGTAGAGATAGGATTGCCGTCCTTCAGGGTCTTGGCTTATCAACAAGAGCTGAACGATGCCTCACTACGGCAAGACCTAGACCTACTTACTGAAGTCAGGCTCATAGTTGAACTCCGTCAAGCGGCGTACAAGGACCAAGTCACGCGAGCCTACAACAAAAAAGTTCATCATAGACCAATGCAAGTGAACGACTTGGTCCTAAGACGAACGGACGCCACAGGCAAACAAAACAGGGAAGGAAAGCTAACAGCCAACTGGGAAGGGCCCTACCGTATCACAAAGACGGTAGCACCAGGTGCCTACAGGTTAACATCAATGGATGGCAAGGAGCTAAAAAATACTTGGAATGCTAGGGTCCTAAAAAAAATACTATGTATAATTTTATTCTATGTAAACACTTTTCATAAAATAATAAAAAAAGATGACAAAGAAAAAGGCCAAAGAGCCACGTTCCCGGTCTCGAAATCTACTATCATGCATACATCTAACTATCACAGCTAAGGCCACAGGCCATAGCCAAAAGGCTGGATGGTTAGCTTACAAAGCTAAGGCTAAGGCCACTGCCATCCAAAGCCTGGCTAAGTACGAGGTGGGACAGCCAGTGAGCTGCCCACATAGCTATCACAGCGAAGGCCACAGGCCATAGCCAAAAGGCTGGATGGTTAGCTAACAAAGCTAAGGCTAAGGCCACTGCCATCCAAAGCCTGGCTAAGTACGAGGTGGGACAGCCAGTGAGCTGCCCACATAGCTATCATAGCTAAGGCCACAGGCCATAGCCAAAAGGCTGGATGGTTAGCTAACAAAGCTAAGGCTAAGGCCACTGCCATCCAAAGCCTGGCTAAGTATGAGGTGGGATAGCCAGTGAGCTGCCCATGTAGCTATCACAGCTAAGGCCACTTGCCATCGCCAAAAGGCTGGATGGTTAGCTAACAAAGCTAAGGCTAAGGCCACTGCCATCCAAAGCCTGGCTAAGTACGAGGTGGGACAGCCAGTGAGCTGCCCACATAGTTATCACAGCTAAGGCCACAGACCATAGCCAAAAGGCTGGATGGTTAGCTAACAAAGCTAAGGCTAAGGCCACTTCCATCCAAAGCCTGGCTAAGTACGAGGTGGGACAGTCAGTGAGCTGCCCACATAGCTATCACAGCTAAGGCCACAGGCCATAGCCAAAAGGCTGGATGGTTAGCTAACAAAGCTAAGGCTAAGGCCATTGCCATCCAAAGCCTGGCTAAGTACGAGGTGGGACAACCAGTGAGCTGCCCACATAGCTATCACAGCTAAGGCCACAGGCCATCGCCAAAAGGCTGGATGGTTAGCTAACAAAGCTAAGGCTAAGGCCACTACCATCCAAAGCCTGGCTAAGTACGAGGTGGGACAGCCAGTGAGCTGCCCACATAGCTATCACAGCTCAGGCCACAGGCCATAGCCAAAAGGCTGGATGGTTAGCTAACAAAGCTAAGGCTAAGGCCACTGCCATCCAAAGCCTGGCTAAATACGAGGTGGGACAGCCAGTGAGCCGCCCACATAGCTATCACAGCTAAGGCCACAGGCCATAGCCAAAAGGCTGGATGGTTAGCTAACAAAGCTAAGGCTAAGGCCATTGCCATCCAAAGCCTGGCTAAGTACAAGGTGGGACAGCCAGTGAGCTGCCCACATAGCTATCACAGCTAAGGCCACAGGCCATCGCCAAAAGGCTGGATGGTTAGCTAACAAAGCTAAGGCTAAGGCCACTACCATCCAAAGCCTGGCTAAGTACGAGGTGGGACAGCCAGTGAGCTGCCCACATAGCTATCACAGCTCAGGCCACAGGCCATAGCCAAAAGGCTGGATGGTTAGCTAACAAAGCTAAGGCTAAGGCCACTGCCATCCAAAGCCTGGCTAAATACGAGGTGGGACAGCCAGTGAGCCGCCCACATAGCTATCACAGCTAAGGCCACAGGCCATAGCCAAAAGGCTGGATGGTTAGCTAACAAAGCTAAGGCTAAGGCCATTGCCATCCAAAGCCTGGCTAAGTACAAGGTGGGACAGCCAGTGAGCTGCCCACATAGCTATCACAGCTAAGGCCACAGGCCATCGCCAAAAGGCTGGATGGTTAGCTAACAAAGCTAAGGCTAAGGCCACTACCATCCAAAGCCTGGCTAAGTACGAGGTGGGACAGCCAGTGAGCTGCCCACATAGCTATCACAGCTCAGGCCACAGGCCATAGCCAAAAGGCTGGATGGTTAGCTAACAAAGCTAAGGCTAAGTCCATGCCATCCAAAGCTTGGCTAAATACGAGGTGGGACAGCCAGTGAGCCGCCCATATAGCTATCACAGCTAAGGCCACAGGCCATAGCCAAAAGGCTGGATGGTTAGCTAACAAAGCTAAGGCTAAGGCCACTGCCATCCAAAGCCTGGCTAAGTACGAGGTGGGACAGCCAGTTAGCTGCCCACATAACTGCCAAAAATAAAAAAAAAAGTAAGTAAGAAAAATCCTTAATAAACATAATAAAATTATAATTACCAAGACAAATAATCATAGTTTTAAATATAATAAAATTATATGTCCAAATATAATTAAATTATAATAAAGTAATTACTAAAATAAATAACTATAAAGTCTAAAATTAATGTAATTACTAGAGCAGATAATTTGTCACTATCAAAAGGCACATATGTACACATTGAAAAACCATCATCCAGCTAAAGAAAAATAATTACATTTTCATTTCAAAAGCCAGTAATGACTGGCAGCATATTACAACCATCTTTGCTCTACTGGACTGGCAGCCCATTTCACAAAAAAAACAAACAAACAAACTACTTATGTACAACAAAAAGTTACATACTCAAAAATTAGAACCAAAAGAAGACACAGGAGAAGGCTGCCAAACTTGTCAATCTGCCTTGTCTGCCGGATCCATCACAGGTTGGCTGCCACCTACCACAGCTTCAGATTCAGCGGCATCATCAGGAACGGCAGGCACGCCAGTTACCCTAGGAGACAAATTTCCAACATGCTCCTCAGGAAAGACGTCAGCCTCGTTCAGGGGCTGACTGTTGACGCCCTCAGCAAAGGCACCCTCAACTGCCACCCAATCTAAGTCAGGATGCAGGGACAACACACACCTCATAGCAGCCACCCAGCCGCCGTCAAAACGATTTGTACAAAAAAGAAGAAGGCTGGGGGACGCTATAAATTCTTCAACAGCTTTTTTAGCTGCCCCATCAACACCATTATTAGCTTTCTAGATGGCAGTTTTTGCACTCGCCTCCACAGCAGCCAACTCTTTTTGGGCCTTGTTCCTTTCAGCCAAGACCCGGTTCCTGGCGGCCCCGACAGAGGTCTCGGCGTCATGTTTAGCAATGACGGAACCGGCAATTACAGACCTCAGAAGCTCCTGTGCAGCCTCAGCATTGGCCCTTGCCCTACCCTCAGCCCCCTCCAATTCAGATACCCTCTGGGTCAGCCGCGAGATCTCCTCGTCCTTTTTGGCTAAGGCAGTCGAAGCTTCAGATACCTGGCTTCTCAAACCTTCCACAACCAGCCCCTGCTTCTCCAAGTCCTCGTTCAAGGTCTTGTTGACGACGTCCAAGGAGTCCGTGAACCTTCGAGAGGCATCCAGATCCGCCATCAAGGTAAAGAACGCCTCAGCTAGCTCCACAACAGAGTGAGATGCCTGCAAAGACAAGGTCGTTAGGGAAGCAAGGTCATGAACTTAACAAATCAAATAAACAACCTAAATACTTACACAGGCTACATCATGACATAACGCCTGAGCAGGGTTGACCCATCTCTCACGGCTACAATCAGCCGGCAGCCTATTCGCTCTCAACAACCGGTAACCCAAATCACCACCAGCTTGGCTCAGATCCGCCATCAACGATTCGTTGACAGCAACATCTGGCTCAGGCCGGAACTCTGGGCCAGCAGGTCTTGGCCCCGGCTGAAAGTTAATGGGTATGTCAAGATGACCATACCCCCAAGAACCACGCTGGACAAAAACATCCTCCGGAATGGGAAACCCAAAGGAACCAATTCTTTTCTCCAGCTCTAGGGAGAACAAGCCACCTTCACCCAAGTGAAGAACGGCAGTGCTTCGTCCCAACTCTGGGCCAATATACTGAACACAAGTTTTAGGGGAGGCCGCCAAGGAATTCTAAAAGCAATTAGTACCATAAGTGGAAAATATTCGAAAATAAAATAGTAAATGTATATACATATACATATATATATATATATATAAAATAAGAAAATTAATCAACAAATACCTGGTTGGCAGCAAACTCTCCACCCACGTAACTGGCGGCCCCGACGCCAGCATTTTCTTCAGACACCGGCGCTTTTAAATTCTTCTCATGAGCAAGACGCCGGACTCGCTCTATGTCTGTAGCATTAGTCAATTCTTCCAACTCATGCCCTTCTGCAGATAAGGGAGTGAGAGGGGTAGCAGGCCTCGCTGCTACCTCTGGGACGACATCAGCAGCATTGACTGCGTCAGCACCACCAGCTGCCACATTCTCATCAACTCCAGCCCCACTGGACACCACGTCAGTGGTGGCTGGAATTGACGCAGTACTGCCGCCAACGTCAACAGTCACGGCAGTCCCAGAAATAACGGCATGGGCCAAGGGCTCCAAGGACGACTCGTTGGCCACAGCACCTGTGACAGCAGCTGCCGGTCTTTCACGCTCCACTTGGCTGACACCCCCAGCTTCCCCAGAAAACTTAACGACTTTCTGAGGCCTCTCAGGAGACGCAGCCCTCTCCCTTTTTCTCTGTTGTCGGGCAACACTTATTGTTCTACCCCCCCGCACAGATGAACTTGTTTTAATAGGGGCAGCAGACTCTACCGCCTTCTTCTCAATAGGACGGCTAACAACTGCCGCCACACGCCCTCCGCGACGACTTGGAGCATCCCTACCACCCTCGCCTCGACCGACACCACCCGAGGTAGACCCACGTGCTGTTTGCTCTCCAGCCATCGTTCGCGGTTTAAGCTTGTCAAGGTTCAAATCTGCAATCAAAATCAATAAGTGAATGACAGATTTACAAAAGAGGGGGAGAAGGAAAGCTGACAGATTTACAAGCAAATGAAATTCAAACAGGAATTTAAAACATATATATGCCACCAAAAGGAATATCGATAACTCGGCATTACCAGTTAAAGGGGCACCTATCGCCCCATACAGACCGACAACGGCAAGCGGTCGGCTTTGCACAATATAATCAGCAGGTGGCATCCAGTTAACAGGAATGTCACCCTTGGAATTAAAATAATTGACGGTTCTTTGCTCTTCAACCGTCAAATCTCGAAACGGTAGGTGGGCCATGGTAGATCTCGGCACGGTAAACCCCAAAGGCATGTCGATACGAACACCTTCAGGAGCTTTAATCCAAAACCACCTCCCCATATAGTGCTTCAACGACGTCTTCTTGGGCCACACCAACCGTTTGTTATTAGCAGTTTGAAAAGTATAGCGCCAGGAGCCGAGCTATTACGTTTAACGGTCATCAATGAACGGATGACGTTCAAATTCACTTTCATCCTTAGGTAACGACAGGTCCATAGGACCGACACCAACATCCTAAATGATAACGGTCCCAGTTGAGCCAAACTGATAGAAAAATTCTTCAAAACGGATTCTATGGCCCAATCAAACGGACACCGCAAACCAAATTTGAAATGATCTAAAAACACCGCAAAGAAACCGGCCGGCGGTTGCACAATAACGTCCGACGGATCCGGGATGGCAATTTCCTAATTGCTGGGAAAATAATGTTCCCTCTTGAACCATTTCATGTATCCTTCCCTGCTACCACTCCACTTATCCATATCCGAATACCAATCACTCTCCGGATGTAACACAACTGGGTGATCCCTACGGAATGCACAGTCACCAAAATCCAAATCCTCATATTGGAGAGCAGGCATATGAGGCAAACTCTCCTGCCATTCGCGGCCAGCTTCTTGCCAAGCCGTGTTTACATCAGCAGCGGCTTTTTCTGCCGTCTCTATCTCTGTATCACAACACAAAAGGAAAACACATACTAGTGAGAATACAAGAAACGACAAAGAACAGTTACCTAGAGCAACAAAAGGGTTAGGCCGTGAAGGATCTTCGTTGGAGCCGTATTGGTCAAACTCCAGACTAGAACGAATGGATGAGAACCAATAATGCTCTGACGCCCCCACCTCCAAGGTACTGCCGGTCCAACGCAGCACTTCACGAAGGATCCTAACGTCCCTTTGCTGCTTATGATTGAACCCAGACGAATCACGCGTCCCTTCGCAATCCGCCACAATATGAGCCGCCAAACCAAAATGAGGAAGCCGTCTACCTTAACGGATTTTTTCCCTCTATTTTTAATGGCTGGCGGTTTTTTATCCAAAATATCCTTTCTTAATTGAATCGGATATCCTGGTTTTGGAGGGCAGTATGCAAGTTTCCACGTGATACCGCCAGGGCCTTTTGGGATGGCCACATTTTCAGATGGGTATACCAAGGAATTTCCAGAATTACCTGCTTGACCCTCTTCAACAGAAGATGACAGCAACAACTCGTCAGACTCACCTTTCTGCGGTGACTCACCACTATCAGGGTCGCTCTCCAATATCCGGCTGTCATTCTGACTATCACTGGCATCCGACATTTTCCTTTTAACTGTCACGCGACAAATTAATCCACGAAGAAGCCCAGATAAACAACATTTTTATGTGAGGGGATAAAAGCAAGCAAACCATTTCTCATACCCCAAAAAAAAAAAGAAAAAAAGAGGAGAATTAACATTATAAAGTTCAAACACAAATCGAAAATAGTACAGTAAACTCCTTTCGAAATGTGAGGAACAAGCATGCAAGTTCAGAAGCAATTTTCAAACGAACAAATACACTCATAAGTACAGTGAAAAAACACGAAATTCGTCAATTACCTGGCGTCTGATGACAAGATAAGCACTTCACAAAGTTAATGTCGAGGTAGCTTCGAAAATGGTGGAGCAGAAGAAGAAGAAGAAGAAGAATTGGAAGTATGGAACGAATCGCCTTGCACGGAAGAGGAAAAAGCACAACAAATTTTTTCGAAATTTTTTTGAAAATTATAAATGAAGAGGCGGGTAATCCCCCAAACGCCCTTTTTATACCAAGCAACTGGGTCCACCAAAAAACTTTTTAACTTCATCTGGACACGTGTGGGTTAACACTACACTTACCACACGCCGACATCTTATGGCGACTTATTTTACAAAAGCATCCCCACTTTTACAAAACTGCAGATACTTTTTGGGGGGGCTAGTTGTATGGGGGCCTATCGGTACACCGATAGGACCACCTTACGAACGTCCCCACAACGACGTCGACCGCCAGCATCTCCACGGTGCCGGTCTCACAGGACCTTACGTCCTCTGAGACATCCACCGTTAGCACCTAACGGTGCCGGTCTAACATAATCTGCAGTAGACCCACAACGAGACTGCCGGTCTATAGTGGACCCACTTGCCGGCCCTAAAGGACGCCATTTAGGCATAAATGTCCTGCCAACCGATGAGTTAACTTACTCCAAACATATAACCCATACATAAGACCTCGGGGGGACACGCGCATCAACCGGCCTAAACGTGGCCGTCAAGAAACCAACTCATCCCCTATAAATAGGAGATGAACTCACCAATAGAAGGGACAGACACAGACAAATTCACATAATCTCTCTCTCATACTCTCTCTCTCTCAAATCTCAACCCCTTTTTACTGACTTAAGCATCGGAGGGTCTTTCCCCGGACACACCCCGGGGTCAGCTCACCGTTTGTTCATCTTGACAGGTTAACACCATTGTGGCCATCAGAGACGCCACCCCAACTAGAGTTGCATAAAGGTTGCCGGAACAGTAAGTATATTATCCAACCTAATATAACTATATAAGTTAAAAGGATATTGTATATGGCTGATTGAAAGTCACATGAATTTTATCTCATTATAAAAAACTACTAAATTACCACAATATACGAAGTATGAACTTTCATGTCTATATATAGTTATGAATCTATCATTTCTCTTGTGAGATCGAGAGAGAGAGAGAGCGCGAGAGCGTGCTGCTCTATATGGATGTTTAATTTTCAGCATTATTAAAGGCTCAAACTTTTTTGCTTTAATTGTAGGGACCTATATATTTATGTTGAATAGCCGTCCAAATATATATTAGTGGAGTTTAAAAGAGTGGTGGAAATCTAATTCAGCACTAGCTAGGTAATAGTGTACGACTATATATAGTGGAGAAATGAATGTCAGGAAAGCAGCAAACAAATAAATACATAACCCACACATCACTTACAACCACACAATTTCATTGCATGCTTCAATTACATGTAGTTTTTCCAATTGGTTAATAATTCAATGGGTCAATTATGTCCCTAATAACATCCATTTGTCACCTATCAATAATATTATGGATGTAAAAGGATTAAAGAAATGAGGTATATATATGTATGGAGCAATTGCTTGTGGAATTTTGGTCAATTTTAGGAACTGGTCGATCGGGTGTGAGAGCCGATTTTTGAACATGACTTGCATCTTTCATTGGATTTCACAATCAATTTGCTGATTAGATCAGAACTGATAAAACCTGATTGACCTTGATAAAATTGATGAAATTTGTTTGACTCTGATGAGTCCGGATTAATCTCGTTAAACGATGATTGCAATTAATTTATTATACCTTAACCATTTACCCTAAAATAAGCCTTGATAAAACCTTAGAACTTAAAAAAACCGATTGGAACTTATTAACTCAATGTCTAGTTTATTAAAATATATACCCAACCTGATAAATGTTGGAAACTAATAAAATATAAGTCGTAGAGAATGCACCCTAATAATAAATTGTACATGTAGTAATAGAATTGACTTTAAAGTATGATTTTCCAACGAAATAAACCTTATAGTCTCTATGAAAACATAATCTCATTCCCAATTTTGAATTTTCTTCATATTATTCATAATTTTCACGGATAGTGATATTGAATGAGAATAGGTATTTTCGAAAAAAAAATAGAGAAATTGGATGCAAAATAGCACCGCCTTGAAAATGAATTGCATGTATTCTTTCTAATTATACATATATATTCAATTCCAAAACGGTCATTTATAGGTGGTTACCAAACAGATCCCTTTAGTGTTTTTCATTCCCATACGAAGGACAATCAATATACAATCTCCCGCCATACACATTCATACAACTTGACCGTAAGACCATGCCATATAGTTATATACTTCATCCTTTTCTTTTTAATTGCAACAATTACTAAAAATGCAAATTTTAAATTAATTGCAATAAATGTTTTCTTTCCTATTTTGAAAGTCACATATTCCTATTTATTTCTTCATCATAAGCCCCGCATTCTTTCCCTATCTGTTTCCTCTCACAATAAAATTTTGATTATGAAAATTGAAAATTTAATTGAAAAAACTCAATATATAATGAATGAGAAGTTAGGCAAAAATAATCAATACTTGAGAAAAAGAAGTGAAAAGTTAAGCAGTCCGATCCGACCAATTTTGATTGGGAAGGGAATAGCTAAAGGATTCACAACCACTCACCAAGTCACCAACAATACCTTAAAAAAGGCATGATCTCCACTCTCAAATACGGGAAACACTACCTTATTTTAATTATGAAAATGAAAAGAAAAAAACTTTCTTTAATTATTTTGCCATCCTATCCAGGTTGTTTCTCTTCCACTTACGAAAACTAACTTTACCCGACATGACCTGTTCAAAACCGCTTAATACTGACATACTCAACGGCTCAGTCCTGACAGTTATAAGCTATAATCACTAATAAAATAAGCCAACGATAACACACCCATATATATATATATATATATATATATATATGAATTTAAACACATTTTTATTCATATCATGCAAAGCAAGACTTGCTAGTTTTGCTATTTTAGATATCTATCTTTCATTATTTATACTAAGATATCAAATATACATACAACAAAGAAGAAAAATTAAAAATCACAAAAAGAGTGATATATCATAAAACATTTGCATGATATATCTGTTATATGTATATATATGATCCATTCATCCATGATGATGATATACTTCCACAAAACATTTGCATGCATGGATGTAATATCATAAAAGATGAACTTTATTAAGGTATACAATTATTTGAAGTATGATCTCATTAGTGGTTAACAACATCAACTTTAGCAGTACAAGCAAGCATCCTACTCAGCATAGACATGAGAGAAGCATAAGAGAATTCCTTTACCTTGCTAAATACCACAATACTTTTATGGCTAATATTATACTTACTATTTTTCATAATCTTCAAACTCTTATTTGGAATTTCTTTTTTATAAACTATACTAACTCTTTCTTTAACTTTTCCCAAACACTTCTTAGCCTTCTCTATTCCATCTTTTTCTTTCTCTTCTCTTCTCGTAAACGTGTAGGCAGTTCTCAAATACAATTGCCTACACGATTTACTATCCACCACCACCACACCACCACCACCACCACCGCTGCTTGGAAAGCGGCGGTCGACCACCGGTTGGATGGTGGTGGTTTTGCTTGTTATGCAGGTCGAGGACATATTTTGTGTTTGTTTGTGTTTTATGTTTTTTTTTAGGTTATGTTTTTTTTGGGGTTGATGTTTGTTATTGATATATAGTAGTGAGTTTGGGCATGTAAGATGTGTTGAAATTATAAATGGAACATGTAATATGTATTTGCCTTTTATACTATTAAAAAAAAAAAGTTGTAACTTTATATTATATGGTCATCATGGAATCATGATATATATTGGGATATATAGTGGAACGATTGCTTTATTTGGAGGTTAGTAAGGTGATGTAATGTAACATAAAATAATGTAAGGTGGATAACAAATTAAAGTAGTTTACATTCCCTACCTAGTTTATTTTATTTATATTTTAACCTAAGGGTAAGGTGTATATGTATGTAGCTTGTTAAATGCGCCACTTGTTAGTTTAACAGAAAATAGACCCTCCATCTTTTATTTAGTTTGAATGACATGGACTTTGTAGAATAGGACTTTTTGAATGTCATACAACATTGCCACTATGTAAAAAGTTGAGAAAGTTGGGCTTGATTATTGATAATCAGAGTGTAAAGTTAACATAATTACTGATAATAAAGGTGTCAACTTGTAATAATATTTAGAGTTTTTTGTCCAAAACTACCTTACTTACACAACTTTTTGCAAAAAACTACCTTACTTACAAAAGCTTGTCCAAAATTATCCTTATTAGCCAATTCCTTGTTGACCACTACCTTGTTTGTTGTTTCAGCTTTGACTTTGCTTTATTCTCGAAAATAATTAGCTCAATCAATGTTTTGGGGTCATTTTTGCGCTAAAAGGGTTAATATGAGGTCGGAATCTACAAAAAATGGTCGCATAAGCTTCTATTTGCATTACAAAAATTTTCTCGATATGCGTTCATTGGTTTGCGTGTCAAAAAAATTATCCCTATCAAGATTTTGGTGGGCCATTTTTGCCCTAAAGGATCAAATTTGAGGTCGGAATTTGCAAAAATTACCAGATTGGCCAGTAAAGGCAAAGTCAACGTCGAAATAGTGAATAAGGTAGTGGTCAACCAGAAATTTGTTAAGTAAGGTAGTTTTGGACAAACTCTTGTAAGTAAGGTAGTTTTTTTACAAAAAGTAGTGTAACTAAGATAGTTTTGGACAAAAAACCCTAATATTTATTTATTATTGATTGATGATATCATTGATATGGGTGTCAATTGTAATCTAATCCTAGCCTGTAATGTAGATGTTTAATGACAATTTTTGGGCCACCGTTAAAATTTACTAAATATCTAACATAAACTCTATTAAAATTGACTCATTACGACGGGATTGCGACGGGAATTGAAAAATCATTTACAGCCCCCTTTTCTACAATGGGGTGGTCACATTTAATTTTTACGACGAGAAAAATCATTTACAACCATTTTTCTATGACGTAATCACATTTTCACGACGGAAATTCTCATCACAAATAACTTCTTTTTTAATAGTGCTTATCATATAGTATTCTGTATAATTTTTGGTCTACAATGATTATTTTGTGAGTTTGGGACACCTAAATCATGCCCGAAAGAGATACAACATATTGGTTATGTCTTTAAACATCAAGCCTGAGTTCTTAAGCCGGTTTGAACCTCACCTCACACATTTACAATGATTTCTTAATATTTCCTTTTAAATACATGCATGTATCAACCAAATTGAATCACGGTAATTTGTAATAAGGGTTTAGTTCAAGGCCTATTAATTACCACCACATTATTTTAAAATGTAGTATATATCATCCACCAAAATTAACCTTACTACCTTTCCATTAGAGTCAAACGGGTTGAGTTTCTTTTTCTTAGACCGATCAAACTTGACCTATGGGCTATGATCACCTCTAGAATTTCACGTCTTTACATCCATTCATTTTTGAAGTGCAAAAACTTAGCTTAATTTGCTCTTTCTTCATCATCATCTACATGTGGAGAAAGGGCTGAGCTAGACCACATGTGTAAAGTGACAATATTAACGTGTAATTGTGTCATTCTTTAATTTATGAAGTCACCATTTTTGTCAATTAATTATAAGAAACCAAGATCATAGCTTTTCCCTAAAGTAGAGATCATTTTTTGACCTAAATTCTTAATTAGGTGTTACGCACTTTTGATCTCTCTTATTTGTTTTATCATTTTTAAAGTTCACTTAGTAGAGAGCAATTTTATCCCCAACTACATGTATTCCAAGCACCACCTTCATACTAATAAAACCAAGCGCTTATTTACTTCAGCTTAAATTCAGTTCAGTTTAATTCAATTCAGTTTAGTTCAGTTCAGTTTACTAATAAAGTAGAGATCATTTTTTGACCTAAATTATTGTTAATTAGGGTGTTACGCACTTTTGCTCTCTCTTATTGTTTAATCATTTTTAAAGTTCGCTTAGCAGAGAGCAATTTTATCCCCAATTACATGCTTTAATCTAAGAGCATGCATGTATGCCAAGCACCTCCTTCCTACGTTACTAATAAAACCAAGGACTTGTTTACTTCAGCTTAAATTCATTTCAGTTCAGTTCAGTTCAGTTCTGTTAAGTTCAGTTCAGTTCAGTTCAGTTCAGTTCAACTCTCTATTTCCTTCTCTTATAAAATATTACTTTCAGCTGTATACAGTTCAATTTAGTTTAGTTCAATTAAGTTCGATTCAGTTCAATTCAATTCAACTGTATTCAGTTAAAGTAAACGAGCATGAAGAACTTAAAAAAAAAAAAAAAAAAAAAGCAAAATCACTATCTTTTCTTATTGACCAAAGATGTCAATTTCTCTTTAACAATCAATGTAATGGATGGATTGGAATACTCTTACCCTCTTATCTAAAAATTAAAGATTTTCTCATTTTCTTATGGTTAGCTACGTTTTTTGTAAATATTATACTCCATCCCTCCCAAAAACTGATTCATTTTGACCAAAAATCCCTTACAATTTTGGTCACAATATTGGTCAAAGTGGAGAATTTTTTTGGGACGAAGGGAAAATAAAAATTGACATTATTATAGTAATCGACTAGTTGTTAAGGCA
The DNA here is from genome assembly GCA_951394345.1 of Salicornia ramosissima. NCBI lineage: Eukaryota > Viridiplantae > Streptophyta > Magnoliopsida > Caryophyllales > Amaranthaceae > Salicornia > Salicornia ramosissima. The sequence continues at coordinate 6,707,869 of OX596235.1, read as the reverse complement.
AATCCAAAAACAACCTACTAGACTATATTTTTTCTTATATTTTAGTACAAGTACTAATTAATTTAAAAGATTATATTATTATGAATAATTTCAAGATTTTTAGGCCTTTTTTGTTTCTTTATTAGGACTTAGGAGGACTATATATACTCCAAATCGCTAGAAACTAGACTATGATTGTATTTAGAAATTTTTCAATCAATAAAACTTCTCTTCTCCTCTGCCTATGGATGTAGTCAACACGTCATCAGTGATATAAGTAAATTTCGTGTTTATTCTTGTTAGTAGTTATTATAACATAAACTCATGTTATAAAGGAGCAAAAATTATATCTCACACCTTGATATATGTATACTCAATTAAAAATAAATGAGCAATGTAGAAAACTAAATAATGAGTATTTTAAAGTAATTTTATAAATTAAACTGTATATTAAATAAGTAAAATAATCATTATATAAGCAAAACATAAACATAGGTGTATGTAGACCAGAGTGTATGTATTATTATATATTATATTAAACGGATATTGGAGTTTCAATGTTTTACTAGTAAGCCTTCCTTCTCCCTCCATAGTGCTCCACCATGTGCTCCGAAGAGTTTTTTTTTGGATTATTTGATGAATGTTATCTTTTTCTTCATTTGCACCTTTTCCGTTTTTTTTTAAAAAATGATTAAATTAGCATTAGAATTTTGGTCTAGGTGGTTTGTGACTTTGTGAGCATATAAGAAAATTTTTCTCCTTTTGTAGAAATACAAAAGGCTTCGGTAAACATTTGTAGCGAGCATTTGAAGAGCAAGTAATGTGTGCATGGCATGATGGCAGCATGGTTTAATCTAAGAGTAAGGAATTCTTTAGTCTATATACACAATCATCTATAAAGTAATTAAGTTGGTCACGAGAATTGACAAACGGGCCTGTGCCGCGCCCCCCACGGGGGAGTGTAAGTCCACTTTACAAGACAAAGGAGGTTGGTTTCACCTCAAATCCATATGTTAGTAAGGGGAGTAACCCCTAAGACATATAAAGTGGAGACAACTTTATTATTTTTTCCATGTGATATTTATTCCCAAATGTGAATGGGCTCAACACTCTTCCTCACATGTGAGTTGTGCATAATCTTGACCCAGATCAATCCAAACACAATCTAGGCTATGATACCATGCCAAACGGGCCTGGGCCGCGCCCACCACGGGGGAGTGCAAGTCCACTTTACATGACAAAGGAGGTTCCACCTCAAAACCATATGGTAGTAAGGGGAGTAATCCCTAAGACATATAAAGTGGAGACATCTTTATTATTTTTCCGATGTGGGATTTATTCTCAACAACAACCATTCAATTGCACTTGCTAAAACATATTTTTTTTCTTCTTCTTCTTCTTGCGGTATCACTTTATTTGTTAAACTTAGCACATTTTCCTCTCACAAAAAGATTTTAAATATAGCAAACAAAGTGAAACAGATGGAATATTTTAAAAAGTAATTTAACATCAATATAATCTACCAATGAAATCTGCTATTGAAGGTAGTAATGGGTGAAAGCCATCAAATTTAGGTATTGTTGGTTGTCATAATAATTTATGGAAGATTTATTCGATGTATTGTTAAACTTCAGTTCAGCTGACTTCAGCCAATTTCGGTTTGGTTCAATTCAGCTGAATTCAACCAATTTCGGTTTGGTTCAATTCAACTGAATTCAGCCAACTTCGATCAGTTTGGTTCAGTTCAACTGACTTCAGCCAACTTCAGTTCGATTCAGTTCAATCTTTAGCTCTCAATCTTCAATTATATAATTACTAGTCTTGTATGCACGCTTTGTGTACGGTGATATTTTAAATGTATATTTTAATTTGTCTAAACAAATTAAAAAAAATGAATGTTTTTTGTTCAAAAATTTGAAATATTTTTCAAGTTTATACTCATTCACATAATCTTAAAGTCATAAATAAACTTTTCCCATTTCATCGTACCATCTCACAACAATGAACAAAACAAAAATTATATTTACTACTTCATCCGTTTTTTTAGTTGTTACACTTTTGGAATATATGTGAGAGTAAAATAATAAAGTGTAACAACTAAAAAAAACGGAGGAAGTATATTAGGTGGGCTATCAAATTTATATAATAATCAAAAGCTAAAATTTTATATGACAAATTATATCAATATGGATGTCTAGTTATAGAGAATTTAAAAATGTGAATTTAGATGTTTTTATTTTATTTTTACAAATTTTACATTTTGTAATATTTTCATTTTCAAAAAGTTCAAAAAATATAATAACTTTCCTAAATAATTATGAGTGGTGTTAATTGAATTTTTAAATTTTTTTGGGGGTAATATGGACATTTCATGGGTGGACACCATTACTCCCCTCGACTTATATAATAGAGATAATTTTTTGCGAATGCAATAATCTTTCTTTTATTCAATTGAGCCAATCACAATTGATCAATTCAAGACAAAATTGAGCTTCTCCAAAATCACAATCTTTTATTCAATTTGTTGCGATAAATTTGTTGCAAATGCACTCTTCAATAAAATTGTTTCATACAGAAAACACCCAAAACGAAATACGTAACTAACAAATTAAATGAAAACAAAGGTGTATATATACCTCAAGAAACATGATATGATATACAAAAAGTAAACTAAGCTAAATGTTCAAAGACATAACATTAATACACAAACCAACACATGCTTAGATCAGCAGGTAAGGGGTTGTTCTAGCTTAATCAAGGTCTCGAATTCGAGCCTTGAGAGCGCAACAGTTTGTGTTGGAAGAGCTTTCCCCCCGGCCAATTGGGGCCTGCCCCTGCTCGAATCCGAAATAGTCGGATCCAAATGAATTTTGGAAATCGGATAAGGACCCCTTAAATAAAAACATTAATACACAAGAATAAGCAAACTAATTAACATGAGATCGATCATCCTATTTGCGGCCTCCAAAACGCCTTTCTCTTTTCTGAAAACAAAGCAATGCTTCAACAAACTGATCTTCCCCAAAATCAGGCCAAAGTGTTTGACAAAAGTAGAGCTCAGAGTAAGCTAACTGCCATAACAAGTAGTTGCTAATTCGAAGTTCACCACTTGTTCGAATGAGCAAATCCGGGCTTGGAATGCTCGTAATCTTCGTCTGCAACTCTTGCTCGACTACTTCCTCACTCACATCTTCTGGTTCAATCTGCCCATTTCTTACTTTCCTGCTTATGTTTTGGCAAGCCTGTACGATGTCGTTTTTACCACTGTAACTCACAGCAAAGATTGCTTGTGATTTTGTATTGTGTTTGGTTGCTTCTTTTGTGTGTTCCATCACTTCCTGTAAGGATGTAGGGAACAACGATGTATCTCCTATTGTCGAGATTCGTATTCCTTGCCTGTTCCATCATTTTTTTATTTATTATTAATCGCCAATATCAAATGTGGAAATTAAAAGGTCTTAGAGCATCCACAATAGTTGATGGTAAGGATTAGCTTGTAACTTTTAGGCCCACTGTTTTTTTTGTTTTTTTTTTTTGCCATTTTTAAAAATTATTATATTAAATACAAGTTATATATGCTATATTAAAAAATTAAAAAAAATAAAAATAGCATGTGGGGTCAATTTCAAGCTACAAGGGTTGTAGTTTGTCCTTGTAGGTGGTTGTAGCCTGAAAAATACGTAGCTAAAAAAATGACATAGCAAACAAAGCTACAAGGTTTGTAGTCCAGCATTGTGAATGCTCTTATATCATACAATTGATTTGTTTTCATACATACCTATTGAAGTTGTCGAGTTCTTCCACCAACATTTTCTCGAACCTCCAGATTAGAAAATCAACTTCTGCCTGTAATGTAATTTTATTAATCCATTCTCATGTGGCTGGTAATACCATTAGCTCAAGGTTACTCTGCTTAAAAAAAGTAATTCAATTGTATATGAATATGTTGAGTTACTCAAACAAGTGTGCGCTCCATGTCATAGGTTTGACGACTAGAATTAATATTTTGCTCATTTAATATGCACTACAGAAATTTAATGAGCAATCTGAAGTAATTTCATAAGCAAAATGTACCTCACTTTCCACATTCATTTGTATATCACATGACTATATATTTTTTTTAGTGTTGATCTTAATTAATATAGTTTAGAATGTATGTCTCTAATTAATAGCAATAATCAATAATCAATCACATTTATCATACTAAGCTAAGTAATGACTTATGAGATTTACTCATAAAAAAACCGAGGAGAGAATAACTAACTTTGGAGCGACGCCAATTTTCAGAGGAAAACAAGAAAAATGTGGCAACTTGGATACCCCATTTAGCACACAAGCCCATAACTTCAACCAATGCTTTGACCCCAGCATCATGGCCCACATCAGGCCCATGACCTCTATCCTCAGCCCATCTTCTGTTACCATCCAATATTAGCGCCACGTGTCTTGGCAAACGCTCTTGCCGTAGATCCGCCGGAAGTGTAGACTTTCGGAAATTTTCATCGCCAATTGCCGAGCTGGTGGAGAATGAGAAGTGGTGGGCCCAGAAATAAGAAGTATGATTAAGAAAATAATGATCATGATTAAGGTGATAAGATGAACGATTAAGAGTAGCAGCTATAATTCTTGAGATCTTCATTTTTCAAAGTTTGACTTTTTGAAACTGATACTTCAAGAAGTACTGTATCCTTATGTGGGTTTGAATTGCAAGCATAGAGTGAAGAATCATCATGGAAATATAATCTTTATTATAAATGGAGCAGAGCAAAGGTGTCCCCACTATAAGGAAAGATTATTTTGTGACCGAATTTAACGACCGATAGGAACAATAGGCGCTAAAATCATTTTAGCGACTACTGCACACTGGTGGACGCATTTATTAAAATACCTATTATATTTAAATAACTAAAATGTGAGCTTTGTATACATTGGGTTACCAAATATTATGTGATCCCTTTTCTTTAAAAAAAAAAAAATCTCCGATATTTATTATTTGCAATAAGCCAATAATACTCCACTTTACACGGATTCCAAAATAAAATTTTAGCTTAATATCTTTAATTGCGTATTTATAAAAATTATAACAATATGTTTTGTGTGATTGTAAGGCTCAAATCTTAGTCAAAATATATAACATGAATAATGTATAAAATTAGGAAAAATTGCCAAGAATAAGCCAACCTAACAATGTTCGCTTAAATGATAACAATGTTCGCTTATTTCTGAATTTTCAAAAGGTTGACTTATTTGTAGAAGATCGGCCAAAAATTGACTTATTCTTAACAATTTTTCCAAAAAAAATATTGTTGCAAATAATATGTAACAAAGGTACTAGTGTACTAGGTAATATTTGAATTCATAACTTGGATATTCCATTTAGCACACAGGCCCATAACTTCAACCATGGTTTCAGCCCATCTCATATTCCCATCCACTACAAGTGCCACCTGTCTTGGTATCATCTCGATTTGGGCCGAGAACAAGAAGTGGGATTAAGAAAATAATGATCATGACTAAGGTGATAAGATCAGCGATTAAGAGTAGTCGGTAAAATCTTGAAATGATCATTATTCAAATTTTGACTTTGAAATCAAATTTTTTAAGGGACCACCATGATAGTTGTGGTGGTGGTTGTTGTAGTCGTGCTCCAATAGCGTGGTGTCCGCTGCTGTTGGTTTAATAATAGTGGAACAATATTAAGCCATCCAGTAAGAATATGGCTAAAGTATTGGCCCATGATTTTTTTTTTTTTTTTAACTACTTGCCGTACTGGGTATCTCTAATTCTCTACAAAGGAAATTTCCATTCTTTCTCAAAGTGAACTAATTTTTTTATATATTTTTTTAAAAAAATATTGTCTTCAAAAAAAATCTGAATAAATTCTCAAAATGGAAAAGCTCGACCACAGTGGGAGTCGAACCCACGACCTTTTGATCCGAAGTCAAACGCGCTAATCCACTGCGCTATGCGGTCAGTTGTTTACTGTTTTGCGAACGTACAACAATATATATATATTTTCTTTGGTACTCCGTAGAATACAACAATATATGTATTAGGTCGGATAAATATTTCATGTTGTTTGTTTTGAGTGACTGAAAAAAAAAGTATTTTTGTTGAATTAAATTTAAAATCTTTTATTCTCTTTTATTTTTTTAAAGTTATATGCAATAATTTAATTTAAGAGTGACATTTGAAGAAAAGAAGATAAAAAGTAAAATAATATTCTCGTGAAAAATTGGGTATTTAAAGACAGTTTAAACTCCCATCTTAATTTAAATCCTTTTGACATCCTTAACCCGGACCTTACAGTTGATCATTTTATTTCTCATGGTCAATGGGATATCAACGCCCTCTCTGATGTCCTACCTCTGCATATTTGTCGTATCATCAAGGTATCTCTCTTCCTTCTACACCTACTCTTGATGAGCCATGTTGGGGTTTTTTTTCCAATGGATGCTTTACTATTAAGTCCGCCACCTGGCTAACCCATGGCATTCTCGCTTACTCCCCTCCCCCAAATGGGATTTCCATTGGATCTGGAAATTGGATATTAACCCAAAACTTAGATATTTGCTTGGCAATTTTTGCATAACGGCCTCCAGGTACGTCAAAATCTAGTTGTTCATGGGCTCTCCATTTCTCCTCTCTGCCCACTATGTCATATGTCTGATGAATCTCAAGATCACCTCTTCTTACATTGTCCTGTCACGATCCCTGTTTGGTCCTACTGCCAGTCTATTAGATGGATTTCTGCACTTCCGACTAACCCTTCTCTCCATTCGTTGTTAGCTTACTTACATAACAATCATCATCCCTCAATTGTTAAAATTTTGAACCTTTTATGGAGTATTTGGCAATTTCGTAATAATTTGATTTTCAATAATAAGCCCTTCAATGCTATCTCTGTGTTTGCTCAGGCTCGATCTGCGCTATTTTCAAGAATGGAAGGCTCGTCTTTCCTTAGATAACATTTCTTCAATTTACCATTCAGATCTTCCTCGGTCTCATCACCATCCTCCTTCTACTTCTGTCAAATGGTCCCCTCCAAACCCAGGTAGGATTAAGCTAAATTTTGATTGTTCATTTATTAATAATTCTACGTCCGCTAGTGCTGTCATTTGAGATCACCTTGGTAATTGCATTGCTGCTCAGGCCTACTTTCTTGGTAATACCTCTCCGTTGGTAGCTGAAGCTACAGCTCTTCGTAATGGTCTCCTTCTTGCTCGCCAGCATAACTTTTCTTCTATTTTTATGGAAGGAGACAACTTAACAATTATTAGTGTTTTGCAGGGTAAGTTCAGCTGTCCCTGGAAGATCCACGTCCTCATGGAAGATATCCAGACTATTCTTAGAGACTTTAGTGTCGCTTCTTCAAGGCATATATACCGGGAAAGCAACCAAACTGCGGATTATATTGAGTCACTCGGGCACTGGACCCCTACGCCCATTGGTATTGATCCTTTTATGGATGCGAAATTCTCATTTTTTTTAGCTATTGATAGATCATGATTTTTCTTCGAGAGGAAGAGATCTTGATTCCTCCTTATTTACCTTTTCTTCCAAAAAAAAAAGCAGAAATAATACTTACATCATCAAATTAGTATAAAAGTTTTAAAAACAATCACAAATATGAGTGAGGGTAAATTCTTTGACATTATAAACAATCAAATTAGTATATGTATGTTTAGATTTCGATCTATATATACAATATATTAACATGTGTTTCTCAAAGAAGGCTTATCGGAACATTATGTGGAGAAGGTTAAAGTCCAAAAAATCCACAAGAAAGTGGAGATGCGGGGTATCGATCCCCGTACCTCTCGCATGCTAAGCGAGCGCTCTACCATCTGAGCTACATCCCCCTGATGTTTTTTCAAAATGCATTCACTGTTTTTCATAATGCGTTAATTGTTTTTACTTCAAGAATGGACAGTACAAACGGAAGGCATAGACTAAGGTACGATAGAAACACTTTTTTTTTTTGACAAGTTGATAAAATTTATTCATAAATAATCATACGGTATCTATATTGGACATGAATACATAATTCAAGAAGATTTAATATACGGAAACAAAATTCACATTCAATACAATTAAAGAAAAGCATACTCGAGCGCAGCTCCTGGAGGGTAGATTCAATAATGAAACACCTCGTTAATTTCATGAGGCGGAATAAATCCAAACTTCCCTCTTTAATTACTTTTCCTTCCAAAAAAAACCTTATATGACAGATCATGTGTATTTTTTTGAGTTATAATTACATTTATATAATTGTGCGTGTGGCTATATATTTTTACATACATAATTTTTTGACTTAATAATTACGTCTATCATCTACATAAAGTTACATAATACTGTATCTGTTTCTTATTATTTACAATAATGTGATATAAATTAAAAATAAAAAATGTCTAATGGATGCAAATTATAATTATAAGAAATATAGGTAGTATAAAAAAATAATTCACAAATATTATCATGAATTCATGGGTCATTATAATATGAAAAATTGCCACTTAGTTGTGCTTACAGCTAAATAATTGTGTCATTTTGCAACTTATATAATCACATAAGTTTTTTTTATTGTTGCAATTTACAGTCACGTAATCCCATTATATAATTAAATTACAACCGAATCTCATTTATTGATCAATTTAAAAAATATGAAGTGAAGTGTGATGCTATAAAAATCTTTTAAAAATAATGAACAATAAAGTTACACTTTGTTTGAGTTCGTTACAAAAATGACTTTTGGTTGTAATTTAATTACTTAATGAAACTTCCCCTTGAAAAAAAATTTAAAACAAAAAAAAAATTACTTAATGAAACTAAGTGGCAATAAATTGTAAAAATAAACCTGAACGACTGTAAGTCTCAAAATCGCTGCAAGTGACAATTTATCTTATAATTTATGAATAAAAAAAGTACAAGGACACAAATTAATTAAAAACCCCACAATAATTAGGTAAATCAACATTTTCTCACTAAATTTTCCTCCTAAAAAACCTAATACCCATCCCTTGTACCTAATTCAACGTTCTCCCATTCTTTCCCCATGCACACAATCTCTCCCTAGCTTGACTCATCAACCAAACAACAAAATTCAATCTATTCTAGTTTTATTCTAGATCAATATCAAACATTATTCATCCAAAATAATAACAACATTTTACTCAAATGACATTTTTACTTTATGAACATCATTCACATAAAGTTTCCCAAACAATAATAATATCTTCATTATTATTATTATTATTATTATTAATCAATCAAAACAATGAACAACGAAATAATAGAATCATCCATGAAAGTAATAGCTTCATGGGACTACGAAGCATCCGATATCTCCCCGAACACCTCCCTCTTCAACCACCATAGCCGTGAAGAAGTCCTCGAATTCATGCGCGCCATTAAAGACCTTTATGCCAACCTTCAATTCTTCACCAACTCCTCTAATAACTCCCATCTTTCTCACAAGAAACTTGCCTCTTCTCAAAACCTCCTTCGTGTTTCCAAGAAACGCCTTACCACCGAATTCTATTCTCTTCTTAAGGCCAACACGAAACACCAATTCGATCATCACATCGTTGACAACACCAACAACAACACCAACAACACCAACAACAACACCAGCAAAACCAACAACAACACCAACGATGATGATAATGATGATGATGATTCGGAGGAGGCAACCGGGAACCACGCAGTGTTCACAGTGTCGGACACCAAGTCATTCGACCATTCGACAACGGAGGAAGCATCAACAATGGCTGATCTTAAGTTGATTGCGGATTGTATGATGAGTTCGGGTTTTGGAAAGAAATGTCTTAAGATATATAAGCTTACTAGGAGATCTTTTGTTGAGGATGTACTTCTTAAGCTTGGTGCACGTAAATTGAAGAAATCACACGTTCAAAAGTTAGATTGGGACACTATTGATTCAAAGATTTGTAAATGGTTGAAATCGGCCACTATTTGTGTTAGGGTTTTTTCTCATGAGAAGATTCTTTGTGACCATCTTTTCTCTTCTTGTACACTGTCATCCGTTACGGAATCTTGTTTTTCTGAGGTTTGTAAAGAGGCTGCCCTAATTTTGTTACGAATCCCTGGAAAGCTTTCCAAGCACGTCACCAAAAAATCCCCTGAGAAGATCTTCAAGTACCTTAAACTCTACGAGGAGATTCTCGACCTGTCGTCTGACATTGATAGAATCTTCTCGTCCGAGCTGACCTCGCCTGTTCGGGCACAGGCGAGGTCATCTCTGGGGAGAGTGTCAGATGTCATTAAGGCTATGCTGGCCGATTTCGAGGGTTCGATTAATAAGGATGCCTCGAAGGAGGCGGTCCCTGGAGGCGGGGCCCACCCCCTGACTAAAAATGTGATGAGCTATCTAGCCAATTTAGCTCATCACGCTTCTGCGCTGGATAAGATTATGGTGGACTATCCAGTTAGCCTGCAGCCGCCGTTACCCGAAAGTTATTTCGAAGGAGAAAAATTATCGTCCCCCGTGGCGTTACATTTGGCTTGGTTGATATTGGTATTACTTGGTAAATTAGATAACAAGTCGGAGCTATACAAAGACATGGCTCTTTCTTACCTATTTTTAGCAAACAATTTACAATACGTGGTTAGAAAAGTAAAGTCAACTAAATTATATAACGTGTTAGGGGAAAAATGGATATCTAAACACAAGTCAAAGGTGATACAATACGCTGCAAACTACGAAAGGATGGGGTGGGGTAGGGTGATATCAACGGTACCAAAAGATCTAACGGTGGAGATACCACTTGATAAAGTGAAGGAAAGTTTTAAGAGATTTAACGCTGATTTTGAGGAGGAGTACCGTAAGCAGGTGGACTGGGTAGTACAAGATCCAAAATTAAGAGACGAGATGAAAGCTTCAATAGCAAGGAAAGTAGACGCGAGATATAGGAAGATGTATGATAAGTATAAGGTGATTTTAGCAAAGAGTAGAGAGAGAGGGAAGATTGATTCAGTGGTCAAGTTTACCCCTGAAGATTTAGAAAATTACTTGTCTGACCTACTTGAAGGTAGTGAGGATGATGAAGTTAATAATAATAATAATAATAATAATAATAATAAAGAAAGAGGTGAAACGACGTCGCATGAAGGGAAAGAGAACCCTGTTTTACAAAGACGAAGTAGACGTCTTCTTTTGTTGGTTCGTCAACATCATCAACAGTAAATGGACGGAGTTTCATACTTGCTAATGTATAATTTTTCAATTTCATCTCAATCACATCATCACACGTAAGTTAAGTATGAAGTATGTAACTTCTTTTTAGGCTATACGAATTATATTGAAGTACTCATGTTATTATATATAGTGTGTATTTGTATTAATTTTTTAAAAAATTATGTAAAACATATAGGTTTATGATTGATTACACCCATAAACATAATGTGTATGAAAATGCATAGTACTTCTTTATTAGGGTCGAAAAAACGACCAGCAAACTTAAAATAATTTAGTTTGTAATTAGATCTGACTTTTTAGATAAAAATAAACAACTGTATATTGTTTTAATGTAACATTGATTCATTTTAATTTTTTGGATTTATCTAAATTAATTTCGGATTTTTAATTAAATTTTTTAATTATCATAATCTAAAATTAGTTTAGTTGAATCCAAAAATATTAAAAATGAATTAATATTACCAAAAAAAATAACTTAAATGTATATTATTATTTACAATAAAAGTCAAATCTAATTATCAAAATCAACTTAATTAACATGAAAAATCAACGGTCGAAATTATTTTGACTTTGGTGGTCGTTTTTTCGACGAGCATAGAAGAATTTTTAGCTTTATTAGGTGGTAGTTTGATAGGAAATAGTGCAATCTGTAGCATACTAGCATTACTGGAAGACGAAAGACAACAAAATTAACGTAGAATTTCACACCAATCAACTTTGCATGTATATATTCATGATTTTTGAGTTGTTATTTGTTAAGCACTCTTCATTAACTATTGAATTATTCTCAGTGCTATACATAAGTATTATCATATTTCCAGTGGTATACCTGAGTGTTAAAAAAATCCCATAAATATATACTTAGGTTGCTAATATAATTTAAAGTAACACCTCTAAATATTTACGGCCAATTAACCACCATTAATCAATCATGAGTTAGCTATAGTTAGTGTAGTTTGGGAGAAAAATTAAAAATTAAATAAAAAATACAATACATTAACTTTTTAAAATTATTCAATTACCACTAACACCGCTTTCTTATGATGACAGGTGTAAAAATTTAATATATTGTATTTTTTTGTTTAAATTTTAATTTTTTCCTCAAAATAAATTGATTATAGTTAACTAGGTACTGATTAATGATGGTTAATAATTATGAGAATAGGGCAAACAACCCTTAGAGGTCTTACTTGAATTATATCATCAACCTAACCATATTTTAGGGATTTTTTAAAACACATATATACCATTGAGAATATACTAATACACACATATATCACTGGGAATAATCCTTAATTATTTTAATATGGCAAGTTCATACAGATTTCTTTGGTACATCAATGGTGTCCCTGGCTTCATGTATATGTGATTAATGAGCATATTTTTTATTGTTAATTATAGATTAATTATTTAAAATTTGGATTTTTTATGTATCACAAGTGTTTCGACAAGTTTTGGCTCCTCCGTAAATTGATGATCCAAGGTGCACTAGTAAAAAAAAGACTTATTGTAACGGGCAAAAAGGGCTTATTGTAACGGACAGTGATAGTTACAAAAAGTAGACCTTTTGTAACGGGCCTGACTTAGGCCCGTTACAATAAGTGTACTTTTTGTAACGGTCAATAATAAAACCCGTTACAAAAAGTGGACTTTTTGTAACGGGCAGAGGCAATGCCTGTTACAATATGTGGACTTATTGTAACAAGCATGGCCCATGCCCGTTACAAAAAGTAGTAATTTTTTTTGAAAAAAAATATACATACCACCCCCTCACCCCCCTCCCTGCTGCCCCCATGCCCCTCCCTACACCCACCCTGCCCCCCTGGTGCCCACTCCCTGCCCCACTCCATACACCCACCCTACCCCCTGCTGCCCACTCCTACCCCCCTCCCTACACCCACCCTACCCCTCTACTGCCCCGTCCCTACACCCCCTCCCTACCCCCTGCTGCCCCCCCTCCCAGCACCCCCTGCTGCCCCCCCTCCATGTTGCCCCCTCCCTGGTGCCCCCCACCCCAGCCCCTACAGACCCCCAGCCCCACCCCCCTACAGTCAATCACAAAAACAAAACAAAAAAAGCATTAAGGTACAAAAAAAAAATTCAAGCCAATCACATAAACAAAAAAAAAGGTAAAAAAAAACCCAACTATGACATTACAAAGCATATTATATGCAAGTTCGATACTATCACAAAGCAACAAACGAATGCATTGATTCTACCAAAAAAAAACTAAAGCATCGTGGTAAATGTGGTAGTGGAGTTGAGATTAGTTGTTGTGGTTCACTCTTCAACGACCCAACCATCTGTGAGAAAAGAATCCTGTAAAAAGCAAGGCATGACAATTAATGGGTATTCTAAAATTGCATGTGTTTTGGGAGTTTTCGTACCCATCTTCGCACCAACCAACGTAGTTCATTTTTTTAATTTCACACATGTCCTATAACGTTCATGAAAGCATTATACAACTTATTTGCATGATTTTGGGAAAAAAATAAGGCGTTTTGGAACAAAAAAACAAGGCAAATAGATAGGTCATTTATGGCTAATTTTGGGTGTTTTCGTTCCCGTTTTCGCACCTACCAACCTAGTTCATGTTTTTAAGGTTCAAACATGTCATATAACATTCATGTCAGCATTATATAACTTATTTGCATGATTTTGGACAAAAATATGAGGTTTTAGAACTAAAACAAGGCAAATAGATCATTTTTGAGCGTTTTCATGGCCATCTTCCAACCATTCAACCTGTTTAATATTTTTCCATTTTATCCATGTCCTATAATATTCATATAAGCATTATATAACTTATTTGCATGATTTTGGGCAATAGTATGACATTTTGAAACAAAAACAAGGCAAATAGATCATTTTTGGCTATTTTTGTGTGTTTTCATTCCCATCTTCCTACCAATCAAACTACTTCATCTGTTTAAGGTTTATTCACTTCCTATAACATTCATGTTTGCATGATGATAAACAAAAATAGGGCATTTCTGAACTAAAGTTATGCATTAAAATCACACTACTTGTCCACTCATATATATTCAAACAGTTCTCTTTTTTTTGCCAAACATAAATACCAATAAATAATGGCATACCACACAAACATGTCTCACCCTTGGATTATCATTAAACAAGGATCAAAGGCAACTAATCAAGTACCAAGGGGAAAAATTAGGGTTTATAATTTGAAGTAAAAGCTATAATTTTTTATTCACATACAAAAATCTAAAATAATCAATGCTATGACAAGAATGATTGCCTTGTTTTTGTTCAAAGGCCTCTTCACACCTAAATCAAATACATTAAAGGAAGACTCTAAATGGAGCTATGAATGTAAACTATGAATCTAAATTCTCAGATAAAGAAAATAACCTTGTTGATTGAAGGAAATACCTTCATATCTATCTGTGCTTTGTCTCTTTAATGAAATGATCTGACATTGGCCTTTAAAAAAATGAAATCAACAATTTTAGTTTTTTATTTTAATTAATCTTAAAATAATACAAAACTATAGTAAGAAACTAAAAATAAATTAACTGACATACACCCAAACCAAACCTTTTTTTCCAAAACAATACCTCATAGGCATTGTAGGATTGAAATACCTTGAATTCAATGGCTCAAACATACCATTTCCCACCAAATGTGCTCAAACATTATAAATTACAAACATAATTCCATAAATAATAGTAGTATTATTGCAAAATTTAATCCCAACAAAATTTAATTAAACATCAAACTCACCACCACCATCTCTAGAAACATTCTCAAGCTAGAAACAACAAACTCATTTAAGAAGTCTAGACTTTTATCACACCACTACATACTTGTAGACCGGAGATACTCATAGATTTTGAGACAATCATCAAATCAACATATCATAGAGAATGTAAAAGAAGTAAAGATACCAGCAAGCTCAAGCTAGGACAAAGCATGCACTTTGGCCCTCCTCGATTGGTGGTCATGAATGTGGTCTGCACAAGGAAATGAACGGTGAGCTAACCCTGTGGTGTTTTCGGGGAAAGACCCTCCGATGCTTAAGTCAACAAGGGGATTCAATTCAAGAGAGAGAGAGAGATAGAGTATTTTGTGAGTGCGTGAAAGATTGTGTACATTGTAATAGTGAGATCATCTCCTATTTATAGGAAATGTTGTAGTGGCCTGTCGGTCGGTTCAAGGCCACCATAGACACATGTCCTCTTGGAGCTGGCTAATGCCATCATGCACGTAGAGTTAGTTACAAACTTGAGTGGGTCGTTGGATAGATGGATGCCACTTGTACGATCATCTCTTTTTTAGTTAGTTTGTTTGTTAGAGAGTGGGGTTCGTGTACTTAAGCAGTACCCTAAATGGGCACCACGTACGACACTGGGGTCCACTACTCTAAATTCTCTTTGGTTCTTCTCTGCCTCCGGCTTGGGCCGGCGACTTTTAGGTCCGTCATCTATAGGATGACGTCCTTAGCGTTAGCTGTGTATTGGTCGCTTGTTAGCAGTCTTGTTTCTTGTGAGCCGGCACCTCCTGGTGACGGCATTCAGAACCTTTAATTTAGACATCTTGACAGGAACGTTAGTAGGGCGGTCCTGCCGGTATACCGGTAGGCCCTCATACAACAAGATTGATGTATCTATTGTATTTAGTAAATGTACTTGTTATAGCTACTTGATGTATTTAACCTTACAATAAATTAACGTACTTGGATTGTAATATATATTCAATGTATTTATAGTTCACAGTCAATGTAAATATATCTTGTATATGATGTATCTATACCCTTCTTTCCTTCTCACAATAATAGTCTTTCTCACTGGAACACAACCCTTTATATTCAGATATAACATTTTGATCGTGAAATTCTCTATATTATGCACCAAAAGGGTACACTACGTGTGATCATTAATGATGTTTTTGTAAATACTGACAACTTTGTTTTTAAAAACCACGTGTTACCTTTTAACCATATAATATATATCCCTTTTAAATATCTAATGTAACTCTTTTATTTGGTTTTCAATAGTTTTTAGCATTTTTGTGAATTGTGGCCAAGCTGAAAACCACAAAGTTGCTACACTAGCTAAAAAGTGCTGAAAATAAATGGGGTACACCAGACCTATAAAAGGGCACATACAATAGATGTCAAAGTGGTACGCATAGTTTTAAGATCTAATTAAAGTTATCTGTATTTTCAAAAATGTCATTAATGATCGAACACATGCGTACCCCTTTTGGTGTCTAATATAGCAATTTTAGACTGGAAACTGGTTTATGTGACCTTGTTCATACACAAACTCATATTCAATGCAATTATTATCAGATGCAATTTATTACTTATATTTTTAAATACGAGTAATGTATTTTTAATTACTATGGTATTTACATAAATTGCAATTGCTAAATAAATGTCAACTTACATACAAGATTTCAATTTTAGTTTATTTGACTACCAAATAACAATTAAATTTAACATTCTATAAATGGATAACGTGCATAAGAAAACTATCAATAATTCTATCACTATCACATCCCTCATATGTATTAATCCAAATGTTTATCTCTAGTATTATCTTTCAATCTTTCATTCATCCTATACTCTATGCATTAAAAGTTCCAACATAATAAATTGTCGTCTTCCCCCCACACCCCCAAAAAAAGGTAGGAGAATAAATTAAAGGACCACCTCAAGAATATATGAGAAAGAGAATTAATAATAACCGACTTTTTAGCTTGATTAGGTATGGTTAGTGATTTGTGAATTTTTTAGATCTTGACTCCATTTATACGTGTTAGGTTCTTCTCCATTTCTTTGTCTCCATTTCTTATTTTAAGAACATAACACCTCATTTAAGATTAAAATAAAAATCTAAAAAACCCATCTATTTCCCCTTGGCACATCTTCAACCATTGATTGAGGAAATGGATTCTTCAGAAAATGGACTCTACATTTCTTGTAAAAAAATGGAGAGGATCTTGACTCCATACAATGAACCAAAAAATAAAAGACAAAATCTTAAATGAGAAGGCACACAATTATTTATTTTAAGGCGAGTTTAAGTTACTTTATCTAAAAGTGTTTGCAGTCATCTAGATCATAAAAATAATCATATAAAATAAAAATGAAAAATTCATATGAATAATCTCTACTATTGGAGGTCTTTCAATATTAATCCCAACTATTAGTTATTACAATATAATCCAAACTATGGGGGTTGTTTTATTTTATTAGTCCATTGACTTAGTTAATCTATTGTAATCAGTCACCAATTCTAAAAGTAATCGTTATCTTCCCTCTTCTCCTATTTATTGTACTTGACTATATCTTTCTCCCTTTCTACGAAGGAAATCAGAGCCGGCCAAAAGTTAGTATGGACTAATATCTTAAAATTACCCTCATAATTTGGATTATAGTGTAATAACCTATAGTTAGGATTAATATTAAACGACCTCCGATAGTTGGGATTATTCATATGAATTTTTCCTAAACCCGTGTTAAATTTTTAAAAACAAACTATTCGACATTCATGTCTTAAAAATTTATGGATCATGTTCTAAAATTAAAAATTGGGCCTTAATATTTTATTAGACAATATACATTCATTTCCATAACCTATTCATATTCCATTATAATTTCATTTTTCAATCTTGACGAGACACTTTTTATCTAATTATAAATTTAACTATACATTTGTATAAATTATAAAAATCGAATATCAATAAATTATGTATTGAGTTGAATCATATGAGATCCAATATACTTGATTTTCTTTTTGTATAAATTCTAAGATGCAATCAATATATGATAGGTTATTAACCAGTATCAAAGTCAAACGGTGGCTTTTAAAACAAAGGAAGAATTAACTATGACTTGTTTTAAATTTAGGAAAAATTGCAAATATTAATCCGAAGTTTGGGCCATCTTCCGCTACTAATCCCAACTTTGATTTATTTCTGATTAATCCGATGTTTGTGGGTGGTCTTCTAATATTAATCTGTTGTTTGTGGTGGTCTTCCAATATTGATCCAACACTTTTGAATTTTGGAAGACCATCCACAAACTTTAGATTAATATTGGAAGACCACCAACAAACTTCGGATTAATCAGAAATAAATCAAACTTCGGATTAATAGTGGAAGATAGCCCAAACTTCGGATTAATATTTACAATTTTTTCTTAAATTTATTAATATCAACCTATAAAAAATTATATAAATCATATACAGTTCAATCCTGTTCTTTTAATGTGGACTTAATTTATAAAATTTCAGTTCAGTTAAGCTTCTGTTGAGAATAAGATCGATTTAGTTCAATTTAGACAAATTTAGTTATTCCTGTTCAGATTAATTCATTTCAAGATTTTATGACCTTAGTGGGACAAGGCAATAAGGGTAGACTCCATGAAGACATGTATGCATGAGTTAATTTATAATTCTAAAACATTTTAGTTGTAGTATTGTGGAAAAACAAATTAAAGGTTTGCCAATTTGTGAGATTATTTATAGTAAATTAATACTGTACTAACATATTTTAACGGTAAGGTAAACATGACTCGCACACAAGTAAGACTTCTATCACATGATACTATTTATCTTGGAAGGAGGGGTGTGGTATGAGGTTGAAGTTTTGAACCATGAGCATGACTCCTGGGTAGCATGGCTCTTACCACTGGGTCAATGCTTCAAACTCAATAGCATACTAAATTACTAACATTAATGAACAGTGAAAGTATGCTAATGGAAAATTTACTATGAAATATACATTGATCTTTGAGAACTAAGGCTTTGTTCTTTAGGACTGATCTGGTATGATCTAATCTGATCTGGTCTGATCTAATCTGATCTGATTTGTTTTGAATTTGTCTGATCTGATCTGATTATTTGAGTTTTCTGATTTGATTTAATTTTAATTTTAATTTTAATTTTAATTTTAATTTTAATTTTAATTTTAATTTTAATTTTAATTTTAATTTTAATTTTAATTTTAATTTTAATTTTAATTTTAATTTTAATTTTAATTTTAATTTTAATTTTAATTTTAATTTTAATTTTAATTTTAATTTTAATTTTAATTTTAATTTTAATTTTAATTTTAATTTTAATTTTAATTTTAATTTTAATTTTAATTTTAATTAGGGACAAAAATTTAATGAGCCCAAAGCCTCAAGCTCATTTCATTTCACCTCTTTAGTATTTTACTTTTCATTCTTTTCAAACCCTTCATTCAATCTGACTCCAAAAATGTACCGTCACCAAAAAAGTGGACCGAATAATCACCGCCGGAAAAGTCATTCCGAAAACCGTCGTCGGACAAGTCGTCCCGAAAACCGTCGCCGAAAAACGCGGCCTGAAAATCATTGCCGGAAAAGTCGGCCAAATAATCACCGCCGGAAAAAGTCAGTCCGAAAACCATCGTCGGAAAAGTCGTCATGAAAATCGTCGCCGAAAAACTCGGCTTGAAAATCGTCGCCGGAAAAGTCGGTCGAATAATCACCGCCGGAAAAGTCAACCGAATAATCATCGCCGGAAAAGTCATTCCGAAAACCGTCGTCGGAAAAGTCGTCCCGAAAATCGTCGTCGGAAAAGTTGGCCGAATAATCAACGCTGAAAAAGTCAGTCTGAAAATCGTCGTCGGAATAATAATAATAATAATAATAATAATAATAATAATAATAATAATAATAATAATAAATGTCTGATCTGATCTGATCTGATTATTGTTGCTTTTAAGTCCAAAAGAACAGGGCCTAAGAATCTTTTGGTTGAATGTTTTGGAAATACTGTATATCTATGCATAGCGTATGACCCATGAGCATGCCTACTCTAGAGCAACGTCATGCCAATGTCGAGCTCGTGCTAGGTTATGTCCAACTCATGACGTGCACATCTGGCCTTCGTGTTGATCCGTCCCATGATTGGCCTTATTATTTGTACGTACAACTTATTATGTCTTATACCCAAGTTTCACAACGTTTGTATCTTGCCCCTTTATATATAAAATATTCATTGCTAATTTAATATGCATTTTTGCTTATGAACTTATTTTGATTGTTCATTTACTTTTTTGAGTTAGAATACTTGCGCATTTTGGATATACTTTTTGAGTTATTTTAATTCAATTCACCCTCCCTAAAAAATTCAATTCACCCAAAAAATCAAATCATCAAAGATTCAAACCAGAAAAGCTTGGTCTATCCAACGGATTAACTATCCACAACTAATTAAGTGATGTTGTGTTTAATGTTAGTAGTGAAATCCAACTTATAAGTTTAAAAATAAAAATATTTTCATGTCCCTCTTAGGAATGTCCCTCAAACCCCTTTACTGCCATTGATGATTTCATACATGCTTTCATGCTGTCAGAAATTTTGAACACCGGTACTTGTCAACAATTAAACATAAAATAAAGTAGAATTGATCAATATTTTATTCACCCAAAAGATCCGTAGACCGTAGAGACCGTTGTGCAGTGTTACTGCCCTATAATCACAACCAATTAAATTCGTAATTATACTTTTTATCAACAAAATCTCAATAATATCGTATTTTTATGATTATGAGAGGGTTTGTTGCAAATTTATATAACGTAATGACACTCTTACATTGTAAAACTGTTGAGTCCATGTAAAAGCCCACATGTGAGTGTGAAAAAGAGATTGGAATTAAGGGGGGAGTGTTGGAAATAAATCTCACATCGAAAAAATAATAAAGTTATCTCCACTTTATATAGCTAATTAAGGGGTTATTCCCATTACTACCATATGATTTTGAGATAGAACCTCCTTTGAAATGTAAAGTGGACTTGCACTCTCCCATGGCGGGTGTGGCCCAGGCCCGTTTGTCAAAAACAATGAAAATTGATGTCCTAAGTTTAAAGTTGTAATACAAATTAGTGTGACAGAAGTTTCAAATACGAGGGAGATTTTGCAAATGCTCACATTCTTTTGTATTTTTTGTTTAGGAAAATTGATGTCATATATATGTTGTAATACAAAAAGAGTATTGCGATCTGTTGTAATTTTTTGAATTGAACAAAATTTAACCCAATTGATTGTAGATGTAGAATTGACATCTGATTCAACAGCACATAAGTCTTCATCAACAAATTAATTATGTTGAGGATAATCAAAGCCCCAAAATTCTCACAATAAAAGAGATGAAAACCAAGTGTATTGTGTATAGGATGGAATTCATAACTTAATTTTTAGTTAGGAAAAACTCTCAAAAAATAAATTAGGGTTTGAGGGATGAAGAAAAGAGGGAGAGAGCCTGGCTTCTTTTGCTTACAAGAGCTACTCAATTAATTAAGTGTGAGTCAAATGTCATTTCAAAGTCACTAGGCCGTGAGCTTAATTGTGGACGACTGTGGACTAACAACCTTAGCTTGCATTTAATTTATGAAAGGGTGGGAAGTAGAAAAAATACTCCGTATATTTTTTTCAAAAAATAAAAGTAGAAAAAAATATATTAAAAATACATTTAAAAGGTTAATTACCATTATTATTGTGACAAAAAAATTACTGGCTTATTTAGAAGTTAGTTCTTGCACGATGTATTTCTAATGGCTTGCTTGATGAGGAGATGACACTTCATTATTTATTGACAAATATGACAATAAATATTGGACGTTGATGGAAAATGATAAAGACACCCCCAAATACTGATATTTGGCACTCCCATTTGCGAATATTTTAAGAGTACAATATTATGTGTTTCTTTATTAAAATAACCAATATCAATATTGGAGTGCCAATGTCACTCTTTGAGTTCCTAGGGTGTATGTATAAATGTACATTCAAATTTCAAAAACTTGTATACTACTTTTGTTTCATACTATTTGCAACAAAAATATACGCACAAACTTTTAAGCAAAATTGTTTGCAAGTGCTAGATAATGTAAACAATAATTGTTGCAAATAATATGAAACAATACCGGTATTAGCCGGTAAAATTATTGTGAGCTACCTCAATAGCAATTTCATTTTTGGATGATCAAGTTGTCATCATGCATCAAATGCTTACATATTTCCCCTTTTTTTTAGAATATTTATTAGTTCATTTTTAACTTGCCCTTTCCATCATTTCTACCTTTGTATTGGAAAATTTTCAACATAAATGTGGATGTCAAAATGGACCTACCCATATGAACAGTTTTTCCTACTCCTAATAAATGTATACACCTCTTTGATTTAATCTCTAGTACTATCTAGTTAACTTCATCTTCACTCACATGTTCATACCTTCCTTCTCCTTTCTTTTTTTACTTTTCATCTTTTTTTTTTCTTTTTTTTTCTTTTTTTTTTTTTACTTTTCCTTTTTTTTAACCTAAAAACATGCACATAATTAGCTGTTGGTAGATGTTGGTTTGTCCAATTATATTTATTAGTTTCCATCTTCATGATTTATATTCTTCCTCTTGGCTTATTAGTTTATTATCTCCTCAAACACCCACTTTAAAAAATATATTTAAAAAATAAAATAAAATTCCCTTCATTCTTCCCAATTCCCATCACAAATAATGGGATTCTTCATCTTAGTACTTCTCATACCTTCTCTTTATTTATTCTTTCATTTTCTAAAATGGATCTTTATTAAAAGACACCAAGATTGCTACATACTAAGCTATGAATGCTACAAGCCTAGTGATGACCGGAAAGTAAGCACCCAATTTTCCGGTGAGATCGTTCAACGGAATCCAAACTTGGGCCTCAATGAGTACAAGTTTCTCCTCAAGGCCGTCATAAGCTCGGGCCTTGGGGAGCAAACCTACGCCCCAAGGAACATTCTCATGGGCCGGGAAGAAAACCCAACTCTCAAAGACAGTCTTGAAGAGATGGATGAATTTTTCCAAGATAGTATTGAAAAACTCTTTTCTAAATCCGGAATTTCACCCCAAAAAATCGACGTTTTAGTCGTAAATGTGTCGATGTTTGCTTCGGTACCGTCCTTGGCCTCAAGGATAGTGAACCACTATAAAATGAGGGATGACATTAAGGTGTACAACCTTAGTGGTATGGGGTGTAGTGCTAGCTTAATTTCTATTAACATAGTCCAAAATGTTTTTAGG
The DNA here is from genome assembly GCA_951394345.1 of Salicornia ramosissima. Taxonomy (NCBI): domain Eukaryota; kingdom Viridiplantae; phylum Streptophyta; class Magnoliopsida; order Caryophyllales; family Amaranthaceae; genus Salicornia; species Salicornia ramosissima. Next base: position 6,684,612 of record OX596235.1, on the reverse strand, counting down.
CACGTAAAAAATTGTTACGCCCTAGTGGTGACGTCGGAATCCCTAAGCCCGAATTGGTATACGGGTAATGACCGATCCATGATATTATCCAATTGTTTATTTCGATCGGGCGGGTGTGGTGTCCTGTTGACCAACAAGTGGGGCCTAAGGAAGAAAGCCATGATGAAGCTTAAATGTCTTGTACGTACACATCATGGGGCTATGGATGAGTCGTACGGATGTTGCATGCAAACGGAGGACTCCTTAGGGAGGCTAGGGTTTCACCTTAGTAAGAATCTCCCTAAGTCCGCGGCCCGGTCATTGGTTGACAATCTCAAGGAGTTAGCCCCGAAGATCTTGCCAACTCGAGAGGTGGTTCGATTTGTTGGGGCTGTTATGGTCCGGAGATTCATCACTGGATCTAACAAGCAACAGACAGGTCTGTCATCAGGTTCAGGAGAACGAAATAATAAACCAACTATTAATTTTAAGACCGGGGTTCAACATTTTTGCCTGCACACTGGAGGAAAAGCTGTTATAGATGGGTTAGGAGAGAACCTTAGGTTGAAAGAGTATGATCTCGAGCCAGCCCGAATGACCCTACACCGGTTCGGAAACACGTCAGCTAGTAGCTTGTGGTATGTCTTGGGTTATATGGAAGCTAAAAAGAGGCTCAAAAAAGGAGAAAAGTTATTGATGGTTAGTTTTGGGGCAGGGTTCAAGTGTAATAGTTGTTTGTGGGAGGTAGTTAGAGACTTAGATGGATGTGATAATGTTTGGAAAGATTGCATTAATGACTACCCTCCTAAGAGCTTGGCTAGTCCTTACTTGGAGAAGTTTGGTTGGATCCAACAAGAAGACCCTAATACCTTCGACTCTTCGAGGTTGGTATAGCTAGGTCACAAACAAATTAAAATCAATGATTTTTTTACAATGAAATATTTAATTGAACTATATATATGTGTGTATATATATATATCAGTTCTTTGTGGTTACATAATGTTTTCTCCGTTTTTTTTTTATTTGCAACAAAGTGGAGTTTTTGTGAGACATGAAAATTTCTTTGCTGTAAATAAAAAGAAACAGAAACAGTACTAAGGATTCATATTAGAATTTTATTATTTTTATTAAAAAAAAGTGTTGATCATTATAATATTTATTATGTATGTACTATTGAAGATGTTTACATTTTTTTTTTGGTTGAATAAACTTTATAATATTACCGCTAGGTAAGTGTGCATTTATTTTTCTATTATTTGTTGGTTTGGCTTAGAATTATATATATTTTGAAATTAATTTTTAATTTGTTGTCTAGATTGTTTGAATCTGTAATACAATTACAGCCCAGGTAGTTAGTAATCAACTGTGGTAATAGTAATAAATTTGTAAGTATAACTCAGTAAAAGAAACAATATTATCTTCTTCATTTATGGAAAGTTGGAAACCATACACTCTGATTTTTAAACTTGTATTTTAATTATATTATCTTCTTCATTATTCATGGAGTGTGTATTACCAATTGAAATAGTAGTGTTAATCAAATCCATCTCCAAATCACCTAATTTTCTTTATAAATAAATTTCCACCATGAAAATTAATTGATTAATTTTACAGTTACATTTATTTATGATCGGATAACAAACGGACCGTTAAAATATGTGCGTCATTGTGTGAGTGAATTCACGTGAAAGTAGACAAATTTTCATAATGGAAATGGTCGTACTACTGCATTGCTGAATCACAGTGCATTTTTATTTTAATTTTCTGCTTTCACCAAACAGGCCATAATGCCAAATTAATTATTTGAGTGATATCAGGTTGTGTCAGTGTCGTTTTTGTGTCAACCCACATACATAAATGGGTTGATTGCTCTAATCCAATGCAAATCTGACTCGTTTAATAAATGTTTCGTGTCGTGTCAACCTATTTGTTTAAACGCGTCAAATTTCTTGACCCAAAACTCGTTAATTTCGGGTCGTGTTATTGTGTCATGTCAATTTTTGCACTATAAAGTTAATATTCAAGTGTAATCGTGTAGTATAAGCCCGCTTACATAAACGAGTTGAAACCTCTTCACCCAAACCCAACCCGTTTAATTAGCATGCCATGTCGTGTTAACCTGTTTACTTAATTGTGCCATCGTCCTTGACCCAAACCCTTTAATTTTGGATGTCATCGTGCAATGTATTATCGTGTCGTATCAGTCTTTTCCAGATCTACTTTGAACTGAGCTCTATTGGATGTCACCCGGCCCAATTTGCCCAACACAAGCATCTGAAAGGGAAAAATAAGGAATCCTCACAAATGCGTGTGGTGAGTTGCGAACCCAAGACCTCAAAATTGACGTTCTGAATACTTAACCAGTAGGCTAAAACTCATACCTCTGTTTGAGTACTTATATCAGTTATATGACTATATCTATATGATGAAAATCATAATACACTGTCGAATATTATTTTTTTAAAAACAAAAACATATACGAAATGGGAATGGGAACGGGAATGGTTACTTATATATTAGTTATTGCTTGATTTATGTTAATGCCCTTGTTATTTGCCACATATTCCATGAATGAAGAATATTTGGTTTCCATGAATGAAGAGTATTTAGTTTTCGATCAAACACTATAAATTTATTTGTCAGAAAATTATGTAAATAATCTTTGTTTCTTTTTGGTAATTATGCATAACCCCCAAATATTAGTCGATCCTAAATTATATATAGCCACGCCCATCACCATTTGTTATGCAATCCTAAATTTTCTGATCTGATCTTAAATTTTTCAATTTAATCTTATCTTATCTAAAAAAAATTATCTGATTTTTTCTGATCGTAGTTATTATTATAGTTATAATCTTTCTTATCTGGTATGAAATTTTCTAACTTAATCAGAATTTTGATTTTCCTAAAATAAGCGCACCCTAATTCTAAATTCGTAGCTTTACATTAGGTCTACAAACGTTGTATTTTGAGAACACATAGGGCGTTTGGTGTCATGGTATGTGTGCATTTACGGGTGGGAAAAAAGAGCATTAGGGCCTGTTCACTTAAACTGAATCTGACTGAACTGAACTGAACTGAACTGAACTGAACTGAACTGAACTGAACTGAACTGAACAAAACTGAACAAAACAAAACTGAACTGAACTGAACTGAACTGAACTGAACTGAACTGAACTGAACTGAACTGAACTGAACTGAATAAATAGAGTGATTTAAGATTTGGATTAGTGATTTGTAATATTAATTAGTATTATTTGTAGGTTAATTAAGTAATGGGTAATGAATTAATTATTATATATCTTAAAATAATAATGATTAATGGTAGTTACTACTGTCAACGTTCATTTTGTTATTTTTTTTTTAAACTTGTTTTTGTAGGGTAATTTTGTATTGTTACTTGTGGATTTGACTATTCAACCCTTTTTACCTAATTAATGTTTCAAAAAAAAAAACAAATATTAATAATAATAATAACTTCTTACCTAAAATCTCATCACATATCCTCATTTGGCCGCCTCCTCTCACATCCTCATCTCTCTTTCTTGCTTTTTTTTAAAAAAAAAAAATAAATTAATAAATTAAGATTTAAAAAAAAAAAATAGAACATCGGAGAATAAATAGATCGGTGACATCATCGGAGGATAATCAAATATGGGAGTCAATTCAGGCAAATATCCCGGAACCGGAGGATGTTGATGGAGAAGACCAAGATGATGATGATGAACTAACCGACTATGAAGACTAGTAAATATAAAAAATTAGTCGATGTAATAAAATTAGTAGATTATGGAGACTAGTAGATGTAAAAAAAATATTATTGTAAATCTTATTAGAATCATATTAATATCAATATTATTATTATTAGTTTTATTATAATTATTATTACTATCATTAAAATTATTATTATTACTATTCTTGTAGCTTATAGTTACAATAAATTTTATTATTCTTAATTATTATTTTCTCGCAAATTTTAATGATAAAATGTGAATATTAAATATTATAACACAATATTAGAACACAATAAATATTAGAGTTACAAAATAAATATTAAATATTAATACAATGTCAACATTGTAACTTGTAGCTTAGTTTGTGCAAAGAATAGAAAACAAAATTAACAAAATTAACAAACTAATTAACATAATGAAGGAAAATGTCAGAACTGAACTGAACTGAACTGAACTGAACTGAACTGAACTGAACTGAACTGAACTGAACTGAACAAAATTGAACTGAACTGAACTGAACTGAACTGAACTGAACTGAACTGAACTGAACTGAACTGAACTGAACTTATGATAAGTTTAAGTGAACAGGCCCTTAGTCCCATTTGAAATAAAGCCATGTTTCATATGTGATAATGAGATTAAATGATGGGATGAGATTATGAGAATAGAAATGTAAAAGCTTTTGACTCCCAAGAAAATAAAACCTAAGGGGGTGAGGTATTATGAGATAACAATTAAAAATTGTTTAAAATGACTAAATTGCATTCTTTGCCAAAAAAAAAAAAGAAAAAGAGAGAGACTAAATTGCATTAATAATTAAAAGGAAGGAAATATTTGTAAGCTTCGTTTTCTTGTAAATTTGTTATTTATTTCTCACTTACAAAATCATCTAAGATGGGATCAATTGATCAAGTCTTTTGACCTGTCATTTGAGATTATTTTTTAGATGGCAATACAAAGGCATAACGGTCAAAAAAAAATGTAGCTAAAATTTCCAGTGGTATACCCGAAATTTTTGGAAATTCCACTGGTATACCCAAGTTTTTTTTAATTCCTGAGGTGTACCTAATGTTAAACATAATTCCCAAAAGTAACCTTTTTGCTTAAAAATTGTTAAAAACACTAACCATGGTTAATAAATTGAAAAAAAAATAAAATAAAGGAAAAACAACCACAAATTGGGGGCAATCGGATCATTTTTTGTAAAATTTGACCTCAAATCGGAACCCTTAAGGATAAATGACCCGTAAAACCTTCAGCGAACTATTTTTTTCACGTAGGTCAATGCGCACAAAATGAGGCGAATTGGGAAAGCAAATTGGGGACAATCGGATCATTTTTTGCAAAATCCGACCTCAAATCGGATCCTATAAGGATTAAAATGACCCATAAAACCATGAGCGGACTATTTTTTTCACGTAGATCAATGAACGCAAATCGATGCGAATCATAAATGCAAATTGGGGGCAATCGAATCATTTTTTGCAAAAACCAATTAATTTAATATATTACGAGTTTTAAATTTTATTTTTTTTAAAAGAAATTTAAAAAGAATTGTTAACCAAAGTTAAATCTAACCTTCAAAAAGGTATATTCCATTATATTTAACGGAATATACCTTCTAAATGTAACGGATGGGAATTAGATATAATTTCAGGTATACCAATGGGATTAAAATAAACTCGGGTATACCAGTGGGATTTTGAAAAAGCTCAGGTATACCACTGGAAATTTCCCTTTTTTTTTGAGGGGGTAAAAAAAAAGTAACTAATAAAAAAAAAAACCGAACCAATGATTTTAAAGGTTTCTTTCAAAAAATCTTTGCCCCAATTTTCATTTTTAGTTTTCTAATCAATATTTGCTTCATTTTCAGTTGTAATTCTTGAATAATCTCATAATACCCTTTTATTTTCCAACATTTTATTGGTAATTTTGGGTGGTATTAGAGCTTCAATTAAGTTCTATACTTCAGGATCGCTCACCTCAATTTAGCTTGCATACACACTTGCGTGGGGTAGGTTTTAATGATAAAGAATCCTTCGAAGATCCAGATGCATACGGTGAGGTTCGAATAAAGGATTATTTCACACCTTTGACGATTGAAAAACTTATGTCATTGTGCAACAAAAACGTCAATCTCGTGTACACAATTAACTACAGTACAATCCAAAAAAAATGTATAATAATCCAAAAAAATTGTATATTAATTAATTAATTAATTAATTAATTATATAGAGTAAATTAGAATAAGAATCCTTCGAAGATCCAGATACATACGGTGAGTTTCGAATAAAGGATTATTTCACACCTTTGACGATTGAAAAACTTATCTCATTGTGCAACAAAAATGTCAATCTCATGTATACAATTAACTACATTACAATCCAAAAAAAAAAAAGTATAATAATTCAAAAAAATTGTATATTAATTAATTAATTATATAGAGTAAAATAGGATAATACTCCAGAAGCTAAGGTAAGGCCACTTAATTTCCCCGTCGCTATTGATACAACCATATAATAGTAGTACAAGCACGTTGGGAGGAGTTTAAAACCTTATTCTCGGGACGCTCTCCGAATCCGAATTTGCCCAAAAGGGTGAACCGGATGGGTACACCAAAAAAAAAATATAATAGTAGTACAATAGGTAGTACACTCCCTTCATTCATTCCACTTCATTCTTTGTGTTCTATTTTTAGTGTTTCCTTTTAATAATCTTTACATTTGCTTTGTTTTTTATTTTGTACTTTATTTTCAATCACTCACTTTACCACTTGTAATTATTTTTTCTTTTTTCAATTCCGTTATTGATTAACATTTCGATTTCCAATAATATTTTATCTACATTTTACTCATTTATTAGCAAATGCAATTAACATTATATTATCAATTTCAATAATAACTTATCTGTAAATTTAATTTTATGTAACTCACATGCACAATTTAAAATATAAAGAACAATTTTTTGGATTAATAATAATAATAATAATAATAATAATAATAATAATAATAATAATAATAATAATAATAATATCATTATTATTATCATCATCATTACTACTATTATTATTAATAATAATAATTTAGTATTCAATCATATATAATACTTTTCATTCAATAAGTTCCAATAAGGTCCAATAAAGTCTAATAAGTTCTAATAAGTTTCAATAAAGTCTAATAAGTTTCAATAAGATCTAATAAGTTAAATCAGGTCTGATAAGTTCAGATAAATTCAGTTCAGATAAATTCAACTCTGATAAGTTGAAGAGAACGCACCCTAATTAGTTTGGGTTTGGGTCGCTTTATCCTGAGCTGCCTGTGGCTGCTTGGATAGATGATTGTGCTTTGGTAGCTAACAGTCACTGTATGGAATTTAATTGTCTGTTGCATATATGGCTGATGGATTAGGCTCAAATTAAAGTTATTCTAACAACTATTATAAATATAACAATTTAGATAGAATTAATTATTGCATTAATTGTATCGTCAATTTAAGCAAGGTATTCGTAACAATAATTCTGGGTCGTCATCAGACGAATAATGTTTTGCCTTTTTAGATTAGAAGTTAGAACACAATTGGTAAGGCCAACCTCATTTATTTTAATTTTTTATATCGGTAAGATAGATTGGGCTTCAATTCATTCATTGCTAATATAAAACCATTCATTATAAGGAGTAACTACTAAACGTATATATTAGTCTTCGTCTTTCTAATCTTTTAATGTGGTATACTTGCATGTGGTGAACTTGAAATTTTTATGCTTCAACACTCTCCCTCACATGTAAGGTACTTTTTGAACTTGAACTTTTTTTAGCCATTTAGGGTCTCATATCGTGGGTCTGGCTTTGATATCATGTTAAATATGAGTCTGGGTCGCACCTGCTACAAAGAGAGAGTTTTACCATACACAAATCCGATGGGTTCCATTATAAAACAAATTGATAATATAAGGATCGAGTAATAACCACGAAATCTATATATTACTCCTCATCTCTCTAATCTTTTAATGTTGGACACTTGCATACATTGAGTTTTAATTAATAGGAAATACGGAGTACATGCTAATATAAATAATTCATTAGCATCTATCAATCGGTATAAGTTTGATAAATTAATAATATTATTATTTTGATTCAAAGAAAATTTATCAAAAAAAATATTTTATAATCTTGAATTTGAGAGTGAAAAAAACCTTTTAAGAGTTTTTTTTTTTTCAAAATAAAACCTTATAATTTTATTTTTTTGCGAGATAAAACCTTAAACAACTTTTTTCTTGCTAAATGAAACCTCGTTGCACTAATTCGACTTTGACTTCGACTTAATGACGTTGACTTTGTTAATCATAAAAAAATCAAATAAATTAATCTAACCTTAAATAAATTCATAATTAATAATCATGGGGGTGGACTGGTGAACTGGTGGAGGGCGTCTGGGGTTTATTAGGAGTAGATAATTATACTTTAGTTATTTTAAAATATTTAATTAGGATTGATAATCATGATTGGAGATGTTAATTTACAATTAAAGTTAAATTAGTGCGCGAGGTTTTATTTCGCAAGAAAAAAATTGTTTAGGGTTTTGTCTCGCACAAAAAAAAATTAAGATTTTTTCTCGCAAATTCAATATTTTAAAAGGTTTTTTTTTTGACAAAATTTTCTTGATTTAATTTTATAGTTCACGTTTGACATCTTTATGAGATGCACCTGTTTGTTACCAGATTAAAAAGGCCAAAAAAGAAAACAATCATGATCATGTTGTAATGGCAAAATTTAACTGAATTGGCAATATAGTCTGTTAGTTCAGATTATATTTAACAACTACAATTATTATTGATGAGACCCATATTTATAGATACTTTATTCTATACATATATAGAACTTGATTCTATAAATAGTTTTAAGCACTTTCCACACGAGATTCTATAGTAAATGTAAATCCAAAACAACAATTAGTGAGACCATTAAAATCTTCAGACAATAAACCCCATGCCATAAATTGTTTAATTTATACATCATTAGGGGACACTAATTCAATGTAATACAATTATAAAGTTACCTCAAATGTATATAAGAATTACTCAGCTCTAAAGATACTATTTTGTATTAAGGGATAAATTTTTAATATTGTTAGGGAAAAAAATTGGTATCAAATAAGAACCATACACTTTTTCAAAACATATATGTAAAATTGGGTGAAACAGTCGGTAACATGTCGGTCAAAAAACGGATTCGGCCAAAAGCGATCGGTCAACAACAGTTATATGAGCCATTTTTGTGTTGATCGTTATCTGGTCGAATTCGATATTTTTCTTGGTGGGTGTCGGTCGATTTCGGTCCGATAATTATCAGTCCGACCGTTATTTTGTTACAGGTCACATTTGGTCGATCACAAAACGTTTTTGTTGCAGGTCATAATCGATACACAAGTCATAATAGGTCGATCACGGTCAAATGCAGTTTGTAACTCGTCGGTCTTAAATGATTGGTCACAATATAATCTATCAATTCAAAATTTCGGATTTGATGTCAATTTTTCGGGTTAATTGTCCAAGAATTTTCGGCTTAGAAATTCAAAATTTAGAGGAATCAAGTAAATAAGTTCAATCTAAATCGAGTTTGATCGTAAAAAACTTCGGTAAAAACGATCGGACAGAAACAAATTTGGTATAACACGAGCGGCCGAAAACAGGTTCAGTTTGAAAACAGGATATGTACTGGTCGGTCTCAGTTTAATAAAAATATGTCATAAATGGGTTCGATTTTAATCAAGTTCGGTACTGATCGGTTTCAATATGTGTAAAACCAGTCGAAAATAGTTTTGATCTAATCTGGTTTCAATAGCAGTCGGTTTCCACTCACTAGAAATTCGGTCAAAAATAGGTTTGATATTGGACGGTAACAGTCGATCAAACATATTTTTTACCACATTTACATTGCTAACCACATAAGTTTTTTTTTTCTAAATTTAACCATTTCATAAGGTTCAATATTTTTAAAAAAGCTGTGTCACTTAACGGAAAATTAAGAAAAAAACCGCTAACTTTTTGCTAAACTATATGGGTGCCCAACCATCATCATCGCCATACCTCTAACCACCCTTATTTTACACACCAAAATCACCTACCACCACCATTTGCCTCACTATTTAACATCTATGCATCCCAATTGATTTGGAAATCAGGGTTTCTAGATCATGGGTTATGGTACTAGCTGGTGATAGTAGTGGCTGAGTGGTGGTTGGGCACCAAAATGAAGTCCACTAATTAATAAAAAAAATAACAATTTTGTTAAAAAATCGTTAAGTGGTTTAGATTTTTTTAAAGAAAATTAACATTTTGTGTTGTTTAGATTTAAAAATAAATAAATAAAAATACTTGTGTGTAGTTTATATTTTGAATAAAACTATACTTTTTTAGTGTTTATTATTATTTTTTCTATCTTTATGTAACTTTTACTTGTACACTAATTTAATACACCATTGATGTATATAAGACTTTTTAGACATGATAATCAATTAATCAATATTTAGTACATACCAATTTAAACCCTCATGAGACATATATGATATGAGACTGAGAATTAAAGTGATAAAACATAGATATGAAACTAACTATGATCAAAATAAGGAACGAAGCCGATGAGCTATGAATGTATTAGAAATTCTTATATACATTCAGATGTATCACTATATGGTATATTTAAGTATAATTTTGTTCATTTTATATGTTTGGATACAAGTATTTCATTTGAAATAATGGATTTGGGCCAAATTATATGTTTGACAAGTAAAAAAATTTAGAATTGGATTTGGTCCAATTCCCAACCCAAATGTTGTGTATTTCAAATACTTAACAAAATCATGTCATTTCAAATTCTAAAAATAACCCAAACAAATAATTGTCATATAAATTATAACATTTCAATTTAAAAAATTAAATTCATTAATTTGAAATGAATTCCACATATTTAAACACTACGTTACGTAAATCCGAATGTATAATATACCCATTGTGAATGTATACAATTGCTAAGAAATAAGAATGGTTGGTTGGGGTAGTTGAAGGTCACGGACAACTCAACTAGTTATTATTTGTAATATTTGTAACAATGCAATGCAAATGTAGGTTGGTGGACGTCATTGTATTCAGTGGTATCATGGTTTGTGTTAGGCTGTTTTCAGTAGAATAACAACCTGTCTTACTGTTGTACTATTGATTTCGAATGGACTCACATTCATATATACATATATATAGTCACATCTCATTAGTATTTCACATCACATGTTCTCCTTTGCTCATCCCCTTTTATTAAATATCATTTACTCTGTCTACATGCTCCATAATTGGTCCATGCTCTTACTTCTTATATGATATGAATATATGATACGATGATAGAGCTTCAGCACGATAGTGCAATGCTAATGAAGTGTATCTTGCAATGTATTGGGGGGGTTAATTCTCGCTGCCTCTCTTTTCTGATGAGTAATGTCGGTTAGTTGTATATTATTGTGATAGAAATTTATTAATGCTAGGGACCGATTTACTTTTCCATATAAAAAAATAAATATTTTATATGACATAGCGTTTCTCTTTGTATTTTTTCCACATGGCGACATCCACATTAATATAATACGATGTAACATTTTTCTGCAACTTTTTTTTTGAAAGAAAAGCTAAGGTAAACATTTTAAAAATTAAATTTTCTTCATTTCGAAGAGAATAACAACCTGTCTTACTATTGTACTATTGATTTCGAATGGACTCACATTCATATATACATACATATAGTAACATCTTATCAGTATCTCACATCACATGTTCTCCTTCGCCCATCCCCTTTTATTAAATATCATTTACTCTGTCTACATGCTCCATAATTGGTCCATGTTCTTACTTCTTATATGATATGAATTTATGATACGATGATCGATCTTCAGCACGATAGCACAATGGTAATGAAGTGTATCTTGCAAAGTTGCAATGTATTTCAGCACGATAGAAATTTATTAATGTTGGAGACCGATTTACTTTTCCATATAAAAAATAAATATTTTATATGACATAGCGTTTCTCTTTGTATTTTTTTTCCCACATGGTGGCATCCACATTAATCTAATGTGATGTAACCTTTTTCTTTCAACTATTTTTATAGAGAAAAGGTAAACATTTTAAAAATAAGTTTTCTTCATCGATCTCGAAGAGAAATTCTTATTTATCTAAAGCTAAGAAATAAGATGACTTAGCATTCAAAAAAGGGTTGATATTGATGTGCGTGGAGGTCCGATGCCCATGGTATGCAATATAATCCGCAAAGTGGTTGGCTTCCCGAAAGATGTGAGCAGGAGAGTAGGCCACAAAGTCTCGGAGGATGGATCGAATATCGTCCATAAACAGTTGGATTTTTTTAAGTACATCTGAATTTACCCTGCAAAAAAAGGATAACCGTTAGCTTGTAGCCTGCAATAAAAATGGTGCTCATATTATGTTGCCTAGCTAATAAAAGGCCATTCCGGAGGGTCGTGGCCTCAACAAGAAGGGGATAAGCACTGTCAAAAAGAAGACTCAGGCTGCAATGCAAGTACCATTGTAATTCCTAATGATAATACCTGCAGATGCAAAGTTACTAGCTTAACAGCGGAACTATCAAAATTTAATTTAATCGTACTAGCTCAGGGGGAGGAATTGGTGGACAATACTATGGGTTATTATAATATTATTGATTATTACACCTTCTGTAAAGTAGAGGGTTGGATACCTCCTCCTTATAAGTGCATCCCTAGAAAAATTAGGTATTTTACTGTTTAAGCACATGTAAGTATAGGCTTTCTCTTCTGTCTATTTTTACTTGCTACAAATCTTTTTGCACAGTTTTCAGGAGTTAACTTTGAACATTAACAACTTAATTGTGCAATTAAGTAATTTATAAAAATTAGATATTAATAAACTACACATTGAGACAAATCTGACAATATCTCATATACGAAGTAACTATTTTATATATTTGTCAAAAAAAATTGATCAAAGTTTCATAACTTTGACTTTTTGAAAAACAAAATTATAGAGACAAACCAATCAAAGATTCAAAGTATTTATTTATTGGTTGGGCCCCTTCGGCAGCCCATGGTGAAGTTTAAAATCAAAGGGCTACAATTTAAATATGCAATTATGCTTGTTTAAGCCCAGCTTCAAGAAGAATGAGCAGCTAGTTAACCTAATAGACTAATGGTTAAGAGTTGAATTTTCCAATACATAGATTATGGGTTCAAGATACGATATCAATATTCAATAAGAAGATTGAGCAACGCAATTAACCAACATTGTTTTTATATTCTTATGGCACTCGCTATTCACTAATCCTTTGTGTTGATTATTTTCTTATCCTAGTTGAAAGTTACCAGCAAGTAGGATAAATTTGTTTCTATTGTTCAAGAAAGCTCAGCTCGAAGAAATGAATGCTTATGCTAGAGCTGGTAAAATGGGTTAACGGGTCGTGTTCGTGTCAATTTTCGTGTCAATTTCGGGTCGTCCATTAATTATGTTAAAATAAAGTTACACAAATGTAAATTACATGCTTTCTAAGATAATCGTGTCAAAACGGGTCAATTTCGTATCATTTTGTGCCATGTTGGTTTCGATCGGGTTTCTCTCAGTAAATTTGTGTCAGGTTCGAGTCGTGTTATCGTGTTGTGTCAGGGATTGCCAGCTCTAGCTTATCCACATAGATCCAAATAAAAAACTTCAACATGTGTTGAAACAAGTGTCGTACATCTGTAAAATATTTATTTATTAAAACACTGACAATCCTCGTCAGTCGCTGTCATTGTTTACTTTCTCGATCTTTTCAATATGATGTTTTTCCTTTGGGTTAGAGAGAACGAGTAAAAATAGAAAAAGGATAGAATTGTCAAAACAAGAGCATAGTAAGTAAAACGTAGGCGCTATTTAACAATTCTCATTTTGGTTTTAGTGTTTTACCAGTGTACTTCTTAATCAAGTATAAGCAGGTCTATTATACTCCATCCGTAACATATTAATGGCAATGATTTGACATAAAGTAGAGAGGAAAAATGTCAAATCGTTGCCATTAATATGTTACGGTGGGAGTACTTGAAGAACTTGAGAACAAACTGAGAATGCAAGAAGAAGAGAAAATGGAAATCTAATATTATTGAGGAAAAGCCAAAAGAGTTTATAAGCAGTAGCAAAATACAACTGATTCAACTAACTAGGACTTAGGAAGAAGCCTTATTTATAGAAGAATAAAAGAACTAATTAAGGAATTAAAATAACTAAAAGAGTAAAAACCCTTATACTCCTAATATCCCCTTCCCAAGTTTGGCAAAAGAAATAAGCCCAAGCTTGGTACAAAGGAAAAAATGTCTAGCTGAAGCCATAGGCTTGGTAAAGAGGTCAGCAACTTGATGTTGAGTACTAATGTGTTGGACTTGTAGAAAACCTGATTCGACTTGCTCTCTTATGTAATGAGCATCCCTCTTAATATGCTTGGTTTTTTCATGAAACATAGGGTTTTTGGCAAGGTGCTCTGCAGATTTGTTATCACAAAACACCTTTATAGGAAGAGGAACATGAACAAACAAATCTTTGAAGAGGCCTTGAATCTAATAAACCTCACTTGCAGCACTTGATAAACTCCTATATTCTGCTTCAGTGGATGATTTGCTGACTGTAGACTTTTTTTTGTCTTCCATGAGATGATATTGCAGCCAAGGAAGATTGCATAAGAGCTGAGGGACCTGCTGGAGAAGTTACAGGTACCCCAATCAGAGTCAGAGTAAGCTGTGAGCATCAGATCAGCATTTGCAAAGTAGTAAATACCATAATCTTGGGTGCCTTTGAAGTACTTCAGGACATGTATAGCTGCTCTTAGATGTGGCATCCTAGGCTTTTGCATGAACTGAGATAAATGTTGAGCTGGATAGCATAGGTCTGGCCTGGTGAAGCCCAAATAAATCAGCCTCCCCACAATTCTTCTGAAGACAGCAGGGTCTGGAATCAGCTCACCATCATCTAAAGAAAGCTTAAGACCTGTTGGAAGGGGAGCCACAACAATCTCACAATTTTCCATGTTAGCATCAGCAAGAATATAACTAATATATTTCTTTTGAGACAAAAAATTCCCATTGTTATCCCTAGTAACCTCTACACCAAGAAAGTAGTGCATGAGGCCAAGATCTTTTATAGTGAAAGCAAAATCAAGATCTTGTTTAACTTTATTAATTTGAGCCAAAGAAGAGCCTTTATGTCATCAACATAAACAATAAGAATCAAAAATTTTGATTCAAGTTTTCTAGTGTAAAGGGAATAGTCTTGTTTAGATTGAGTGAAAAAACAATTTTTAAGACAACAAATCAAACTCTTTGTTCCATTGCTGTGGTGCTTGTTTAAGCCCATATAAGGATTTGTTTAATTTGCAAACTTGATTAGAGTTAGCTTTAGAGTAGCCAGAGGGAGGAACCATATAGACTTCCTCATCCAAATTCCCATGCAAGAAAGCATTATTAATATCTAATTGACATAAAGGCCAACCCTTAATAGTGGCTAGGGCAGTCACTATCCTAACAGTGGCTAGTTTTGCAACAGGAGAAAAGGTTTGATCAAAATCCTTGCCCTCTATTTGTTGGTATCCTGTGGCAACTAACCTAGCTTTGTACCTTTCAATTGTACCATCTGCATTTAGTTTGGTTTTAAAAACCCATTTACACCCTATAGCTTGCTTACCTTTAGGTAGGGAAGTGAGAGTCCAAGTGTTATTATCCTCTAAAGCCTTTATTTCCTTATTCATAGCAATAACCCAATCAGGACATTTACTAGCTTGTTTGTAAGTTTTAGGTTCAATAAAATGGGAAGAAGTAACTGTAAATGAATGGGATTGATCAGATGTAGTATCATTCCTATGAGGAACATAAGGACACACATATCCTTCTAATTTACTAGAAGGTTTTATAGGTCTTTTAGTAGGAACAAAATTAGTGGAGTTGTCCTGTTCTGAACAGAATGTGTTCTGTTCTAATGAAACAGGAACACCTGTAGTGGCAGAATGATTATGTTGAACATTATCAGAAGGAGAGCCAACATTAAGATTCTGAGGGCGATCAATACCAGGACTAGCATTAGTAGAAGAAGAAACATGATCAAAATAGTTTTGTAAATTTCTGTGAGCAGAATTATTTTCTGAGAACATTTCTATATTGGAATTAGAAGTGTCATTATTATGCATTCCATGAGTAGAATTAGTTATTTGGTCACAACCAAAAGATACTAGAATAGGTTGTTCACAGTTAGTAGGTTGAGCATGTTCTTTATAAGGAAATTCATTTTCTAAAAATTTGACATCTCTAGAAACAAATACACATTTCTTTTCCAAATCATAAATTTTATATCCTTTTTGACCATGAGGATAGCCAATAAAAATGCCTTTCCTAGCTCTTGTATCAAATTTATCTTTATGAATGTTATTATTCACAGCAAAACATAAAGAACCAAAAACTCTAAGATTATCATAACAAGGTGTTTTTCCAAAAAGCAACTGAAAAGGAGTTTTCCAACCTAGGACTTTAGTAGGCATCCTATTTATTAGATAAGTAGCAGTTAAAATGCATTCACCCCAAAATTTCTTAGGTAATTTAGAGTGAAACCTAAGAGCTCTAGCCACTTCTAATAAATGTCTATGTTTTCTCTCAACACGACCATTTTGTTGAGGAACACCAACTATACTCTTTTGATGAATTATACCTTTATGTTAAAAAAGATTAACACATTGTTCTTTTATTATTTCAGTGCCATTATCAGATCTTATGGCTTTAATTTTCTTACCAAATTGAGTGTTAACCATAGCAATAAACTGAGTGATAGTATGAACAACTTGAAGCTTATTATTCAATAAGAAAGTCCAAGTAGATCTACTATGATCATCAACAATTGTCAAAAAAATACTTAGCACCATTAAGAGCAACCACTTTATATGGTCCCCATAAATCTATATGAATAAGATTCAAAGATACCACTAGCTCTAGAAGTACGTACTCATTTTAAAAGGAAGTTTGTGTAATTTCGCATTAGTACACACAGTACAATCATAATGGCTCAAAGTACTACACTTACAATAACTAATGTGATGCATTTTTGACAAAGATAAATGTCCTAGTCTAGCATGTAACAAAGCTACATTGGAATGTATCAGTTTACCCTTATTCTGTGTCACAATAGTAACATTATTACAAGTTCTACCTATATTATTCTTAAAATCACACCTGTTTTCAACCTTTACAGAAACTCTCAAGCAGTAAAGCCCTTGCTGCTTGAAATCAGTAGCCACAGTGGTATTAGTTAGGTCCTGAAACAAACATTTATCTTTAGTAAAAACAACCTGAACATCTGATAGTTCAGCCATTTTACTAACAGACAAAAGATTGTGCTTAAATCCTTCTACAAATAACACATCATGAATGCATAAGTTTGAATTCAAACACACAGTCCCAACAGTGTTAGCCATTTTTCAAGATCCATCAGGTAATCCTACTTTAATAGGTTTAGATAATTTTCTTGTATTAGTTAATAAAGAAAGATCAAACACCATGTGATTACTGGCTCCAGAATCTATAATCCACAACATATTATCACAAGAATGCATATTAAAAGTATTAGAAGATAAAGAAAGGTTACCAACACAGTTTGCATAAGCAAAACCTGAACCATCAGCTTCATTCTTGGTCTTGTTTTGGATTACTTTGACCACTTCTTGACAAATTGAAGACACCATCTCATTCTTGAAGGACTCTAGTTCATTCATTTTTCCAGCAGTATCCAATGGAGTGTCCACAGAAGAATCATCATCCACAGTTACATGAGAAGCCATTTTAGACTTGCTGCCCTCAACCTTAACACCTTTGAGATTTAGATACCAATCTGGATATCCAATCACCTTGAAACATTGATCATCATTATGACCTTTAGTCTTGCAGATAGTACAAAATCTGTCAAGTTTTTCCTTCCTCCAATCCCTCTTTCCTTGAGGATTAGCACCAGTCTTTCCATTATTAGACCTTGAAGGTCTATTAGCCAACAGAGCACTGCTGTCAACTGAAATGCCCTGCCCCCAGTGATTTCTTTTTGAGTTTCAACCTGTTGTACTAATGAGAAAGCCTTACTTAAGGTAGGTAAAGGTTCCATAGACAACACATTAGTTATGGTGTTCTCATACACATTGTTCAGCCCTAACATAAACTGCATAAGCTTGTCATCTTGCTCAATGTCAGCTAGTTTTTTCAAGAAACCACAAGTATATTTACTCACAAATCCACATGTGCAAACTGGCATTGTTCTAAGATTTTGAAGTTCATCCCATAAACGTTTTATTTTCCCAAAATAAATGGTTTGATTTTCTTGCCTAAGATTAGCTATTTCCTTTTTTAATTAGTAAATCATAGGTCCATTTTTTTGTCCAAATCTCTCCTTAATATCACACCACAATTCAAAAGCACTCTCAGCATATCCAAAATCATCAGCAATCTCACTCAACATAGAACTTGAAATCCAACAACCCACCATATAATCCGCGGTTTTCCATTTTAAGTAATCTTTATCAGTTTCAGCAGGGGGAAGAATTGACGATCCATCAATAAAACCTATTTTATTTTTTGCTCCTAAGGATTTAATTGCATTTCTATTCCACCTAATGTAATTTGTTCCATTAAATTTCACAGTAGTTAAGGCATTTATAGGATTGTCTGAATTAGAGACAAAGTAAGGATCCAAATTACCTGAATTGAACCCAGAATTTTGATTATCAACTGGTGCTCCATCCAGATTTGAGTTGATGCTAGAAGACGCCATTGAAGAAGCTTGCAAGAAACAAAGAAAACCCCAAAGAAACGAAGATCAGTAACTAAAACCTTCAACTAAATTATCACAACCAGTGTGATACCAAATCGAATATCCAAGATCGAACCCAAACCCTTAGAGCTCTGATACCATGAAGAACTTGAGAACAAACTGAGAATGCAAGAAGAAGAGAAAATGAAAATCTAATATTATTGAGGAAAAGCCAGAAGAGTTTATAAGCAGTAGCAAAATACAACTGATTCAACTAACTAGGACTTAGGAAGAAGCCTTATTTATAGAAGAATAAAAGAACTAATTAAGGAATTAAAATAACTAAAAGAGTAAAAACCCTTATACTCCTATAATAGTACTAATTTTGGACAAATCACAAACACTCATTTTTAACTACACAAATCAAGTTGTACTACTATACGTTAACTGAGATGCTTTTGGTCTTTGTTTTTTATCGATAATATCCTCCTCAAATCTTCATCTTTGAGCTAAACCATTCCCCTAACCCTAAATCCATAAAATTTTCGTGGTGTGCAAATCGAAAAATTTAAAGGGGTTTCTGTGTTAGGAAAAATTATGAGAAACGCCTTGGTTTGTGTTTTAGATTGAAACTTTTCAATATTTAGAGTAATAAGAGTCAATTTGTTCTTTAAGACTAGATTTTAGGGTCCGTTTACTAGAGGGAAAAATGTTTTCCTTGAAAACAGTTTTCTTATTTTACATCGTTTACTTTGGATGAAAAAATAAAATGTAAAACTTTGGGTGAAAACTCATTTTACATCCTATTGGAAACATTTTCAAATTTTGGAGTAAAACTTGTTTTCCGTGCAAGTAAACAATGGAAAATTTATATGAAAATGAGTTTTCTAACGTAAAATATTTTTCATTGAAAATTATTTTACATCGAAAATGTTTTACATCAAAGTAAACGAACCCTTAGAGAAAAGACGACAAAAACAAAAAACCAAATTGGACTCATTTTGCTTGCCATGAAATACGTAGATACCTTGATTTGCATACCAAATAAACTTTCAGTTGGATTAATGAGTATTCATGTCCATCCCAAAGGGCTCCATTTAAGGTCGGGATTGACAAAAAAAACCTCCAGAACTGACTAATTAGACTTGATTAAGAAATAAAATGGTAAAACTAAAATAAAAGTACGTTGAAAATAACAAATTTTTATTAAAACATATAATCTGTAAAATCAACAAAATACTACTGCAACTAATTAATCTATGTTACTTTATAAAAGAAATTGGTATTTTTGGTTGATAAATTTTCATTTTTAAAAAAATACTCTCTTTCTGTCAAAAAAAAAATCCTCTCTCATCCACAAAAAAAAAAAAATATAATGAAAAATGTACACCCCAAAAAATAACTAACTACACTACCAAGTACCCACTCAAGATAACTACCCCCTTATTGTCATTTTTTTAATAAGTTTTTTTTTTTTTACCATGTAGGAATTCACTCACATATCCCGTAATTCATAATTTCTAGAAAATATGATTTTGTTAATCTCAACCAAACATAATTGCCTAATTTCTAGGAAATGAATAAGGGAAGTAGGATAATATATGAGTAGGGTGTTTGGCGGGGCTAATGTTGTGTTGCCATGGTCTCCTAGCTGCTGGAGGCCTCGAGAAGGAATACTAAGAAATGCTTATTTGAGAGATTTGGGTGTAGTCAACTAGTCATGCGAAGGGTTGGGAATACTATTGCTTATCATATTACTAGGTGGGATGTTGAGGGTAGTGAAGAGAGGATGTGTGTGGAGAATTTAGCTCAATATACTTTGTCTCTAGTTTGAGTTAGATTCAAAAAAATAAAATTAGCCTTTTGCCATGTTCGATGAATTGACTTATCTTAAAAAAAATTCGAGAAAGATATAATATATAATTCTATATTGCTATATTTTTTTGTGGATGATATCTTGCTTTTCGTCTGTGCCACCGAGTCTTAAATTGCTTCTAGGTAGAAGTATGAGGTTTTATTGAGCTGAAATATTGAGCTTGCATAGAAAAATTTGCTTCAATCGAAGTTGTCTTTTAAATACGCGGAGGGACATGATCAGTATTAAGGGCTTCCTACGTTCTCGGGAAGTACTAAAAAACAAGTGCACCAAAATATTCAAGATCGGGTCCGGAAGAAATTAAAAAGGTAGAAGGAAATTTTTTAATCTCAAACTAGCCGTGATATTCTTATCAAATCAGTGGCGCAAGCGATCCCTACATATGATATGCAGTGTTTCAAGATTCCATCAAGCATCATTGCAATTGAAAAGCTCTGTAAACAATTCTTTTGTGCCTATAGGGTTGAGGAGAGAAAGTTGTGTTGGGTGGCGTGGGACAAAATGTATGCTTCCAAAATGGAGGGGGGTTTGGGTTTTCGGAATATGAGGATTTTTAACTTGGCTATATATGCTCGGAAAACAAGCATGTAGAGTCCTAACTCGACCAAATTGGTTGATGTCTAAGGTCTTGATCGAAGGGGAAATATTTGCCCACTTCGTGTGGTCGATTTTGGGGGGCTAAAGAGGTGATCTCAAGGTAAGGGGTTCTAGGAGAGTGCTTGGTGCTGGTGTGGGAGGATCTGCGGGTTCCTTCGTTACCCAATATCCTGGTTAATTAATGATGTTGAGCAACATGTATGTGGTGAGAAGTGCTTATATGGTATTGTGGTGCAAGATTTATGGTGTAATAGGGTTTGGAATAGGGATTTTGTGAACGATTTATTTCATAAATGGAAGACTAAGGAAATTAATTATTAATATTTCCATCCCTCTCTTTGATTGTGACGACTCATGGGTTTGGCCAACACATGGTGATCTGAGTACTCGGTTAACAGTACAATGCTTACCACTTGATTAGAAGGGAGGAAGGAAGTAATCGGGCGACGTACAGTCGTCATTGGCTAGTAGTAATGTGGATTGGAGTTTAGTGTGGTCCAAGGATATATATAATCCCAAAGGTGCCCAAAGTGCGGGGATGAGACTAAGATCAGTTGAGCACTTACTGAATGCTGATGAATTGTGCGGAGATCTGGCATTATTCCCCCATGTGGCTGCAGTCATCGGGGCAAGTGGCCTGGGGACTTTTGTTGAGTGGTGTCATAGCAATTTTAAAGAGAATCGATGGTGGGAGTTGTTTTGGTACATAGAATATAATATTTGGTTGAGGCAAATAAAACCTTTGGGTGTTTGAAGGAAAAAAGAAGGATGTGTGGGAGGTCATGTTAGAACTTTGTTGTGGAAATTGTTGATGTAACCCTCCAAGGCGTGGAATCTACACTTTCCTTCTAAACTAATTCGCCCCTTTAGATCACCGGGTTACCACGAAATGTTTAGTGAGATACAATGGAGAAAGATGTATACTCTATATGATCTTTAGAGTATAACTTAAAAGTACTTAGTGTTTGTTTTGTGTTTAGAACACACTTAGTATAGATTGTAAGAAATACTAAGTGCTAGCAAGTTGTATAAAGTATAGTATTTCTGAATTTTCTTCTAACTTTCAACAATGAACTAAGCTACCTATTTATAGGCATAATGGCTAGAGGAATCAGCTCTCAAAGCTGAGTAAAAACCCCCATCAAAGCTCATAAACTCAGATTTTAATGGTGATTAATGTTGAGCCATTAACACCTATGAAGATGCCATTCACAAGGCAACCTTCACACTTCTGATTTTAATCCACTTTATGCTTGGTTTAATACTGCTTTGAAGTCTTTAATACATGCTTAATACGTACAAGCATCCTAGGCAAAAGTATCCAAGAAAACGCAAAACCGCTCGAATTCTTCCAGAAACAAATCGCAAGCCGCGACGAGCAGTCGCGAGTCGCGACTTGCTCCTGTTGCTGGCTCGTGGTTTGTGTTTCTTCCAGAAAACGAGTCGCGACAGGTCCTCGCGAGTCGCGAGGTACCCATTGGACTCGTAGTTTCTGATTGCCTAACTCCTCTCTCCTTAATTCATAAGATCAAGCCCATTTAGTCATAAATGTTCCAACAGGTCATACATAATGCTCACAGCTTGGAAGCAAAGTGCTTAACTTCTAGTGGTGGAGGTGCATAAGGTTAATACTACTCCATCGTCGCCATTGCCTACGAGGTGGACATCGCCTGCTCATGGAGTTTACAAAGTGAACTATGATGATGCTGCCATTGTTGGGGACTTTTTTTGGGGTGTTGGAGCTGTTATAAGTGACTGGGGAGGAGATCTGGTAGTTGCCACATGCTGCTGCTGTAGGGAGACGCATCCGTTGGAGATTATAGAGGCCATGTTACCAAGACTTCTATAGAGGCAGTCAGGGGGTACTTTATTTTGTTGCTTGAAACTGATAATATGAGGGTGTTTTCCTCTCTCGCAAGTAGGAAGGTTGAAGCTACTTCTTTTGGAAAATTTATTAATGATATTAGAAAGTTGGAGAGTCTTTGTAATCATTTTAATTTTTCTTTTATTAAACATTCTAGTAATTGTGTTTCTCATTGTCTAGCGAAACGAGTAATCAGTTTCATGGTCTTAGGGTCTAGCTTGAGAACTTTCCTACTCAGCTTGTTAGGCATGTTGTACTAGATTTTTTTTTAATAAACTAGTTTTATGCCCGGCGATGCTCGGGGTGCACAAATTTGGATTTCGTTTGAGAGTGGACATCATAGGTCGGCATATAGCTGTATGAATTGTGTTGCACGCCTTATGTGTTTGAAATTTTTTTGTGTTGTATTGCACTTTGTATTTTATTTTTATTAAATGTTATTTTATAGTTTAGTTTTAGTTTATGCTAATGCTACTTATGTAATTACGACTTCCTTGATGTTGGAGTGAGCGTATAATATATATTGAGACCGTTGTTGGTTGTCATTCTTGTTCTGTTTATGTCTTTGGTCCAGCCCATCTGCATATTGCTAAAGCGTCGTGATAGTTTTGAATCATGAATCTTGGGCTCCCTGTGAAAGATGAGGGGAGTATCACTCGTTGACCGATTGATACTGGTGTTGTGTCTCACCTTGACACCGCATCTGCTAAACCACGAAGGACATCTCTACGTAATTTTTTTTTTGGTTTCCTCTTACCCAATCTAATCTACCCTCTTGTACGCATGTGAATACGTCTACTTCATGTTATTGGTTCAGCCTCCCTAGCAAAAACCTAGTCAGTGCTTCGAATTCCCTTTGCATAAAACGAAATGCATAGTATTCTCTCATTGTCACTACGGTTCTTACACTTCTTCCACCCTCATCCACATCACTATGTGGGATATCTAATTTTTAGCCATCTTCTCCATATGGGAATAGTAGCGGGTACTGCATTGCCATGAAACTTGGGTGTAGTTCTGAGATAGGACTAAATTTTGTCAGCATGGTGGTGTATCAAACCAAGTTTTCGTAGACCAGAGAATGGCTGACATTAGTTTGATCAATTTCTGTTTCATTTTGACATGAAAAAGATACACCACCATACACATATGGTGTAACGACCCTGATTTTCATGATATTTCTGCCATGATTTATGTGTATTTATGTGGTGTTATGTATAGTTCAAATTTATTTTTGAACTATTTATTTTATTTTATGTGAATAATTTCGATTTAATTCGAATTATTTTATTTGCAGTTATTATTATTTATGTTGATTATTATTTAATTAATTAGAATTTTTACTATTTAATTTTCTAAGTAATTATTTAATATTTTGGGCTAAATCGATTTATACATGATTTATCATGTAATTTTTATAAATTAGCCCAATTGATCACGAAAGCCCATTTTTGGCCCATTTCATTAGCTAGGCCGGTTGGCCTTATGTTTGATGGCAAATTTTGCCACTTGCCTCATGTTCACACCTTCACTAATCTCTATATATAGAGTAGTTAGTAAGGCTTGATGATCCCTTATGCTCATTTGCCATTTACACTTGCCATCTCTTGTCATCAAATTCAAAACACAAAAACTCCCTCTCTTGCCTTATTTCCACACGCCATTTTTGAGATGAACAAGCCTTCAATTGTTCATCATCAATTCTAACCTTAAACTTAAAGATTCAAAGTCTATTGATCTTTAAGTATCCTAAACACAATCTAAACCCAATTGTTGCAATCAAGATCATTGGTTTGGGTGGTTTTCCGGGTTGGTTCGTGTGTCTTGTTCGTGTGGGTGTTCGTGTGTGAAGTCGTGCAAGTGGTGGTGCTCGTGTTTGTGGGCCGTGTGTGCGTGGTGCAGCAGCCGTGCCGTGGCCGTGACCAAGTGGTGCAGCCTTGCAGTAGCCGTGTGTGTGCCGTGCTCGTGTGGTTCGAAGCCAAGCAGGCCGTGTGTGTGTGCCGTGTTGGGTGTTCGTGTGGTTCGTTTTCCGGACAGCTTTTTGTGTTGTTTTTGTGTGTATATCTTCAATAAGGTAACATACTTTCTCAACTTGATTGGCATACTATGTTTCATAGTATAGATTAGATGACTAGAAATGATTTTAATGAAGTTTGATCATGTTTTTGAGTATGGATGTTAATCTGATTTTGTGTGGTTTAATGATGATTTTGGTGATTGAAAATGACTATTTTATGTTGGATTATGTTGGTTTTAAGTTCATGATGATTGTGTAAAAGTTTGATTAATTTTGGATAGTAGTAAGTTGGTAATTTCATGGTTTGATGATGGTGATATGCGTGTGATGTATGGTGTTTGGATGAGTTATTGGTTGAAGTTCTTGAATCTTGATTGAGTTCTTGATTGAAGTTTTTGAATCTTGGATGAGTTCTTTATGGTTTCTTGTTGAGTTCTTTAAGTTCTTGTTGAGTTCTTGTTTAGTCTTGATGAGTTCTTGGTTGAGTCTTGGAAGTTAAAGAAAGTGATTAAGATGTTAAAGAAAGTTAAAGATAATGTTAAAGATAGTTAAAGAATGGTTTTAAGAAAGTGGTTAAGTGTTGGTTAGACTCAAGATTAAGGCGTAAAGGCAATTCTTGAGAATAACTTCGTGATTTAACTGATTATTTTCGAGAATCAAGGCGCAAAGGCAATTCTTGAAATTAATTATGTTATGATTAAGTTGATTAAGATTTAAAGATGTAATTAATGATTTAGCTTGATTTCGTAGCTAGACGCCTAAAACTTAGAGTAAGATTCTATGTTTTTGGGTTAAGACGTTGCCCCTATTCCATCCGCGGTATTGGGATAGTTGGAGTCTTACTATGTTGTCTTCGGATGTGGATTTCCAGTAAGATTGGTTTCACGGGACTTGGGAGTAAGATTCTCATTTCCTAACATAGTAGAAAGTTCGAATGCGTAAGATGCGTTCGTACGAGCGTAGTCCGGTCTAGTATATGAATGATTGCGCCAAAGATAAGTTTGGATAAGATATTTGAGTCGAGTTTGTTATTGGATAATTTTTGCATGTTTTAATGATTGGTTTGGTTATTTGATTTGTGCTATGTTCATGTGTATTCCCATTAGGGTGAGTCAGTTATGTTACTCGCCACTGATGGTGGACTGTTGTTTATTTTCCAGGTAATTCTGATGATGAGGTTCTTGCTTAGCTTTGGGTTAGGCGAGCGCCGATTTTATGATTTTGTTGTACTTTTGTTGTTTATTGATTTTGGATAGTTTTGAACTATAGTATGGACTTGTATACGTTGGTTTTAGACTCTGACATGTGTTTGGAGTTTATCGTATATTACACTTGTAGTTTAAATTTTGGTTTAGTATTGTACAAACTTGTGGGTATTTGTACTTTTGGAATTATAATAATAATATTTGAGGTATTAGTTTTAATTTTCAAGTATTTGAGTTGTTAGTTATGACTATTCGACTCGTCGGTTTCTTCCGCGCCGATTTAAGCGAGTTGGGTCGTCACATATGGTTTTCAATGAATCAAACAGATTTGCACAATTCAACATAAAAGCTACACCATGGGATATTATTTCAGGAAAGAGAAATTTACAAAATTCTCAATTCAAACTCAATATAAGAATAAATGTTAAAAGCATGAATTCATTACCATTGGTTTCCCAATACCTGATGGCCTTCCTTTCTTATGGCAATTTGTTTGTTGAGCTGCTCAACGTAGGAAATAAAGGAATGCTCATTATCAAGTTCCAAACTCACTGCTTCTCTGAGTAATTCATATTCTCCCACAAGATTGTACAACTCGAGATTTTTTCTTGCAGCCTCCTCAGAAAATACTGTTTCTCGATCATATAACTTGGCAAAATAATAAAACAAACTAAACAATCACATTGCAACACACAAATAATAAAAGTAGTTCTTCCAGCAACAATCAGTAACAATTAATAAAAAAAATTGAAGCTAGTTGAGTTACCACACCACCAGTTCAAATATTGTACGAAACAAATGGTATTCATGAAAAAAGATACAAACATCTTTTAAGAGAATTAAAATCTATCAACCAAAAAATACCATTTTAATATGGAAAGCTTTCTGATTCCAATAATGCTCTTAGGAACATTTTGACAAACACCTGTTGTGCAAACCTAATAGCTGCTAAACTAAACTACAATTGAAGCAGAGCTAGAACATTTCAATACACAAATTATGAATGGTACACCAAACAATTATGAATTGAACAAAAATTAATCCCAAAGTTCAGTACCCACCACAAAATGAACAATACGCAAATTTTACCAATACAATAAATTCAATAAAAACCAATCATCAATCATCACCATCAAGCAATACAACAAGCACTACATATCAATAAAAAGGAAGATGATTAAAACAGGGATATATACTCTACAGTAGAATGGATTTTCGACAATCCACCCAAAAAAAAAAAATACCCTGACCTCGATAGACCTCAATATTTGCGTCAACTCGTCAAGAACCAAGCCGACGAAATAAATGGAGCCGCAATAATTCTGGATGCAAAATCAAAAACTTAGTTAAAAATATCATCGTTTATAAAAAAAAAAAAAGTAAAAATTACCCACATATCTTCAACAAAAAAACTAAGAAACCCTTACCTCAATATAACTTAATATTTACTTCAATTGAAGCAGAGTTAGCAAAGAGACCAAATTAATGGAGTAGAATTAATAAAACCCAAAGCAATGTTAATTAAAACCCAGCAATTTTCAATAGAAGGAAAAAGTAGAACATATTGTCAACAATCAACAAAAAACAAAGAATATACTCTTACCTCAATATTTACTTCAATGGAGGATTGAAAGCAAGTAGACCAAATTGATGGAGTAGCAGTGATATCTGAACCAAAAAAAAAAAAAAAAAAAAAAACAGGAGGAGATCGATAAAAAGAGGGCATTCAAAAAAAATTAAGAAAATGAAATGAGATATGAGGGATGGAGTAGAATTAATAAAACCCAAAGCAATGTTAATTAAAACCCAAAGCAATGTTAATTAAAACCCAAAGCAATTTTAATTAAAACCCAAAGCAATTTTCATTACAAGGAAAAAGCAGAACATATTGTCAACTATGAACAGAAAAACAAAGAATATACCCTTAACTCAATATTTACTTCAATGGAGGATAGAAAGCAAGTAGACCAAAGTAATGGAGTAGCAGTCATATCCGAACAAACAAAAAAAAGTAGGAGATGGATAAAAAGAGGGCATTCGAAAAAAAAATTAAGAAAATGAAATGAGATATGAGGGATGGATAATGGTGAGGTAGGGAGGAGATGTGTAATTATGAATAATAAATTGTGAAGTTATTAGGGATGAATATGTAGAAGTAGGAGGGATAATGATGCAATTAAGAAGGATTTTGGTTGTGATGGGTGGACACGTGTCAAGCTTATGGTTGTTCATCTATGGAGCAATGTGGGGGCTTCATTTAGATAATTTAGGGTGGGTTTTAAAGTACTATGTCTAGAGATATAGATTTTTGTCCTGAAAGTCTTCCTGTAAATTAAAAAAAAAAACTTGTTATATTTTTAGTATCCTATACATTGTACTTTATGTTCAATTCAATTATCTTTATTTCTATTAAATTCAGTTTAATTCTCTGAAGTTTTCTTCAATTTAGTTCACCAAAATACAATTTAAAAAAAAAACGACCTAAACTTCATGGCCAGGTCGAGGGACGAGGGTTCCATACTTCGACTCTCAAGTCTCAAATAGTCAAATGCTATTCGTATCTCTTTTTGTTACCTGCTCATTTTCCCCCCACTCTATGTTTCTCCTATTTCTTTCAAACTGTCAAACAAAACCCTAACCCTAACCCAGCGTTTCCCCCTTGCTGCTGCCGCTTCCTCCGTCGTGGCTCACATCCTGACATCTCCCTCGCCGCCGGCTCTCCCTTCTCTATCTCCGACGGCTGCTGCTGAGTTGCAGAACCCTGCGTCGGCGCGTCGCCCACCTACACGGCTAACAGTAGGTAGGAGCTCCTGCCTCCTGGATTTGGTTCACTTTCTTCGTTGTTCATTTTTTCATCGTTTCTTTGATTTTTGTTCAACTATTCAATGTTTATGGTCAATTATAATTTCGTTGTACAGTTATAATTTTTAGGATTTGTTCAATTATTTTTGATTGATGATTGTTGGGGGAAACACGTTGTTGAGTGGTGATGCAGTGAATCCCGTGATGGTGCTCACTGCTCTTAAAGGCTTAAAGGCATGTACAAACCACCATGGGAAATCTAAACAATTCAATGTTTATTGTTCAATTAATGAATTATAATTTGCTGGATTTGTTCAATTAGTTTGCTGTTATATTTTATTTCTTTTTGATTGTTTTAGTTTATTTGTTCAATGTTTAAGTGTTATAGTTGGGGCTCGTTTACATTAGCTGAACAAAGATAACTGAACTTAACTTAATAGAGATGTATGAACTGAACTGAACTGAACTTAATAGCGATGAACTGAAGTGAACTGAATTTAATCTGAAGTAAACAAGCCCTTGCTTGTTTGGTTTAATTTTCAATTTTTTTCATAGTTTATTTGTTTAATTATTTTATTATATATATATATTTTGCTAAGTAATTAAGAGATTTTATTAGCACCAAGCCAAATTAACATACAAAACACAATCAGCGTTACAGGGCATTACACAACAGCCCCAAATGGGCATTGTACAGCTTGATAAGCTCTCCCTTCCAAATCATATCATTCCTTCTCGTCCATATGAAATAAACCAGCCTGTTCAAAGCTGCCATTAGGACTCTTCTAAATCCACCCCCCTTGTATTTCTTCATTCACCAGTACACAATCTTATGGAGACTTTCTTTTCTAGTTATGATTTCCAGCCAGCCTTTTAGTTCTTGCAGGAACCATTTAGATTCATCACATTGAAAGAAAAGGTGCGTGTGACTTTCATCCAGTCCACAAAAAGCACAGTCTGATTGAACGTTTGCTCCATACTTTAACAATCTGTCTCTTGTATTCAGTCAAAGCCTCATAGCTAGCCACATACAGATTCTATGCTTTGGCACGCTGAATCTGTTCCAAATAGCCCTAATCCAGTATATTTTAGGATGGTTACCATCCATTCTTTCATAGACTTGTTTCGTAGGGTATGTCTTCCAACTTTTAATCTCTCTAGGGGTGAATTGGGTCAACATCTCATCCAGTCATCCCTTGTTTCACATATTTTCTTCCAGTACCAGCTTCTATCCAAGACAGGAACATAATCCACCCAATTGCCTTGTTTAATATACATTGCACGTATCCGCTTAACCCACAGGTTATCCTGTTTAAAAGCCATTGCCCAAATGTATCTTCCCATGTTAGCTCTGTTCAGAATTTCAAAGTTTATCACTTTGTTAGTTTACTAATTTGAATTGAGTTTGTAAAATGTTAGGATTGTGTGAC
Organism: Salicornia ramosissima; assembly: GCA_951394345.1. NCBI lineage: Eukaryota > Viridiplantae > Streptophyta > Magnoliopsida > Caryophyllales > Amaranthaceae > Salicornia > Salicornia ramosissima. Next base: position 6,654,278 of record OX596235.1, on the reverse strand, counting down.
CATGAAAAGTCTGTAGCATTTTTGGAACTAATATTAAAAATTATCAATTTTTTTCCTCTCCAAACTCTAGATCATAATTTCCCTCAACGATCAATTAGAGGTATGTGCCGCTTTAATGTTAGATTGGTTTGATAAATATAAAGGGCTTGAATAAAGTGTTGAGAAAGATGTGGCCTTTTGTTTTGTGTGCTACTTGTTTGATAAATATGTATTTGTGCACTTGTGTATTGGTACGAATTTGAACAATCAATTTTATACCTTGATACCTGATATGTATTCGAGCATCCGAATACATGGTCTTTGATTAAGTTCGAACCCCCGTGGTATAAATCCCGGATCCACCACTGCCATTATCGCTTGTTGACTGATGTTTGTTCCCATCTTGATTTAATATATTTACTTTTTTTTCCCGGGGTTCTTTGCAGCTATGGATCAAGATAGTGGTATGTTTTTTGTAAATCAAACTATTGGTAGTGTTCTATGCTGCAAATGTGGTGTTTCAATGCAGCCTAATGCTGCCAACATGTGTGTGAGTTGTTTGAGATCAGAAGTTGACATTACTGAAGGTTTGTTGAAGCATGTGACGATCTTGTATTGCCCTGAGTGTAATACTTACTTGCAGCCTCCAAAGACTCGAATTAGGGGTGAGCTTGAATCAAAGGAACTCCTAACTTTCTGCCTTAAGAAGTTGAACCTTGATAAAGCCAAAGTCACACTAGTGCATGCTGAATTTGTGTGGACTGAGCCACACTCTAAGAGGATCAAGGTTAAACTGAGAATTCAGAAAGAGGTTCTCCATGGGGCTGTTTTGGAGCAGCCTTATCTTGTTGAGTATGTTGTGCACCACCAAATGTGTGACTATTGTAACAGGCTCCAAGCAAATCCAGACCAGTGGGCGGCAGCAGTCCAACTCCGGCAGCATGTTTCTCACAGGAGGACTTTCTTCTACCTGGAACAACTCATTCTTAAACACGATGCTGCTTCACAAGCAATCCGAATTAAGCAGATGGATCATGGTATTGATTTCTTCTTCTCCAACAGGAGTCATGGGGTGAAATTTCTGGAGTTTGTTGGTAAAGTTACCCCCATCAAGAGTCGTAGTGACAAACAGCTCGTGTCTCATGATACCAAGAGTAATACCTACAATTATAAGCACACTTTTTCTGTTGAGATTTGCCCAATCTGTCGTGAAGACCTTGTATGTCTTCCACCTAAGATTTCCGTCAGTCTGGGGAATTTGGGTCCCCTTGTCATTTGCACCAAAGTCAACAATAGTATAATGTTGATGGATCCTAACACCTTGAGGTATTGTTTCCTTGATGCTGATCAGTATTGGCGGTCACCATTCAATAGCCTACTCTCTAGTAGACGGCTTGTGGAATATATTGTGCTAGATATCGATAATGTTTCGGCCGAAGTGAATGTTGCTGGATCAAGGTATGCTTTGGCTGATGCCCAAGTTGCCCGCGTGTCAGATTTTGGAAGGAATGATACAATATTCAACATCAGGACACACTTGGGTCATCTTCTAAATCCCGGAGATCATGCTCTTGGATATGATCTTTATGGGGCTAACCCTAATGATTCTGAGTTGGACAAATACAAAGGCTATGTTCTTCCTGAAGCCATCTTAATAAAGAAAAGCTTTGAAGAGAAACGACAAAGAAAACGTGGAAAGCCCCGTGCTTGGAAGCTCAAGAACCTTAGTATGGAGGTTGATGAGACTTCCAGAGTTAAGATTGACCAAGATAAGGTGGATAATGAGTATGAAGCATTCTTGAGGGATTTGGAAGAGAACCCTGAACTGAGGTTTGGCGTGTCCTTGTACCGTAATAAGGAATACCAACCATCCGAAACAGCTTCAATGACTGATGGTGATGATTTACCATCTGTGCCTCTCGATGAGCTGCTCGCTGATCTTGATTTGAGCGATAATGATGAAGCGGAAGGTATTAACATGAGAGAGTGATGAGTTTGGTGTCATCTCTGTAAAGTTTCAATTTCATACTCCATACTTTTTCTGGGAGCTTTTACCCCCTTCAGTTTTGCTGGAAATTTTGGCTACACAGTTTTGTTTATTTTGAATACCAAGGCCTTCTGTATGTTTTTCAGGTCTTTATTTTGTAGTAGTGTTACTAGTGTAGAACTTGTGTCATGATCAAGTATTATGTATTTTTAAATTTTGATTTGCAGTGGAACTTTATGTAGCAAATTATTCAGGTGTGAAGAACATTCAGACCATAATACGAGTACTATTTCTTGCATGTTTATTATGGGGCACAGTGCATTAATAGCTTATCTTAATATTCTTATACTTCTGCAAGACATTTATTTCACCAAATGCTAGGGGCTCGTTTACATTAGCTGAATAGAGATGAACTGAACTGAACTGAACTGAACTTAATAGAGTGTATTAATTGAACTGAACTGAGATGAACTGAACTGAATTTAATCTGAAGTAAACAAGTCCTAGGTAGGGTTTATGCAAGCTGTAGCTTCCAAAAACCTTGTTTGAGCTTGGCTTGTTTATTTTTTTCATGTCCGAGTTCGGTTCGAGCTTGCTTGTTTACGTATTCGAGCTCAAGGTCGAGCTCCAGTTGAGATAACACATTTATAAACGAGCATATGTTTAGAAAAGCTTTGTATATATTGTTTTTATTAAATTCTAATGTTAACCTTCAGCTAAGCATAAGTAATATAAAATATGAAAATTTAAAAAGTAATGTTGTTAAACAACATAATAATTAAATTAAGATTAATTGCATAATGATTTGGTGGAATCATAGAAGGCTTTTGTAGATGATGAGATGAATTTAGTTTGTTTGTGTTGCTGCCTACGCTGCCTTGAGTGTTGTTTTTAGGGGTGATAATGAGCTCGGCCCATTTGCGAACAATTTTAGCTCGGCTCGGTCAAAGCTCGGTCAAGGCTCGGCTCGTTTTAGATCGGTTCGAGTTCGAGTTCAGCTCGAGACATTAACGAGTCGAGCTTAAGTTGTGTCAAGTTCGGCTCGAAAAGCTTGTGAATAGGCTCGGTTAACTTTTTTTATATGTAAATAATATAATATATTATATAAATAAATTTATTTATTCTATTTAATATATATCAATAAATTAATAGTCTTATTGTTAAAATATTAACTCAAAAAACAAACAGGTTGACTGCCCCCCATCACAGCCTCAGATTCAGCAGCATCATCAGGAACGGCAGGCACGCCAGTTATCCTAGGAGACAAGTTCCCAACATGCTCCTCGGGGAAGACGTCAGCCTCGTTAAGAGGCTGGCTGTTGACACCCTCAGCAAAAGCACCTTCAACTGCCACCCAATCCAAATCAGGGTGAAGGGACAACACGCACCTCATAGCAGCCACCCAGCCGCCATCGAAGCGATTAGTACAAAAAAGACGAAGGTTGGGTGATGCTATAAAGTCCTCCACAACTTTTTTAGCCGCCCCCTCTGCCCCATCATTGGTTTTTTGATGGCAGCTTTAGCACTTGCCTCAACAGCCGCCACCTCTTCACGGGCCTTTTTCTTTTCAGCCGCGACCCGATTCCTAGAGGCTCTGATAACTTGGTTTAGTATATGTTTTTCCTCCTTATTTTGTATGGTTTTATTGTGCTAACCGTGCTCTTAGGAGCCGTTTTGCCGCTAATAAGTCGGTTTGGAGTGTTTTGTGTCTTTTCCATGTTTTTGACAGGTTTTTGATAGAAGATGTTCTAAATGGGACAAAAGTACACCAATCTAGGCAAAGGAGAAGTACACAAAAACCATAAGTCGGTTCGAATGATTTTGACCACCTCTCACTCTTTTGGACATAACTAGATCTATGAATATCAGATTTAAGCGATTCCAGCGGCATTGGAAACTAGATTCAAAGAGATTTCCAACGGTAGGTCATAAGCTCAATTCTGACTTGAAACGAAGGAGTTATGGGCGTTCGAAGTCAGGGCATCAGATCAGACCCCCAGCATGTACCCCGGTACCGGGGTTTGTGCAACCCTTACCGGGGTGGTTGCTGCCGCTGTTTCTCTCCTTTGCTTTGAAGCCAGAGTTCCCCCAGCATCGGCCCCGGTACGGGGTACATGTACCCCGGACCGGGGTCTCTGCACAGCTCTTCACTCGACATTTTCCAGAAGTACGTGCCTGACTCCAGCGACAACCACGGTACCGGGGTGCATGTACCCCGTACCGGGGCCGGCGTTACGGGCTCCGTTTAAGCCCAATTTTGCCTATAAATACCTGTTTTAATCCTTGGTAAATATCTTATGCTTTCTTTAGGTTTTCTTTCTGTTTTTAGGGTTTTCTTTTTCTCTCTTTTATTGTAAAAACACATTAAATTCAATTCAATTCAAGTTAATTAAAGATTCGATCTTTTTCCAATTCTGGTATTATTTCTTTCTTATTTATTTTATTTATGCTTTTTATTATGATCATGTTTATTTCTTTTATACTTTCAAACATGTGTGAGTAGTCTTTTAGATCTAGGGTTTGGGAAAATTATGTTTGAATGATTAGATTAATTGAGTCTTTTGTTCTTTAATTCATGGCTAGTTTTAATTCCCTAAAATCTATTTTGATCATATAAATTTGAGTAATAATCTAGCCGGTAGCCGAAAGGTGAAAACTTCATTAAGACTTAAGATTTTAGGCAGATTTATTTAATAAATTGCGAGAGCCTGTTATGTAAATCTGTAGATCTAATAAATTGCGAAAGCCAGTTAGATCTTGGTTAGAATTTGTTAATGAATTATTGAACATTGGAATTCAATTAGTTTATGATTTCATTCATAAAACCCTAAACCCTAGAATTTCCTTCATTCATTTAATTCCAATAAAAATTCAACCTTTATTTTCTTTTCTTTATTTATTAGTTATTTAGGATAATTCAATCACAAAGGCCCTTTACATAGTTCACACTTTTTAGTAATAAAAGAAATTAAGTTGCTTCTCTGTGGATTCGACCCTGCTTATTACTGCTGCATTAGTTCTGATGTTTAGGTTATTTTTGACGAGTTACGACGCCCTGTCAGGCTCCGACAGAGGTCTCGGCGTCATGTTTGGCAATAACGGCACCGACAATAACAGACCTCAACAACTCCTGTGCAGCTCCGGCAGCGGCCTTTGCCCTGCCCTCAGCTTCCTCCAACTCAGACACCCTTTTATGCAGCCGCGAGATCTCTTCGTCCTTTTTAGCTGAAGACGTAGAGGCCTCAGAAACCTGGGCTCTCAAAGCCTCCACTACTAGACCCTGCTTTTCCGAATCCTCGTTCAAGGATTTGTTGACGGCGTCAAGTGAATCTGTGAAGCTTCGAGAAGCATCCAGGTCCGCCGCCAAGGTAAAGAACGCCTCAGCTAGCTCCACAGCAGAGTTAGATGCCTGAAAAGACGAGGATATTAGGAAAACAAGGTTATGAAATTCAAAAAACAAATAAGTAAGTTAATACTTACACAAGCTACATCATGGCATAACGCCTGAGCCGGGTTCACCCATCTCTCCCGGCTACAGTCCGCTGGCAACCTATTCGCCCTCAGCAACCGATAACCCAAATCACCCCCGGCCTGGCTCAAATCCGCCATCAACGACTCATTGACAACAACATCTTGCTCCGGCCAGAATTCCGGCCCAGCAGGCCTCGGCCCCGGCTGAAAATTGGGAGGTATGTCAAGATGGCCATACCCCCAAGAACTGCGCCGGACAAAGACATACTCAGGGATAGGAAATCCAAAGGAACCGATTCTTTTCTTCGGCTCAAGGGCGAACAAGCTGCCCTCACCTAAATGAAGAACGGCAACACTTCGCACCAACTCTGGGCCAACATACTGAACACAGTATTTAGGGGAGGCCGGCAAGGAATTCTAAAAGAAATTAGTACCATAAGTGGAAAACATACAACATAAGAGAAGGACAAGGTAAAAAACATAATAAAAGAATAACAAAAAAAATACCTGGTTGGCAGCAGGCTCTCCACCCAAATGGTTGGCAGCTCCAGCATTATCATCATTCGCCGGCGCTTTTAAATTCTTTTCATGAGCAAGACGCCGGACTCGCTCTATGTCTCCAGCATCGGTCAACTCCTCCAACTCACGCCCTTCTGCAGATAAAGGAGTGAGGGGGGTGGCAGGCCTCACTGTCACCTCTGGGACGACATCAGCAGCGTCAGCCTCTTCAGTACCGCCAGCTGCCACATTGTCATCAATCCCAGCCCCACTGGACGCCACATCAGTGGTGGCTGGAACCGACGCAGCGCTGCCGCCAACGTCAACAGTCATGGCAGCCCCAGAAGCAGCAGCAATGGCTAAGGCCTCGACTGAAGGCTCGTTGTTTACAGCGACTGTGACAGCCCCCGCCGACGGCACATTAACAACAGGGACGACAACTGCCTCAGCCGCTACCTGGTTGGCAGCCCCAGCTTCCCTAGAAGTCTTCACAACCTTCTGGGGCTTCTCAGGAGATGCAGGCCTCTCTCTTTTTCTTTGTTGCTGGGTAACAGTTATAGTCCTAACCCCCCGGGAAGATGAACTTTTTTTAGTAGGGGCAGCAGGAGCTACAATCTTCTTCTCAATAGGACGGCTGACTACTGCCGCCACCCGCCCTCCATGTCGGCTAGGAGCATCCCTGTTACTACCCCTACCGCGACCGGCAGCCTGGGAGGTAGACCCACGAATTGTCTGCTCTCCTGCCATCGTTGGCGGCTTTAACCTCTCGAGATTCAAATCTGCAAAAGAAAAGCACACAGAGATTATAAGAATTATAAACACAACAATAAAACCGAGAGACACAAAGACAAATTTAGTTCAACACGAATTAAAGCACGTATAACCACTAAAAGGAACACCGACACCTCGGCATTACCAGATAAAGGGGCCCCTATCTCTCCACACAGACCGACAATGGCAAGCGGTCGGCTTTGCACAATATAGTCACCAGGTGGCATCCAATTAACAGGAATGCCATCCTTAGAACTAAAATAGTTGACGGTTCTTTGTTCCTCATCCGTCAACTCCTGAAACGGCAGGTGACCCATGGTGGATCTCGGCACAGTAAACCCCAAAGGCATGTCGATACTAACACCTTCAGGAGCCTTGATCCAGAACCACCTCCCCATATAATGCTTCAAGGAGGTCTTCTTGGGCCACACCAGTCGTTTGTTATTAGCACTCTGAAAAGTGTAGCGGCCAGGAGCCGAGCTATTATGCTGAACAGTCATCAATGAACGAATGATGTTCAAGTTCACTTTCATCATCAAGTACCGACAGGTCCACAATACCGACACCAACATACGAAATGATAACGGACCCAATTGAGCAAAACTGATGGAAAAATTCTTCATAACAAACTCTATAACCCAGTCAAACGGGCACCACAACCCAAACTTGAAATGATCTAGAAAAAACCGCAAAAAATCCGACCAGCGGCTGAACAATCACCTCCAACGGCTCCGGGATGGCAATTTCCCAATTACTGGGAAAATAGTGTTCCCTCTTGAACCACCTCATATACCCTTCCCTGCCGCCATTCCACTTGTCCATCTCGGCATACCAATCACTATCCGGATGCAACACAACCGGATGATCTTTACGGAATGCACCGTCACCAAAATCCAGGTCCTCATATTCACGAACCGGTATATGACGCAAACCCTCCTGCCACTCGCGGCCAGCCTCTTGCCAAGCCGTATTTACTTCCGCAGCAGCCTTTGCTGCCGTCACTTTCTCTGCAGAGTAGCACAAAAGGAAGACAAATAGCAGTGAGAATATAAGAATAGACAAAGAACAATTACCTAGAGCAGCAAAAGGATTAGGCTGTGAAGGATCTACGTTGGAGCCGTATTGGTCAAACTCCAAACTGGAACGAATGGACGAGAACCAATATTGCTCTGACACCCCCACCTCCAAGGATCTGCCGGTCTAACGTAACACTTCACGAAGGACCCTCACGTCCCTTTGCTGCTCATGATTGAACCCAGACGAGTCACGCCTCCCCTCGCAATCCGCCAAATTGTGTGCCGCCAAATTGTGTGCCGCCAAAGAAAATTGAGGAAGCCGTCTTACCTTAACGGATTTTTTCCCTCTATTTTTTTTTGCCGGCGGTTTTTTATCCAAGATATCCTTTCTTAATTGAATTGGATATCCTAGTTTTGGAGGGTAGTATGCAAGTTTCCACATGATACCGCCAAGCCCCTTAGGGATGGCAGCAACATCAGATGGGTATACCAGGGAATTTCCAGAATTACCTGCTTCACCCTCCTCCGCAGGAGACGACAACAACAAATCGTCTGATTCACTCTTCTGCGGTGACCCGCCACTATCGGGGTCGCTCTCCAGTATCCGGCTGTCGTTCTGACTGTCACTGGCGTCCAACATTTTTCTTTAAACTGTCATACGACAAATTAATCCACGAAGAAGCCCAGATAGTCAAAAAAATTTGTCAAATTGAGGGGAATGGAAGTACGCAAACCATTTCCTATACCCCCAACTCTCTAATTACGACACACACTACATTCGTCAAGCCAAAAACTTCTTTTGAAGGGTAAAAAATCAACATGCAAATTCAAACACATTTCAAAAAATGGAAAATTAAACTCTTAATTACAGTTAAAAGTTCAAAATGCGTCAATTACCTGGCGTCTGGTGAGAAGAATTGAACTTCAAAAGTCGAATATCGAAGTAGCTTCGAAAATGGTGGAAGAGGAAGAAGAAAGGTCGAAATCCGAAACGAATCGCCTTGGAGAGGGAAGGAGAAAAGTTGAGAATTTTTTTCGAAATTTTTTGAAAAAAATGAATGAAGAGGCGGGTAAACACTGAAACAACCTACTTATACCAAGTACTGGGTCCACCAAAAACTTTTTAACTTCAAACGGACACGTGCAGGTAAATGCTACAATTAAAAACCCAAAGTTACTGAAAGCCGACATCTTGTGGCGACTTATTTTTATAAAAGCATCCCCACTTTTACAAACTGCAGATCTTTTTGGGGGGGCTAGTTGTATGGGGGCCTACCGGTACACCGGCAGGACCACTTTACTACCGTCCCCACCAAGATATCTACCGCCAGTACCTAACGGTGCCGGTCTCACATGATCTTAAACCCACTACCAGAGTCCAACAGCAAGACTGTCGGTCTCACACCTGACGGCTACTGGACGCCAATGAGAGCGTATTAACAGCAGCCTCTGGTATAACGACCTGGCGGCCCTTAAGGACGCCATTTAGGTATACGTGCCCTGCCCATCGACAAGCTAACTGGCTCCAAGCGCACGACTTATACGCCCGGTCCCGTTGGAGCACGCGCGCCCGCCGGCCTAAACGTGGCCGCCAGAAACCAACTCATCTCCTATAAATAGGAGATGAACCCACCAATAGAAGGTAGACATGAATTCATCCATTCATAAACTCTCTCTCTCTCTCAAATCTAAAACCCTTTACTGACTTAAGCATCGGAGGGCCTTTCCCCGGAAACACCCCGGGGTCAGTTCACCGTTTGTTCATTTTGACAGGTTAACACCACAAGAACCACCAAGGACGCCACCCCATACGGAAATAGTTAAAGGTTGCCGAAACAAACTTGATTGTGAGAACTCTGAGAAGTGAGAAGGGTTCATGACTTCCTGCGAGAGAGCTTGCAAAGTTGCAAGTGAACGACAAGTCCACAATCAGAGGGTTGCCGCTGCCGTTACCGTCCTCCACCGCCATCGTTACCAGCGTTGCTGCCGTTACCAGCCGCCAGCCCCTTCACAGATATTCTCGTTACAGTTTCAAATTCGGTTCAATTTTCAATATTACAGTTGTTCGTGAGCCCATAAGCGAGCCGAGTATTACCTTGTTCGACTAAAGTTTATTTCTTAATGAAGTTTGAAAATTTTGCTCGGACTCTCTTATTTATATATGAACGAGTTTTAATCGCGCTTTAACTGATTTTATTTGTAAGCTGTTCACAAGCAAGGGTGAAGCTACCTGGGGAGCTAGAAGAAGCCCGGCACCCATAAGTCATATATGTGACCCTTAGTTTTACTATATGGCCCCGTCAAGTTTTTATAAAATATATTAATTATCTAATTTACTATTTTATTTTAATGATTATTAAACTCGTATTTTATAAATTTATTTGAATGTACAATTCCCCTATTTAATGGATGATTTTTCTAGTTTCAAAGTATAACAGTGGCTAGTAAGATTGTCTATACTAGTAGAATTCGGGGAATTACAAAGTGGTATCAGTTTAGCAAGGTCGATTCTAAAAATACGTTAGGATCTTCATATCTTAACGTAAGTTTTTGTCCTTTTGAAACATTTTTTTTAAATTGAATTTTGAGATCAAACATCAATAAATGAGGGGTAGATGTTCATAAAAATTTGTGGATGTTTATATATGGAAAAGAAATTATTAATTAAGTGGGAATAAGAGAGGACTTACATTGTTGAAATTTGCATATGAGAAAAATCAAGGAAAGTTAAAACAAAACTATTAGAGAAATTAAGGAAGTCATGTAAGAAAATAACGTTGTGGAGATGAGTTGTTATAAACTTTAATTATTTGAGGTTCGTAGATGTTTAGTTATACTAGTTGTCCACGGCGCGCGTTGCGCGCCGTGTCCAACACTATATTCTTGAACGCTTTGAAGAACCGCGCAATTGATTTGATTATTTTTTTATGCAAATTATCGTGCAAAGTAAAAGTTTTGCAAAACTATGTAGGCTGCGGATGTGAGTAATAGGCGTTGAGTTGTAGTTGTTTGTCTATTCTTTTATGCGCTCGTGTCCAACATTTTGATGTACCAGAAAGTTGTTTGAGCAATATTTTTGCAAGTTATTATACTTAATAAATTGTATGTTGATGATATGTTGAATAAAACTACAAACGGTTTAATTATTGCAAGCCGTGTATGTGGTGGATCTGAATGTCAGTTGTTGGTGATGTATAGTATTTGAACTGTATTTTAATGTGCTACAAGCAGATTAATTATTACACGACGTCGTGTACAAATAAAGTATGTTGTAATTATATAATTCACATTATCAGAATTTAGTCTACAATTTTTATTTTAGCATAGATGTTATAGAATTTTGACAATAACTTTTAAAATTTGATTATTGGACACATTATTTTAAATCGAATTATTTTTACCTCTTAACCAATATAGAGAAGGATTGAAGGTATTAAAAAAAGGAGAACACTTAATTTTTTAGGATGACAAGTTGCAAAACTTTTGTGTAATAGAAGACAGAAGATAACAATATAACACAAGACCGAGCCTAGGCATTTTTTTTGCTCTCTACAGGCTCAATGTTTTCCAAATATTTCAACACTAAAACACAATTGTATAAAGACGTAAATTTTTTATATCTTGTAAGTTACATAACTACACAAACAATGTCACCATCACCCTTAATTATGTCGCAAAAAGCTTGTGGATATTGCTACTGCCTACTGGTGCACCTAAAAGCACTACACAATGATATAACATTGAACTTGATCATTGACACCAACAAATTCAAGTTACAAAGAGAAGTGAAGAAAAAAAAAACAGTTCCATATATTTTCACCTCTCAATATTTTCATAAACCAAAAAATTATTCATATTTTCTTTGTTGTTCATCCGTCCCTACTTTAATTATAAAGAACACTAATCTACAAAATATAAACTAATTATAGAATCACAAAGATAAAATTTGTGATTCTTGTCTTCAAAAATAAACCACAACACCATATAATAAACATCAAAATCCACTCTACCATAAGTTGCATTGATCTTCATCCTCAGTTGCATCATTTATTCCTTGCTGCCACCATAAGTTCTTATTTGAAATGATTCTCATAATACTCCAAAACCTTGGGATGAGCCTTGATCCTTGAAGTGTGAAATCAAAATCGAAAGAAAGAACATCCAAACTCCTTAAACGGAAAAAGAGCAAGTGAGCAACATAAATCATTTCAGGACAAAACCAAAAGCTTTTGAGAGATTAGTGTGAAGCCTGTCTACAATCATGCCTTGAGACTTATTAATACTAAATTGCCCATGCCAAAATAAAACAGGCAAATGCAATCTTGTAACAGTTTAGCATGCAACTCATCTCCCACTTCTACATCCCATTTACAAGGCTTAATCACCATTTCACATATGAAATAGACTATCTAACGAGAACAAAAAAGGAAGAAAGAAAGAAAATCATCCAAGAACAAGAAAAGTTGTATCAAATCAAAGAAAAAAAACATAGCAAACTTCTGTCTTGTAAATTTAATTAATCAATATCTCAATGTCTTGCTTACCAAATCCAGTTTCTCTAATTTCACAAAATATAAATAAAAAAAAAAAAAAACTATTACACAAAACTTCATCATTTTCATGAGCAACTCCATTAAAGCCATGGCTAAAGAGCTACATTTCAATCATGATGGTTCAACCACTAAAAAACATGTTTCAAGGTAGAACATGTGTGCTTTCAAAACCAGCTTAGCTTTACAAAATCACTCAACTACATGCATATCTTAATTACTCAACTACACACAAAGGTTACTGACATAAATGCAAAATCCCTATGCTGCAAATAAAAGATACATGTAGAACCACTATACCTTGACAAAGGTCCGCAACCTATAAGCTAACATCAAATTACCAAAAAGAATTATAGCTTGAACCAATGCAACTAATAAAAAGTTGTGAATTAGCTTGAATCAAAGACTCAAAGTGTTCGAATGAAGCAATTCAATTGCGTATTTAATGAGCTCCTTTTTATCAGTGTTCGAACCAACTAATAAAAAGCTAAAATCAAATTACCAAAAACAACTATAGCTTGAATCAAATTTGATGTGAGCAAAAAAAAAACAAAAAAAAAAAAAAAATCATTAAGGAGCAAATAAAGCTAACATCAAATTACCAAAAACAATCAGTAAACATTCAAAAAAAGATCAACTTAGATTGAGCGATGTATGTACTAATCACATTCATACCTCACAAGTTACCACTATTGTCTAAGAACATAAGCATATACCAAGTAGACAGGAGCTTTAGGCATAATGCGAAGTCCTTTGCCAAACGTCCCTAACACTTTCCATTCACCAGTTTCACTCTTATAGACCGGCTCTATACATGTTCATTTAATAAGAAGAACTTAAGGAGTACAAAATAATATTTTTCCTGTAAATTGGTTCAATTGAAAGTACTTGGGGTCGAAAAGTATCGGAAACTTTTTTCAACAACATTCTTGGGAGTAATTAAGGTTTTATAAAAAAAAAAAAAACCCATAAACTAGGTTTTGTTTTTCGAATGAACTGAGAAGCAACCGTGGAGAAGAACCGGAGAAAAGCTAGGTTTTGTTTTTCGAATGAATTAGGGGGGGGGGGGGACGCGACTTAGTAGAGAGTGAAGCACATCATGTTTGTTTTGCAACTTGATTTACTGTTCAAATGAACAGTACCCGAATTGTGGCTTTTTAATAGTTATAGATAGATAGATATGAGGAGAGTGAAGTTATAAATATTTTAAATGTTGTTTGTGTATGTAAGAAGATGTTGAGGTGAAATAATAGGAATGTGTAAGTCTTTTTAACTATTTTTAATTTAGTTATGAGGTACTTTGTGAGACTGCATTTATAAGAATTGACGAAAAGTGATATTAAGGTTATGAAAGTGTATTGATGAAAAGTTTTATTTTAGGTCAAATGGTTTAATAATAGTAAATGTTATTATTTGAGGATAAAAGTACTGTTAATAAGAGATGAAGAATGTAAATTTGAGTTATCATCAATAATTTATAATGAGGAATTTTAATGATGTTTATCAATTATTTCATGGAAAGTACATTCATATATAACATTGTCATTGATGATATAAGCTATAATCAGATTTGAAGTTTTGCATTTGAGGATATGATATTTAACGGAAGGAAAAATAAATAAATGATATGGGAGCTCAAAAAGAGAGTTTAGGTCGGTATATATATAATTTAAGGATTATTGGATAAAAACGATTTATTTGTATGCTTTAAATGTACGGATGTAGAAACTTGTGTTTATTAATGAGATATCAGCAAATTAAGAATTTCTATTAAGGTCGAATAAATTTACATCACAGTGAAACTTTTAGCGTAAGGAATGAGACAAATTTGGTGTTTGGGAATATGAAATCTATAATGTTTGAATAAACTTATTGGCAGATTTGAGGGATCAATTGATGTTTGAAATATATACTTCCTCCGTTCCAAAAAAAAAAACGCAACAGTTTCCATTTTTGGATGTTTCAAAATAAATGCAACAAATTTTTATTTTCCTCATACAGTAAACTATTGCTACTTAAAAGATATAAATACCCTTACTAATTCTTTATTTGTCCCCACCTTTTCTTTCTCTAATTATTTAATTGTCCCCACTCTCTCTCACAAATCCTTTAATTGTCCCAACTTTTCTTAACATTTATTTTAATCAACTACCCCTCACTTTTTCTAATTACCCACAACAAAAAAATGCATAGCAGTCTATACCATGACAATTGTTGCGTTTTTTTTGGAACAGAGATAGTATATAGGATATAAATTGTGTTGTCAATAAATTTTAAAAGGATGCCTTTTATTTTCAAAAATAAACAAAATCATTTTATGTTGCAAGTTACGATGGCGTAACTCATTTTTAAGGTGGTAGAGTGCGAAATTTCGTTTCTTTCTTTCATGACTAAATAAGTCATAAAATGACAATGTTTTTGCAAAGTCGTAATCAATCTTACGTTAATTTATGCAACTTTGTTGCAATGTCTCTGCAAGTTTGCAAGGTAGCACAAATTTTGTGTATATGAAAAGTCAATTAGTGTTACAATTCCAGCAATAGAGTCAAAGATGTTATTATAAGTTTAAGAGTTTGAACATAAATTTATTCATTTCATGGAAATTTCGCACTCCTTTTGAGGTTTTTCATCATAGAAGTAGGCTCATGTTAGAAATGTAGTTTTGGTGAGAAGGGTGAGAAGTAATCACAACCCTTTGATCACCAAATGAAGGGCTAAGATTAAATTTGATTTTCCTTCCTTACTCCTTTGTTAGTTTGGAGTCAATGTATATATGGTATAAAATCAATGTATTTTTACTCAATGTATTTGTAGTGTATGGTGAATGTACCTATAGTTGGTGCTCAATGTATCTCTAGGTTATAGTTGATGTATTTATCTCTTCTCACGTTTCTCACCATAAGAAATTTCTTACCGGAACCCAAACCCTTTCTTCATATATTGTTAATTATGTTAAGGGATTGCGTTGACGACATGATTGCTATGATTTTGTGAGCACAAATATGTGCATAGTTAAAGTTAAGTAGTATTGCAATTTCCAGCTGTAGGATAAAAGTGTGCACCTCTAATTGAAATATTAAATTAGGATTGTTTCGGGACGAAACTTCTTTTAAATGAGTAGACTGTAATAACCCGAATTTTTAGGCGTAATATTTATTTATATTACGTTTTGAGAAATATTCATATATATATATATATGTAAATAAATTAGTTTTGTAACATATATAGACATATATATAAATAGGGTTGGGTTCCGGTGAGAAATTTCTTATCTTGAGAAATGTGAGAAGAGATAAATACATTAACAAATACCTAGAGGTACATTGACCACCAACTATAGATACATTCAACATATACTAAAAATACATTGAATAAAAATACATTAAATAAAAATACATTGAATTTATGACATAGATACATTGACTCTAAACTATAGGAGGAGTAAGAAGGGAAATTCAAATTTAATCTTAGCCATTTATTTATTGATCAAAGGGTTGAGATTGCTTCTCACCCTTCTCACCAAAACTACATTTCTCACATAAGCCTACTTCTATATAAATATATATGGAATATGTTTAGTTTTATTCTATTATCAAAAATATTTTAAATAGGTTTTAAATAAAAACATTCTTATTTCATCATCGGAAAATTTTTAATTCATTTTATTTTTAAAGGAAGAGGGCCGGTGCCCGGTTGTTTTAAAATAAATAAGTAAGAATTTTAAGGTGTTATAAGCCCGTAAAAAAACCCTAATAGTCATTCAACAGGCAAAGTTGCCAAAAATAAAAGAAAAAAAAAACACAACACTCTCTCTCTTAGTTAGGTCGACAGTTTCAAAGAGGGGGAAAAAAAAAAAAAGGAAAAAAGGAAAAGCTTAAACACAACACCAACACAGCAGCAGCCGCTCGTGGAGCCGAAGGCCAGCCGCCACCACTGCCACGTCGCCTGCTGCCGGAACGCAGCCTCCCTGCCACGGCGCCGTCGCTGCCCAGCCAGCCGTGCCGCCTGCTCTGCGGCCTGCCGTGAGTTCTTATTTTTAAAAAAAACCTGCAGCAGCCAGATCTGCAGGCCGGCCACCGTGAGCGACCACCCTTGAGTGCCTATGTCCGCCGTCGCCCCTAGCCGCCGCTGTCGCCTTTGCCGTGCTGCACTCGCTGGTATTTTTTTTAAAAATAACTTCTCTATTGTTGTAATCTGATTTTATTCTAAGATTAATCCTGATTTAAATCTGAATTTTTATGTGTTAATCATATGTTTAGATCTTTATTTTAGGATGGGTTTCGTTGGTTTTAAATTCTGATTTGTTTATGATTTTTAATGTTCGAATTTCAGATTTCTGTATATATTGTTTAAACCCTAAAATTTTGTTTCACCTTAAAAAAAAAAAAAAAAAGTTTGAGGTTTAATAAGTTCCAAATAACTTATATTTCAATAAGGTCCAGTAAATTCTAATAAGTTCTAAGTTCAATAAAGTCTAATAAGTTGCAATCAGGTTTATTTTTTTTTAATTATTGATTAAATAAAATTAATTAAATTAATCCACAAAATAAACTGATTTTATTCTATCATTCTTGTTTTATATTTTTTTTAGAGAAACCAATCAGAGTTAGATTGAATTAAACTATTTTTTTTATATTATAAAATAAGAATGATAGTTTAAAATAATTCGCAATTCTAGTACTGATTAAAATTAAATAAAATTCCCCTGAATAAAAATCCACATTAATACATTGCTTCAAATTCATCATCGGAGTACATATTTTCATCTTCAATATCATTTGATTCATCGAGCATATTTTCTTCATGTACAACTTGCCATATCTCATCTGTAATATTTGTACGAACAACTTTAATTGCCTTTAGTCGTTCGCCATCAGTTAAATTTACATCAGCTTGTGGTTGTACATCTTCAACAACTTTCGAAATCGAAATTAAGGAGAATTAAATATGTAGATAAGTTATTATTGGAATTGATAATATTAATTAATAATGGGTTTGAAAAATGAGATACTAATTATTATTACTTATTTAAACGTAATTCAACAATAAAAAAAGAACATAAATTCAAATGTATAAAATATTACTTTTTTGGATTAATAATAATAATAATAATATTATTATTATTATTATTATCATCATTACTACTATTATTATTATTAATAATTTATTATTCAATCATATTTAATACGTTCCAATAAGTTCCAATCAGGTTTAATAAGTTCTAATAAGGTCTAATAAGTTCCAATAAGTCCCAATAAGGTCTAATAAGGTCAGATAAGTTCAGATAAGTTCAGTTCGGAGAAGTTCAGGTCTAATAAGTTGAAGAGAACGCACCCTAAATCTTATACCTAGATTTATTATGGGGAAAATTAATTCTGATTTTTATATGGTAATGTTAAAAAAAAAGATTCAGATTTGAAAAGGGGTTAAAAATTCAAAGAAACATGCTTGAAATGCGTTTTTATGGTTTTTATACAATAGGTAATAGATGGACCTGGGAGCACACAACTTTCTGTGGTCCCTCAAATGTTCAAAACAAAATTATCAAATGTTTACAAATCACAACATCACATTATCAAATGTTCACAACAGAATTATCAAATGTTCACAACATCACACTATCAAATTTTTACAACAAAATTATCAAATGTTCATTAACATTAAACTATCAAATTTTTACAACAAAATTATTACTTGTTCATCAATATCAAACTATAAAATATTCACAAAAAAAATATAAAATGTTCACCAGCATTAAACTATCCAATGTTGACAACAAAATTATCAAATGTTGACCAGCATTAAACTATCAAATGTTCACAACAAAAGTACTAAATGTTCACAACAAAAATATCAAATGTTCACAACAAAAATACCAATTGTTCACAACAAAAGTACCAATTGTTCACAACAAAAGTACCAAATGTTCACAACGTATCAAATGTTCACCAGCATTAAACTATCAAATATTGACAACAAAATTATCAAATGTTCACCAGCATTAAACTATCAAATGTTCACAAAAAAAGTATTAAATGTTCACAACGTCATTTAAACTGGAACCACCCAGCTGCATGGTCTCGGGTCCACCCAATAATTTGCGGTTTTTATGTGTCGGAATTGTTCAAAACGAAGTAGGGTTTGAATTATAATGTTTTTATGATTTAAAAGTATGTTACAACCTTTAAAGGATGTTTGAATGAAAAATAACATTCTGGAATTTTATTTAAAATGTTATATTTATTGTTTTCTTTGAGTTTTTTTGGGTAAAAATATATCCTGTCAAACGTATTACCCTTGTATGCGGAGTTGGGACTTAAAACGTTGATTTATGAGTTTTACTACATTTTAATGTTGCTGTGATTTTTGGAAAAGTAGTTTAATTTCAAAGGTTTTAATTGTTAGTGCATATAAGGGTTTCCGGTAGTGTTAGGAACCTGTCGGGTGTTGTTAAAACTCTAAAATTGATTTTCGGGATGTTTTGGAAGGGTTTTAAGTGTTTTATCGGGGCTGGAATTTCTATTTAACCCCGCCTAATATTATTCCGTTTATCTTTTTAAGCGTTTGTTAAATATTTTAATTAGAGGGCACAATAGTGTAATCATTGAATTAAAAGGAAGGAAGTAAAAATAATTTTTGGAATTTTATAGAAGCTGGAATTTTGTGATATATATTTAGGATAGCTTGAGTAATTGAGGGTATTAATTGGTCCCGTTTTTCGCTGTAGGGGACTTTGAATTCGGGGAATTCAGTTAACAGTGGCTAGTAGGATTGTCTATACCAGGTACGTTTAGCAGTATTTACTTTTTTTTTTCCGTTATACTAGTAGGATTGTCTATACCAGGTGCGTTTAACAGTATTTACTTTTTTTTTCCGTTATACTAGCAGTAAATTCAGTTAAAAGTGGCTAGTAGGATTGTCTATACCAGGTACGTTTAGACAATGCTATACGTAGGAAGTATTTACTTTTTTTTTTTTTCCGGGGTCCTTTGCAGATATGGATGAAGATACTGGTATGTTTTTCTTAAATCAAACAGTTGGTAGTGTTCTATGCTGCAAATGTGGTGTTTCAATGCAGCCTAATGCTGCCAACATGTGTGTGAGTTGTTTGAGATCAGAAGTTAACATTACTGAAGGTTTATTGAAGCATGTGACAGTCATTTATTGCCCTGAGTGTAATACTTACTTGCAACCTCCAAAGACTAGAATTAGGGGTGAGCCAGAATCAAAGGAACTCCTAACTTTCTGCCTTAAGAAGTTGAACCTTGATAAAGCCAAAGTCAGACTAGTTCATGCTGAGTTTGTGGGGACTGAGCCAAATTGTAAGAGGATCAAGGTTAAACTGACAATTCAGAAAGAGGTTCTCTATAGGGCTGTTTTAGAGCAGGCTTATACTGTTGAGTATGTTGTGCTCCACCAAATGTGTGACTATTGTAACAGGCTCCAAGCAAATCCAGACCAGTGGGCTGCAGCAGTTCAACTCCGGCAGCATGTTTCTCATAGGAGGACTTTCTTCTACCTCGAACAACTCATTCTTAAGCACGATGCTGCTTTACAAGCGATCAGAATTAAGCAGATGGATCATGGTATTGATTTCTTTTTCTCTAACCGGAGTCATGGGGTGAAATTTCTGGAGTTTGTTGGTAAAGTTACCCCCATCAAGAGTCGTAGTGACAAACAGCTCGTATCTCATGATACCAAGAGTAACACCTACAATTATAAACACACCTTTTCTGTTGAGATTTGCCCAATTTGTCGCGAAGACCTTGTATGTCTTCCGCCTAAGATATCTGTTAGTTTGGGGAATTTAGGCCCCCTTGTGATTTGCACCAAAGTTAACAATAATATAATGTTGATGGATCCTAACACCTTGAGGTATTGTTTCCTAGATGGTGATCAGTATTGGCGGTCACCATTCAATAGCCTACTTTCTAGTAGGCGGCTTGTGGAATATATTGTGCTAGATATCGATAATGTTTCACCCGAAGTGAATGTTGCTGGCTCAAGGTATGCTTTGGCTGATGCCCAAGTTGCCCGCGTGTCAGATTTTGGAAGGAATGATACAATATTCAACATCAGGACACACTTGGGTCATCTTCTAAATCCCGGGGATCATGCTCTTGGTTATGATCTTTATGGGGCTAACCCTAATGATTCTGAATTGGACAAATACAGAGCCTATGTTCTTCCTGAAGTTATCTTAATAAAGAAGAGCTTTGAAGAGAAACGACAAAGAAAACGTGGAAAGCCCCGTGCTTGGAAGCTCAAGAAACTTAGTATGGAAGTTGATGAGACTTCAAGAGTTAAGATTGACCAAGATAAGGTGGATAATGAATATGAAGCATTCTTGAGGGATTTGGAAGAGAACCCAGAACTGAGGTTTGGCTTGTCGTTGTACCGTAATAAGGATTACCAACCATCTGAAACAGCTTCTATGACTGATGGTGATGATTTGCCATCTGTGCCTCTTGATGAGTTGCTCGCTGATCTTGATTTGAGCGATAATGATGAAGCGGAAGTTATTAATATGATAGAGTGATGAGCTTGGTGTCATCTCTGTAAAGTTTTAATTATATACTCCATTTTTGCTGGAAATTTTGGTTACAAAATTTTGTTTATTTTGAATAACAAGCCTGCTTTGTGTTTTACAGGTCTTTATTTTGTAGTAGTGTATTACTTGTGTCTTTATCAAGTATTATTTATTTTTAATTTGCAATGGAACATTATGTAGCAAATTATTCAGGAGGGAGACATTAGCAAATTATTCAGGAGGGAGACATTAGTACTTTTAAACATTTTTTGGAAGGAAATGTTTGTTGCAATGAAAATGGTTTTCTATTTTAAACATTATATTTATTCTTTGTGTCACATGTAATCAAGCTTTATGATGAATAGATTATATGTAGGCGACACTTACTAAAATATTTCAATTTTAAACATTACATCTACTCTTTGTGTCACACTTTTTTTACACAGTGTTGTACATTGGACCCTAGTGTTTGACCTCTCTTAAAGACTGTTGAGCTCGCATTGATCACCCGAAGGTAAAGTTAATTTGTGTATTGTACACTTGAGTGCACATTAAACATCAAACATTTGCATTCAACTTAAGAACATTTATGTTATGCATTTAGAATACGAGTACTTAATTTCATAAAGGGTCCAAATGTAAATATGAATCTTCTAAATATAGAGTACAAATATTTTAAATGCATAATTTGAATGTTCTATTTTATTACTGATATATGGTTGTCATTACGCACAATATTGTACAATGAAAATTTCAAGGGGTTGGGGAGGCAAAACTTGTATACAAATTCGATGGTACACGAGTGAGTACCAATATAATCACACTCAGGCAATATACGGTAGACCAAATGAACATTCATCGTCAAATTTACGAACATCTATTACTCCCTCTGTCCTAAAATAAATGCACAATTTTCTTTTTTTATTTGTCCCAAAATATATGCTACTCCTTCTGTCCTATTTTATTTGCTACATTCTGTTTTGGAACAAATTTTTATGCAAACCAATTTTCACGTGGGCCTGTCATAGGTAAAGGTAAGTGAAAGAAAAAAATTGACTTAAAGAGGATAAAAAAAACAAAAAAGAGGGTAAAAATGTAAAATATGTGTGGGGCCCATAGACTATAAAAGGAAATGTAACAAATATTTTGGGACATTCAAATAAGAAAATTGTAGCAAGTAATTTAGGACAGAGGGAGTACATTACTACTTTTTACTACTTTTGATATTATGACCCACTTATAAAATTACACTTATATCCTTAACATAACATTAATTAATTCTACTTTTACTACTTTTGATATTATGACTCACCTATAAATTAACACTTATTACTTTTGATATTGTGGCCTATCTATACAAATTACAACCTTAAAAATTACTCAATTTCTTTATGTAGCAACCATAGAGGGAATAATTTTTTTTAACTGTTGACTAGTCAATTAAATGTCATTGACAGGAGAGTGATTAATCAATCACTAGTCCGCATTGAACATTTGAGCTTCAAGTCTTCGACATCTTCGATTCCTTGTTATCTGTGAAGCTAAGGCATACTTTCATATTTTTCATATATAGTTGAATGAATGTCGTACAATTATTCCTTTGAGATCCTTTAATGTCAGCAGAAATGGAGAAACTCAGCAACTCGGATGACGCCATCTCTGCTCTTCCTTACAAGCTTATGCTCTCTTGCCCCTCCGGTCTCTTACCTCCTCAGGTTCTGTCTCTTTTCTAATTCTTTTTAACAAACCCTAATCACAGCATTAATCTTGCTTATTTAGTTTCTTAAGTTCTTTTACACTTGCATTTGTAGGCCATATGCAATATTTGATCGTTTTTGTTACTTGTATGTTGTCTCTTTGGTTTTATGAAGGTTTCAGTGATTTTTGATCAAGCTTATGATCGAATCCCACATCCTGATGTCAATCTTGAGAATTCTATTGCACAGGTTGTTATTATAATTATTGTTTTTATCATCACCATTTCCTTGTTGATTTGCGAATTTCAATTTTTATACTGGTATGTAATCTATAGCTGATTAACTGTTGCTATTTCCCTTTTTCACTTTGGTAGATCTGGAATCAAAGAACACACCAAAATCCGTCATTGTATAATGGACAGAAGTTCAGAGTATGCATTCTTGTCGACTGAATATTTTACTTGAAATTGGAATAATTTCATTTTGAAACCATGTTTTTGTAGTTTTTTTTTTGGTGCATACATAACATAAGACACTGGATTGAAATCTTTTCAATTGATTTTGAGTTTGCCTTTTACGTTGCCCTTGAAAGTTCACTGTCTATGCACAAATTGCCGAGTAACTTTAATGATCAAGTTTTGCAGTACTGTGGACATGCATTGCATACCAGTGATGTTGATAATGAAGAAGATTGTCAGGCCTTCTTGCACCTTGGTTTGACAGATTACAGGTCTTTCTCTTTACTTTTTTTCTTTCTCTTCTAAAATTTGAATCTCAATTTTAGCTTTGTGGATCTAGTCACAATGCATTGTGAATGCTGATCACTTTACCGTATATTGCCATAATATTTACATGACATCCTGCTAATGGCCCTCGGCAAGGAATAATCCTCATTATGGATGTGATCATATGAAGACATGAGTTGAGTGTATAATCCTTGACCATGATAGAGAGAGAGAGATCATTTTTGTACGAATGGGAAAGTCTTTGTAAAAAGTGAAAACGGATGATGAAGTCAATTATAAACCAGAGCAGCGAAATTGTCTAATGGTGGCTCTTTAGCTCTGTTAGTTAAGAAACAAATGCAGAGCTCATTATTATTATGGCAACTCTTCTATAAATAGCCTTGATATTGACACAATCAGGTGTCTTTGTTGTGTAGTTTTGTAACCATGTACTTTTAAATTAAAGGGTATAATGTTTCATTATTGATTCATTGCCCATTTGACCCATTGATCATTGAAGAATTTTCATTTTTCCTAGTGTGGCAATCCTGGCCCATTCTTCATAGGACCGGTCTGGCATGTGAAGTAATTGATTATCTCTGCTAGTATATTTGCTACATTTACGATTGTGGTGGTGGACTTGTGATCGGTTGATAGTTTAGGAAGATTCTCTTCTTTTGATATAAAAGGGAGGAAGATAAGAGAGATGATGCAACTACAATAGGGTCATTGAGGGGCAAATTTACAATGAAGGTATTGCTTACACTAGCAACACAGCTCAATTCCCACTTTCCACTCTGAGGTCTTGAAGTAAAGTAGTGAATAGTAATGCATCATGGCCCTAAGGATGTATTCTCCCACTTTATTCTTCCGCTGTTAGTTATGATTGGCCAAATAAGAGTAGGTATTAGTAGGCTATTTACTTTATTAATATTATGTATTATAGATAGGAAGTTTCTTCTTGCTCCATCCATTCAATTTGATTGTACACGTTTGTCAATAGTTTCTTTAACCATAAATGTCTCAAATTTATCTAAGTAAAAATTATAATAATTGGATATAAATATAATAAAGTACTCATGAACACGTATCAAACAAGATTTACAATGGGACGAATAAATGGAAATGGAGAGATTACTTTGTTTTATTTGCATATGAAGTTAGTGGTTTTAGTTTTCAGAAGATCTTTTAGTTTTTTTTTTTTGAGAATGATGATGGCGTATTGGGTTTTAGAAATGTCCTCAATTATTGCAAATGGCCTTAAAAACGTTGTTCAGTGGAATGCTTTACTTCATTGTCTTTGTCACTACAAGTTGGTGGATACCATGGCTCCACTGTTCAAGTACATTTCTTCATGAATGATTTTAGCTTCAGTGCTAAATTTTACGTGAAATGAAAAGTATATTTGTGATATACTGATATTCTTATTGTTGGCAGCTTAAACAAAGACAGAACTTCTTTTAATAAGTTTGATCAACCTGTATATTCGTCTAACAGTCTAAGACTCTAAATCTGTCTACTTATGTTAAAGTAAAAATTTGTTTGTTGCAATGAATCCTTGTGTTTTAAAACACCATATAGAAATTGTTCCAAGCTTGAATAATGATTTGAATTTGTTACATAAACTACTAGTGTTGAATAATTCTTTTTTCACATGAGAATATTTTTTCTGCTATGATTTGACGATTTGTATAATCATCTAAAGGAACTTTTGAGCAAATTTTAAGAAAAATCTAATTTAAGAATGTCAAAGAGAAGAATGAACATCTATGTGCTCAGGTCAGTCAGTCTATAACACTGGCTTTGGAAAGTTAGGTGCCCTCTCTGCTCATGAGCGTGTGGTGGTGTTGCTAGTGTGTTCAATTGCAGCTATGTTTCTGAACAATAACGTTCTGATTGTTTACTGTTGGACTAATTAGCTCTTTTGGTTTCATTCGTTTAGGACTTTCTTGGGAACAAACTTAAATCCATATTGGGAAAAGTTTCTAATTCAATCAGAAGGTAGCTTATCAATCCCACTGCTGCTTTTTTTGTTTCATAAGCAATTGCAAACAAACATTTCACTGGAAGATAAGCAATTTTTTCATTGACAAGGATTTTTTCGAAGCTACTGAACAACTTTATGATGCAATCTCTTCACTACCTAAGATGTTTCAGTTGTCAGTTAGAAAGTATTTACATTGGTCCTCTGTGCAAAAATTTTCCATTGGTCACCATACCATGCAAATTTTTTCAATTGGTTTAACTGAGCAAATATTTTCCATAAATAATCATGGTTCATCTAGCTGCTGCTATTCATTCTGGTGTCAAGATGCAGTCATCATTAAAATAGTTTTTTGAAAGCCTTACCAATAATGACTTGTAGATTTGTATTATACAAAGCTTATCTTAATGATAGCTGGAGTTGAACCTTCAAATTTCAATTACCTCCACCATTTCTTGTTACATGCAACTCTTTTGAAATCGCGGAATCCTAAGCAATTTTTGGAGAGGATAGAGGTAGAGAGAAAGAAAAAAGGGATCCGTGTGATAGGAGAGAAAGGTAGAGAGAATTAGTTGTCCAAAAAGGTAAGTGTTGCATTTAATTTAAAACTTCCTAAAAATAGAAAGTGTTGCATCTAATAAAAAACGGAGGAAGATAGTTAAATTCTTTTTAGAAATCTTCCAACCTTATTTCTGTAATTGCTATATTTGATTCCTATCATCATACATGGTTTTTGAAGTGCGGATAAATACTCTGTTGGCGTAAATATCATTAAATGATGACTGCTGTATAGATGAAACCATACGATGTCAACACACTTCAAACCCACTAGGCAATGGTGGAATTGTTGAGTCTTCAGATGGAAAGATTGTTTTGCTGAAACGAAGTAATAATGTGGGGGAGTTTCCAGGATATTTTGTTTTCCCTGGTGGTCACCCAGAGGTAAATACAAAATCATCATAGCATTTCTTGGCTTTTAAATATTATGATGAGTGCTTAATATGCTTGTTTTGATAGAACCCCCCTTACCCTGGCCCCACCCAAAAAAAAAGAAAAGATTCATACGTATGCACACATGCACGATGTATGCATGAGCACACACTCTCTTAGCTGAAATTATGGTGGTGGTGGTGTTGCCTTCACTCTCTTTGAGAATTCTGACCATTAGTGTTGTAGTCCTAATTACTCATGTTTTTTTTTTGTTTTTCTTATTGCAAAATTGCAGTCATGGGAAGGCTGTGTTGTCTACTTGACTTGTAACTATTATTTTTTTTGGTCATCCATCTTTATATATCTTTTATCATTGATCTTCTGCAGCCTGAAGAGGTTGGAATTATGTCACATGCCAATGTGGACCCTGAATCCTTAAACAAGAGAGTTTCTTTGGAAATGTTTGATAGCATTGTCCGTGAAGTAGTAGAAGAAATTGGAGTGCCAGCCACATCTTTGGTAAGATAAAGCTCTTCTCAACTGAATCTAAAGCTAATGCTACATCTGTAAGGATGTGAACGAGTTTCTTGTGAGCAAGCTTCTTTGCAGTTTCAGGGCTAAACTTTTGTACATCTGTTCCCCTCCCACAAAATCCTTGCCAACGTGCCGTAAGCCTTAGCCTCACTTGAGGAACTAAGGCCATGGTATATACCCTTGTGTCCACATATCTATCCCAGCTTAGCTTTTGTTTGCACGTTCATCCAACCCTGCAAGCATATTTGTGCTATTTGCTTTGGAACTGAGATCCAAAGGTAACTTTTTTAGGCCCTGTTCTTCTGAATTAATCTGAACTGACTTGCTGTGAATTTGTCTGAATTGGACTGGACTGAATTAAACCAAACCTTAGAATCAGAAGGAGTTGAACTAAACCGAAATTTCATAAATTAAGTCCAAAAGAACAGGGCCTTAACCTATGATTTAACTTTGTGGCCGTAGTTACAGCTCTTAGTATCTAAATTTTGATGGTGGTTATATTATATTTTGTTTTTCAATGCAGTCCAAGCCTGTTTTTATTGGTATATCAAGAAGGGAGCTGAATGTGCGCCCCACTGCTTTCTTCTTCATGAAGTGCTCACTTCAATCTAAAGACATTGAGAAGTTGTATGGTTCTGCACAAGATGGCTTCGAGTCCACCCAACTTAACCTAGTTTCAAAGGTTACATTTTATTTTCTTGGATCATGATAATGACTATTGCATTTGCATTCTCGAGTTATAACCTACCTGACCCTCTAGTTTGGCAATGTTGAATTTTAGATTGGTCTTGCATTCTTTATCAGTTAAGTTACAGACTGCAAAACTAGTTTTAAAATCCACAAGCCTTCATTCAAATTTCTGGATAAGATACAGGCTGCTCATCCATGAGAGACAATAATACTAAATAGTGTTGTTAAATTGCCAGGATGAATTGGAGAATGTGGCATGGAAGATGCCTGGTTGCCACCATGGCGGATTTGCTCTGTACAGATTGATGTTGGAGGCTGCAAAGCAGAACTGCAGAACTGATACATTATTTCAAAATTCTTAACAAGCACCGTAGCTGAGATTTACAGATTTTACACCATGAATCCAGATTATTGCGTTGCAAAACAGAGATGTGTTCTATTGATTCTGTAGAATTGTACAGTCTCGCATTATTTCTGTAACTCTGTAAGTTAATTACATGTATAAATGTATAATATATACATTACTTGTTACTTCTCCCAACCATTTTTTCTCATTTGGAAATGGTATACTAGTTGTAACTTATAAATGATGTACTCTACATTTTGCGATAAAAAAAATGATAGTACTTAATACTTATAAATAGTAATTAAAAACACGTTATTTAGAAATATAAGTAATAAAATTGTCTTATATAATCATTTTACTCATGGCTTATAGGGTTTTTGTATCCTATGAGTGCTGTGACATTTTTTGCATGGTCCTTAATAATAAAACAAACCATGCATAAACGAGGATTGCATCAAAATTCACATTTATCTTGCAATAGTTGAAACTAGCCTTATGTGCACGCTATTCGTGCTTTAATGTTTGAGTATCTTATATAATGTATGTATACATTATTTATGAGCTTGTTGAAAATAAGATTATGATTGTTTAATTGAATAAAATTTAATTTCATCTACCACTCTATCTCTGATCAAATTTTTACTGTAAATTAAAAGATAAAAATTTAATGTGAAAAGCAATATAAATAAATATGAGTGTCCATTTGTAAAAAATTCAAAAATATTAATTTTGTTGCTTTTATTTATTTTTGTAAATTATTTATTTTGTTATATTTTCATTGAATAAGATTTAAAGAAAATGTTATATTTTATGGGGAATAAATAATTATTTGCTCTTTGATTGATTATTCCTTATTTATTCTTGATTGCTTAAATTTAATTTATATTTTAATTATCTTTATTTTATAAGTAAGGGAATATCGGTATTTTAGACATTTTTATATAATATAGATTTATACTAATATGGGTATAAATATGAATTTAATATAGATTTAAAGAAAATATTTTTGTGAAAACTATACCAATATGGGTATCTAATTGTAGAGAATTTTAAAATATGAATTTTGGTGTTTGTGTTTTATTTTTTTAAATTATATATTTTGTAATAATTCATTTATTTAACAAATACAAAACTTTCCTTTTTAGTTAATATTATATAGTTTGAGTATTTAGAAATTTTTTGAAGGGTAGTTTAGACTTTTCTAGGGGGGACACCATGGCTCCCCCTTGGCTTATATAATAGAGATATAGGAAGAACGTATGAATTTGTTTAAAGTTAATTTTAACTTTTGCTATAATTTTAATTTTTCATAATAAAATTTGAAATGTAAAATAGGGAAAAAATTTATTAATTTTTTTTAACACATTAAACAACAAAATTAATAGCACAAATGCAAGATTTTTGAAAAAAGATTTGCAATTAAAATGAGCAAAAAATTACTTAAAAGATTAAATATAATAAGCATTCATTGTTCGTTCAATTCTCACTCTTCCACAGTCGCAAACAAAAAAATATATATATCTCTATCATCCCACAACAATAAACAAATTAAAAAAATTCTTCCACTATACTGTATCGTATCAAATTTTCACCATAATCAAAATGTAGGTTTTTTTTTTTACATGAAAAATTATATTGATATGGGTATTTATATGTAGAGAATTTTGATGCTTTCCGCTTTCCTTGAAATCTATATTCTGTACTCTATTCGTCCCATTTTAGTTGCTACATTTTATTTTGGCACAATATTTTATGCAAACTAATCTTCATGTAGGGCCCACCATTGGTAAAGGTAATTAGAAGAAAAAGATGAATTAAAAAGGATAAAAATAACAAAAAAGAAGATTAAAATGTAAAATATGTGTAGGCTCCTAGACATAAAAGAAATGTAGTAATATATCGAAACATCAAAATAAAGAAATTATAGCAATTAATTTGAAACAGAGGGAGTAATATGTTCATTTACAATTTTATTTTTTTTAAATGAGAGTAAAATATCTTAATAATTTTATAAATTTTTAGGAATAATATAGATTTTTACAGGAGGGACTAGAGGTGGCGGCTTTGTTTTTCCTCAAACATTATAGAATGGTAACCGATGCTATGTATAATGTATTGGAGATTGAGATTCCTCAAACATTAAATTGATCGTCATTATACATTAACAAATTAGCGTAATGTTATATTATTTCTCACGTACATTAGCAAATTAGCATAATGTTATACGGAGTATATATTAAAAATATATATATACATATAATGTATATGCAATAAGTGATGCTTCAATTTGCAAATACTTGATTTTATTCTAATCATAAAAGTAGAAGACAATACAAATACAAAAATTTACAACATAATAAAATTAAAAGAACAATGAAATATGGAGTTTATTTAATTTATGAAAAGATGAAAATAATTTGAGACTAGAAAGAACAATATACTGTGGATTAAAAATTGAAATAGAAGTTAAATGCAAATTTGGTAAATAATCTTAGTATACGAGAAAATTTCAGGTAAGGGCATTAGAGAAAGATGAAGAAAGAATTGTCTCAAAGTTATTGGAAAATCATGATCGGGATAGTGAACCAAAAGCTATAGAACTTGGGTTTACTGGCATTTTCCTTGTGGGCTTAGGACAACCGCCTCACTTGCCTTGTCCCAAAAACAAGCCTATATATGAAGTAATGATTCTAGTATACTTCTGATTTTAAAGGACAAAGTTTAAAAACTCATAATAATCTCTATTATATAAGCCAATGGGGAGGCATGGTGTCCCCTTGAAAAGTCCATAATGCCCCTTACAAATTTATTAAAATTAAAAATCAAATAACATCACTCTTATTTATTAAGGAAAGTTATTACAAATTTTGAATTTTTTTAAATTAAAATATTACAAAATATACAATTCGGAAAAATAAAATAAAATAATCAAAATTCATATTTTTGATTTCTCTATAGATAGACACCTATTTTAATATAGTTTGTTACATAAAAATTTACCTTTTTATTATCGTAGAAATTTGATAACCGATTTTGTTCATAGTTATTGAATGGTTGGATGAAAGGGGAATGTTTGTTTACGATTATGTGAATGAGTGTAAATTTAAAATAAAATAAAAAATCAATTCATCGCACAAAAACCTTCGATTTTTGAAGATGCATTAAAAATATCGTCGCACGCAAAGCGTGCACACAAGGCTAGTATTAATATATTAGAGGCTTTATTACCGAATTGAAAAGCTAAAAGAAAATTCTAGAAGCTTTTTACACTGCATGCTTAATTTTTTTTTATTAAACCCTAACTTAATATATTAATAAAATACTTCGCTTGTTATATGATTATGGGGTGACAAAGGTACTGGACAAAATATTTGTTGAATTAGAATCACAATCACCTTTTAACTAACCTTGCTTCAAAGTCAATGGTCAGCACTAACTAGGTGAAATATCGTTGTCAAAAAAACTGCAAAACCATTACCCTTTATTAAAAGGTTTATCACTTCATCAGTTCATCCCACTTTTTCATTTTTTTTTTTTAGTTTTTTTTTTTTTTTTAAAAAAAGGAAGAATGAAATTCATGACATATTTATGGGGTACAGCTGATATGCTACACTGGATGCATATGTCGCACAAATTGGGTCGGGTTACTTGCAATAAGGCACGATTCAAGGCCGTGTACCAATAAAAAAAATGTCATAAGACTCATTGCGTCGTTTATTACATCCCATTAATTTTTTTCTTAAATACAATCACACAATATTTAAATAAAAATATCTTTAGATATGTTTAATTAAAAAATTATACAGTATATATTAGAAAAGCATACATTGAAATCAAAATTTTTAAATGACTATATTTGTTAATTCTAAATAGAACATTAAAACGAGTAAAAATAATGAAACAAACATTTGTAAACTTGTTGAAGTAATATTTTTTATGGGGCAAAAAATAAAAAATAAAGGGATGAAGGGAGTAGAAGTTTATGAAGATATTATTGGTGTATATCTAATATATATGTATATCAACTATACGAAATCATTTGTCTGCGTAAAAATTCACAAAAAATAATTTATCAAGTTAATGGTTGTAAATTTGTAATCCTAAATGGGTGAGTGCCAGTTGTACGCTGAGTCAAAGCTAGCGGACTTTTTTTTTCTCCTTTGTCTTGGACTCTTGGATTAACCTGGAAAGATGCACGTGTGATTGCATATTATTATTTACTGTATTATTTATACAACCAATAAAAAATGAGGAGATGGTCATTGGTGAAGATGATGACAAATTGACAATTTGGATCAATTTAGCTTGTGGTTTTATTTATTTCCCATGGCCAATCAAAATTCTCATGAAATATAATTTGCTATAATTGTTTGGTTTCTTAAATTTTGATAAAATGGGAGAAATGCAAATTCCTATGAATTTGGAATTCCTACAAAACATAGATATTATCTTACCAAGTCTCTCCTTGGTAATTAAAAATTCACATGATTTCTAAATTCTCTCATGCACACCAAACAACTTTTGGAAAATCATGGAAAATGCAATGTGGGAATTAAATTCCAATGAATTAAAAATTACTATGGAAATTTATTTCCCATATCAACCAAACAATAAGTATAGATAAGAGCAGAATGCTTCAGTTTAGTGTGTTTTTTTTTTACTATTTGTCAATTTAAAACACCAAAATTAAAATAAAGTGAAATGCTTAAGAAGGAATGAACAAGTCTTTGTATTATTGCATAACTTGTATCGGAGAAGCAGATGATATAGTGGTACGCATCCAGCCTTGAAACTTTAAAATTTTGAAATTGAAACAACGATTTCTCATCCACCCCTTTTTTCCTTGGGGCCTTTTGGGTGTACTATTGTGGATTTTTTAGGGGCCTTTTATGTTATAATAGGACTTATGCACTTAGATTTATTGTACCTGTCTGAATTATCGTTTTAAAAAATCTTATTGTTTAGATGTCGATAAATTGTGATTTTTTTTCTACAATTAAAATTAATTCTACTTTACCTACACAATTTATTTATTTTTTTTAAAAAAAATTCCCACTTAATTAGGTTGTGCCACTTATAAAATATATATATACAATATAATCTTTAATCATTTGTTACATAGATGACATTCATATCATCATATGTGTTCAAATACCATATACTAAATTACATTGTCTTGCTTTATTGTATTGTAATATTGATTCTTTTTTATGGTGTACAAAATATTATTAAAGAGGGGCATGTTTTTAAAAGATAGCCTCACAAGGATATCAACAACACAATTTGCTTCATAAGGTCAACATGATTTGCAAAGTGATGCCCACTTTGTTTTCAAATAATACGAGATTCAAACTTAATTACTAGAACCCCTTTTCTCTACATGTGTAGTTCAAAAAGAGCGAATTTTCTTACCCAATAAAAAAAAAACACGATTTGCTTCATGATCGAAATCATATATAAATTACATATATATATATTATGACATGATTTAATTTGTTTACATATGTTACGTAGCGAATTAGTTTTTGGTGTAAATAATCCTTCATATGTAGGACACAATTAAAATTTTCCTACAGAACTCGAGACAAATTCATGAAGAATTAATTGTCTATTATCTATCTTTATAATATCACAGAAAATGTTAAATTTCATCGTATTTTTAGCAATGAACCTTCATCAAATGAGACAAAAAGGATAAATGAGTAGCTAATGGATTATTTTCATTTCCAACACCTCAAATTTAAACTCCTAAAAGAGTGAGTTAAACTAGAATCAATTATTTAAGACTTAAGAGGCAAAGTGAGCAACCACAATGTTAAAACTAATTTTGTAATTTGTTTAGTACTTAAGAAATAAAGAGGGGTTTCTTCAATAAAACCAAAGCGTTACTAATTTTTTTATTTTTTTAATAAAAAAACGAGTGTACTTAAGAAGAGGAGTTTCTTGTCTAAAAATAAAAAGAAGATTAGAGTTTCTTCAATAAAACCAATATTATATGAAAGACTTGTTTACTTCAGATTATATTCAGTTCAGTTCATCTCTATTTAGTTTAATTAATACAGTTCATCTCCATTTAGTTCAATTAATACAGTTCAATTCAGTTCAGTTCATCTCTATTAAGCTAATGTAAACGAGCCCGGAGTAACAAACTCGAATCCAAAATTTAATCTACGAAAATATCCATGCATATCAATTAGGTTGCTTTTATGATTTTCAAAAAGACAACAAAATTAAATCACGTACACATTCACACACGCAATAATTTGGTAACCGATGGAATATTACCTTGTCCTTTAAGGTCAATGTCACCAACGCACTATTTATTTCCCCTTATCTCATAAAGATTCTCCCAAATGCTTTTGATAATTTTTTTAAAAGTTGGATTGGGTAGAGGCTCTGATGTTTTAGATTTCATTTTATAAATAGTTATATATAGTATCATTTACATTGAATATGAATACATAATTCAAGAAAATTTAAAATATGGATACAAGATTCACATTTAAAACAACTAAATAAAAGCATACTCGAGTGCAACTCCTAGAGGATGGATTCAATGATGAAATACCTCGTTAATTTCGATGTATGTGCATCTTTACGTGCAAAGATCTTCACAACATGTGTTATAGTTGTCTTAAACGGGGAAATTGTACCATATAATTTACCGCTTGTGTACAATCATCATCTTCCCCACGTCAAACCTGTAAATGAAAACAGTACCACAAAACTGCCATAAATGCATATCACATAAAACTCCTATAAAGAGATACACACTTATTGCCAAAAAACAACAAACTAATATGAATATTTGGGGCTTAATATGAAACTTTCCATCCATAATAGCCCTTAAAACTTTTTATTTTTTAGAGTTTTTGAGAGTAGTTTTTTTTTTTTTTTTTTCTTGGGGCGCGGGGTTGGGGGGAGGGAGGGAGAGGTGACATAAAGAGATGTGTTTTAGTTTGTTCAATTTGTATTTTGATGTGTAGGTTTGTAGGATGGGAAAGGAAGAAGAGATAAATGGTAAGGACATATACTATTAAAAAAAATATATTAGGATAACTTTTTAAAGAGATCAGATAGGATTACATATCTAGAATTACATTTATAAATGATTTGATGTCATTATTATTACAATGGTTATTACCACCATATATAATAACCATCGCGAGATTCACCACCACTACACTACCATCATCATCATTATTATTGTCACCTATGTCAATTGGTCTTGTTGTTTTTGAAAGAAGACTATTGATAAAAATGTGATGAACGAAGTTAAGAAAGAAGGGAGCGTAATTTACGAATGAGAAAAATCCATTTGCAAAAAAAGTGCAATGAGTTTAAAATGAATTTTTGGTGCTAACGTTGTGCACAGTAGTCTTCAATCGGATCCTAATTCAATATTTCACGCACACCTTCTTTCTTACTATGATACTCTAGTGAAAAATGTTGGAGTACTAATAACTTGTACCTAAGAGTGTTGATTGAGAGGAGAACTTCATCAGGTTTTAATTTGGTGTTTATAACTCAAAAGATGTGTAATATAATTATGTATATGATTATATATAGGCATATTGGGTGTGGTATAATAAAGTGAATAGAGTAAACCAAAGCATCTCAGAATTAAGAATAAACAACGTACACAATAAACAACAATTAAGCCATCAACAAGAGGGTTGCAAATAAACATAAATGAAACATTCCTTAAAAAACATCAGTCACTCGGTCGCCCCCGCGACCTAGGTCGTGGGATATCATGATATTGCCTAACTAGAAAAGGAGCAAGGTTCCACTACATACAGTGTCATAGATACAACCAACCCATTTTGTATCGTTATACAGGCCACAACATGCAATAGTGGTCTACATGTACATATAGTTCAACTTCAAAAAGTCATAATTTTCTCGTAATTGGTCTCACAGTTGGAAAGCAACTCTTAAAGTGTTCTTTCGAACGCAACTCAAATCTCATTACTACTACATGTGTATATAAAAAGGAATAATTACATTAATATGTACCAACTATTTCACTTTTTACTTTATAGATGCAAACTTTTGATTATTCACCAGCAGCACGAACTATTGCATAAAGTTGCAATGATAGGTATATGAACTAAATATTGTTACAACTTATAGGTCATCCATACCTGTTTATAGGTCATCCATACCTATCGTTGCAACTTTATGTAATAGTTCGTGCTGCTGGTGAATAATCAAAAGTTGGTACCTATAAAATAAAAAGTGCAATAGTTGGTACCTATTAATGTAATTATTCCTATAAAAAGCTGCAATTAAAATTGTAGGCGGGTGCTGCCTCTACCATCAATTTCTCCGCTTACAGTTTACTAAGTGATAGGTGTACCACACAAATGTCTGTTTTAACTCCGAGAGTTGTTGTTAGAGAAATGTTTTGTGGATACCAGGTATCCACAAAATAAATTGATACCATGACAATTTTGTAATTGTAGGCAAAAGTTGAGGTCATTTTATTTTCTTCTTCTCCTTCTCTGTTCCCTCCCCCTTTTCTCTCTTCCTGTACAACATTCTAAAAAAAAAAATCAACTTCTCTCTCTCTCTCTCTTCCCTCCCCCCTTTTCTCTCTCCTCACTCCTTCTTCACTTTTGGTTCGGTGGTGGGGGTTGGGTTGGGTTCGGTGGTGGGGGGTTGGGTTTTGTGGTGGGGCTGGGTTCGGGTTTGGACTGGGTTCGATTGGGGGTGGGGATGGGTGGGTCTAGTGGTGGTAGTGGTTTGGGTGGCAGGGTTGGGTTCGGGTAGGTGGGTGGGTCTGGGTGGGTGGGTTGGTGGGTCTAGTGGGTTTAGGGTCTAGTGGGTTTGGGTGGTTGGGTCTAGTGGGTGGGTGGGTCTAGTGGGTTTGGGTGGGTGGGTGGGTCTGGGTGGTTAGGTCTAGTGGGTGGATGGGTGGGTCTAGTGAGTTTAGGGTCTAGTGGGTCTGGGTGGGTGGTTGGGTCTAGTGGGTGGGTGGGTTTAGGGTGTAATAAAGTTTAGTATAATTACGAAATGTGTCATGGTATCAATTACATACATTGATACCTGGTATTCATGTATCATTGCTCTTGTTGTTATGGATTTCTTCTACCAAGATTAAGG
The DNA here is from genome assembly GCA_951394345.1 of Salicornia ramosissima. Lineage (NCBI taxonomy): Eukaryota > Viridiplantae > Streptophyta > Magnoliopsida > Caryophyllales > Amaranthaceae > Salicornia > Salicornia ramosissima. Next base: position 6,617,462 of record OX596235.1, on the reverse strand, counting down.
TATAATTACATGTCTAGCTCAGAGATAATTATTAGAATTTTTCTAAGTTATACCCCTAAAGTATTGGCTTTTCTAAGCTATATTCTATGGATTTCAAATTTTTCAGTTGTATCCTTGAAATAACATTATTTACCCGGTGGTATCCAGTTTGATAACTCATCATTAATGAAATTTCATTATAATGCTTAGATCTTTAATTTGTCTACACTCTACCTTCATTGATAAATCTGCTAACAAAATAATCCCTCCGAGTATGATAGAAAATTTGTAAATGATGTTTTAATAAATAGTGTACCACTGGATAAATAATGTCAATTTAGAGGTACCATTGAGAAATATTAAAACCATATGGTACATGCTTGTTAGACAAGTCCATACCTTATGGCTTATGGGTACAACTTTAAAAAAAAAAAACCCTAATTATTATTAGTTAGTTAGTTAGCCACAATCACAGGAATAATAGATCGTTAATTTTCTTTTTTTAATTAAAAGTGCACGAGCTACCCACTCGCAGAAAATGACGAAGATGCGAATTATTACATGACACTTACATGAGTATTCTCCTACATTACCGTATGTAATTATTTGCAATGATTTGACACTTTTCTTCTCTATTTTATGTCACATCGTTGCAAATAATAAGAAACGGAGGTAATATATGTTGTCCAAATTATTTTTCAAATTAAAATGCAGAATCAATCATGATATGGATCAGATAAGGATTTAGTATTATAGATTTTGGTCCATGCTCTCAATTATATATGATGCATCATTTCACATGATATTATTCACCAATTAATTGCAATGGAATAATTCTTTTTTAGCTGAATCAATAATTTTGGAAAATATTATATATTCGGATCAACTAAAATTATTATATATTTTTCAAGACAATAACAGAGAAAAAACTTTCCACCAAAATAATAATGTTTACGCGGAGTTATTTTCTATGTGTTTTAAATTATATCATAAACAACCACAACCCTTTGATCAACAAATGAATGGTTAATATTAAATTTGATTTTTCCTCTTTGCTCCTCCTTATATACTTTAGAAACAATGTATCTATGGTATAAAGTCAATGTATATTTACTCAATGTATTTATAGTCTATATTGAATATACCTATAGTTGGTAGTCAATGTACCTATAGGTTATAAGTAATGTATCTATCTTTTTCTCACGATAAGAAAATTCTCACTGGAACATTACCCTATATATATATAACACGAAGTAAACCTAACTTGTTGGCTTAATAAAAGAAAAAAATTTTAATTAATTATATTAGATAAATCATCCTACAAATTCAATTATATAGTGGTACCCAATCCAAATAACAAATCACCACTACAATGTGGTGAATATGTATGATGATATAACCTTGAATTGGTATGTAAAAAATAAATTAAAATGGACATATAACGAGAATAAAAATTGTTATGTATATATCACATTTACATTATTAAATTAGTATTTAATAATATAAAAATATTAATCTTATCAAGGGTAACTTTATATTTATTGTATATTAAATTAGTGCACAAACAATGCAGATAAGAGTTGTTTATTTGTTTAGGGAGAATCTATATCATTAGTTTGTTACTTTATTTTGTAGTTAGATGTGATGTTGTTTAAGGCATTATATTTTGAATGCATGATCGATAATGAGTAGACAAATTATGAAACACCCACATGTTGTCAATTTGTCATGCATGGTACCAATTAATCTAGAAAGCAAAAAATATTAAGGGAATCCAAACTATAAAACTAACCTAATGTACTACTTTCACCAATCACCATTATCTTAACTTCAATATATATACTAGTTTTTTTTTTTTTTATACACGCAATGCGTGCGATATTAAAATTTGTTAACAAACATTAGCTTGACAATAATAAAAATTAATAAGTAACATAAAAATTCCTATGAATTTTATGTAATAGCAAACATCTTCCTTAGTGATTAGAAATTCTCCTAGCCATTTCAAATTGATTTTAGGTTTATAGAGTATATATGATATTACCGTCACTCCGTCGCAAAAATAGATTTGTGAACAATCGTCATGGAGTGATTCATCCACCCCATTACTAGCAATATACCTACTATTTGACACACATTTTAAGGAAAAGATTTGAGCATATACACGAGTAAATTACACAAATAATACTCCCTTCATATCGGTTTATTTACAAGTCCGCACCGATTCTAAATAATGTTATAACACAATAACTGCAATAATTCGATCATATCTTTCTAAATTTGGTAAACTTTTAGACATAAAATGTCAAAAATACCCTAACTTAAAAACTTAATCAAACTTTATACTATTTTGAAAAGTACACATTCTTCAAAAGTACTTTACACATCATTTTTTCTCTCTTACTTTACCTTTCAACATTCTTCTAACTCTACTTTAAGAAAAAGTTTTTAAGGAACCACACTAACCTATTTGTTGCAATTAAACCGTTACTGAAGGAATAGTTTATATGCTCAAGTATCTCTTTCAAAAAAAAAAAGTTTATATGCTCAAGTATTTTTCTTAGAATGCGTGGCAAAATAGTTATAAGGATTTAAACAAAATCAAGAAAAGGATGTTACCGAGTATAAGATAATCGTGTTGAAATTATATTATTAATTTTTTTTCATTCACACTATCAAATCTATTCATTAAAATGTGTGTCAAAAGAGTATGTTGTAGATAAAATAGACCGTATTCATTCATCGCATTTTGGATGAAATATATTTTTTTTCAACCAGAAATATCTCAACTATACACTAATAATTTCTATTTGGCTACAAACAGTATTCCCTCAATTCCACAAAGGGTCATCTCAATGTTTTTTCGGAGTATTGTATTAGCAAAGACAATAGGGCCCCACTACTCCACTAGTCGTCTTTTGTTTTGTAAGGAAATGTCACCTTGATCATCTTAAAAAAAAAATCCAACTCTTATTAAATGCTGAGCTTGATCCAACTTTCCTATGTTTTTGGGAATCACATATCGTTATTCGTTATTGTATGGGACTGAATTCTTGTCCGAGATGCCAAACCATCTCAAAATCACTGGTATCGGTTAATTATTCAAGGATGAGGTGTCTTTTGATTATTATTTGACTTGAGCATAATTAGGCTCCTTTTGTTTCGATAGAAAATTATTTTTAACAGAATAATCGAAGTAAAGAACAAAATAAAAGGGAAATAGAAAATATAAATAAAAAAGAGTGGTAAATTGGTAATGGGAGTGGAGAGAAAATCAAAAGTAATAGATAAGAATGTAATATATCTTGGTCAGAGAAAGGAAAATGATTTTCCTTCTCAAAAGAGAAAATTTGCACCTATGATAAATCATTTTCCTACTGAATAGATGGGTGAAGGAAAATATTTTCCTCCAAAACAAACGGAGCCTTGATAACTGATTTTATCTTATTGTTTGACGTATGAACTTGACTTATACTCAACTTGAAATTAACTTATCTCTCTATATTGAACTCAATAATTTATCATCTGAATTGAATTTGTATTTGACCCGAATAGTACTGAACCTGATAGAGTGATAGTAACTTGCTAATTATTGGAAAAATTACCAAGAGTAAGGGCTTGTTTACTTCAGATTATATTCAGTTCAGTTCAGTTAATATCTATTCAGTTCAGTTCAGTTCAGTTAATATCTATTCAGTTCAGTTCAGTTCAGTTAATCTCTATTCATCTGTATTTAGTTCAATTAATACACTCCTATTCAGTTCAGTTCAGTTCATCTCTATTCAGCTAATGTAAACGAGCCCTAAGTTAATCAACATTTGGTCGATCCTTCACAATTAAGCCAACTTATTAAAAAATTTAGAATTAAGCTAATATTGTTACCATTATTTGACCTTTTTGTTTGAGCCAATAATAGGTTGAATTATTAGAATTAATAATTTAACATTTAGAATTATTTGACTTACTATAATACTGGCATTCGAAATGTGGGAAATTTGGACCAATTATAAAAGTCCTAGGACGAAGACATTTTTTTTATTTTTTTTTGCGGAGCGCGTGATTTTAGTATTTATCGTTAAGAGAAATTGCTCACCAGTCACCACCACTCCAGACATCCACACACCATGACACCACTGCTTGTTTTTAGCCTTTAGCGCCTATTCTCTCTCTCTTTCTTTCTGATTGCAATCTAAGCTTTATTACAATTAGACAATTTTAAAAGCTGCCATTTTTATTGGTTCATTTAGCTTCCTTCTTCAACTTCAGATTTTATTTACCCCAAATTAAAGCTTTTTTGCTTAACATGTGCCATTCCATTTCTTATTGTCTTCTTCCCCTTTTTCCCCTGTAAATTCCTCCATTTTTATACACCTATAAAAAGCACTAACTCAAAACAACTCATAAAAATCTCACCTTTTATTCTTCTTCTCTCTTTATCATCCCTACAAGGAAAAACCCTCCATTAAGGAATGATTTTTTTAATAAACACAAGAAAAGAAAAAAAAATCATTTTTGAATTGGGTGCCAAATTTATAGCCATTTAATGGAGGAGAGCAAAAGTAGCTGTTTCCTTCATCTTCAGGTGATTCTCTTTTTCCCCCTTTTTTTGTTGTTGTTGCTGTTAATAATTCAATTTGATTAGTGAATTTAATAAACCAATAATCCCCATCTTTTCAATGCATCTATGTTAATTACAGAATTTTTGCAATACAATAATCCCCATCTTTTCTAAACAGGACAGTGATTGATTTGGTTGATAATGGTTCTGATGATTTCAAAAGGGTTTGTTTTTCTGGGTTTTTGAGGGTAAATAAATATTGAGTTGTTTGGATTGGAAAATTTGAATGAAAATGGAGACAATAGATTCACCCAAAGAAACCCAGAAGGAGTCAAAAGCTCCACAAAAGAAGATGACAAAACAGTTAACTGGGAAAAGGGATGATACAAAACTTCATAGTGCAGCAAGAGCAGGGAATTTAGAGGAAGTGATGGAAATATTGGGGGGTAGTGGAGTGGAAGAATTGAAGGAATTGTTGATAAAGCAGAATCAAGCAGGTGAAACAGCACTTTATTCAGCTGCAGAGTATGGTCAGGTTGATGTTGTTAGGGAGATGATCAAGTTTTATGATCCTGGTGCTGCTAGTATCAGAGCTAAGAATGGCTATGATGCTTTTCATATTGCTGCCAAACAAGGAGATTTGGGTATGTTTTACATTAATGCTGGATCATAAACACTATTATGGGTGCGTTCTCTCCCCCTTAAAAAAAAAAAAAAAAAAGTTTGTCTAAAAAAACCCAGAAAGTTCTAAAGTTTTGTAAAACACCTTGAAACTTTTTTTTTTTTTTTTTAATTTAACAATATAGAGTTGTATAAAACCTTTGGTAGCACAACCTTTGGACGAAAATGTTGAATTATAACATAATTATTCCAAAGATTTAGGCTTTAGGAACAATTGAATAGAAAAAAATTGGAAAGAAGAACACAATTGGAAACTCTAGTTAACCAAATACTCATTTTGAAGTTCACTTACCCCCATATTTCATAGTTTTCCTCTAAAAGTTGTGTTATTAAAGGTTTTCTACAACGTTATTGTTAAATTAGATGTTTTTCACAAAGCGCTAGAACTTTTAGTGTTTTTTAGACGAATTTTCCAAAAAAAAAAAACCAAGTTAAGGATAAGTTATAATCGAGTGTAATGAGTTCAATCAGGTCCAATGATAATTAGTTATTTTGAAACTATACAAAATATTCTTAATTAAAGAGATGATATTTTCTTGTTTCTATTAAGCTTTGTGCCTCATTGAAAAAACCTACATTTTTGGGGAAGGAAACAAATAGAAGTATACCAAATACTATAGTAATACCAAACAGTAAAAGACAACTGCAATTCATCAACACCCTAGTGAGATAAGGTTGGTCCATTATTAATTTGGCTAAATATACACAATAATAGAAATAATATTACAAAAAACATTTAACAATTCTCAATGAAGTTTAATAATAAGTTGCATCAAAATCCAATTAGGTTCAATAAGTTCCAAAATAAATGTCAATCAGGTTTAATGAGTTCTAATTTGGTCAATAAGTTTTAATTAGATTTGATTAGTTCAGATAACATCCAATAAATTCAGGTCTAATAAGTTGACATTTTGACATTGTCTGTGGAAAATGTGGCAGAAACCCTGAAGGTGCTAATGGAGACACACCCTGATCTTTCTATGACATATGATATGTCGAACACCACAGCGTTGCAGTCTGCCGCCACTCAAGGGCACATTGAGGTGGTGAATTTTCTCTTGGAGTCGGGAAGTGGGTTGGCAACAATTGCTCGAAGTAATGGTAAGACGGCCTTGCATGCCGCTGCAAGGAATGGTCATGTGGCTGTGGTGAAAGCTCTATTAGGAAAAGAGCCTGGTCTCACTACTAGAACTGATAAGAAAGGACAAACAGCACTTCATATGGCAGCAAAGGGTCAAAATCTAGAGGTGGTGGAGGAACTGATTAAGGTTGATCCTTCATCTATCAATATGACTGATAGTAAGGGCAATACCGCGTTGCATATAGCCACTAGAAAAGGCAGGATTCAGGTAGTCTTTATTATTCACTTTCTCATTTCATTAGTTGTGACCATAATATGCATGGATGTAAGTTGTTTGGAACTTCGGGTGATTGTGTGAGGGCATTTGTGTTGGTCTGTTGGATACTTGAACTGTGGAAGGACCTGTCTTATAATATGATGATCAATTATGTTTATGAAGCTTTCAATTGAATTAGTTACTGAGGTCTAAGTTTATTGATCGAAATTTAATTAGTCTTGGATTTAGCTTAATTCGATTCTGTTCAGATTAATTCAATTCAAAAAACATGCCCTTAGAGGATGATAGCACCTAACACTTTAGCTTTGGAGCCATTATTCACATACTGTCTAGGAAACCATAGACAGTATCAGTCACATTATAAACATAAATGGAGTTCTTCAGTTATCCGAATTTTAGGCATCATGAAACAATGAACAAAAACTTGTCAATCAGTGTTCTTGTTTCACTAGTGATTGCTAGCATTGTTTTATATAGTTTTCGATTAAAATTTCAGATAAGTTGAAAAAAAAAAAATTAGTGGGTTCTAGGGAGTAGGGATTGATTTTGGACAATACGCATAATACGGGAAATTCCCAGTTTCTCAAAGTTTTGTATCTCAAACAAAAATCAAATGACATTTTCATAATTTGTTGAAAACATATTCCTATTTTTATGGGGTCCGACTTATCAAAATGCCAATTGGGGTACAAAATTTGTATCTCAATGATAATAAGCTATAGCCCATTTAAACAGATCCAGTGCTCTCTTCTTCCAGTGTTAGGTGATAACTCATTTAAGCTGACTCAAATATTCCCATATTGCAGATTGTCACAAGATTATTAGCTGAAAATGGAACAGACACCCTAGTTGTTAACAGGGCAGGTGAAACCGCCCTTGACACAGCAGAAAAAATGTCACACCCAGCCATCTCAGAAACCTTACAACAGCACGGGGTTCAGAGTGCCAAAGCCATCAAGCCTCAAGCAACGAGCACCAATGCCCGTGAGCTTAAGCAGACAGTTAGTGATATAAAACACGAAGTCCACGACCAACTAGTACACACCCGCCAAACCCGAAGACGTGTCCAAGGCATTGCCAAACGAATCAACAAGATGCACACCGAGGGCCTCAATAATGCCATCAACTCCACCACTGTTGTTGCGGTTCTCATAGCAACCGTTGCTTTTGCTGCCATATTCACTGTCCCAGGTCAATATGTTGATGACCCGGATAATGTTCCCCCGGGAAGTACCCTTGGAGAAGCTAATATTGCTCCAAATGCCGCGTTTTTAATCTTTTTTGTTTTTGACTCTGTTGCACTTTTCATATCTCTTGCTGTTGTTGTGGTTCAAACCTCTGTGGTTGTTATTGAGAGCAAGGCAAAGAAGCAGATGATGGCTATCATAAACAAGCTCATGTGGTTGGCTTGTGTTCTTATATCTGTCTCATTCTTGGCTCTCTCTTTCATAGTGGTGGGGCCCAAGGAGAGATGGCTTGCTATAGGAGTGACCATCATAGGGACAACAATCATGGTAACTACATTAGGTACTATGTGTTATTGGGTGATTCAACATCGAATGGAAGCGAGAAATTTGAAGAGTTTAAGGAAATCTTCGCTAGAAAGCAGGTCGAGGTCTTGGTCTGTTTCTGGAACAATGTCAGATTCAGAGATTTTGAATGCTGAGAAGTTTAAGAAGATGTATGCAATATGAGGTCTCTAAAGTTGAGTATGTTTGTTTTTCCTCAAAGCAACCAACTTTAGTTTACTGATGCAGTTTCACTGTCCTAATGTATGTATATCCTTAATAGCTTGATGATCATTTGTAAATTTTAGTCTACTTTTTGCCGCATCAAAATTGTTCAGCTGTTTATAATATTGATGATAATCACCAACGTGGTGATGGCTTACGGATGAAAAGGCAAGTTCTTTTACGGCTCGTTTGATAGACGGTCATAAATGATGGTAATGAGAATAAATTTATAACTAAATTTGGAAGGGAAATCAAAATCCATTCCCATGGTGTAACTAGTTTAACTCCAATTTATCTAATTTTCTTCACCCTCCCATCAATTACCACCCTCCTCATTGGTAATAGATGAGAATAAAAAATGAGAAAAAAATTGAAGTTTGGGAATGAAAATTTGTTTTGCGTGGGGATTATAAGGTTCTTTCTTAACAAAATTATAGTATAAATCCATTACCATTATCACAATTTATTAAAAACAACCAAACGGGCTGTTAGAGTTACCAACCTTATTACATTCTTCATATAAAGCTCTAGCCTCTATCTTCACCTGGATATATATTATATATTATATTTTACTCTATTACGGAGTAATTATTCTACTGTTTACGAGGAATTGAGCATGGCCTAGTGGTATTGTCAATTGTCATGCATCCCTGGGACTATATGCTACTGTATTATGGAGTAACTATTCACTGCTTACGAGGAATCGAGCATGGCTTAGCGGTATTTTCATGCATCCCTTGGAGTAATGCCTATACTATTGTATTACACAGTAATTATTTTATTATTTATGAGGAATCGAGCATGGCCTAGCTAGTGGTATTGCCATGCATCCCTGAGAATAATGCCTCAGGATCAATTCTTCATATCCCCTCCGACCCTCCCTCCTCCCCCAGGGTCCTTTAGGGGTATGGGGTGCCCCTATAACCCTATCGGCAATACTTGCTCGGTAGCACTGTGAGATGAGCCGTGCATTGGGATCTAATGTACCTTATTTTGTAATAAAAAAATTTATTCTCTAGTTAGGGTTCGTCAACCCATTTTACCGTACAAATTAGATTTACTCTTCTTTAATTTGGACATACTGGTGGAGCACATTGGCATTGGATCCAACTCAAACCCAATACTAAGCATTTCAAATAACTCACCTATAATCGAGCAATTTTCCTTACACGAAATTATGAGACCAATAATAATTTTTTTAATTAACCTCCTAAGAGCCTCATTAAAGTTATATTTTCATAATGATAAATTAAAAAATTATGAGGATAATTTTTTTAATTTTGTTTTGGAATATGATAAGAAAGTCGTAGCATATTGGCTGGATGAAGAATCGATCGTTTGACCTTGTAGATAGAAGGAGAGGCAGAGACATTGTTCTGTCAGACTGTAGCTCACCCTCGACGCCGTGTGAAGGTAAACTCCGCCAGTCAGGACTCAGGAGTTTCTAATCGCTGCGAGAAGTTTAAATACGCATGTACTATTTACTGGAAGCGCGAGAAGAAAACGTTGTCCATGTTTTTACCTAATTATTAATCAGTAGTTGAATTGAAGAACAACTCAAAGAAAGTAACATCTAATCTCCTCTCTGTCAAAAATGGATGACGAATTGCTGGAATTGCAGAAACAATTCGAGTTCGCTCAACAAGCTAAATCAAGTATTCGATTATCTGAGAGAAATGTTGTTGAATTGGTTCAAAAACTTCATGAGCTTCAAATTATTGATTTTGATCTCCTTCATACTGTTTCCGGCAAAGAATACATCACGCCTGTACTACTCTCTCTCTCTCTTTGATCGATCAATTGATTCTTCTTTGTTTATTTCTTCTCAATTTGCACTCTAATGTTTTATGTGATTGAATTTAAGGTTTAGGTTTTTTTGCAGTCTAGTTGTATTACCGATTAAAATTACTGCTTGGCTTAGTTTTTCCTACTATAAGTTTGATTGAAATTGATTTAGTGAATCCTTGTTATCTTATTTATGTGATATTCTGAACTGGAAGTGCTATGCACTTGTAAAGTTCATATCAATTTCTTATTTTTTTTCATCATTCTTTCCTGCATTTGATCGTGGATTTTGCATGGTAGTTTTGAAATTACGATTAAAAAAATGGTTTAATATCATCAGTTACCAAATTTCTCGAATTTGGATCCCACACTGGTCCCTAGGTGTGCTAATGTCATCTGAGACAATGATCATCTGCTATTCACAATGAACAAGAAGTGCTGTCAGTTTAAAGCGTACTTTGTAAGTCACAATGAACAAGAATCTTTGGCTATGTTGAAGGAGGAAATAAAGGTTCAAACTTGAAACATAATACTCCAGTTCGTATGTTTAATTGCTTCTTGTCTTTTACTTTGCAACATTCTTTCTCTGCTAGTTCTGATTAGTTTGGTATGCTGCTCAAATGATACTGTATTTCGTAAGCCCTTTTGTATTTGCTCAATACTACTATTTTGGCGTTTGTTCTTTTGGACTTAATTTCTGAAACCTCACTTCAATTCTGATTTCTGTCAATTTTAGTCCAGTTCAGGTCAAGTCTTAATGAGTGTAGGATTCAGTTTTAGTTAAGTTCAGATTAATCCAGTTAGAACAGGGCTTCGTCAATGTTCTTCAATTTTGATGGTACATTTCTATTTGTGTATAATAAATGATTCTATTGCTCAACTCAGATGTTAATGGTCTAACATGTGTGTTGAAAACTCCAAAGACATGTATGGGGAACAAATTTAGTCAACTTTCTAACACTCGCATAGGAATTTAGGATCCATGCTTTAACTAACTTCTTACCTTGTTCCATACGCTCTATTTGGTTTTTTTGTGATGGTTAATGCACAATTTAAACTATTAGGGTCGGCCCTGAGGCTAGGCAAAAGGGGCGCCTGCCCGGGCCCAGGGCCTAAGCATTGTATATATGGCAAATATGACGGATGAAAGTTAAAAGGAGGATGTGGCTCAATGGTAATCCCCGCCATTCTTTTGTTGTTATAAAAGTCCTTAGAGCATGGATTCGGGTTCTAGAACAAGCATGTCTTTTTTTTTTTTTTTTTTTTTTGCCTTTTTTTCCCTTCTTATTATATGTACTAGGTTTATACTACATGTAACACATTTACTCATCAATAACACTGATCTCTTACTACGCGTAATATTTTATCTTTTGACACATACTCTCAATATAATCTTATAATTTTGCATTAGCATACATATTCTCAATATAATCTTATACTAAATTTTTAAATATTTATTATCATTTTTTGTTTATTTATCTATTTTGGCTAAAAATTTTGCTTTTTTATTTTAATAAACATTCATTGTTTTAGCTGTCTACTTGTATTGATGTAATTTTGTTAAATTTAAGAAGCCCCTCTAAATTAGATAAGACCTTTTCACTAACTCCCCATTTTCTGAAGTATAACAACCTAATCTCTGAAGACGATAATGTGTATTTTATATGCGAACTTATTTTTCTAAATGATATAAATTAATTGAATTATTTTATTACTAGATTTATGTTACTTGTGCATCATGATTATATCCCGTAGATAAATAGCTAATTAGTTCTAAACATAATTGGATTTTTTGACAAGATAAATAGCTAATTAGAAAGAAAGTGCGCATTTGATCTAATGCATGCATTTTTCTTCTAATCTACTTTATGTGGCCCATATTTGTTATTTCACCCCAAGCCTCTTAAATCTCAGGAACGGCCCCATAAACTATTAATATCTTTAGTTATGCATTTCTAAAGTTTATAAAATTATATTTTATAAAAGAGAAATCAAGATGAGTCTGACAATGTCCCACTTGACCATTTTTATTTTTTTTCTTATGTACAAATCAGAAAAGATGGTCAAAGGAGAGAATATGAATAGTGTAAATGTCCAAATATAGGGGAATTATATGTTTGCTTTGCAACTTGAAGTGAGATATTGAGATGATGTGTAATTTCTTTCTTCTATCCCTATTCTGTTGATGGACAAAGTTTTTCTAGTAAATTTATAACTTTTATGTATTAGGAACAACTACGCCTTGAAATATTAGCTGAAGTAAAGAGGCTAGGGCGTGTTTCTTTGATTGATCTTACGGACAATATTGGTGTTGATTTATATCATGTTGAGAGGCAAGCTCAAGCTGTCATAACAGATGATCCAGGGCTTATGTTAATTCAAGGGGAAATAATTTCAAATTCTTATTGGGATATTGTGGCTGAAGAAATCAATGAGAGGCTTCAAGAATGCAGTCAAATTGCTGTGGCTGAGCTTGCTGCACAGTTACAAGTGGGGTCTGAGCTCATATCTTCTATGTTGGAGTCACGGCTTGGAACTGTGGTACGATGCTTTCTTGAAGAATGACTCATATATTTCTCTATGTCGTTTGAAAAGTTTATTGATATGGGTATATGCTTATTTGTATTTGTGTGCGGTGTGTAGATAAAAGGTAGGCTTGAAGGTGGGCAGCTGTACACCCCAGCGTATGTTGCACGCATAACTGCAATGGTGCGTGGTGCTGCAAGGGGTATAACAGTACCAATGAATTTGACTGCCTTGTGGAGCTCTTTGCAGCAGTTACTACAGGGAATTGATGGTGCTACAGGTGTGGCTGTGGACAATCCATTTTTCCAGACATTGTTCAATGGGTTGGTGAAGGAGGTGGAAATCCTGGGTTCACTTCGTGCTGGAGTTCATTGGACACCTGATGTAGGATCATTTCTTCACATCTTATTCTAATTGTTGTTGATTTTTTTTTTTTTTTTTTTTTTTTTGGGCTCAAAAGAAGTTATGTATGAATTGACTTTGGTCCCTTGTATCACATTCGGGAAATGGGATTTTCATGTTAACATTTTATGATGTTTTCTTTTGTTTGATTGCAGGTTTTTGCTTCTGCTCAAAAGGAATTTGTAGATTCTTTCCTCTCACAGGTATGAAGATGTTAGAGATGATTCTTGTGCTAAATCAACCTACTATAAATGACAAATGTAAATTGATTTGAGGCAAATGTTATTCTTTAATTGGAATAACATCTGATCTGCTTTTGTAACACATTGTTTTGGGGGTTATAATCTATGCAAGTTCAATTATTCAAGTGTTCAACTATTCCTGAGAACTTCTTTCGGTTTCTTTGTACTAGATATGGACCATGTGCTTTTCAGATGAACCATGTTTAGGATGTAGCTCGTTCCCGAACATGAAATCATTTGATTGTATTATTCATTGAATTGTCCTAAACAAAGTAGGGATTTACTCTTCTCAGGCTTTTTTTTTTTGGTTATGTCTATTTTGTTAGAGGGAAATCCTCTTTACATTTCAGCTGCTGTGGTGCCTTATGTGAGTCACAAACCTCTCAGCTAAGCCTTGGCAATTTTTTGTACCTTGAAAAAAGAAAGCTACATGTCTTTGCGTGCCCCCAGTTCAATTTAGGGTTTGTTACCTTTGAATGTCGTGGTAGAGCACTGGATAATGGAATAAGACCAGGGATTTTTGACAGATTTAGGAGCTGAGAGATACATTATTGTGTGGGTGCTTAAAGCCCTTAAAAAATTTTAACGGCCAGACCAGATGATGAGCTAAGATCATTGCCATCTTATAGGACTTTGATACGCTTTGTAGCTTATGAGTGGGTCTTTATCCTCTTCATTATAATAGTGCTTCAGAATGCATCTTTTCTAACCCTCCCTTTCGTAGTATTAATTCATTCTGATCTCAACTAAGGTTAGACTAAGAGATTAAGAGCCCAAATTTATGTAGGTTGTAGAGTTATCTGCATAATCTGTCTTCCCCTAAGATCATACAGTAAATATTGATTTTTAACTAACATTCATAGATCTGTTTACCAGAAAGCAAGTACAGCTATGGAATTTTTTGTTTGAGTTTAAGAGTATACAAGATATTGGACTTGCTTTCTGCTACCTTTTGAAATTTGAGCTGTGTTTGGTCGTATAGAGCGGCCTCAAAGATTCCTTCCATGGAGGGTGTGTTATTGTGTTGACTGTGATTAGGATATCAATCATCCGTCTTTCTTCTAGAATTTCAGAAGGAATAGCTTTTCTTTTGTTGTTGGTGGCATTTTTCCTTTTGTGCAAGGGGACTGAGGAATTATCATTCTCTTTCTCAAGGATATGAAGAATAAACTCGTCTTCCTGCTTGGATATAGATCTAGAAAAGAAGAGAGGGTTGAGAACTTTAAATTACTCAACCAAGAAAAGTCAGCTCTATGAATGTGATAGAGTTGCATGACTCGCATCTAACTGCTAACTAAACATAGCCTTATTCGTTTGGTGTAGTAATTTAAATGGATTCACTGTTATGGTTTCTGTCCAGTTTCTTATTTCATGGATCTGGACTAGATGAAGTGAGTTATATTGAGGATATTTCTTATATAGGCAGCATGAAGCAATATTAAATTACTAATTACTAATGTGGAGCTGATTATTCATTTTTGGCTTAATATCCGCAGAATTCCTTCATAAGCTATGATTCCCTTCACAAATTAGGAATACCTCAGCCCATGCAGTACTTACTGGTAAACTGCTGCCCATATCCTCATGCAGTAATTATTTAAAATATGCTTGCTCCCTTTTCTAGTCTAATCCTTTCATTTTAAATGGCCCTGAATATAGTCCAGGTATCCTGAAGGTATTCCTTTGGTCACCATGTTTATTCACCCTTCGATGATTGAGATGTTGGATGCAGCTTTAGAGGACGCTATTGAACGTAATAGCTGGTGAGGATTTATAGTTTTTACTATATACTTCTTCCTTTCTTTGTGTGTTTAAATGTGGGTTTTTTTTATAAAAAAAAATTCCAAACAAAAACTAGAGTAAGTGTTAGAAGTTTCTTTTGTTGTTTGTGGGTTTAAATGTGGGTTTTTTCTTATAAAAAATATCTTTTTGCTGGTTGATCATTGATTCATTGTAAAATTTGCAGTTGTTTATTAGTAATTGAGTTAATTTATGCATATTGTTGTTAGCATATTGATAAAAAAAAAGTGAGTTGTTATTGGTAACTATCTTTAGCACTGAGCATGGCAAGCATTTTGACTCATAATTTTTGCAAACAATTGATTGATATAGGTTGTGGGCCTTGTGGCTATTTATGGATTATGAGTGTTATTATGATGAATAGATAATTAATAGTTGAAGCTTAATCTTAGTGAATATTGTGAAGCCTCCAACGTTGCCATGCCATTGAGTCATGTGCATAATTAGTTACATTACACTCATAAAATGGCCTCTCTATTTTGTTTTTAATTGTTTTCCATTGAAAACTCTTTGATGAGGCTGATCAAGCTTTTCTATGGCTTTGAGGTATATAAGACTTGGTGTTGACATTCAGGATTGGATATGTAAGCAGCCTCAGTTATTTTGGAGGCCTGAATATAACGCAAGTTATGATTGAGATACCCACTTGGTCAGTTGGTATGGTAAGAAAATTCAGAACTCCTCCGGTCTGTCTAGGGGTGCTTATGAGACGAGACAACTCGTGATTTACCCAAGCTCAGCTTGATCAATACTCGGTCAAAACTCGACTTGATAAAGGTTGACTTGAAATGCTAATAAGTTGAGATACTTGGCCTTAAAAAAAAGTTGAGATACTTGATCGGAAAACTCGCAAAGCTCGAAAAGTTGACTATCAAAAAATAATATAACGTCCATCTTCAGGTACTGCTGGAGGCGAAAAATTTTGAGCTATGAAAGTGTAACTCGGTCAAAGCTCGACTTGGGTGAAAATCGGCCAAAACTAGACTCGTTTGAGGTTGATTCAACTTGAGCTTGACTTGAGATGTAAATGAGCTGAGTCGTAATCGTAAGCACCCCTAGGTATCTGACAATAATTTTAAAAAGAAAAATCCCTCACAAACTTGTGAGATTCATATAAAAGTTTATGTGAAGGTTTTAATTTCCAAGGGTTTGGTTACTGTTTATCCCCTAGATTTTGAGTTAGAGTTCTTTGGGGGCTAAATCTAAATCAGAATTCCAGTTGAAGAAAAAAAATATTTTCTTCTTTTATTGAACAACTGCACGACATTATTTTTTTACCAGTCCAGCTTCCTGCTTCCCAGATCTTTTTTTTTTTGTTTTTGTGTGTGGATCTTGTGAATTTTTTTTTGGGGGTACTGATGAGTGAGTAGCCCCTTGTGTACGCGTGTGCCGCCTTTTCCTAATGAAGTTGAAGCATGTCAAAACTCTAAAATTAGGCCTGCTTACATAGTATGAACTAGATGATGTCTCTTGGCCAGTCCAATAGTCAACTCTGCTTGAAGAACCCAAATCTCATAATAAGTATCCTGTTACTATGTGGCTTGCCTTCTTTCAGTCAGGATTAAGTTTAGAGAATTATATATGTATAAAACCAAAAGAAAGGTTCACAGAAGGTTGAGAAGAATTGGACCCCCCAACCTTATCTTTATAGAATTACTTTTACCTTATGATTGGAGCCACAGGGGACCATTGTGAGTTGTTTACTACATGGGATTTACTGTTCTATTTTGAGATACTTGATTAAAAATTCGAAGTTAGATTAAGTTGAACCTGCCTAAGTGGCTTGATGCGGGTAGTCATTTAGTTTTTTTTAACGCCATTTGATTGAAATTCAATTTTTTATGGAAGTCATTACAAAGAACTGCACTACAGTCAGAGGAGGTGCACTTCAAGGGTCCAGGAGCATCCTGCAACTGGTTCACTGTACTTATTGAAGGGACTGTTGGCACTTTCAAGCACTTGAAAGTTGACACTGGCTCTTTAGCTGAGATAGGTCAGTTAATGGTTGTGTCACTGACTCACTGTAGTACTCTATTAGATGACAACTAGATTGCTTTCTTGTTCCAAGATTCAAGGCCTATGCCCTATTGTGGACTGGCAATTCCCTTTTAATAATATTAAAAAATATGGTGCATGTTTGTTTAATGATCATGTCATTGTATTACTCTATTAGATGACAACTAGGTTGCTTTCTTGTTATAAGGCCTTTACCCTATTGTAGACTAGCGATTCCGCTTTAATGATTTATTAAAATGTGTTGCATGTTTGTTTGACCATTGTTATAGAGATTATTATACACAAAATATTTTTGGATATGTCATTTACTATGCAATATGTTTTTTACACTTTTATGTTATTGTGTCTCTGCCTCTTCTTTTTCCTTTGATCTGATCTGTGAAGATTTGCAGGATTGATGCTCTAACAGTGTTGCCTTCTGTATGTGGCTCACAAGATGCATATAAGCTGCTGTCTTTGTGCCCATCTATACAATCAGCACTTAAGGTAGCACTTCATGGTCAATAAAATTTCTCATTGGTTTCTAAAGGTTACATTTCTTAATAATTCATTATTGTTGGCTCGCAGTCCAGTAGAGCATTAATTGTGGGAGACTCAGTTGTCCTTAGTGATGGCTTTATCAAGGTATGGGCAACGGATTCTCAAAAGTGCTACAGTTATCTAAATATTATTGTGTCAGGGATTGAAATATAATGAACATGTCTATGAATTCGGCCAACTGTATCTTAAACAATGCCTGTGTTTTTAATAGTTACAACCTCCCAAGGATAAAAGTTAATATTAATAGCTAATGCTTCTAAAATTTTATATTTTGCATCAAGGATATCTTCGCTCGACTGGACAAGGAGATGCAAACATCTATTCCTTTATCTGCTGCCGGATTGGTAGATGAGAAGCATCCAACCAAGGAAAACAAAGGTGGAACTGGTTCAGCTAGGCTGTCTGAGTTAAATGAAACCAGTACTGATAGTGGGAATAGGTTGGGCATGGAAAGAGGTTCAAAGAAGAAGAAAGGAAAATCTTCAGGGAACAGTAGGAGTTCTACCATTGAAAGTGATATAGATAATCAAGAGGTTGTTACTTCAAAATCTAAGAAAAACCAGAAAAAAGGCAAGGAAAGTTCAACTCCGCAAGTTTCAGAGACAAAAAGTTCAAAAGGCATTAGTGTTCCTTCAGAGGAGTGGGTAATTAGTAAGATATTGTTGTTGGTTCCTGAGTTTGAAGAGCATGGTCAGTGAAATAATTCTTTGTTTTCTGTATTTTTGTCTTCTGCAATTTTGATCTCTCCATCTCTTAGATATTAGCATTGTACCATAGGTGTGGATGACCGTGAGACAATTCTTAAACCCTTGACAAGCCATTTAAGACCTATGCTGGTCACTTCTTGGAATGAAAGAAGAAAGGCAATGTTAGCTGAAAATTCAGATAGAATGAAACGCGTGCTTGATAACTTGCAAAAGAAGCTTGATGAGGTTTGTGCCTTTTGTTTTATATATCTTGCTGGAAAACAAGTTTCTTTTATTTTCAACTAGTTTAGTGTATGTCAACCAAATTGGGCTTGGCTTTTGCTCCTTGTAAAATGTAATGTGAAAATACGACCAACTATTGTTGTCTGGGCATTATACTTAACCACCAAAATTTTATTTATATTTTCATTTTTTGCATAATTAAATCAATCTATTGAATGTGGGGGTAGGAGCTGTAATTCTGCTATTGTTTCTGTAGTATCCCCTATTTGATCCCATCATCTTTGTTGTTGTTATTATTTTTTTTGTTTGGCCAGTCTGGCTTGAACATGCAGCTTTATGAAAAAGCATTGGACTTGTTTGAAGATGACCAAGCAACGCTCGTAAGTTTATTCTTTTTCTTATCCAAATGTCATTGTTAAAATACCTGTTTGTCATTGGTGTTGATCATGGATTTCTTTTCCCTTGTTATATTGTTGCAGGCTGTATTACACAGACATTTGCTAAGAACTACTGGGGCTTCACTTGCTGATGTGCTTTTATTTAACTTGGTATTGTCTGGTTGCTAGGCTGTCAGTGTTGCTCTTTTAGATGTATATATACTTTTTTTATTAACGGATTTTTTTTTAATGGAATTAGGATGTTTACGACAAATTGAAGAATGGAGTACCAGTTGAAGAAACCCAAATTTCAGAATCTGGTTCTCTCAGTTCAAGTGAAAGGAATTCTCTCGTACGTGCCTTGAATCGTTTCAGTTTATGGTGGATCAACATTTGGAATGCACCGTAGTAAAAAATGTTACTTTGAGATTTGGTATGTAATCAAGCTTATTGTTTTATTTTAGGCAAAGAGTTTGCGTGGATCACTTTCAGTCAAGGCTGTTGCTTTGGTGGAATCTTTGGAAGGAAAGGTTGGTCTGCCTGTATGTTGTTCTTTAGTTTTTTTTTTTTTTTTTTTTTCTTCTTTTCTTCTTACACACTTCTGCGATCTTTCCTACTTTGCAAGTTTGCATTTATGTCACGTACTCTTTCTAGTGAGCACATTTGATGTCCTAAGGCTAGAATTAATCCATTCATTCTATTGAAGTTGCTGGTCTGTGCATTTTATGTACTCTGGTTTTTGCTTTGGTTCCATTGAAGTAGGACAAGAAAGGATTCCTTATTTCTGTAAACTCTTCTTTATTTAAGGAAGCTCTCTTTTGTGTTGGTTAAATTTTAGGAATAATCATTTTTAATAACGAAACATTTTGGCAATTTTATTTAAATAACCAAACCTTTAGATTATTTCGTATTAACCTAACCTTTATTTCCAGTTTTTTTATTGACCAAAAATCCGTTATAACTAGTAAATTTCAATAAATGTTGTAGCACTTTTTGGGCAACAAAAGGTTAGGTTAATAGGGAATAATCCAAAGGTTTGGTTATTAAAACAGAATCACCAAAAAGTTGAATTATTAAATGTAATTTTTTCATTTTAGGAAAAAATACTTCCAATAACCAAGCCTTTATTTTGAGGGCATGTCCTGGTGTTAGAATCTGCCATTTTAAATACCTCATAGGTTGTTAAGCCATGCTTGGTGCAATGGTGCATGCCTTCTTGCATTTAACTCTTGAGCTTGAGCATCATTGCACTAGTTGAAGATTTTGTATTGATTAACTTCACTTTCGTATTTTTTGGTGAACATTAGAGTCATTTACTTAAATCTCTTTATAGGGTAATGATGTAAGAAATCATTGACTTAGGCGTTGTTCTTTTGGACGGAATAAATCTGAATTGAACTAAATGAATGTGAACTGAACTGAATTGAAAACTAAAATTAATTTTAATAATATAGCATTTTTAAAAATTAAAATTAAATTTAATAATAATAATTGTCTAATTTATTATTATTTTTATATTTTTTTGATAATTAGTTATTAGTTATGCTAAGATTTTATTTTCATTAATTAATTTATTGTTATATTCATATTTATTTTTACATTTATATGTATTGCTTTCGTTTTTAGTTTGTTCTTTTAATTAATTTTTATTTTTTCGTTATGTATACATTAATTGTATTTTGTTATGTATACATTAATTGTATTTTGAAAAAATGAGGCCGGAAAATCTGACTGCAATATATTCGCTGAAAAAATGAGTCGGAAAATAGTTATTGTGAAATTGGACTACAAAGCTGGTGTCGGAAATTACATCCAAAAAATCATTGTTGGACTAAACTGTGGCGTACCGGAGTAAAATAGAGCCGAACTGCACCCGAACCATAACCAGCGACTGAACGCATCGAACCGAAATATATTAGTTTTAATATATATAATATACATATAGGTTCATTTGAGAATCCCTCAGGTTCCATGAGAACCTTAATCTAAACCGTAGATTTAACCTTAATTAAATCGATCTTAGCCCTTCATTTTTTTTCCTTTAAAAAACCTGAAGTTTTGCTGAACACCAATCTTAATCAGCAATCTTCATTAGCGTTCAATCAGCATTCAAATACATGAAGTTCATCTGCATTTATCAGCGATTCAGCGTTTAGATAGTAGATCAGCGTTCAAATACGAATCAAAAATGAAAACAGCAACTATATCAATGTTCAAATACCAAAGCAACAATCTTCATCATGCAAGATTGAAAATATTACTGAACATTCCATAATTTTTCATCAGAAATCAAAAGAAAGGTCAGCATTTAAAATAGCAGATCAGAGACGATGTGTTTATCCATCTGATGGAATCGCTGCTTCTCTGCAATTCAATTGGATTTGCTTTAAATGGCTTAATTTGCTGTAATTTGCTTTGATCAAAGAATTGTTGATTAACCAGAGTTCTGGTATTTAAAGAATCTCAATTGTACCTCTCTATTCAATTGAATATTTGTGATATATGCTCATGGACATTCATGAAATCCGTAAAAGTGTTTTATCAAATTAATTGTTCGACAATGTAGGTTTTCAAGAACACTCCAAAAACATTTTCAAGAACTTTAAAAATATCTCAAGAATCTTCAAAATCTTGTAAATTTCCCAAGAATCTCCAGAAAACCCATATTGGACCATTTGACTGATAGTTTTTGCAATGGTCCCCAAGGCCATTGAATAATCCAAGAAGCTTTCCCTTTTTGATGTTCCAAGAATTGAGTGACAGCTTGAAAATAAGCTTATGAGTAATATTTGTTCAAAATGATCTACGAGGATATTGGGAGGTTAATGAGAACCAAGGAGTATTCGTTCTACTTTTTATGGGATCTTTCCACCATATTTGATATTGTTGTCAAGACTCGCCCAAGTCCGGGCTTCTTTATGTCACTTTGCTTGTGGAATGCATTTGACTGATTACAACTGTAGTTCACATAATTTTCTTCCGACCTTTTATCCTTACAATGATGCTTAAATTTTTGCTTTTAACAGCGAGTAGACACATTCATGACAGCATTATCAGCGCTGGTAGAAGAAAGGTATGTTTCTTACTCCTACCTATTGCTTCTGGGCATTGTAGGATTTAGCGTCCGTTTGGTAGGATGTAAAACGTTTTTTCCTGAAAACTGCTTTCCCATTTTACATTATTTGGTTTGGAGTAAAATATTAAAATGTAAAACTTGAGGGAAAACCATTTTCCACCATATTGAAAACATTACCCCCCAAATTGGAAGGAAACCATTTTCCGTCACAATTGAATCAATTGATTTTCAGTTCAAACAAACAATAAAAATGCTTAAAACGGAAAATTATTTTACATGCTACCAAACAACGGAAAACCTTTGTGAAAATGAATTTCCAATGTAAAAGGTTTTGCATGGAAAATCATTTTCATTAGAAAACATTTTACACCCTACCAAACGAACTCTTAAACAATTTTGTTGCTTTCAACATTTGAAATACTAACATATGGTTCTTTTCTCCTCAGTGGATTATATTTGAAGAAGCTTGACAAGAAATCAGAAAAGACATTAATGCATTCATATCGCAAGGTACATGATTCGTTGTCGTACCCTTTGCTTATTTTCTACTAGTTTATAAATCAAAACTTCATATTTCATATACTGTAGTAATTTTTTAAAAAATTTATGTATAAATGACTTTTGAGCATGATGGGTGTACAATAATCTCCTCTTTTATCTGAACACCTCCCTGCAATGTAATGCATGTTATGAATATGCAATGGTTTATGATTGAAACTGAAGGACTTGGAGTGGAAATAATGTGGATGCTGATGTAAAATCTATTGTTCAGAGCATGGGGGATTCCCTGATGCACTGCATTGGGTTAGATTTAAGTAACTCCCTCATTTCCATACTCTTCGTCCCTGGGCCCACTTTTTGTGAGAGTTTTTTTAGGTCAAATGGGACAAAGATTGTGGATGGAAAAGGGAGTATTAGTTTGTGGCAGAGAGTAGTACTCCCTATTATGGTAAAAATACAGCAGAAGCCAGGTTTGGCAAAGATTTATTCACCGAAGTTTCTCCTGAGTTTTTCCTGTGCAATGTGTATTCAGGATCTCACATCTCAAGTATCGATGGAAACTGATCCGGTTTCTCTTCTACCAAAAGTCGTTTCTTTGCTTTATTTAAAGGTTAGTTAATATCTGGAATTAAAAATCCTGATTTTTTCATGGCACAATATTTTTGTTGTGTGGTATTGTTGTCTTAATTCATTTTCTTTCTATGTATGATAGATTCATAATAAAGCTCTCCAAGCTCCTGGAAGAGCCATGTCTGTTGCTGTTTTGCGGTTGAAGGTAATGCATCTCATGGTTGCGCTGTTGCTCGTGTTTTGAGATTTTAACTGCTAGGTTATTCTAGAACTAGTATTAGAATTCATTCTCTAATACCCATGAAAATTGAGAGAACAGTTTTTTTGTCTGACCATTTCTTGGTCAAACAGTGAAATGCATGGTATTCTATTATTTATCATTCATGCTACACACTTTTGATTTTCGAATTATCTGGAATTTCTTGATGTGCATTGGCTATACTTGATGCGACAAATACCTGAGATATATTGATAGTTGTACTTAATGACCTATCCTCTGAAATTGTTATAACTATTTGATTGGCCCGTTTGATGCACGGGTATTATGTTTTGTTGGTTTTGTTTTAATAAAGGTTTTGAAATTAAGTGATTTTAGTTTGGAACTTTGGATGATACATCGAGACTAAATAGAGATTCAGATTTCAATTAATAATGCTGAGACTTTTGATATGCCTTCTGAAATTATTGAGTTGGATTCCAATGTAAATGTCATAATCTGAATACAGTTGAGTTCATTGAATCCATTAGAATGATCATAGAATATAGAAATAGCAATAGATTTTATCTTTTTCAAATTGTTGTTTCAACATAGATTTACTCATATATGTGACAACCACAAATGCAACGCAATATTTTTCTTAATATTTATTTACCTTTGAATTGGAACATTTATCCAGAATGTATTTATGAGTTGTGGACTGGTGGTTGCTGTTCCAATGATCTATTGCATCTGAACAGTGTCTTCTCTTCTTTCAGGACAAGTTAGATGATTCAGCGTTCAAGACCCTAATGGACTACCATTCTGCAACTGTGACACTTTTGTCATTGATGTCAGCTTCTACTAATGATGTAAGTGATTTTGATAGGTAAATTAAGGATTACTTTACTGCCCAGCAAGATATTAAATAAAATAACCGTTCAGATATCCTATCTAGCTGTCAGAAACGTAGATTCCTCTGTCATGGGATCAAGGCACGACCAAATGTTTTTGTACTGACTGCAGCATGCTTATCCCAATGGCCTGATTTTCTCTCTCTATGCAAATTTTCTCCTTGAGAATTAGAAACTAGGTATTTAATATTAGAAATGAAGTTATTGTTGGTAATATAGTGAACATTGAACAATTGTTCCCCACTGGAACACCTAGTGCTGATAATTTGTTAATACTTGGAATTATTAAATCAATACATTTTGAGCTATCAGGGTGTTTCTTAGATGGAAAATGTCTCTTACATTCAGCCTGCTTTTCAATTAGGTCGATGACTGTGCATCAGATAGAATTACGAGCAAAAAGGAGCTTCTGGAGAGCCTAATTCCGACACTGAAAGATTTAGTTTTGGGAACTTCCAAGCCTCAGGATGCAAGCTAATCATTCTATCATGGACTGCTATGTCTACTGGACTAGACTCCCACAGATTTGTTATCTGTAAGAGTTGAGCAATCGCATCAGCTACTTAATTTTTCCCCCAGAGCCTTTTGTTATATACCATATTTTGGATTCTTTGAGTATTGCAATTTCTAGGGATTTAGCAAACAACTGGAATGTGTATACCCATGACATGCTGATCATAAGAATCAGCCAGTCCTTTGTTGAGAGGTGCAAGTTCAAAGCCGGGGAGATATCTCAGTTTTGATTTTAGTGCTTGTGAGAATCTGCTTAATGTTAGATTTATGTAAAAAAAAAAAAAGCAATTTAGCTTGTGGTAGAGTTATGTACTGTAAATTTGTTGATGCTTACTAATTTTTCAGTAATTAGATATTTTGTAATTCTTTAGACCCAAGTTTAATACTCAACATGAAGAAAAAACATGTGTGTTAACCATCTGATACCTCCCATTGCAATTAACTCTTAACACTAACCCTTACGACATGTTACAAACTTACGAATGTCTTCCATTGCAAGTAAATGTCATAGTTGGTATCGTTCACATATAATTAAAAGTTGGTACCTTTAGTATTGGATCGCTTATATTTCATATCATTAAAAGTAATTTTCTTTTTTATTTATTTTTCATATTGGACCATCTAACAGTCTATAGCTTTTAACTAAGATTTTCTAACCCTTTTTTTTATTTAAATTTTTTAATCATTTGCATGATGAGCTCTATTTGTTACTAAAATAACAATGATTTAATGGTTAAAATTGATGTGTTTTTTCCATTTAAAAGCTAAGTCTTCGCGTTGTACTATCTTACAGACAATGTTATTAAGATTGAGATTTTGTTTGTTTGGAAATGAGTGATAAGATATGATCGGTAGAATTGTAAGAGGCTACAAAAATTCGTAAAAGGAGTGTTAAAAGACAATAATAATAGTTAGGGCTTGTTTACTTCAGATTATATTTAGTTCAGTTCGGTTCAGTTCATATCTATTTAGTTCATTTAATACACTTTTATTTAGTTCAGTTCAGTTCATCTGTATTAAGTTCAGTTCAGTTCAGTTCATCCTATTAAGTTCAGTTCAGTTCATCTCTATTAAGTTCAGTTCAGTTCATCTCTATTAAGTTCAGTTCAGTTCATCTCTATTCATCTAATGTAAATGAGCCCTTAGTATATACTCTCTTCATATTTATTTTTTTTGATTTACTCACTTGTGTTTTTATAAGAAAAAAAAAATATTGGGAGTAGGAGAAAAAAAAATAATGATTAAAAGTTGTATAAAAAGTAAGAGAGGGGTATGGAAAAGAGAAAAAAGAGGTTAATTTTATTGAAGTTAGTTAAAAGTAAAAGAGAGTATGGAAAAAGCATTTGAGAATCATAAATTAATAAATGTAAGAGAATAAATGTGAGAAATGAGTAAATTAAAAAAAAAAAAAACATCCAAAAAAGGGAGGTGAGTAAATTAAAAAAAAAAAAACAGAGCGAGATTTAGGTAATTGAAGCTAAAATTAGAAATTTTGAAATAATTAAACAGTTTTTAAATTAAACAACTATTCAAATCCAAAAAAATTGAATACTAAGTGATTTAAAAATTTATTAGGACTAAATAGGAATAGGATCATGTAGAATCGTACGATCTTACATGATCCTATACAATTGTACTCAATCCTACAACAATCCTACGTATCATGGTTTGGTTGAAATTCTTCACCATATAATTGATCAGGGTACGACAACCGTGATCGTCAATCCTACAGGTCCTACCATGATCTGATCTTTCAGATCCTACTACAATCCTATCGGAATTGCAATTCTTCTAACGATCCTAAATGTTTGGTGAAATTTTGATCAAAGGGTTGTTCAATTCTACAATCCGAATCGCGATTCTAGTAACCATGCTTACAACAAATTTGTTGTTAACAGGTACCTTTGTTTTGTTTTATGACAACTACTGTAGTTTTATTTAACATATTATTATCTTTCTAAAACAACGTCTGAACGCTAATTATCACACGTTATGTAGTTCTGATATCTCATACCCAGTAATGCATTGATATGGTCAAAACTTTCAAGGCCAGGGCTCATTAGCAATACGCATCTCTATCTACCTAAGCACTAGGATTGTATGCGTAGTTTGATGTTGTTGGTTACTTGTTTTTTCTTTCCTCCTCCCTTTTTAATTATTACAAGAAAGTCATTATTTGTCTTCGTCAACTGTCCAATTAGCAACATAATCCCCATACATGATACATCTATATATGTTATACAACCATACTCCTGCCGTCTACTCGTCTAGCGTGTCTAGGTAGATTATGAGCTTGACTTGTTCTTGAACAGTTTCAGCTCAACTTGAATTTGAGTTCGGTTCGAGACCTTAATCAGTGAAGCTGAGTTATTCTAAGCTCGGCTCAAAATATTCATGAACAAACTCATTTATTCTTATATATATTGAAATACTATATTATGTATGAATCCAAATATAAATTTTGTTTTAGATATTACATAATAATAAGCTAATATCTTTAGTGTTATTTAAAAAATAAACTCAAAAAATATTCATTATAAAATAATAAAGTAGATAAGTAAACTAACTAAGGATATATAATAAGAGTTCAAGCTTTTTTTGTGAACAGCTTGATAATAGCTCGATCAACTCTTAGTTAAAGCTTGGCTCGTTATCGACTCGGTTCATTATGTTTTGAGCTCGACTCGAGTTTGAATATACATACTTACACAAACAAGAGTTGAGCTAAGTAGAACTCGTGAAAAAAAAGGCCACATAAGGTAAACAAATAAAATAAGAATAATCATAAACAGCTCAATAATAGCTTGGTCAACTCAGTGACGTTCCCGACATTCTATGGGCCTAGACAAAACGATAAATGGGGCCCTACCACTTAAATTTTAACAACATAATTGCATATTTTTTTTTAAAATAGTATGTTTTATCATAACAATAATTATTTTTCAAATAATTATTTTGCAATCTCTATAACCTGATCAATATCCAAAAAAAATGGCTGCTTTGAATTGAGAAAGAAAACAAAATTTGGAATTAATTGTTGTAGTTTTTAGAATTTTTTTGGTGTTTTCCATTTTAATTAATGAAGGATTTAGTGGAAATTAAAATGGAATAATAATTGAATGAGATGTAGAAAAAAAATGAGTGTATAGATTAATGAAATTATGAAGCAATTTTCCTCTTTCGAGTTGTAGTGTATCAGAAAAACTCAGTTATAGCTTTTTAAAAATCATATAAATGTACTCTTAACTAGATAACCTTTTACCATAAAAACAAGCTTAACTTCTTATGTAAAAAAAATTGTATTAATGGTAGAAAGTTATAATATTTCTAGTTAAAATTTTTGTGAGATCATCCAAAAGTTCAGCGGGAAAAATAGCATATGTATAATTTGTTCACAAAAATTTGCCCCTTTAGACGTTGGGCCCTAGGTGGTTGCCCCAAAGGCCTACCATCAGGACTGGCCCTAGGTCAACTCTTAGTTAAATCTTGACTCGTTAACGACTCGGTTAGTTAAGCGCTAAACTTGGCTTAAGTTCGAATAAACTTCAACAAACATACATGAGCCAAACTAAGTAGAACACGGGCTTGTTCGATAAGCACCCAGTGTGTGACCAAATCCCTACCCTCTAATAATTTGCCTTATGACTCCCATTTTTTCTAAAAATTCTTATATCCATCCAGAATTCCGGATGTACGTACATTCAAGTGTAATTTTACACATTTTAAAAATTAAAATGAGTAAAATTATATTAAAAATTGAGCAATAAAATACCTACCTTGAATACACATATATCTGATCTCTAAGTGCATCCGGATGTATAGTAGATCCATTGGCATTTTACTATATTCTAGACATTGACCCCTTTTTTTAATTCAAACAACAAAATTTAGAAAAGAAAAAAAAAAGAATAAGTTTATAATAAAAGTAAGAAACAAAAAAAAATCAAAAGAATAAGTTACTGGGTATAACTTGAATTTATATTTTAAAATTGATAGTTACTCATAATAACGTAATGACTTTTAGTAAACCATAGAGGTCCAATACCACGCACGCAGTGACACAAGTGCATTAGAGCTACGTGCTACGTGCATCCAAGTTTAATTTTTTTATCATTTAATATGTAGTTTTGTTTATTAAATTATTTCAGATTACTCATTTAGTTTTCTATATTGCTCATTATTTTCTAAAATAAATTATAAATGAGAGAAATATATACATGGATCATGTGTACACATACACAAAAGTTTAGAATATAAATTCCATAAACCGTAACACAATATGAATTAATATGATAAGATAATTACAATTATAATAAAATGTGTATGTCAAAATATCTAAGTAAATTTATCTGATTTAATATGTAATCAGATACAAAACAAATTATAGCTGAATCAAGCATATCTATTTTTATTTTTGTTTTGGAAAGCTATCAAATTACGTTGTTTAATTTAATTAGTGTGTTGTTTGTTCACTTGCTTTTGTCATGAATAATTTTGGAGTTGTAGTTTTGTATTTAGAAATTTAGATTAGATTTTGGCTTCGGTTAATTTACATTGGATCAATTCGGGATTGATTCATCTGGTGTTGATTTTCTTGAGTTAAATTAGGTTTTACTTCACAACATTAGATATATTTACGCAAATAAAATGATGACACGTGTCATGGGCCAAAGTTCCATATTTTAAAAACACAAAAAA
Source organism: Salicornia ramosissima (assembly GCA_951394345.1). Taxonomy (NCBI): domain Eukaryota; kingdom Viridiplantae; phylum Streptophyta; class Magnoliopsida; order Caryophyllales; family Amaranthaceae; genus Salicornia; species Salicornia ramosissima. The sequence continues at coordinate 6,588,068 of OX596235.1, read as the reverse complement.
CGATCCAAAGTTCCGAGTCTAATAACCATTCGTACAACAGATTTGTTGTTAACTTTTAACTTAGTTTTATTTATGACAATTTGGGATGGTAGTTGAAGTAAAAAAAAAATAAATCCCAAAGTCAACCATGTTTTATTGAACTATTGAGATTATTTGATTTATATTATCATCTTTCTAAGCCTAAATTTGAACGCTAATTACCACACGTTAAGTAGTTGTGATCTCATGCTCAGTATGTAATGAATTGATATGGTCAAAACATGCAATGTCTCATTACGCATTATGCATCTCTAAGCACTAGGATACGTGACGATTGTATGCGTACGTATGTAGTTTCATAGGGAAATTTGTATATATAAAAAATAAAAATAAAAAGATAACATTTAGCCGGTATTATTCAAATAAGTCAACTTTTTTATTAATTCAAAATAAGTCAACCTATTGATTGACTCAAAATAAGTCAACCTATTACACATATCCGCTCAAATTAAAGTTTTTTTTTTTTGGTAAAATTTACCGGTGGAGAAAATTTACAATTTCAATGAAAGATCAAAGAGGTGCTCAAATTAAGTTGTTTATATGGTTTTTCATTGAATAGGTTAATTTAATCAATCAACAAGTAGATAGTGAAAAAAACGTAATTTGAGAAGACATAAATATTATGTTATTAACTTATTTTGAGTTTAATAAAAGGTTGATTTAATTTGAGAAGATCGGCTAAAAAATTTCTTATGTTTTTACATTTTTTCCAGTTTGATATATATCGTATGTTGTTACTTTCTTGTTTTTCTTTCCTCCTTTTTTAATTAGAAGGAAACCATTTGTCTTCGTAAACTGTCCAGCATATCCCATACATACATGTATGTTATTCAACCATACTCCTGCCATCTACCATTGAATTTATGGGTGATTATGTGCTTAACATGTTCATGAACAATTCGGGCTCAGTTAGTCGGCTTGATTAAAGTTCGGTCAAAGCTTGGCTCGTTGTAGCTTGGTTTGAATTCAAGTTCGGCTCAAGACAACCTTAACTTTAAAAAGTTCATGAACAAGCTTGGTTATTCTTTAATACATTGAAATACTATATTATATATGTATGAATCTAAACATATATTTGCTTTAAATATTACACAAATAATATGCTAATATCTATAGTGTTTAAAAAAAACTAAAAATAAGAATATTCATTAATAAAATATTATGCAATGATAATTCAAGCTTGTTCGTAAATATATATATATATATATATATAACTCGATAACGGTTGGTCAACTCTTTTTTACACCTTGTCTCGTTAACAAACTGTTTGTTAAGTTTTGAGCTCGATCAGTGTTCAAATAAACCTAAACAAACATACATGAGCCGACCTATCAAGTAGAGTTTGGGCTTTGGTTCTATTCATTCAATAAACACCCCGCATGACCTATTCCCTAGTTTCAATTTGCCACATTTATGCCTCCAATTTTACTATTCTAGAAGTTGACTTTTTTTAAAAAAAAAATTAATTCAAACTAAAATGTAGGGAAAAATATATGAAAAATTGAACGTCTTTGTCTCCACCAAATAATACAATATATTCACAAATTCCAGCCTCTTGTATATATAAGGGCCTTGGCACCCCTAGTTCGTTGTGCTAATATAAAGCCAATAGGGGTTTGGCTCTGAAAAGAGCCACCCCATAAGAGGTAGATGCCTAAGCTAATAAGCTTTGAATTAAGACAAGGATTCTTAGTTCTTATCATACCTTCAAACATCAGATCATTGCCTCATTAACCCTGGCCCAAAACCAACTTAGGGTTTGTTTTATTTGTCTGAAATTTTCTGAAAATAAGCACATGACTGCTTATTTGATTTCGATCAAACGCACCCTTAATTACTAGTCATATATATGACTACTGAGAATTTTCTAATCCGATCCAAACTACATAAAATCCTGTAATATCTTAATACTGCTTAATCCGCTCGTTGCCCACACATTGTTTAACTCTGGTCGTCTAGGTTAAGGTTTTCTGCTATAGCATGGATCACCTATGGAGGAATATCTTGACTTGTTCTTGAGGGCACATTTTAAACTATGGTGCCCATATAGAGAAACCTTAATTTCAATTCATTGATCAAGGTCGTCTTACCATACATAATAAGGTTTTCCATGGATCTCAATTTCATTTTCTTGTACTTTTTTCTAGTGTTGTAACCTTAATTAATTCTTGTTTTTCTTTTTTTGCAGAGCACTACATATGTGCTAGATGAAGGTCGATCTCCAATACAAGCTGCTGTAATTTCTAATTTCCGTCTCCCTATATATGAATGTGCGTAGTTAACATCTAGTAAAAAAATAGGCCAGGTAATCTTCTAACATGCTAGTTATGCTGTATTAGATTATGTTATATACTCTATCGGTTTATTTTTCAAGTTAAATATTTGTTTAATGTTCACACTCAAATTATGTTTTAATCAGTTATTTAAGTTGTACTATTTTATATTATATACTCTATTAGTTATTCAAGCCCTGTATGATACATGTTTAATTTTCACACTCAAATTATGATTTAAATTTTATTCCATTATAATAAACTCATGGAATTTTTATTGAAAAAATAATGCACACGTATCATGGGTGTGTACATACTACATACTAAACAAGATATGCTAAGTCATCATTGTAAACATCTCACATTATTATTAAAATTTTGGAAAATATTGTTAGACAATATTAATGTAAATTAATATTGGATATATTTAGAATAATAATAATAATGTAATTAAGGAAATTAGGTTAAGTGTGTAACCTATATATATTATGAATAATGATTCAAAGTCTCCTAAGGGAGAATCCCAATATTTTACAAATACTTGAGCAACTATGAGGGTTGCCAACCCTTCTAGAGTTCTAGACACACAATATTAAAATATTAATATTTTTAAAATAAATAAGAGAGAAGTGGTTAAAGTTAATATTTTAATTTAATTTTGCCTAATGAAAATACACATTTAAGGGGTTGGTAACCCTTAAGGTTGCTCAATCACTCCCCTAATTTTTTTGCCTCCAAAACTAATTGGTTAGTTATGTCGTCTTCTTTAAAATTAACAAGCTTATAACTTCATATTTTGTACATTAAAAATAATGAGTACCCTTTTGAAAATTTCCAAAAAAATCGTTATTAAAGTCATGCAATGCACGAGTCTAACATAATATATATGATTGTTTCATAGTAGTAGTTGTTTATCTTATGAGCCCGGCCAATCTAATTTCTTTCCTTATAAAAAAAAAGTTGTGCTTAGAGATGGCGTCACATTGGTTCCTAATGGATCCAGATCTAACGGATCAATAAAATAAGGATACATATCCAGATCCTACAGATCTTGTGGATCCGGCCGGACCTAAAAAAATAATATGATTAACTATTTTATTGCATTAAATACATAAAAAAATCAACCATAACATCACCAACATCCTAAAATCCATAAATTACATAATCAGCTAATATGCAAATTAAAACACACTACTAACATCATCAACTAATATACATTACATAATCTACTTATGTTTGTAACTTAGGAGACTATTTGTATGTATTCGGATATTAAATGGACTATTGGGGCTTTGGAGTATTGGACATTTGGGCTTTATAAATTATATCAAGTCATTAATTTAGTATGTGTTTTATAAAAAAACGAATGTGCGGATTTAATTTGGATACGGATCTATAATTAAGATCTGTATCTAAATCTGGATTTTCCCAGAAAATCTATATCCGACCTAGATCCACGCGGATAAAAAATATGAAGATCTAGATCCTAAAAAATAAATCTGGGGCAGATCCAAGATGCAATGTCATCTCTAATAGGGATTCCTCGTTGCAAACCCTGACAATGCATGCAATCATCACTATCCATTTATTATTGTTTGACTAAAAAAAGCTTCTCCGAATTAGAAGTTTTCAATTTTTTGAATACACATGTTGATTTTTTTTTGCTGTGATGATGATTCTAATTATAATTATTAGTGCATAGTTGTTATGTATATATATAATTAGCTACAGGACAAATTTTTATTTTTTTTTTGTTTTTTTTTTTCAAAAATGTTGGTAAATTTTCTTTGTCCTTTAGCTGATATGTACACATAACAACTATGCACCGATCATATCTCTAATATATATATGTTAGTTTATGCCTAGTGGGTTAATAAGCCACCCAATTAATGATAATTTTATCATCGATGTTCTAGCCTACTTTGTAATAGGGTTAAAGCTGATCTAACACAACAACCCGACACGAATCTAACCCTAAAAAATAGGGTTGTGATTTTCAACCTACTTAATTAAAAGGGTTGACACAAGGTCATTCAATTATTAATTTGGTTATTTAAAAGATAATATATAATAATACCTAGAAAAAGCCCACTATTACCAATTTAATCCATTAATATTTAGATTTTTTTTATATAAAAATTGATCAGAGAATGTTATAAGCTTCAAAGGTTTATTATATGTAACATATGTATTAAATAACGTTTTAAACATAAATTATATCTTTAGGCACATCATGAATTGAATATGAATTTCATCAATACAATATTATTTTAAATATTTATGAGATATAACTACTCTGTATACGTTAAACGGATTTAATGGATGACCTATTTAAATAGGTTGATCGGTAAATTTTTGAACCCGTTCAATGAATGATTTAGATTTAGGTTGAGACTTCTTAAATCTATTCTTACCAGCCTAAAATCGACCCAAGCCAGACCATATCTGGTCCAACAGCCTCCCTTCTTTTTATTAATAAAAAAAGCTTCCATCAATCAAAGAATTGTAATTAATTTACCCACAAAATTTCAAACAATATTCATTCTTTGTAATTGCTAGTTTAATCTTTAGACTACTTTTTATATTAACTATATGCAATAGGATAAGCTGGTGGAAAAATCTTTAATTCTAGCATATTACAAATAGGGCATGATTGTCGCTTTTTAGTTTTTACCATTTTTCATATTAGAACATCTCACGATCTCTAGAGCATGCATGATAAGATTTATTTGTTACCCAAAGTAAACGATGTAAAATAAGAAATTTGTTTTCACAGAAAACATTTTTCACTCTAGTAAACGGATCCTTGATGTAAACAATTTATGATTATATGTTAAACCTTCTTGCCAATCGTCATACTATTGAAATCCTAAAGTCGTAGCATTGTTTACTTATTGAAATATTGAAATATTTTTATGATTATATGTTATTTGTTACAATTCCAGGGCAAAGTCGATACATGCAACCGAAAGGATTTGCAGTAGCTGGGAATCGAATGTGTAACCCTTATTATATATACGGAGTACTTCATTTGATCCAAATTAATCGCAACAACAATTTTTAAATTTAATTTGGAAGTTTCAAAGTAATCGCAATAATGTCATTCTTTCTTTATTTAACAACTTTTTTTGTATGTCCAAATTTTTTCCTTAATTTTTTTTTGGTTCCATTTTCTCTCTCCATGATATCTAATCACATGTCTCTATTTCTTTCCTAACTAGCTACCACAACGGAAAATTTTCTATGATTTTGTGCTACAAAAAATGTTGCAATTAATTTGAATCGGATGAAGTATATAGAATAAGACCAAGATCAATGGAGTTAAGGTTTGAGAGCCTTCTTTAATTATATGATGGACCCCACAATCATTTAATTTACACTGTGCCCTCAAGAGCAAGCAAAGATATTTCTCCGTACGTGATCTCCATGCTATAGCAGAAAACCCTAACCTGGGCGGCTAAAGTTAAAGAATGTGTGGGCAACGATAGGATTAAGCAATATAAAGATCGATAACAAGATTCTAGTTTGGAATGGAAACGATATGATGATGACGAGTGCATGCCATGATTCCCGTGGTCCATATATACTCCTTATGTTGTTTCCTTTTAAATGCAACAATTTGATATAAATTAGACATGAAATATCTCTACTAGTTGCATTTTAAAAGAAACATACGTGTTTGTGTGATACTAGTAGCTTAGATTGATTCTGGGCCGGGCTTAATGAGACAACTGATCTAATGATTGATGTTAATCCTTCTCTTATAGAGTGGCTCTTAGCAGAGCCAAAACCTGTATATTGTGATGATTCTACTGTATTCTTGTGGCTAATAACTATCATTATTGCAACGTTTGTAATTTGAGCACTACTTATAATTACTCATACGTACAATTAGTTTTTGTGTATGTACTTTAATGTAATCTTATTTTTATAATTTTAGATAAAACTTAACTACAAAAGTATAAAGTAGCATAAAATATTACGAATATATATATTGTACATTAGCAAACGTGAAAATAAAATTGTTGTGATTATTAGATAAATAATGAAGTACTCCGTATATATAAGATGGTTGAATTTGTGGAATTATTATTACTTCCTCCGTTGAAAAAAAAACGCAATAGTCAACATTTTGCACTATTCACATTATATACTTTGACCAAGTTTTGAGCTTTATACATAATAAAAAATATAGTTAAGTAGGATCTTGTTAGATTCGTCTTGTAAAATATTATCTTAATATCAACTTTTTATAATTTTTAAATATTCATAACTATAGTTATTAAGGGGTCAAAGTAATGTCTCGACATGCATGAAATGTTGACTGTTGCGTTTTTTTTAAACAGAGGAAGTATTATTTATTAGTGAATGATCGAAATCGGACGATAATGATTTCATCTTGGTCGGTGGGCACTGAACTCCGTGGTCAAACTTGTAGCAATTTACCCGACAATTGAACATTCGGGGTTGTTCGCCCCACCTCTTTTGTGTAATATGTAATATGTTGGGCTGTAAACTACTACTATGTTGAATATGATTTTAATGATTATAACTTTATAAGTATATGATAATTATCTATTAATTTTTAAGTTAACTGTGTCATTTTGGACATTTTTGGGGTTCTAAGTGAAAATTAAAAGTAAGCCCCTAAATATTAAAACACATTTCATGGATCAAATTTTTTTAGATAAAAGGGGAATTTTATTGATTAATAAAACTTTCACAAATATCCGACGCTACAACATTACCCTGCCTACCTACATGATTCCAACTAATAGAATTAAATAAAGAACAATAATTAAGAATATCATCAATGATTAAAGCAAATGAAGTGATAGAGGTCCTCTTCTTCTGGAAATGTTGGATAACTTCCAAACAATCACTCTCCACTACTACCATATGGAAACCACTATGTAGAGCAACTCGGACCGCGAACAAGGTGGCCATGGCCTCTGCTGTTTTAGGGTCACACGAGGCTTCCACTTGTTGCACAACACTAGCTAGCTAGCTACAACCTCTCTGTCCTAATGTTTTTACTAAACACTTCATTGTTTATTGACAGCGGAAGGAAAAAATGATTAATTGAAGCAAGCTAAGATAAAATATACATGTAGTATTGAGGAAGAATACATAAGATAAATTTTATGACATTAGCTGAAATATTTTAACGGCCCGTTTGGTTATTGTCATTGGTAATGAATTGTGGTAATGAAAATGAATTTAAAGGGTAATTTGTTAAGAAAAAATTTCAAAATCCTCGTGGGAAACATATTTTTTATTGCCAAACTTACCATGTGCAAGACTGGTATTAGATGGGAATGGATATTTGTGAAGAAAATTAGATAAATTGGAGTTAAACTAGCACCATCATGGGAATGAGTTTTGAGTTTCCTTCCAAATTTAGTTATAAATTCATTCCCATCAACTCCATTTATAACCGGCTACCAAACGGGTCGTAAGAGTTATATATAGTATTGAAGAAAATCAATTGGGTACTAAATAAAATAAGAAAGAAAACATGGATGAGACGACCATGAAAATAGAAAGCTATACAAATAAGTAATAACAACTAATAAAAGTATACTTCCTCCGTAAACAAATGTTTGCAACAAATGAATATTTAATATGTAACGACCCATAATTTAGCAGTGTTGTTTTCGGAGGAAAACAACATTACAAATCTTTAACTTCTAAAACCTTTAAGATCAAAATTCATAAACTGCAGCGGAAGCTCTAAACTTAATCATATTATTCATTAAAACTATTAAATAATCCAAAATAGTTAATAATCCAAAGTCCCTTATTAGTACAAAATAAAGAATAGTCCACTAAAAATAAATGAACATGGGCTAAAACTAGACATCAGGGTCAACTATTAAGCTGGCTAGCTCACGATCCCAGCCCTTGCGAAACCCAAATCAGTCACCACCTGTACCTGAAAAAGGATTTTGGGGTCCATAGTCAGTGATGAGTAATTAGATTGTTCTACTTAATCAGTAGAACCCAATTAGAAACATAATCATTAGAACAAGTTAATCAAACAGACAAACAAATCATCAAGAAATCATACATATATACATTAACGTTCAAGTACGCAACGGAAACAATCATAACAACTTAATAAACCAAGACCTTCTATACTAACTCATTCCGTTTTAGAACTCTTGACACCTTTATTGACTCTTCTATTCTATCCAGTTTAGGTGCTAATCCGTGACCAGTCATATGCTCGTAAGGGGTCAACCACGAAGATCTACTCCCCCCAACTTTCCTTGCTCATGCCGGGTCAACCACGAAGATCTACTCCCCAAGCACTGGGATCAAGAACTGTCCCGAATCCGAAGATAGGACAGTGGCTTCGACTATACCTATGTTCATGACACTTGTGCCACTAGATAGACGGTCACTTCATAGTTAATCATCTTTTCAATTCAATGTTGTTCTGTTCTTGATTCCATTACACAATTCAATTCCTTATCCACACAACTTATCCTCGATTCAATTATAGCTCGTCTTAACTTGACCCAAAACTCTAAACCCAAATTAGTACCACACGACATTCCCTCTTAACAACAATAATCAAATCTTATCCTTAAATAAACTCATAAGCAATTTAATAAATCAATAAAAATAAACCCTTAATCGTATAAACCAACAATCATTAACAGATATTGCTTAAAACAAAATAAAAATCCTATTTTTATCAAACATCACCATTCGACATTCATATACATAATTATCAAAATTTACACTTAAATTCAATCATCAACAATTGATCATATAAACATAATAGTAAATCATAAAATTTCATTTTAAACATTAATTCATCAAACATGGACTAAACAAGAACCAAAATCAAACCTTTCTTGAACATACATCACACAGTTTCCTTGAGTACAAAACAAAATCAAGATTAAATTCAAGAAGTTATCTTATCATGATTAAATTCAAGATTCTATTCAAGATTATCATCAAAAATTGTTCATAGATCAAAATTACTACATAAAAATCATATTTTTCATGAAAGAAATATTCAATCATCATGGCAAGGTACACGGCACACCAACATATACATTCAATAATTATTTCAACAATTTTAAATTAACAAGATTCATAAAACAAGCATGGATTAATAGTAAAACATGTAAATAATTAAGTAAAACATCATGGAACATATATATATCACACGACATATCTCAATACATAACAATAATCAATTCAACATATTATTTACACAATTCTATACCTCTTCTAAACATGATTAATCCTATTCCAACAATTATATTGCTAATCTATCCTATTGATTAAGTAAAGCAAATCTAATTACCTTTCAAAGAAGAGAGGGGTTCGAAAATCACAATGTTCCACGGTTTTTTTTCTGAGGTTTCTTTGGGTTTCTTGATCAATCCTTAAGGGGTGGAACAATAGGAAAGGGTTAGGAATAATTTAATGAATTGATCCTTGAAAGGGAAATAATAAAACAATTCTTGGTTGTTGTTTCCTTGGGTTAGCCGTGTATTATGAGGTACAATAGGGAGTTTTGGTTTCCTATAATTTAGTAGGAAGGATAGGTGAGGTTAAGAGAAAATTAGGGTTTTTAGAAAAGGTCCAAGATAGATATATTAATTAATAAAATTGGTTAAGCAAAATAAATTAATTAAAAAGAAAGGTATGGGGACCGTGAGGTAACTAGAATCAAAGGGGTTGGTGTTCTCCTAAAATCTAGCAGGAAGAATAGGTAAACAAAGATGGGTTTATAGGCTTAGTCAAAAATAGATAAAGGTTAATAATAATATTGATAAAAACAAAAGAAATAAATTAATTTAGAGAAAAGTACAAAAGGGAGCCGTGAAGGGTATGGGAAAAAGAAAAGATTGGGCTCGGGTTTTGTCAAGATAGAATAAAAGGTTCGGGCCATGATCAAAATAATCAGATTGCTACAATAGAATTAATAATTAATTAAATAATAATCAATTAAATGGTTAATTAATTATATATTTAATTAATTATAAAAAATTTAAAATATCCCAAAATTTCGGGGTATTACATAATATCTCACAAATAACACCCTTTCTTGTAAACAATTGTTGACAAATTAAAGGAAGCATTATTTTAAGAAATTAGAATATATATAATGCAAAGAGATAGGGTACCACAAAAGAGGTCTCAAGTCGTCGCTCGCGGTACACCCCTATTGAATTGGCTCTATGAGAAAACTCTTATAATTGGGTCAGAATAATACTGTCCACATAGGATCATATATACAATGGATCCTTTAATTTTTTTTGGCTAATAAAGTTATTAGCTACACACTTGGAAAAGTAAATATTTTTTAAAAAAAAAAAACTTTCAATACTTTTGCAAATATTTGCTAAATCTTTTTCTAGCCTCGTATACCATTTCACAGGAGTTTTTGAATTATTATTATTATAGAATTTTTTTATTTTTATTTTTTTGCAATTTGGTAAGGTATCCAAGCTAGCACTTTTAATTGTAAAGGGGTAGAGGAGGGAAAAAAGTGGAAAACTAGTAAGATTCAAACTCAATCTCGTGTATATATATAGAAATTTGGGTAAAATTGAAGATAATCATGTAGAAATATTGAAATAATAAATTAAACCAGCTTTTAAACAATTAAAACCCAAAAAATAAATCAGAGTACTTAATGATCTAAAAATCTATTAGAATTGAATAGTATCGTGTAGAATCATACGATTTTACGCAATCCTAAAACGATCCTACTATGATTTGGGCTAGAAAATTTCACCAAATAGATTGGTGGGAACGAATACGACATGTGAGATCGTGCTATCCTACATATCATGCCATAATTGCTATTCTGCTTACAATTATGATTGCTTGGTGAAATTTGGATCACAGCGTCGTACAATTATACGATCCGAATCGCGATTCTAATAACTTATGCTTACGGCGTATTTGCTATTCACTTTTACCTTTGTTTTGTTTTATGACAATGTCCAACATTCAATTCCGCTAGTGGCCATAGTGATAGTTGAAATCAGAATTTTCAAATCCTAATTAGAGTCCTAGCATGTTTTATTGAACTATTTGAAATTATTTAATTTGTAGAGCCGATTTATTTAACATATTATCATCTTTATTAAAAAATAAAAAAAAACTAAGTTTGAAAGCTAATTATCACACGCTATGCAGTTCTGATCTCATACTAGGTGATGCATTGATATGGTCAAAACTTGCAAGGGCTCATTAGTCATTATATTAGTCATTACGCAATACTACGCATAGAGGAGTCAAAATGGATGTTTGGGTTGGGTTTAGGTCGAGTCAATGTGGGTCGGATCATTGCAGTTCAGGTCAGATTTGACAGCTCTAACTACGCAGCAATAGGATACGGTAATATTGTATTCGTAGTGTTTGATATTATTGTTAGTTAAACTTTCTTCCTTTTTTAATTAGATTAGAGAAGAAAATCATTTGTTCTCGTCAACTGTCCAAATCAACAGAATATGCGCACACCCCAATTATGCAATTAATTATTCAAATAAAATCCTGCCGTCTAGCGTGATTTACTCCTTATTTTCCAATAATTTGCCACATTTATGCCTCCAAAATTTTACTATTCTAGAGGTTGACTTTTTTTTTTTTTGGGTTATATAACTTGAGTTTATACTTTGATAATAACAGCAAAAAGACTTGTAGTAAACCATAACACGATATGAATTAATAAGATAGGATATCATGCAACTATACTAAATTTATTTGTATAACAAAATATCATTTGATTTAATATGTAATCGAATTGAACACAAAACAAAACAAATTGTATATGAATGGATCAACCTAATGCTACCAAATAAGTTTTGGTCATCCAACTGACCTGTTCAGCCGTTCTCATGATGATTGAAGACAAGAACATCCTGACCCAAATCCAATCTGACTCGTACAATTGTCACCTCTAATCTTCACTAGTAAAATTTATAATCTAGTGGGAAAAAATAGGAAAAAAGCCACAATTTTATGCATATTTAGTCTTAATCCAATTTGACCCACGCACGTCCAATCTTAAGGCACATGAATATAAATTTAAGGATTATTTGTCTTGAATAATCCAACCGTTTGGTCATTTGCACGTAATAAGCCAACCTTTAATTTATTATAGAATAAGTCAACCTTTACACAAAACATGTATACAGTAGGCTACAACCTGAACAAGAGGTAATTTTTTTTAATTCAGTCATTATAATATAATTATGGTTAATTAATTAAAATAGTTATAAAAAATGGAAAAAGGAAAAAATGTTAAAAATCAGAAAATAATTAAAGGGAAGGGGGCGGGGCAGCTGGGGCGGGGGGTGGGACAGTTGTGTCGGGGGGGACTTCTGGGCGCGGGGAGTGTAGGGTTGGAATGGTTGTGGCGGGTGGGGCGAGGTGAGTGAGCTGAGGGTGCGGGGGGTGGGGGTTTCGAGGGAGGGGGAAATGTGGTGGGGTGCTTGCTAGCGGTTTTGGGGGTGGGGGTTTTGAGGGAGGGGGAATCGGGGGTGGAAGGGTTCAGGGTAGGGGGCAGCGGCGGCAGGAGTGTTGTGTGGTGGGGGAATCGGGGGTGGGGGGTGGCGTGGTGGGGGAATCGGGGTTTAGGGAGATGGGTGGTGGGTTTATCTAGGGTGGGGGAGCTCGGGGAGGGGTGCGCCGGGAAGGGAATGCACTGGCGAGCTTTTTCCAGGGATGGGGGTGCCGGGGATCGGAGGGTGGGTTAGGGAAGGGGCCGTCGGGGGATGGGGGCAGGGGAAAGGGTTGGCAAGTCTGGCGGCTGGGGGCTTGGGAAATCATTTTTGAATTTTTTTTTTTTACATTTAATTTCAAATTTTTTTATTTAAAAAATATTTAATAAACCAACCATTGCATGACACGTGGGTTATGACCTTTTATATCAGGATTTTTACTTGATTGACTTATTTTGTACAGATAAGTTGTAAAGCTTGACTTATTCCATAATTAATTAAAGGTTGATATATTATGTGCAAATGTCCAAAAGGTTAGATTATTCCAGACAAATAATCCTAAATTTAATCAACACAATATTATTTAAAATATTTATGAGATATAAATATGTTAAATGGATTTATATTAATGGATGTCCTATTTAAAAAGTTGATGTCATGGGTGATTTTTTTTACTTGTTCAATAATATATAAATGGGTTCGAGCTAGATTGAGAATTTTTAAACATGTTCTTACCAACATGAAAGTAGCACCATCCTTCTAAGAAACTCCCTATTTTTTATTTTTTTTTAATTTGTCCACTTGGGTTTTCATCAATATCAAGAAACCAATAGGAGAAGGAAAAAAATCAAAAATGATAAAGGTTGATAAAAAAAATAAAAGATAAAAAGTATGGAAAATAGAGAAAAAATAATTTTGCTTAAAAGTATGGAATAGAGCATATGGAAAAGGAATTTGAAAATCATAAGTCAATAAATAATAGTGACTATAGAATTGTTAAAAATTGCCGCGTTTTAATTACTAACACTTTTTTTTTTTTTGGACAATTTAGCCTTTATTTTAAAACCATACTTTAGCTAATGTTTCTTTTAAAGTGATAATGAGTCATGATGACCAACGAGTAGTCGTTGCCACTTGGCACCACACCCCTTGGTAGGGGTGTTTCAGGTTCCGTTTCCCTCGGGTTGATTTATGAGGCACCCCATCTTGAAAAGAAAAAAAAAACTAATCACCTCATCATGACTGCTCTAACATTTTTATTTAGTGCTAATTGCTCATTAATGGTTGTGTGATATTAGATAAAGAGAGGTATACTATAAAATGCAACTCAAAAAGATAAGTGTGAACAAATTTTAAAATCCAACCCAGTGTTAATTAAGTATTAAACAACCTTAATTCGTAGTAGTAGCTAGTAGGTTAAGTTGCCCTAGTGAAGAACATGGTGAGTAGTAGCATATGGTTCAATAGTGGAGGCTTCGGCCTTCCATACCATAAACAATATTTCGAACCTCACATGTTGGTTAAATAAGATTGAATAGCCAGTAGTAGGATCCGACTCAAAGTCTAATCCACCCACATTATTATATTGCTCCATATCATCAATTAAAAAAAGTGAAGCACATGGTAGCTGCACATGTGGGCTACCGCCACTGGTCTTTAACCTGTTGACTATTTCCATTACTGTGTTAATTCAACATACAGAAAACTGTAAACAATGAAAATTACTGTCTTAATTTTGTTTTTGAAGTTAGTACTAGTAAATTTTGTATCTTTTGATATCTAGGAAAAAAATATCTTACCCATTTTCTCCAATTTGAATGTGTCTCATATTTTTTTTCCCCAGTAATCCAGTCTCTCAATTTCTGCAATTTGCCAGAGAAACAAAGAACTCTCATTTGTAGTTTCCTTGCACATTAGCTGGATATTGCTCAATTCTAGTTGTGTGACCTACTTCCACCAGCTAATTAGCTTTTGTCCTCTCTTCAATTTCCTTCTCAATATATATATTTTTTTGAAAAAATATATTACAACTTCAATTTCCCACCAGTTAATTAGTTTTTCTACTTGTTTGATTTTTCAATTTGGTACTTTTAATTTTTCACCACCCAAATCTGTGAAACCCATTATCTGCAATTTGAAGTTGTCATCAGTTCTTCTAATTCCGCGTTTTTTGGGGGTTCATTTCTGCTGTTTCTTTAGCTTTTGTTGGATTGAAATCTGAGGATTGAAAAAGTGTTTCTTCTCATTCAGCTTCTTACAAGTTTCTGGACTCTGAATCTTATATGATCTGAAAGGTACACTCTCTTTTGCTTTTGAGTTTTGCTGCATCTTGGATTCTATACTTAGATTCATTTCTTCATGTAGTACAGTAATCTGATTTTTCCTGTTTTGCTTTATCTTTATTTGATGACCAATTGACAATGATTTGAATTTGGGGTTCTTGTTGGATTAGATTCATTTACCAAGTCTTCTATATTTCATATCTTGATTGAGATCTATGAACTTTAGTTGAACTAAACCCTTAGTTTTAGCTGAAATTTGAGCTTTTTTTTTGGGTGTTCTTCTTTCCTGCTTAAAAATTTAGGTTTTATACTTGTTTGCAGGTTATTTTTTGCCATCTGAATTTTAATCAACCCAAAATGAGCTATAGCAGCAGTGTATTCAAGTGGGTTCTTTTACTTTGTGTAGCTTGTGTTTCAATTGAGGTTAGTGGTGATAGTTTTCTGATAGACTGTGGAGCACCTAGTAATACCACCGTCGGTGATCGTGTTTTCCTAGCTGATAGCTATTCCACTAGATACCTTGACACACCTGAGAACATTTTGGGGAATAATTCTGCTGATAATGATTTGAAGTTGTATCACACAGCAAGAATTTTTAATGGAACGACGAGGTATAAGTTTCCGATAACCCAGGCAGGAAGATACTTCATTCGTCTTTATTTCTTTCCGTTTAGTTACCAAGCTCACAATTTGAGCACTGCCAAGTTTACAGTTTCTGCTCAAGAGTTTGTTCTTGTGAATGATTATACTCCTCCAACATCCGACACTGTGAAAGAGTACTCAATCAATGTCACTTCGAAAGATCTTGTAATCCTTATTAAGCCTTCTGACAATTCTGTGGCTTTCTTGAATGCATTAGAAGTGCTCTTAGTTCCTAATGAGCTGATCCCAGATGATGCCACCTTGGTTAACCCAACTGAGCCCTACAAAGGCCTTGTAGGTATGGCTATGGAAACTGTTTTTCGGCTAAATATGGGAGGGCCAACTGTCAACTACAATAATGATACTCTTTGGCGAACGTGGGGTCCGGATGACAAATTCTTAGAACATGAGAATTTTGCTACGGATGTGCAGAAGATAGCGGCTGTTCAGTACAAGAAAGGTCTTGCTACAAGAGATGATGCACCTCCATCTGTTTATGGAACTTGTAGAAGACTGAATGCTCGGGATCCTAATGCGAATTTCAATGTCACATGGAACTTTGGTTTAGATATTGGGTTCCAATATCTTATTCGTTTTCATTACTGTGATATAGTGAGTGAATCTACGGATGAGCTGTACTTCAATGTTTTTGTAGATTCTTGGATAGTTTCTCGAACATTGGACCTCACTACTATGACTAATGCATTGGGTGTTCCTGCTTATACTGATTTTGTTACACCGACAATTACGACTAATAAACTCCGTGTGAGCATTGGTCCAGCTACAGCAAATGGGAACCAGCCTGATGCAATCTTGAATGGGCTGGAAATAATGAAACTGAATAATGATCAGAAGACTCTAGATGGAGCTGCCGATTTACCTTCCTTCCAGAGTAGTTCCAAGAAACAGGTTGGCCTAATAGTTGGGGCAGCTGTTGGGGGTGTAACCCTCCTTGCTTTGGCTGTTATTCTCTTTCTTTTTTGCAGAAGGAGAAGCAAAAAGCAGGGTCAAGGTCATTCAAAAACCTGGATTCCTCTGTCTCTCACTGGTGGAGCTTCCCACACAATGGGAAGCAGGTATTCAAATGGGACAGTCACCAGCATGGCTTCAAACTTGGGTTATCGGATTCCTTTTGCGGCTATTCAAGAAGCCACAAACAGTTTTGATGAAAGTTGGGCCATTGGAATAGGTGGTTTCGGGAAGGTTTATAAGGGTGTCTTAGCTGATGGCACAAAGATTGCTGTAAAACGGGGCAATCCCCGATCTCAGCAAGGCCTCAATGAGTTCCTAACAGAAATCGAAATGCTCTCCCAATTCCGCCATCGTCATCTGGTCTCCTTAATTGGGTATTGTGATGAAAAGAATGAGATGATTTTGATCTACGAGTACATGGAGAACGGAACCCTCAAAGCCCATCTTTATGGAGCAGGAAACGATTGTCTGACCTGGAAACAAAGGCTTGAAATATGCATCGGGGCAGCCAGAGGCCTCCATTACCTACACACTGGCTATGCAAAAGCTGTCATTCATCGGGATGTCAAATCTGCAAACATTTTACTCGATGAAAACTTCATGGCCAAAGTTGCTGACTTCGGCCTGTCAAAGGCCGGACCAGAGCTTGATCAGACCCATGTCAGTACAGCAGTAAAGGGGAGTTTTGGGTACCTGGATCCTGAATATTTCAGGAGACAACAGCTTACCGAGAAATCAGATGTGTACTCATTTGGTGTTGTCTTGTTCGAAGTACTTTGTGCAAGGCCCGTCATTGATCCAACATTGCCAAGGGAAAAGGTTAATTTAGCCGAGTGGGCTTTGAAGTGGCAAAAGAAAGGGCAACTAGACCAGATCATCGATTCTAATCTTCAAGGAAACATCAAGCCCGAGTCTCTCAGAAAATTCGGGGAAACTGCAGAAAAGTGTTTGGCTGATTATGGAGTTGATAGGCCTTCCATGGGAGATGTCTTGTGGAATTTGGAGTATGCCCTACAACTTCAAGAAGCTGTAATCCATGATGATCCTGATGAAAATAGTGCAAATGTGATCAATGACATCTCTCCACAAGTTAACAACTTCGTCCCCAATGATGCCTCTGTTTCTTCTGTGCAATATGAAACTACAAATGTTGGTGATCTCTCCGGGGTGTCTATGAGCAGGGTGTTTTCTCAGCTTGTAAAATCCGAGGGCCGATAATCTGAATTTTTACTGATATACTTCGACATTGTATGTGCTGTATCACTGATGGAACTGGTTGATACTAGGAGCAACAAGGGTGATTTTTTTTTTTTCTAATTTTTTTTTTTCTTTTTTGGATCGAAGTTCTACGATTTGCAAGTTGCAACAATATATTTTGTTGTATAAGCTTTATAATTTGTACATTACATAGCAATTCATCATAGACCCAGTAATTTTCGTTCGAAATTTTGCAAAATGCTTATTTCAGTATCGCGTTTTCTTTTTGTATTAAATCTTTTTCCTACTAGAATTTGTACAGGAGAGATTTTGATTTTTGAAGCTTTGATTTGTTGTATTGTGACTACTTGAGCTTCATGGCAGAAATGAATGCAATGTTTACATTAGTTAGTTTATGAATGCAGATTGCAGAAAACATAACTGAAATTATTTCTGGTTGATCTGTTCTACCAGTAAAGTATGATTTATGAATGCAGATTGCAGAAAACATAACTGAAATTATTCAGTAAGTTTTTGCAATCTCTGTTCAACGTTCAACTCCGTGGTTTAATTGAGTGCTTTGAGAGTTGTGAAAAAGTAAATGGAGCATTTTGTTTGGGAGTTTGATTTATAAAACTGCTATGAAGATCTGAACAACCGAACTCAAGAATTAGTGATGGATGTGAACTCATAGCTCCATACTTATTCATCCATCCTTGTTTTTTTCTTTATCTTTAGTTAGAATAAGAGAACATGTATTTACTATTCGCAGGTAATTCAAAGTATGGAATGTAAATTTGAACATACCTTTACTGAGGACCATTCAATATATATCCTGCCTCCTTACTTGAATCAATTCCAAAGCACGAATCTACAATTACCTCCCCCTTCGTTAAAAAAAAAATACCCTTATAATCTGTTTGATTGTTGGTATTGTGGTAATGAATTTATAGTGTAATTTTATTAAGTAAGAACCTTATAATCTCCATGAAAAATAAATTTTCATTCTCAAACTTCAATTTTTTTCTCATCCATTACCATTGGGGAGAGTGGTATTTGACGGGAATAGATATTTGTGAAGAAAATTAGATAAATTGGAGCTAGGGTAGCACCATCATGGGAATGGATTTTGATTTTTCTTCCAAATTTAGTTATAAATTCATTCCCATTACCATCATTTATGACTGGTTGCCAAACGGACCGTTAATCCTTCTGTAACCTTTGCATGCAAGGGTTTGATGATGGTAAGCCCCGTATTAACTTCTTCTTGATTCCCTTAGTTTTAATTTATTTAGTAATTAATAATAATCCTCCTTTCTCTTTATGAGAGTTTTAATCCCAATTGTTAGGTTTGTTCTCTCCTTTGTGGGAGTTTGGGGTTTGTCTGTAGTTTGTTATTTGGAAGATTTGATTCATGGGTTGTTAGGTTTATAATTTTGCAATTGGTGTTGGAATGGAGAAAACTATCTACATGGTCAAGTCAAGAAATTTTTTCTCATAACTATGTCAAAAAGATAGACTCCCTCATAATTTAGCAACAAAAGGGGATTGCGGGGGTACATTGTTACGTCAGATTCATCAGATCACCATAGTTACATTTTTTGAAAAAAACATTTGATTTGCTTATATTGTATTTTAATTTTCTTGAATTTAATAACTATAATTTTCAATTAATGAAATTTTATCTTTCCCTTAAAAAAGGATCATTCAATGTATTCACACGAAGACATACTTTTTGTTAGGGGTATCTAATCGAATTTGGATTGGATTTTGGTTGAATACAAATGCAATCTAAAATCCAATTTAAAATTATATAATCTTATCCAATCTAATCTAAATTAATATAAAAATTAAAAAAAAAAATCACTTTGATAGAAATCCTCATGTTTCAAACATCTAGTAATCAACATTATAACAACTAAATAATAGGACAACAAGAAGAAATATTAGTTATTGGCCCATTTGTAATTGAGTCTAAAAATGATCGAATACACGTATACATAATTTCAATTTGGAATAATTTGAATCTGAACTTTCTCAATTTGAATCCAATCCAAAGATCCACAATTTAAAAATTTAAATCCAAATCTTATTTGAATTTTAAAAAAATCCGATCAAAATTGACAGTTTAGATTTAAGATCATGGACATTTGAAAATCAATGCAACAATTTTATTCAATAATGATTTATTATTTTAAATGCTCTACTCATATATGGAATTGTTGGAATCAATTTTCCATTGTATTTAAAAAAAGAAGAATTACTTAATTGGTTATTGTCAAATCAATTTTGCGATTAAAAAATCATTTTCCATTGCATTTAAATAAAGGAACAAGTACTTCCCTTTCAAAAAAAAAATAAAAATAAAGGAAGAAGTACTTAGTTATTCTCATGATTTGATAGTTCTTTTGCTCCCTCTTAAACAAAAAAGCCCACCTACTTTGCACATTCATTCTATGTTGTATGATATGATATGTATTTTCCAATCAAGACAAATATTGATTAGCTTACAACTGTATGTACTTTCTAATGGTGAAAGAGAAAGACAAAGAGATTTCACTAGTTAGTGTTTTGTGACCCTATAATCCTAATCTTATCTTTATGGAGTGCGTGTGCTTAGGGCAAGATTGAAAGAAGAAATAAAGTTAAGACATTCTCCATTTTAGTAATAAAAATGAAAATTTAAGTATAATTTAACAAGGGGAATTACTTTATCATCTCAAAGCATGGAAACATAATCTCATTTTCAAATTACTATTTTTCTCCTTATTATTATCGATTACCACTTGAAAGAGTGGTATTAGATGGAAAATAAAATTTGTGAAGAAAATTATGTAGTGTTTGGATATGTGCAATTCATTTCAAATTGATGAATTCAATTTTTGAAATTGAAATGTTACAATTCAAATAATAATTATTTGTTTGGGTTATTTTTAAAATTTGAAATGACATGGTTTTGTTAAGTATTTGAAATACACAATATTCGCTTGTTAAGTATTTGGGTTGGGAATTTAGCTAAATCCAATTCCAAATTTTTTTTCTTGTCAAACATTAAATTTGGCCCAAATCCATGATTTCAAATGAAATGCTTGTATCCAAACATAATATTAGGGAATTTGGGGCTAAAGCTAAGTGACACCACCATGAGAATGAATTTTGATATTCCTTTAAAATTTATACATAAAATCATTTCCATTACCTTCTTTTATAACTAGGTACCAAACGAACCGTAATATTTTAGGACAAATTAAAATATTATACCAAACATGTAATTTAAATTTATAAGCAACAAAAAAGATAAAACAAAAAAATGAAAAAAAAAAAAAAAACCATAAGTTGACATATGGCATGCATTATTTGGTGCTATGTACTTTAGTACACTATACATTGAGCTGGCTTGATAAACCACTAGTAGTATGTGGACTATTAAGGGTATAAATCAAGACCGGGCAAGTATAAATGAATTGAGGGTAAATGCAAATGGGGCCGGGTAATAGAATAAATTTGAACATAATTGCACATGTGGCGACACTTATATTTACCATTTGTCTTATGTGCACACGGGACTGCAACTCTACAAGTGGATCATTTTAATCCACATGCTGCTAGTGGTTTATCAAGCCTCCTGTACATTTTATATGTGCCATGGATGTGATATTATCAAAAAAAAAATTTATCAAACTTAATTATACAATGTAAAACAAAAAAAAAAATTTAAAGATTAGTAATGAGCTAGATGAGCATAGGTATGTATATAGTTATATACCTTTGCAAATATAAAAGGCTGGAGATACAAAGTCGAGCTTGGTTCCTCGGCTAATAAAGGTAGCAAGTGATTGTGATTTTCAATGTTATAATTTTTTAATAGATTTCAAACAAAAAGAGTAGACAAAATAAGTTGTATTGGTTGATCGAATTTTTGCCTTTGGCATATGTTGAGGAGCACGTGTCAACTGATCTATTGATTGTCACTTGACAAGAGAAAAAGTTTTTGAAGGTCGGACTCATTCAAATCACTTATCTGAGTTATCTCTCTACTGCTTCTCAGCTTGTAGATGTCTTTACAAAATTTATGCCTTCTGCTCAGTTCACTAGCTTCTTGTCCAAGCTTGGTATGTTACCACATTCAAGCTTGAGGGGGTGTTGAGGAGCACGTGTTAGAATTTAGTTAAGTTAGTTATTAGGTTGGTTATTCTTTTAGGATTGTTATTCTGTTCTTTAGGTTCTAGTAGTGTCTTTTATTTCTCTATATATACTAGGCTTTGTATAGTGATTAAAGCAGTTTTTTTTCTCTTCTATTCTTAATCACAATTGTAACTAGTTCTCTGTTCTGCTACTCTGTTTGACATTTTCTTCATTCAATAGAATAGTTCTAAGTTTAGGTCTGAGCCCATAATTGAGGACTGTGAAGGTGCAATAATCTCCTTGTTGATTTCTCTGATCTGCTACAAGCTTTAATTTTATGCAAGTTTTGTCAGCATAGGATCGGAAGTACTAGCCATTGGTGCACACGATGGGTGCATGTACAATGGCGAAAGTGGCAAATTGCTCCCTTAACTGATAATTAATGATTGAGAAATTAATCCATTAACCTTTGAATGTAGCAATTGAGCCTGAAACTTTTATCAATCATGAAATTAACCAGGTCCAAATAAAATTTTCATTAAATTTCTTCTCAGATTTTGCCGATGTGGCAAAAAAATAAAAATAATACTTTAACAACCTTTATACAAAATAAATAAATCATGATATATGAATAATACATAAATTTTTCCCTTATATATATTTGAAATAAAATACCACAAGATTCTTTCCAAACAAAAATAAAAAAAAAATAGATGACTTGGGTTGGTCATTTAAAAAAAAAAGGTGAAAATTAGGGCTTAATTAGAATATTAATGAATGTCTAATAAGGAAGAGATGGACTTAATTTTTGTGTTTTTTTGGTAACAATTGATAAACATAGGTGGGTTTGTTGGTATTAGTAATAACTATATAAATTAAAAGACCTGAATAAATACGGAGTATAATGTTTGATTTACATATCTTATACTCATGTGCAGTGTGTATTTGTATACTTAGTTGTATTTTTTTTGTATAAAAGGTTTTTAGTTAACTTTTCTTGTTTTTATTTTGTGCCACCTCAGCAATTAATGAGGAGAAATTCATTGGAAAATTTATTTTGGGTCTGACTTCATAATTGATAAAAATTTCAGGTCTTAATTGATACATTCTAAGGTTAAAGAGGTTAATTTCACAATCGTTATAAGTTAATGGGGGACAATTTCCCACTTTCGCCGTTTCAAAATCGGAAACTTTGCAAAGGTCTTTTATTTGAACTCTTTCCCTCAATAATGCTAAGAATATAATACTAATTCCCAAAATGCCGCTACTTTCCTCCCAATTCCCAAATTACCATCCACGTAAACGGTTTAATGATTTTTATATTTTTTTTCAGTTTTCGTGACAAACCGCTACTGCCCTATTGGTAGTAGCGGTTTACTGAAGAAAACCGCTACTAGCAGTAGCGGTTTGTCCTAGTTAAAAAAATGCAAGTATCCTATGCAATCTATTGGCTTTCAAGCTTAAAAAAAACACACTGCATATAAACCGCTACTGCCAGTAGTGGTTTCTTTATCTAAGAAAACCGCTACTGATAGTAGCATTTTTTAGACAAACGGCTATTGCCAGTAGCGGTTTGTCTTAAGCAAAATAAAATTAAAATTTTTTTTTATCTATGCTGACGTGAACGGTAATTTGAGAATTGATATACAAGTGGGTGCATTTTGGAAATTAGGAAACTCCTAACAATATTCATGAAAAGAGTTCCTTTTATTTTGCGCATTGTTATAATGTTGTCACATTATGAAAAGATGGCAATCACATAAATTAAAGGTCCTTTTTTTGGCCCGTTGACTTAAAGTCTTAAAGTTAAACTAACACGGGCTTGTGGGGGGCATTAACTGTTTTAAATCTTCTTCAGAAACTTGTTTTGCTAATTATTAGGCCTTTGGATAATTGTTAATCTTCAATCTTAATCTAGATCGGGATTATATAAGAATGGTTGTTTAGGTAAGAATAAATTTTCACAAATTTTCTTTTAAAAATTCAATGTCCTTTTTATCTAGATTCATAGTTGTGGTCTTTATTTTGCTTTATTTTTAAAAATGTTTGTTTTAAAATTATTATTATTATTATTATTATTATTATTATTATTATTATGATGAAAATTACTTATTATTTTATAAAATTGATAAAAAGAAATTTGTGTCAATCGTGCATTGCATGGGCATATATTCTAGTTGTTGTATCTTCTATTTTGCATTTCTCTTTGTTACTACCACTAACACCACTTCCTCACGGACTCAGCGGTAGGTGTGAAAAGTTAATTATTATTATACTATATTTTTTTGTTTAATTTTAAAAAAATTCCCCAAAATAAACTAGCTAAAGTCAACAAATGTTTGATTAGTGGTGGTTAATTGGCCGAAAATAATCATTAGAGGTGTTAATTGAATTATATTAACAAAATAAGTATATTTCTGGGATTTTATAAAATTTAGGTATACTATTGAGAATATGCAAATTAAATACCCAAGTATACCACTATGAAAATCCTCATTTTTTTTTGTTCAATTTGATTTTTTATTTTTTTTGACTCAAATATACTGTTAATAGATGATGAAGATGTTCTATAAGAATTGGATATTTGGATTACTTTTATTATTATTTTCTATAAGAATTTGATTAATTTTTTCTATAAAAAAAGAAAAAAGAAAAAAAATTGGATTAGTATCTAATTTTAAAGATATATGTTATATTTTAATGACTTGGTTAATTATTATAAAGGGCTTAGCTTACAGCTTACTAGTCTTACATGCACGTTATTTGTGCTTTAATGTATGAGTATCTAATACTATAATGTTTGTATACAATATGTATGAGTATCTAACACTTAATACATTGTTTCTGCACAAACACAAAATTAGAAAACATATATGGAATATAATTTAATATAAGCAACAAATAGCCTGGGAATTAGAATTGAAGCGCTTACTATTCGTCTAATTCTTACTCTTCTACATAATTACACCCATTATATTCTTTCTCCTATCAAATTTATACTATAAAAAAAAAGTAAATTATTTATGTAAAAAACTATAACAATATGGGCGTGTATTTGTAAAGAATTCAAAAATATAAATTTTGGTGTATATATTTTATTTTTTTGAATTATTTATTTCGTAATATTTTCAATTTAAAATTTACAAAAAGTTTCCTTTTTAGTTAATATTATGTAGTTTGAATGTTAAGAAAATTGTAAAGGGTATATAAGACTTTTCGAGGGGGGACACCATTGCTCCCCCTCACTTATATAATAGAAATTGTTACATGTGAACCTACTTAATTTTGTAAGGGTTACTACTTAATTGTGTGGGAGTTACTAATTATTTTCAAGGATGTTACATGTTATATTAACTAGGTTTGCACCCCGATTTTAATAAATTAATTAATTAGTAAATTTAATTTGTTTTGGTATTTTTTATTAATGTTTAAATATATGGTGATTTAATGTTAACTTTTCATTATTCTATTCTTTTAAGAATTTTTTTTTGTTAGATTAAAAAAAATTGATGAGAAATTATTACTTCACATTTCTTTTTTATTCTATCAAAAAAATTATATACCCACAAGGGGTCAATAATAAAGAAAAGGATTTTTTTTACAAAACCCCCAACAAGTTGGGGTACTTTTGACAAAACCCCTAACATCTCCACTAATTTTATGAAACCCCCAACAAGTCCAAAACCTTTTTATACAACCCCCAGAATCTCAAAACGTTAATCAAAACACCCCCAAAAGCTAACACCGTGA
Organism: Salicornia ramosissima; assembly: GCA_951394345.1. Taxonomy (NCBI): domain Eukaryota; kingdom Viridiplantae; phylum Streptophyta; class Magnoliopsida; order Caryophyllales; family Amaranthaceae; genus Salicornia; species Salicornia ramosissima. The sequence continues at coordinate 6,562,307 of OX596235.1, read as the reverse complement.
ATTTTTTTTGTTAAATCCGTTAAGTTTGAGTGTTAGTCGGTGGGGCCAACAATTTTTTTAATAATTTCTTATTTTTTCTTTTTAATTAATCACCACCACCAAAACCTTTCTCCCTCCTTCAGAAACACCACTACCAAAACCCTTCTCTCCTCCAAATTAAAAACACCACCGCCACCACCAAATCCCTCTCTCTCCTCCCAAATCACCAACTACCACCACCGATTGATGAAGAGTGATGAATACTACAAGGAGTTGGGGGTTCGATTGGGTGAGTTGGAGGTTCGATTGGGTGGTTGGGGGTTCGATTGGGTGAGTTGGAGGCTCGGTTGGGTGGTTAAGGGTTTCGAATGAGTTGTTTGGGGTGGTTTAGGAGTTCGAATGGGTGGTTTGGGGGTGGTTTAGGGGTTCGATTGGGGTGGTTTAGGGGTTCGATTGGGCTGTTTGGGGGTGGTTTAGGGGGCGGTTAGGGGCGGGGGTGGGTTGGCGGGGCACGGCGAAGGCCGAGGATGGTTTGGCGGGGCACGACGAAGGCCAAGGATGGGTTTGGGTTAGGTGAGGAGGGCCGAATAGGGGTTGTTATAAAGTTAGGGTTTAGGCCAGAGTCGGCGTGGGAGGGGGGTTCCGGTGGCTAAGGGTCGCGGCTTGGGGGTGGGGGAAGGTCGCCGGATGTCGGCGACCTTAGTGGTGGGTCTGGCTGGGGGAGTGGGGGTGGGGGGCGGTGGCCATGGGTGGGGGCGGTGGCAGGTGTGGGAGGTTGGTGGGCTGGTGGTTTTTTTGTTGGTAATTTGATTATATTTTATTATTATTATTATAATAATTATTATTATTAATTATTATTTTTACTATATTATTATCAAAATTAGTTTTTAATACTAATTTAATTTATAAATATAGTGTGGGTCCTACCGACTAACACTCAAACTTAACGGATTTAACAAAAAAATTGACGGTGTTAGCTTTTGGGGGTGTTTTGATTAACGTTTTGAGATTCTGGGGTTGTATAAAAAGGTTTTAGATTTGTTGGGGGTTTCATAAAATTAGTGGAGATGTTGGGGGTTTTGTCAAAAGTATCCCAACTTGTTGGGGGTTTTGTAAAAAAAATCCTAAAGAAAATTAAGAAAGCATTGGGAAGCACTAAATTTGGTTGGTATTATATGAATCGTAGACTCCCGAGAGGTCAAGAGTAACTCCATATAATAAACAAATAGAATGAGCCTGTACGGTGCACAATTTATATAGTTTGCTTTTTATATACATATATTTTTAAAGAAACAGTGCAATTTACAACCAAATAAAATAAAGCAAATTTTCAAATTACAACCGTTGAAAAATAATCATATGTTTACAATTCAATTAAGGTAAAGCTTCAAATTAAGTATTTGTAATTTGAATATTAACTATTGCAATTTTCCTTTCAATATTTTCTTTTTTTGGGGGGGTGGGTGCGGGGGGGAGTGTAGTTATATATTTTTTTTTAAAGATTCGTAACCAAACATTATTTATCTAATTTTCAAACATGAAATGATTAATTATTTTTAAAAAAGATGGCATCATCATTTACTTTTAGAGGGAAATTTTTATGAAAATTTGACATATGGCAAATTAGCAATAGGTGAAATCAACATGAATTTTTTAGTATAGATCATAGATATGAGGTTTTATTTTTACTTTTTTTTATAGTAGTCAATATGAGTTTTAAAATAAGTTACTATAATTTGATGGGTCGGGGTTACTTCTTAAGCTTAGAAATTGTTTGTTTTTCAAGTTTTATTAGTTTATTTGAATTGGTAGGATTTACTGGCCTGGTTAATTTTATAGAGGTTATCGCCTTATCGATTAATTTTGTTGGGTTAATTGCTATATTTCGATGGGATTACTATTACTTATTATTACATTTGCAAGGATTACCTTTTTTGTTAAATACGAGTTATAGATTAATTTTGTAAAGGTTATCATTTCTATTTTAAAAAGGATTATTGGTTACTTATAGAGTTTTGTTTGTTGATTAGAGATTACTCTGTATTTAGCAGGGGTTACTAGCCTCAGTGTAAGTATAAGATTACAACATTTTTTTGTGGAGTTACTCAGTGTTTTTTTTTTTCTCTGGATTACTAATTGTTTTCAATAGGGACTACCCTATCTCGTTAATTAGCCAAATATTAGTTTTTAAAGTCATAATACAATCAGGATTCATTTATTTCCATATCATTATTATAATTTGGAGTGAAATAGCTAAGTCGCAAGTCCAAACCACATTATATTAGGAGTCTTTTATACGGTAGAATTCATATTAATCTGTTGGGAAGTTGTTCACATCAAGTCCCACATTGGAAGAATATAGAGTAGGAGAGCTCTTTATTAGTGTCACCAAGCACCCATTTGTATGAGGCCTTTTGGGAAGGTGCCCAAAAATAAATCCGTGAGGGCTTGGCCCAAAGCGGACAATATCATACTAATGGTTGAGCTGTGGTGTGTACGCCTGCGGCCTTACAAGTGGTATCAGAGCCCCAGGTTTGATCTATCCTGGTCAAGTGGCTGCTGTGGCGGTGTATGTGGTGTGGTGCCCCTCATGTATGTGACATTACGATTGGGTGATCTGGTTCCAAGTATCGAAAGTCTGGGGTGCTTGATGGTGACAGGTCAAGATTTATCACGTAAAGGGAGGCTTTGACGGGGAGGCTTTGAGCCTTAAGACCCCCTTGTGTGGTCCTTGGTTTGAGGGGAGGTTTGTTGGAAAGTTGTTCACCCCAAGTCCCGCATCGGAAGAATAAAGAAAAGGAAAGCTCTTTATTAGTGTTACCAAGCACCCATTAGTATGAGGCCTTTTGGGAAGGTGCCCAAAAACAAATCTGTAAGGGCTTGGCCCAAAGCGGACAATATCATACTAATGGTTGAGCTGTGGTGTGTACGCCTGCGGCCTTACAAGTGGTATCAGAGCTCTTGGTTTGATCTGAGGGGAGGCTTGATGGTGACAGGTCAAGATTTATCGCTTAAGGGGAGGCTTTGAGCCTTGAGCTGTGGTGTGTACGCCTGCGGCCTTACAAGAAATCCGTGAGGCAATGGTTGAGCTGTGGTGTGTATGCCTGCAGCCTTACAAGTGGTATCAGAGCTCTTAGTTTGATCTGATCCTGGTCAAGTGGCTTCCGTGGCGGTGTATGTGGTGTGGTGCCCCCTCATGTATGTGACATTGCGATTGGGTGATCTGGTTCCAAGTATCGAAAGTCCGGGGTGCTTGATGGTGACAGGTCAAGATTATTTATCGCTTAAGGGGAGGCTTTGAGCCTTGAGACCCCCTTGTGTGATCCTTAGTCTGAGGGGAGGTTTGTTGGGAAGTTGTTCACCCCAAGTCCCACATCGGAAGAATATAGAGTAGGAGAGCTCTTTATTAGTGTCACCAAGCACCCATTAGTATGAGGCCTTTTGGGAAGGTGCCAAAAAACAAATCCGTGAGAGCTTGGCCCAAAGCAGACAATATCATACTAATGGTTGAGCTGTGGTGTGTATGCCTGCGGCCTTACATAATCAAATTCCATCGTAATTAGTTTTCCTATCAAGTTTACGATTGTAAACATAATCTAATTTATTTTTCAATTAGGATTCCTAATATACGTTGGTCGTCAGGGCCTTGCCAATCATTATGGGGGCCCGAGGCAATTTGTGCATCATTAATAGATAGGGCCCTAAATTTAAAGTATAATTTACAATTATTGTATCAATTAACATGCAATTTTAATATCCATTCAAAAACTAATGTCATTTTAGAAAGTTTACAGATGTGGATATAAAAGAAGAGATATAAAAAAAGTATAATGCATACATACACATTGAAATTAAAGTATACGATGTGAATTAAATTATAGACAACAAATGAACATTTAAAAATATTTAAAATGAGAATATTTTTCTGAATGTTTTAAATTGTTAAAAAGAAAATTGGGAAGAACTTTCAAAAAATAAGGCTTTTTTTTAGAAAAAAGAATGTGAATATGATACCAAAAAAAAAGGAGAGAGAGAGAATGGGTAGTTATGCGTTGCCACTAGGAAAAAGGGAAATTAAAATAAACCACCTCATAATGAGTTAAAGGGATTCGAAATTTCGAACCCTCATCAATCAACAACTTGCAAAATTTGAGGGCTTGTTTACTCCAGATTATATTCAGTTCAGTTCAGTTAATCTCTATTCAGTTCAGTTCAGTTCAATTCAGTTCATCTCTATTTAGTTCAATTAATACACTTCTATTCAGTTCAGTTCAGTTTAGTTCAGCTCTATTCAGCTAATGTAAACGAGCCATGAGTTGCATGCTAAACCACTACACCATACTCTTTTTCATCTAATTCTTCCACATGATTAATATATATAATAATATTACACTATGATTAAGAGGCTCCATTCAAATGGGAGCCCTGTGTTGTTGGGCTGTTTGCTTAGCCTTAAAAACGGGCATGTTGGTCATGTAACCTATATATAAATATTCTTTATAGTTTTAATGAAATTTCATATTTTGCCTTTGAAATAATTTGCATATCCATTTTTTTTTTTTTGAAAGGACATAATCAAAATTTTGATTACTTCCTTGAGATTTAATCTTAATTGTTCCTTCACGTACATTGGTCAAGAAAGATCATTGAACCAGATTTTAGCTCTGCATGAATCACCCCTAGCCTAAATCCAAGGCTAGCTCCAAGCTTAGCCCTTGACTTACCTAACTATCCCTAAAATTACAAATTAAAGGTTGCATTACTCAACCCTAAAACCCTAATTTAAAACCAATTATAATGTGGTATTGTGATTTGTGGTACGTAGTTCACAAAAAAGTGTACTTATAATTAAGCCATTAAGATACAAGTGTTTCTAGTTCCTATCCCCAAACATGCATAGCATATTAAACAGATAGGTGAGCCTGTAGTTTTGCACCAACATACTATTACCAATTTACCACTTGCCTAGGATAATCCACCTATAATTGTCAGGTGTAATAAATTCAATAAGGTTTGATAAATTACAATTAGGCGTAGTGTGATAAGGTCTAAATGTTTCTATAATCAAGACAAATCATGTTTAATCAAATCCGATAAGTTTAATAAGTTTTAGGGTGTGTTCTCTGCAACTTATATTAGCGTGAACTTATCTAACTTATTAGACTTGATTTAACTTATTGGAACTTATTAAACCTTATTAAATCTTATTGAAACTTACTAACCTAATTGTACCTGATTAGAACTTATTAAACCTAGTTGAAACTAGACCTGGTTAAACCTGATTGAAACAAATAGGCCTGATTGGAACTTATTGGACCTGATTGAAGTTATTAAACATGAAACTCTTTTTAAGGTGAAGAGAGTGTTGAACCCCATATGGTGCACTAGTGAGTGCCCCACATCGGAAGATGAGGAGAGACTATACTAACTTATAAATCTAGGAGTTACTCTTCCTATCAAGAAATGGCTTTAGGATGAAACCTCATATGGCTTGTAAATGACCTAACTCTCCTCTTCCATATTGAGTTGCCTAGACCCGTTTCTAATATTCAATCAAATTTAACATGGTATCAGAGCCTAGGTTGTGGGCCTCTTCTAAACTGGGTCTAATTAAGCAACTGGAAAGGGTTTGCCTCGACAGGATGTCCAACCCCTAAGAGGATTGTTTCTAATTGTCTTTCTAGCTAGCTCTAAATTCTAAGGACACTCACTAGTGAAGGGGAGTGTTGAACCCCATATGGTGCACTAGTGAGTGTCCCACATCGGAAGATGATGAGAGATTATATACTAACTTATAAGTCTATGAGTTACTCCTCCTATTATCAATTGGTATTAGGATGGAACCTCCTATGGCTTGTAAGTGAGCTAACTTTCCTATTCCATATTGGTTTTAGATTTAATAAGCTTGAGATAAGTTCAGTTCAAATTAATTCAAGTCTAATAAGTTGAAGATAACGCACGGTTATAAGTTGAAGAGAACGATTAAGGGTGTGTTTGATTCGCCTGAAATTTTCTGACTCGGCCTGATCTGAACTTTTCTGGTTATATTTATTATTATATACTTTATAATTATAAATTATAATTATTCTGATTTGATTTGAACTTTTCTAAACTGACTTGAATTTTTCTAATCCGATCTAAATTTTCTGAAAATAAGCATAGAAATGTCTTTTTAAGTTAAATCAAATGCACCCTAAATCAACCAGGTATGAACGGGTTCAATTCCAAGTCTGATAGCGGTTACTTGTTTTTCTTGCTTACTCCTAAGTCCAAATTACAAGTTCACAACGCAAAGCTTGCTGCAATAATAATGCGAAGATCTTCTTCATTAGTTAGACCTAAATAATGAAAATGAGTATTAATTAATACCAGTAAATATGCATGGCAGTATACCAGGATCCACGGAAGTATCATATCATATCATATCATGAATAATGAAGACCTAAAAAATGCATTGAACATTATTATTATTTGAGTTTGAGATTGAGATTAGATTAGATTTTGCATATCTAGACAACTGTTTTGGTTGTTATAATAAAGCCATATAATTCATAACTACTGTTACTATCTCGATCTACGTACTGTTTGGTTTGTTTCACACTGCCTAATTGCTAATTTTTCAAACTCCATCGGATCCATGACCCATATATTATTATCATTATTATTATTACTATATAAATGCCGCAAATTATTTTCTGGTCCCGTGACCACCTACCTCTATATGGTCTCGGCAGTATACGACGAAGTTTGACTAATTTTTTGAGAAAAAAATCATTTAAAAGCATATAAATATTCAGTTTAAAACCAACTCATATATTTTCACTATTTTCATTTTTTTTGGCTATGTTATCTCTCTTTAGCTCGTTGCAAATTTGTTGTTAATTTTTTAATTCAAAAATTGTTTCGTTAAATTGTTTTTATTCATAAATGCGATCTTCATCTCAATTTCAATGATGGCAATTGTTTTTGATATATGAATGAATATTGTTTACGTACTGGAAATGAATATTGTAGTGTATTGAAATTAACGAAATATTGTAGTGCATTGAAATGAATATTGTAATGTATTTAATACATTATAAAAAAAATGAATATTGTTTTGCTGGAAATAAATATTGCAGTGTATTGAAAAAAATATTATAATTTATTGAATACATTACAATATATAAATGAATATAAATGAATATAGCTAGTAGTGTATTGAAATTTGTAGCCCACTTGTCCACACGCTCACGCGCAGGACCATATTGTACGTGCATGGTTCCGGGACCATGATATACCAATTGTATAAATGCAACCATATGTCCATACAATATTAATATTATATTATTGCATTGACTTATCCATATCCCAATCTCAATGCATTTTGGCCTCAATTTTACCATGCATTAACTCTCTTTAACTTGTACTCGTATATGCTGTATTGGAGCCTTGGATGTAGGGAACAAACTTTAGTCACACAGAAAATATACAGAGAAAAATAATACGAGCATATATATGGCCTTCTAGAATTGAATCCACCGTGTGGCATAAAATAAAGAGAAAACTTTGCGATGAATGAAAATGGAACAAAGAATATAGAATATCTCAAAATAAAATTGGAGCAAATATAAAAAGGCGGATGAAGGAAAATGATTTTGGCACCCCTCCCCATCTCACATGAATAGTAAACATGGTTACTATTCATGTGAGAGGGGGAGGTGCCAAAATCACCACCCGCGGATGGAGCATATGCATTTTGCAACTTTGAAGTTGTGCAATAATAATAAATAAAAGGAGGGAGGGAGGGGGGGGGGGGGGGGGAGGGAATAAATAATAAAGGCGTAAACATAATAACCCGGCCTTAGGAATACATTTTGATAAATATAAAATCGTTTGGGTTTTTTAAAATTTTTTCCTTCAAAAAATGAAACAAAAGATGGTATTTTTGAAAAAGAGGATAACATAATTGAAGTATTCTTTAATTGAAGTATTGTTTAATAAAAATCAAATAAGGCCCCACATTAAGGGCGCGTTTGATTCGTCTGAAAATTTCTGAATTGATATGATCTATCTGATCTTAAATTTTCTTATGTAATCTGGTCTGATCTGAACTGAACTTTTCTGATGTGGACTGAATTTTGTTGTTTTGATGTGAATTTTTCTGCTTATAGTTATTTTTATAGTTATAATTTATATGATCTGATTTAAACTTTTCTGATCTGATCTGAATTATTCTGAATTGAACTGATCTAATCTAATTTGTTCTGGTCTGATCTGAATTTTCTGAAATAAGCACTAAGGTGAAATCAAACGCACCCTAACATATCAAAATTCTCAAAGATTCTAAAATCTTAACAAATAATCCTCCTATTTAGTTAGATTTGATACAATCGAATGACAAATTTTGTGTGTCTATAACTAGGGGGGAAAAACCAATCATTACTAAGCTCTAATTTTCACTTGTTGGCCCCATAAATTTTGACAAAAATAACATAAAAAAACATACTGGGCGGAATATTGGGCCAGTGGGCCACAGAAAGCCCACATCTGCTATGATCTTTGATTGCAATAGGATCACTAAGAATAGGATTCCTCTAGAACTAGAAAGTCTCAATACCCCTCATTGTACAGTTCCTACAGTATTATGTAAGTCCACATCGCACCTTCTTGTTTTGTGTCTAATAATGTTTCTAGGGTTTTCATCTTTCCATCTATTCAACTTAACCTATATACACCTATAGCGACAGGAGCAAGTTTATGCAACGTAATCCCTCCGTAACATAAACTTTCAACAATTGGTTTTGCACGTACTTGGACGAAACGATTTAAGGATTTAAATGAAGGAATTAGTTGGTATAATTTTAACATTGAGAACTTATAATAATCATATTCTTGCTTTTATTAAAACCATTTTAACTAATTCTTTCGTTTACACCCTCAAATCGTTTTCTCAAAATGCGTGAAAAATCAATTTTCACAAAGTTTTATGTTACGGAGAGAGTATTTGAATTCAATCTTAACTAACATATCTTATTGACACATAGTTTTAACAATTAATAATTTTCAGTTATCTTTTAGTAAAAATTACAGAGAATGAAGTATATAAGCATGAGAAATTATTATGGGCTTTTCTAAGCTATATCCATGAGATATTGCATTTTCTAAGTTGTACCTCAGGGTTTTGAAACTTCTCTCGGTTGTACCCCGAGTTTGAATTTTAGACTAAGTTATACGCTTGCATAAAACCTAAATTAACCATGGTTATAAAAATCAGTTTACAAGTCACTTGGCATAACATATATAAATGGTCCAAACAAAAACAAATAAATAAAATGAAATGAAAAACAAAAAAAAATTAAAAGAGCTGCTAGTGGGTGGGTGTCTGGTTAATCAGTTTAATTGATTATGGGTGGTTTGGTTAAGGGTGAGTGAGTTCAGTGGAAGGTTAGTGTGTTTAATTAATAATTAATATGGTTATACTTTTTTAGGGACTCAGTATGGTTATACTTAATTTTATCTGTAATTTTTAAATTTTGAAAATTAGTTCTTCTTTTTTCTAATTTTTTTGGTTGAAACCAATTATACAATGACACATGTCACTTTAATCGATTTTTGTAAACCATGGTTAGTTCATCTTTTACGCAAGGGCATAACTTAGTCTAAAACCTAAACTAGCTCGGGGATATAACTGGGAAGTTTCAAAACCCTTGAGTACAGCTTAATTAGAAAAAGCAATACATCAGGGGTATAGCTTAGAAAATAATGGTATCCCCAAATTTTTGAGTTTTATCTTTGGTAGCCCTTCTTAATTGTAAATCTTAGTGATAGCCATATAACATTTTTTAGTGATATCCTTGAGTTTATGGCTATAGTTATAATGTGGTATTCATAACCGTTTTCCATTATAAATACTTGGTAAAAAAGATTATTTTATGACTAATTATAAGCTTCCATGAATTAGAATAACACAAATTTCCACTTAAAATTTTTTATTTCCTTAATATTTTGTAAGAAATTTATTTCATTTAATTTTGATTTTACAAATAATTAACCGAAGGCAGCAAAAACTTTTGAATCAAATTTATGTTATTTTAGATATTAGAGACCTTGATTAGTTTGAAAATAACATGTACTTTTATCATCTTTTTGTAATGAAATGTAGTTATATATTATTACACCACATTCTTAACCATAACCTTAAGTTTAGGACTGGCATTGAGATTTACTATATTAAGAGGGCTACCAAAGAGAAAACTCAAAAACTTAAGGCTACCAAAGAGAGAACTCAAAAACATAAGGCTACCATTGAGAACTTCCCTTATTATTATATATTATTGATACCTGATAGATTATATAAGTATATAACATAATATTGAGCCTCAAATATTAGCCTTAGATTTGGTTGAAATGGTTCTTTCTTCTTTGACATTATATCAGAACCAGCGTGACACAGAGGTCATCTTTCATGTGAGGGGGGGTGATAGAGTATATAACATAATCTCGGCCCGAACTATCATCTTTATTAAGTTTTTGATTGAGATGAGTCTTTGATCGATCGATTATTGTTGTTGTTATTATTATTATTATTATTATTATTATTATATAACAAGATATTATATGATTATTATCGAATGCTAATTTACCATGAAAGCTTAGTGTACATCATATGATCCAGTTTTCTTGCACAACAATGTTAGGTCCGATCCAGTCTGCTAAATTTGAATTGAACATTGGACTTTTGTAAATCCACTCACACGAGGCCATTTGGAGGGGTATCAAATCATCCAATAATAGGGCGACAAACCAAATAAGATCAAGTTGTTAAAATGACAATATATATATTGGGAGGCAAGGAATAAGGAAAATGGATGAAAATGACAAGACGGAAAACAAAATCAAAACATGCAAACAAAATTCTTGAAGGGAAATGAAGGTGCAATCAAGTAAAAAAGCATAATATATGTACATGAATGAATATATATAACATAAACATGGGGTGATTGTGCAAGTGTACATAACATGCAAGAACTAACATTATTGTGGATTCCAATTGGTTGTAAATTAGTTGTTGCCCAACCATGTAATGAAACGTCAAACTACTTTCTTCTAGTTTGCTGCTCACTATCATAATAATCATATGTGCCTTACCTAGCTATATCTTTATGGTGCCTCAATTTAAAGTCTATATTCTAAATCATTTCCTTGCTAATATATATATATATATACACTAGCTTTGTATGCACGCTTTGCGTGTCATAATTTTTAAATGTATCTACATGCTATATTTTAGTGGCTATCAAATTTCTACAATAATCGAATTGTAAAATTTTTATGTGACAAACTATATCAATATGGATATCAACTTATGAAATTTGGGTATTTTTATTTTATTTTTATGAAATTTATATTTTGTAATATTTTCATTTTAAAAAATTTAAAAATTGAAATAACTTTCCATATTAGTTAGGAGTGATGCTAATTGATTTTTTAGAAATTTTCAAGGGGTAATATAAACTTTTCCAGGGGGACATCATGGCTCCCCCTTAGCTTATATAATAGAGATATATCAATTCAATTTATTATTTTTTTTTTTACTTATTTATTTTTTTTATTTATTTTTTAGACAGAAAGGTATACGAGTGGGCCCTTATACTGGTCCTATCTCAGGATGCCAGTATAAGGGGAGGGGGGGAGGGAAAATCCCAGCAAATGCTGGAGTGAGGACTCGAACTCGGGACACGGCCCGGAAACGGAGGCGCAGCTCCCACTGAATAACAAGATATGGGGAAAGGAAAAAAAAAACAAGTTAAAGTACATCAAGATTAACAATTACATGCATGGTTCACTAAATAATACGTTGGTTGCATCTGTAAGCACGACCTTTGTTATAAGGGTTACGCTATATGCAGCCTTTAGGGCTATATACAAAAAGCTAAAAAAAGAAATAAAGAACATTAATTCTGCATTTATTACATTGATCAATGTGTAATTTTCACATAAATTCACAACTTATTTCCATATTAGGTAATGTAATTAAGGGCTGCATAATGCATATAGCATTTTCCTTGTTATAAAATTAAAAAAAAAAAGTGGACATATATTTATTTTAAAGGCATCATATAATAATAGATTATTTAAGGCATGGGCATAAATATATATTCTAACATAAAATTTGGTTTTACAAAGTAATGTGATAGAGTTATGACGATTCAGGTGATAGTTAAAGATGTCAACTGAGTTCAAAAGTTTATTTACAGTTGTATCTAAATTGTTCAGTTCATATCGTTTTAGTTTAAAATAATACAATTTTTTAAAAGTTCATTTTTGTTCGGTCAATTTTAGTTGATTTATTTTCAGTTCAGTTCGATTCCAGTTAATTTTTGGTTCATACACAGTCAGTTAAACAATTCAACACTTCAACCCAAAACAATGTATATTGTAACGGTTATTTTCAATTTTAGTTCAGTTTCATTCACCTAATTTATCTTCAGTTAGGGGTGTAAAATGGATGCACTCGTATATAATATAATATATAATAAGTTGTATATATTATATTATGGGTAATGTTATATGTACCCCTAAGGACTACATATAATCATCAATAGCATTTCCTATAATGGAAACAATTTTAAATTCATGTTTAAACACATTTGATGTAATAAATATTTGTTTCAAACATTTAGTTTCCATTAATATATAATCTATAGTATATAATCTATATATAGTATATAACACACACACACGTACACAAACATATATATATATATATTGGACTCTAATAGAGTAATAGGATGAGTCTGAGTCCCATTCAAAAAAGTTTGGATTCAAAAATTTGAATCCAAACCCAAACCAAAAAAATTCAAGTCCGACCCAATGTGCTAAATTTTGACTGAAATTAATTGGACTTTGAACTTTGAATCAGTTTTCAAATCCACTTACACTTCTATCTTCTGTTCCAATTTATTTCAGATCATACTCAATCATTAATCAGAATTCCAAAGTAATTGTGTATCAAAACCTTTTTTGTTTTTGTTCAATTGCTCTCATTTAATTTGTATTTCTAGTTCTATATATCAAACCAGTTCCAAATTATTTTGGATTCTATCTAATTAGATGAACAATTCAACAATTTAGTAACACAAATAGTTATGCACTACAACAGTTATTTCAAGTTATAGGTAGAATTCTCTACACATTTGGGCAATTAGTTACACCATATAATTTTTTTATTAAAAAAAAAAACTATCCAGTTCAGTTCACATCAATATAAGTTTTCAAATCGGCCTTAACTTCTTCATCATTCTTTATCTCAGGTTAAAACGTTAAATTCCACTATTTGTATCACCTAATGCTTGTCATTTGCACTTTTAACACTATTCGTAAAGTACAAATTAAATAATTTTCTAAATTTCTTCTAATATACTAGAACATAAATATTGTCATATCACTTCTTAGTTGGTCATATCTCAAAGAGATGAGTTATTAATTTTGGTTAAAATTGATTCATATCAGGTCTTATTTGGTTTTGGTCAAAATTGAATTTAGCTAAAATCAATTTTGGCTCAAATCAATTAAAATTTAATAAGTTTATTTCAGTTTAATTCAAATCAATTTTCATCATAATTTTCAGTTCTGTTTAATTTCAGTTATCAATTTTTTTTTTTAATTTTGTATAGTTAATTTTACGTTGGATTCAATTATCAATTCAATTTCAATTTATTTTAATTTTCAATTCAAGTTTATCGTTTCATTTTCATTTTTCAATTCAACATTTTCAGATCAATTCTTTTTTCATTTCAATTGTAGTTACCCAAACAATTTTGAAGCAAAGTGATAGTGCTTAATGATAGTGATAATAATTGATGTCATTCGATGGACCCTACTATTTTTATTTCCAAGGTGCCACTAAAGCGCCCCACATCCCAAAAAAAAAAGGGGCAAAGTTGTGCACATCTATTTCAAGTTATGGATCTAGATATACTGAGTGTGAAGATCCAAATTGAATTCAATTTATAAACGTTTTTTTATCTCACTTTTGTAAAATTGTAAGCTCAAAGCCTCAAATTATACTACATAGAAGGGATATGATTTAATCCTTTTCCATCTTGATTGTTCTCTTTTTTTTGTTCAAAATTGAATTTTTTGAGTTTTTCACCACCTATATGTAATTGACTATATTCTTCGGGTACTTTTTTTTCCCTCCCACAATTTTTTGTTTATTTTATTGAATTTTAGTCTATGTTTAATTACTTCTTCGGATCTTATTTTAAATTTTCTACTCCCTATGTCCCAAAAAAACTGTTTCACTAGGGTTTGGGGTGAGATTTTTGTTGAGACCCACTTTTTGTGAAAAGTAATGGTAAAAGTGTAAAGTTGTAAGTAAATATAGGTAAAAAATAGTGGGTATTAAGTGATAAGTAAGGGTATAAATGTAAAGTTCATTGTGTGTGAGCCATATGCCAAAAAAGGAAATAAAGAACTTATTTTGGGACGGATGAAAAACGAAAGTGGAGCAATTTTTTTGGGACGGAGGGAGTAATCCTATTTGAATTTATTTGAATTTTTTACTAAAAACTTGACGATCATATTGGTATACTATTCCATGGGGGGTGGGGGGGGGGGGGAAATCAAATAAGGTATCATTATATTTGTATTGATTAGCAACTTTCAAACGTGTAATCTTCATAATTCATTTTAAAACAAAATCAAAAAAATTAATAAATAAATAAAAAATTATTTGATCTGGTTTTTATTCAACAAGCAAATAATTGCTATTAATAAGATGAAAAAAAAAATTAAAAAAAATATTATACGACAATTTGGAAAGAAATCGAGGGATCTCCACAATATATAATTCTGAGAGCAACTAGCACTAGGTACGGAGGAAGGGGTAATCTTTTAGGGACGGAGGGAGTATAATTCAATGGTGTGTTTTTGCTCATATATAGAACACTTACGTACACATGGAAGTGCCTAAATCTAGATGATTTCATTCCAAGAAGTGTGCTTAAGATAATGATATAGTTTCATTTTCCGTTGTTTAAAAATTAAAGTAACGAAAAGTTTGATTATTGAATAGACCAACTAAGAAATTAAAGTAGCGAGCATAAAAAAAGCAATAGAGGAAGTATATTTATGGTAATAATTCAACTAAGAAGCATGCTTGCAAAGATGCTACTTCTAGTTAATAATATAATGACATGAAGCTAGCTTAAGCCAAAAAAAAAAAAAAAACACATTTTGCATAATTATATAATCCGGTTGGAATTTGATAATAAATAGCCGTAACGTACTAAAAAGAAATTTTTATTATTTTAAATGTCAACTAGTTTTAACCCCGTGCCTTGCACGGAATTTTGTTTGACATAAAAAGTGATTACGTAAGAGATAAATTACAATATTTTACCATAAATATATAAGAAATATCTATTCATATGCACAATGTATATAAAAACAAATAAAGAAATTGAACATGCATAAAAAAAAGAGCATGTACTCCGTAAATAAGAGTTTAAAACCATGCATTTAATATTAAATTAAGATATGAAAAAAATGAATTAAAAAACCAGACAATTTAAGGAAGTTAAAGAGATTCGAAAGGTGATTAGGTAATTTATCATTAAATTTCTTATTTTTATTTTTTTAGAAATTATAAATTCAATATGTTTTGAAAAAATCCAAATCTCCCAAATCATACTCAGAACAAAGGAAATTGAACATCATCAACTTGATAACATCAAACTGAATGGGAAAAAATTCAAAATAATGACAATAAAAGCTTGCCCAAATCCGCAGTGGAGCAAAACAATTGGAGCATTGTAGTCTTAAATTTTTTTGAGAAACTGGACTGTATTTATTATTATGGCAGTCATCCTCAAGTGATTGCAAGAAGATGAACGACAATCAATAATAAAGGGGAGCAACGATTGAGGGGCAAGGAGCTGAATGAAGAGCCATGCAAATGAAAAAGTAACGCACAAGTTTTGATTAAATTAGGAGGCCAGGAGATTAATGAGTGGGTTAATGAGTGAGTGAGTGAGGGAGGTGACGTGTCATGGGGAGGACGGCTAAAGGGTGGACACATGGCACTAAAACTTCCTGTTTTAAATATTTAAGTTTAGATTTAACAAGGAAAACAATTCCATCTGTATGATAGATAATAGCGCTCTTTTATGTATCATTATTGATGTTGAACAATTTTGCATGTAGGAAATGATGTAAAATTAATAATGTATACATCATAACTACTATTTTCCTTACGTATACAAATTATTCAAGACAAGATAAAAACATTAGCTAATCTATTTTAATATTTTTTAAATTTCTAAAAATAAAAAATACCCCTCTTCGTTTTGTATAGATATTATTGATTTTGAAATCTTTCTACTTAATTAGCTTTTGTTAAATTTGATAGAATATGATAAATTGGTTAGTTTGGGCAACCAAATATGGAGGAAAATAGTTTGATCACTTACAATTTACAAGTTCAAGGATGTTCATTTCCAAAATCAATATATATATATATATTATTAGGTATATTATTCGAAACCATAAAGGTGAAATGGTTACTTAAGGTGTTAGAAGGAATTCAGAATAGGTCATCAATTCTTTTTGCATAAGTTTTAGCAAGCTTTAGCTTCGGGCATTAACCACTTGTTCATTGAAGATGACAATTTCATGGTTATCAATTATATTCATAAAATATGGAAAATTCATTGGGAATCCACTTTATTATATATAGAAGATAGAAGATACTTTAAAAGATATTGAAATTAAAATTCAACCATTTCACATACATTTTTAGATAAGCAAATAGAACACAGGATTAATTATTAGCAAACTTAGGTCATCAAAATGGCACCATGACTTGCTAAGTCCATGCAACTTTAATCTTTTGTTGATCATCCGAAAGAAGCAATTGATTGGTCATACAAAAAGGACTAGCGGATTTTTCTTTCCCTATAAAGAAAGAGTGAGGTATACATTATAAAAATGAGTAAAAGTTACTCTGTAATGAAATATGCAATTGGTTGGTCATACGAGTATGAAGTTAATCCAAACATAAAGTAAATTTCTTGATAGAGTTACTCCTTTTATTATAGGCCAGGATAATTTAATTTTTACTCATTGTACACTAACTAACTTAGGCTATGTTTGGTTCAACAAATTTTTGCTGATCTAAACTTATTTTTTTTGGTTTAATCTAATTTGAACTTATCTGTTAATGTAATCTGATTTTAACTTATTTTCCAAATATAACTAAAATTTGATTGTGTATATACACCAAAATTTATAATAAAAAAAAATTGTATATCAAATGAGATCTCATCTTATTAATTGTATTAATGAGTACTTTTCAAAATATGTAATAGTTAAGTTTTTTTTACTACCTTTTTATGAGGAAAAAATTCAGGTATAGTTTCCAAAAAAAAAAAAAAAGAAAGAAAAAGAAAGACAAAAGAGCAGAATAAAAAACTGGACACTAGCTCAACTATGTAACTAACTACCTTAGGCAACCGGATCTTCCACTCCGTTACACAACCGGTTGTAATGTCCTTAGAGACAGAAAAAAGAAAAGAAAAGAAAATGTTAGAAAGCACCAATTGGGATCTTTTGATTTTTAAAAGTTAATTGAATGTGGGATATTTTTTTTGAAAAAGTAGTTATTTGTGGGTACTGCTAGTTGAAAGATAATATTAATTTTTATAATATTTTTCATTAAGTAATTAAAGATATTTAAAGTTTGAAAATTTAAATAAAATTAATAAATGTAATCTAAACTTTTTTTTGATTTGATCTGATTTAAAGGTGCTTGTGACTTATTTCAAACTAGATCACAAAGGTAAGTTTAAATCAAAAAATTTATGTTCAAATTAACCATATTAAATTATTAATGTTATTTGAGTTTTTCAAACTCAAAGTATTTTAATTCCATGACGATTTTTTTTTAAAAACTATATATTTGAAAACAAGCTCGTTGATACAAATGAAATAAGAACATGTTTGCCATATTTTTCTTGCAGGGTAGTGTATATACATATATAAAATTTATTCAAATCAGACAATAAGTTCAAATCAGATAAGGAATGATAAATTCAAATCAGATCCAAAGAAATAAGTTCGAATCTAAAATAATAAGTTCAGATCAGCAAAAATCTTTGCTGAACCAAATATAGATTTAATGTACACTCAATTCTTATTGGCAATACGGTTGGGTCGTGTCATGTATGTTCGTGTCAACCCACATACATAAACGGGTTGAACCTCTGTCCAAACCCGACTCATTTTAATAAAAGTGCTGTATCATCTCAACCCATTTACTTAAATGCATCAACCTTTTGACCTAAACCTATTTATTTCATGTCATGCTCAATCGGGTTGCATTAGTGAGTCATATCAATTTTTGCACAATAATCAAGTGCAATATAATTTTATCGTGTCGCAAAAATCTGCAAACTGAAATAGATTCAAACCCCTTGACCCATACTGATATGTTTATTAAGCATGTTGCGCTGTGTCAACTAGTTTACTTAAAACGTGTCAAAATTCTTGAATCAAACCCGTTAATTTAGTGTCATGTTAATATTGTATTAGTTTATATCAGGTCTACACTCAATATGCAAGAGACCTTTTCTTCTACCTTGCTTTATCTTATATGACTTAGGTCATTTAAGTTAGAAAATTATGTCCAAAACTACCTAAGCTACGTGTGTTTTTGCGAGAAACTACCTAGGATAGAAAATTTGTGACAAAACTACCTAAATTAGAAAAAATCTTGTTGACCACTACCTTAAATGAAATTCCGACCACCATCACCACCACTCGTACCCTAAATCGCACCACCACGACCAGTTGAACACCAGCAGTCCACCACAACCATTTGAACACCAAATTCGCACCACTTCATGCCCATAATTCAAACAATTCAAGCCTTAAATCTTTCAATCCGAGTTTTAAATCTTTCAATTCGAACTCTAAATCGCAAAATAAACCCTAAATTGAACTCTAAATCACAATATATGAATTTAACAGTCAATGCTGGATTTTCATTTAGAGTAGTGTGTGGTCAACAAGTTTTTTTTTTTCTTAATTTAGGTAGTTCTGTCACAGATTTTCTAACCTATATAGTTTCTTGCAAAAGTGTGCGTAACCTATATAGTTTTGGAAAATTTTCCTGTAAGTTATTAGGGAGTATATCAATCAATAAAAATGATAGCTTCTTACATACCAATTAAATGAAAACATCATTAGAATAAAGCACTCCATTATATATTAGATAAACAATTATCAACTCAAGTATATAAAGTCGTGAATTCCACGAGTATAAAGGTCTTGTTTACTTCATATTATATTCAGTTCAGTTCAGTTCATCTTTATTCAGTTAATGTAAACGAGCCCAAAACTCTTTCAAAATCCCTCTTACAAAATATGGTAATCACATGGGAGCTGCCATTTTTAAAAATTTACAATGCTGCAAATTGAGTCCTTTTCTCTTGCAATGCTGACTATTACCTTCCGTAGACCCCGCGCAACCCCGCCGGAAAGGAGTTGATGAGAATCAAATCAAATTGTGTGGGCTCTTTCAATCTTTTTACTGTTGCTTAACTGCTTAAGTGCATTGTGGGACCCACAAAAAAAAAATTTCTCTTTGGCAATATAGTTTTTTAAGTCTCTAATAAATTCATCCATGTAATACACCTACGCTATGATGCACTTTGCAGTTGAGAGGTTTCGAATTCAATTTTTATCACATTTTCTATATAGGTAATGCTTATTGATTGACTTATAATACAGTGACACGAAATGTCACCTTATATTCTTGCACTTAGACTTAGTTTCTATTATTATGTAAAAAATCACCACTATAATTATAAGCTTGTCACAAATCCAGAATACCCAAAATTCTACTATTTTAAATCTCCTACGGTTTCCATAGAACTTTAAATATAAAAGAGTAATAGCCTTACTTGTATATAAGAAAAAAATTATAAAAATTACTACATTCGCTTCATATTAATTACAACTGGCCTTGTGTGCACGCTTTGCGTGCGACGATATTTTTAGTGTATCTTCAAAAATCGAAGGTTTTTGTTCGAGAAATTGAATTTTTTTTAAAATTAACACCCATTCACATAATCATAAACAAACATTCCCCTTTCATCCAGCCATTCCACAACAATGAACAAAAATTGGTTATCGAATTTCTATGATAATAAAAAGGTAAAATTTTATGTAACAAACTATATTAAAATGGGTGTCTATTTATAGAGAATTCAAAAAGATGAATTTTGATTATTTTATTTTATTTTTCCGAATTGTATATTTTGTAATATTTTAATTTAAAAAAATTCAAAAATCGTATTAACTTTGCTTAATAAATAAGAGTGATGTTATTTGATTTTTAATAAATTTTTAAGGGGCATTATAGACTTTTCAAGGGGGGATACCATGGCTCCCCCTTGGCTTATATAATAGAGATAACTGAATATTTCATACATTATAAATAACACTCAATTTTCACAACTAATTTGAAACGATGAAGTATATATATTTTGAGCCTACATATTAAAACAAATCAAACCATATCTCACATAATTGAATTTTTTTCTTTAACTATATAAAATTCAAGAAGGCCAAATTAAAATTACCATATATAAATGGAAAAATGGTATCAAAAATCAAAATACAATACTTAAAATATGACGGAGGGAGTATTATGCTTCATCTATACTATATACATTTAAATTAAGTGTCAGTAGGTCTTTATGTGACTGTCTCACCATGCATGTGAGACCAAGTCTTTTCAAGAAATCAAGCCTTGTAAAAAAAAAAAAAGATTATGAAAAAAAATCAATAAAAGTTATTACGGTTATGTAAAAGGTTATCCTTTTTTAATACATAATTTTTTTTATATGTATTCTTTAGTATTTATAATTTTTTGTTTATAGCTTTTTTATTGTAAGATTTGTCTTACGGTGAAATTTTTATAATTAGCTAAATGACTCATATTATATCGCACTATGTTGTCACTAACTTGTTGGTATTTAAAGCCAATCAATAACACAAATGTCATCAGAATATGGGCTCGGATAATCAAAATACGTTATTGAAGCATCGAATCAATATCTCAAAAATTAGAGAATTAATGAAATTAATGAAATTATAAGACAAAGCATTGGATCAACAGTTCTAATTTAGCTAAACTTTGTGATAACAGCCTAGCAATTGTCTTTACTTGTCAAAAATAATGTCAATTAGATAGATTAGATTTTTTTTTTTTGGTGCTAGATAAATTAGCTATTAGATAGCACAACTATGAGAATGACTTTGATTTTCTTTAGAAGTACATTTACATTTCCGTCATCTATAATCGGTTACTGAACGGCCTGTTAAAATATATAACTTAAAAGGTATATATTCGTAACCAATTTAAACAATTTACGAAGTATTCATATTAGTGTTCGATAGAGAGATCATACATTTTTTAAATTTTAAGGTCTCTAATGCATTGTCTTAGGGTGCATTTGATTCAACTTAAATAAGTAATCTGGTTTATCTTTAGAAAATTCAGATCAGATCAGATCAGATCAGCTAAGAAAAATTCAAATTAGATCAGATTAGCCTTTTATTATTTTACTTAACAAAAATGAATGTAAAATAATTATAATACTCGTATTATGCAAATTAATGATTAATTATTTTTAATTTTTAATTTTTAATTTTGAATTTTGAATTTATTTTTTAAGTTTAAGTTTAATTATAATTTTTTTATTTATTATTATTTATTTATTAAAATTAACATCCAAAGAAACTCAAATAAATTGTACATAATGAAATTAAGTGGTTATAAATTGTAAAAATAAACTTAAGTGGCTATAAGTCGCAAAATCACGTGTTTATCTAGATGTAACCGGTGACTTTTCCTTCTATATATCAAGATAATAGCTCCAACTCAGCTGTCAAGATCGCATTTTACAATGCTTGTCGTCGAAAAAACGACTACCGAAGTCAAGTAATTGATCCATCTAAACCGTTTATTTTGGTAATTAGATTTGAATTTTATTTTAAATAAAAATATACATTTTAAAATAGTTTTTTGTAATATTAATTTCACTTTTAATATTTTTGGATTTATCTAAATTAATTCACTTTTAATATTTTTGGATTTAGCTAAATTAAAAATCTGAAATTAATTTAGATAAATCCAAAAATATTAAAAATGAATTAATATTATAAAAAAAGATTTAATATGTTTATCTTTATTTAAAAAGTCAAATCTAATTACCAAGATCGATGGTCTAGATTATTTTGACTTCGGTAGTCGTTTTTTCGACGAACATAGAAGAAACATCCGAATATTGTTAGATATATCAGCAATATAAACCTTTTGAGAACATCTTTAATTTTAGGGTTTCCAGTAATTGCTATCGAGGGGAACTCTAATTCTGATGTGTACATATATGATATATCTATGGAGAGTTTTCCCACAAGATATATAGATTGTTCTCTTCGTTCAAATCATTTTGATAGTTTATAGCGTTTAATATCCAACACAACATTGAACATTCGATCTTGTTTATAAATTGTCAAATATAGTCAATATTAATCAACGTTAAAATTTGTATGTTTAGCGTGATTCTGTAGTTAATCAAACATTAAATTCGTACAGATTGCCAAAACAATTTGGTTGCCTATGCTAGTAACTAGGTTTGTTTCTGATTAGTCTCTACTCTGTTTGACATAAGTAGAAAATGTGTAATTTCTAGGACTTGGAATTTATAGTTGCCTTTAATTAGCAACCATAGTCACAATTGTTTTTTTTTTTTGTTTTTTTTAAAAAAAAATTTTTAAAAAAAGAGGTATAATCTTAACTTTAAGGAGGAACAGGGCCATCCCAATTCAAAGATATTTGGGTCTGTTCTATAATTGTAATTAGGCTCTTTATATTTTAATATATGATAAAATTCAATACTATTTTGATAACACACTTATATATCTCAAAGCTGTTTTTATAAATAATGATATAGAAATATAACAATAAGTTGTCCAAAAAAAAAAAACAAAAAATTAGATCTTTAAAAAATAGGGCCATGTGCAAAGGAGATTCTTGCACACCCACTTAGCACGCCCCTGAGGAGCAACATGATAAAATTTGAATAACTGTGTAAATAAAACACATTAGTTCTCTAAAATGATACAGTTAGACCCTTAAGATAGACACCCACTGTTTTCAATGCTACGCTTAAGGATGTGTTCTTTTTACCTTAAGAAAAGGTTTTAATCAAATCCAAAGAGTTCCCATTGTTTCTTTTCCATTGTTAATCCTTTAACAAACGTGTATAAACAATACATATATTTGTCCATTAATTACATATTAGTAAAGAATTATAAAAATCTAATATTCATGAAATACTATTAAAACAAATCAAACAAAACCCTATATAATTTTTTTAAATGGGTTAAGAATAATTTAGAAGATTTCTTTGAATTTAAATTGTTGTAATATTCCAAACAAAGAGAAATAGAGTAATTACCCTAAATTTTTTAATTTACTAGGAGCATGGTGTATTTATTTTTATTTTTTGGTGGGGCAATACTAATGAGGTAGTGGTAGTAGAGGTAGAGGCACAAGAGTATAGGCAATGAGTCAACGCTTAGTATAAGGGAAAGTTCCTAACGACAATCTCACATATATAAGATGGCAAGAGCACTAAGTATATTCATCCTTGTTCTTTTGAGAATTTATGTCCTTCCTTTCCTAAAAACACAACAATAAGAATGTATAGTCAAAATAACAACTCTCACTATGATCATTCCTCTGATTTCATTAACCAAACATACCCTTACAGTATATCACCTATGTTACTCCAGTCTCTTACAAGTGATTTCGACTCCATTAACGAAGCTTTCATGCTCACAAATGCCAATGGGAATACAAGTAATGGAAGCGGGTGTACTAGTAGTAGTTACATAGGGTCACCAAATTCACCTCTAAGCTGTAATAGTAGTCACCCATCAAATACTACTGCCACTTTCATGCAGCGGAGCCTCAGTAGCCACTCACTCCACAAAAACGGGGTTTATCAGCCCGTTACATCTCCTGCTGGCATTCATGACCTGGATATCAGCCAAGTGAGACGGGTATATAGTACTGGTGATTTGGATCAGGTAACTCTTCAAAACATTAGATAAATGTGTACAAAAATTTGGCCATATTCTTTTGGACTTGATTCAACTAAATTCAACTCAAACTGAGTCTAGGATTCAGTTCAGATTCATTCAGTTTCAAAAGAATGACTTACTCCATGAACAACATAATTAGGTCATCAACAGGACAAAAAACTATACATAGATCAGGTAGTGCCACATAATTCTACGGTTATAGCCTGCTAACTAATTTGGTTGATCTTCTTATGACAGGGAGTCCAAACCTTTCGCCATCACCATCACCAGCCAGTAGGAAGTCCATTGGCAAATGAAAGTGCGAGCATTATTCTTGAAGGTATGACTAAGGCATGCCGCTACAGTCCTGAGGAGAAAAAAGAAAGAATCGAAAGGTATCGCAGCAAGAGAAGCCAGAGGAATTTCAACAAAAAAATTCAGGTGAGACTATCAGTAATATCCTTCAAGATTCCAAACTTTTAGCTAAATTCAACTATGAACAGCAGGAACATAACCACAACCTACAGTATGAAAATAGGTCCTACACCCAGTGAAATGAAACATGTCATAATCACAACCAAATCTTAGCTTGCACTGATGACATGTCATGATAAGATATGATACATGAGCAGAAATTTAAGGGCTTAGGTGACTGACATGTGAAAGCTCAGAATCACAGTAACTCCCACTTAAATAAACAAAACCATCATGTTTATTCTTTATTAACAGTTATATTATTTTTAGCACTGCTAATTCCAATAGCAATGACTTAAAGCCCTTACCATAGCACTTAGCTCAAGCCGGTCCAAGTTATCCCTTGAATTGTAGGAATATAAGCCAAGGT
Organism: Salicornia ramosissima; assembly: GCA_951394345.1. NCBI lineage: Eukaryota > Viridiplantae > Streptophyta > Magnoliopsida > Caryophyllales > Amaranthaceae > Salicornia > Salicornia ramosissima. Next base: position 6,537,340 of record OX596235.1, on the reverse strand, counting down.
ATCCGTATGATCTGGTTATGTTAGTTTCTTACAGCTAAAGCAATTCGATAATCTGTCAATTAACTTGAACTAACTTTGCCATGGTTGAAATGCTTGGTCATCAGTATGCATGCAGAAAGACATTAGCCGACAGCAGGCCAAGAATTAGGGGTCGATTTGCAAGGAACGATGAAATTGAACAGCCTATTCCAGACCTACAATGGAATCAAATGGCAGGTGAAGAAGAAGATGAAGATGAAGGGCAGTGGATTCATCTCTTGAACTCCCTTTCGTCCAATTTGGTTCCTTAAAGATCATCTATTAGCAGTTAGAATGTCAGGAAAAAAACAGGCAATATTATTTTCGCCTGGTGCTCTGCAGACTTATATTTCAGACATTGTTTTCAAAATTTCAGCAACCTTTTAGGAGTGCACCATGTATATAATTTCAGTGAGTGACAATATCCTATGTAATTTAGTGTAATAATTTTTAAGCATTTAAAATACTTTGCATTAGAGGGTCATGCATGTAAAGATTCCATTCACACTATTTTGGATGCCTAATCAAGTTAGAAAATTGTTTGAAGTGCTTTATGCGTTATATGGTCCCAGAGAATGTATAAAATAAAAGCCTACCTGGTTTTTTGTTAAAAAACTATAGTAGCTATACATATTTTAATCCTGTGACATTAACCATTAAAATACTTGACTATGATTACTCAGCATATGATAATGAAACTCATAATTATAATCAGTAGAAATATGACCAAAACATCTCTATTTTGGCAGCCAACTTTCCCTTTGTCGGCCGCTCGTGGGACTAATATATTAGCATAAAACCTGCCTGCCTTTGACAGAATTGCTAGCCAATTTGCAAGATGAATCAGATTCAACGTAAGCCTAATGCCTTTATCACGTCATCAAACAAGTAACAGAGTCTATCACACAAACTTTTTGTGCAATTATAAAAATTACCAAGTCAAATTTTAATTTTAAGTACTCATACACAACAAAAGATGTCTAATATCTGATTTTATATTCCTTTTATTTGTTTTTATACTAAAATTTTAACTAGTATTTATTTGAAATATCTATTATACAAGGAATCTCATTTGTTGGGTGTGTACATTCAAAGATTCACCCCCAAATAACCCGTAAGCTGGCCTAAAACACTATATATCCAGATATATCATATACTTAGCTTTCTTAGATATCAAAGTTGGGCGTTGCATCTTAAAATCACAAAAGCAGCTCTTGAGAAAAATCACATTCAGATTTTGACACGGAAATTTGCACTTGTAACAACTAAGAATTTTCAGTACAAACTAAAAGGGTATTTTCCCGGCTGCCTAAGATTTTGCAACTTCTAAGGCTATACCCCACAGTTTTCAAAATTCTAAATTGTATCCATGAACTCAACTAGTTTTCTAAGATGCATCCCTAGTTAGAATTTCCCCTACTACTTTTTGTTTGGATTTTTCCAAGATATACTTCTAAGTTTTTAAAAATCTCCTTGATGTACCATATTTTTTTGTTTGATTTAAAATTTTAACCAAAATTAGATTTATTTTTTTTATCTCTATTCTAAATTTCCCACATTACATAAAATAAAACATAACTTGGACCTTGAGGTTTTGTCTGATTCCTCTCTATAGTACTTTGTTAATATTTAGTTTTTATTATTTTTTATAGATATTAATGGTCAAAGATGTGTACTGGAAAATGGGAACAACAAAAAGAAATGGAGGGAGTACTACATCTGCTTTATTAATCAAGAAATATGAGATAATTAGATATCTTAGAAACAACCATTTGAAATGCTCATTTTGAGAGAAATCACCTTATAATTTTATTTAATTTTTGTTCATGGACACCTTAGAGTACTTCCATTGTGAAAGAAACCTTATAATGAACATATAATTTGTTTGACACTGAATGAATTACAAAAGGTTCATTTTACATGGGAAAAGGCTATGTTTTGCTAGAAAATGCTTTCATGAATAATCATGATGTTGATAAAAAAAAATGAACAAATCTCGATTGAAAATACTAAAAATGAAATAACACAAAAATACAAAACATAACACTCCCTCTGGGTTTTTTTTTTTTTTTTTGCTCACTTTTTACAGTACTTAAATATAGTACGTACTAAAATTTTATTTTTCTACATTTAATAATTTATAATTTTCTAAGTCCTTTTTTTTATATTCTCTCTTACTTTTCATTAACTTTTCCTCTCTCTCTCTCTCTCTCTCTCTCTCTTACTTTTGTGTAAGACTTTTAATCATCAGTTTTTCTTCTCCTACCACTATTACTTTCTTGGATTTGATAAAAACTAAAGTGAGCAAATTTAAATAAAAAACAGAGGTACTGCATTTTAGTAAATAAAAATATTATCTTAGAAATTGTTTTTTTTAAAAAAACATAAATGAAGTGTTAACACTTAACAGTAGGAGGTATAGCTTAGAAAATAAGGTGAAGTCAGGGGTAGATCTGGGGATTTTGAAAATCATAGAAAATAGCCTAGAAAACGCAAAACATGAGAAAAACCCAAAATCAAATTGTTTCATGAAAGACCTAAAATAGTTGGAGATGTAAACTGTGGTGAAAAAAAAAAAAAAAAAAAAAAAAAAAACAACAAACAAACAAACGATGTTTCTTTATGGTTTGCTATGGAAATTCATGAGTGATTTATATACTCCAGCATTCCTAGAATAAAAAATCACTAATAAGAATCTCAAATTAAATCTCAACGCAGTGATGAGCAGTAATTTTTAAAAAAAAAATGTTAGATAAAATATTTCAAGCCTCAGCATTCACTAAAAGCGCATTCCTAATGTCAAGGTGGATAAATCGGAAGTTAAAAAAGAAAAAAAAAAGGAATGAATAAAAGAACAATGGAACATATATGTGTAATCTAGCAGGATGGCAGTTCAAATTTTTTTCTCAAAAGATTTGAGTCTCTGAATTCTGGAGGGACAACCATCGCAGTTCCTTATAATATTCTGAACCATCACATAAAACAGAAAATGGCTATGCACATGACAACATTAACAATAGGGCCAAAGAGGAAAAAAGGATGGCAAAAAGATGCTACTGACCGACATAGTGCTTAATGCTTAGATCGACATGGAGCCGCAACCTACATGACCCCTATGAAATGGGAAAAGGAATTAGTTGTTAAATTCATCATTAACTTTCATTATGGACTCAGATGGATACAAATTATTAATAAACAAATGCAGAAAATCAGCAGCCGCCAGACGTTATACTAATAGTCTATGTCATTACACTTCCAGGTGCCTGTGTCCCACCAGAAAGAAGAATGCAGTTAGCACATGAGTGCCACTGCAATACTATAATAGCAAAAGAATTGGGAAACTTGGAGTAAGGATGCAGATACTATTTAGTAATTGAATCACACGTTTAATCATAGAAGAAATAAATAGTGGTCACCTAGGAATTCACAGGCACACCTTTCGGCAAAGATTCACCCAATAGCACTCTAGCAGCTTCCTTTCAGCTTGTTTAACTATTAGCTCATCTAAGACAAGAGCTGGATGCAAAGTCCCTGCTTTCATTCCCTAAAAACAAGACCATTTCAAAAGCATCATACTTCCAAAACAGTATAAAATGGCAAGCATTTTTTCAGCTTTTTTTTTCCTTTGTAACACAATTTTAATCAGAAAAGTTTATGTATAATGCAGTCCACCTTTAAAACCTGTAGCAAAACATAAAATCTGACTCAGAGTGGGAACAATCAGTCTAAAAGCAATGAAGCAGCTGGGTAAAAAGGAATGTTCCTCTAGGATATCCTAGATATTATTTAATCCACAAAACACAATCATTAAGACTAAAAGCATAGACAAGCATGAGATTTTTATGTATACAAGATTACAAGTGGATTGACAAGGGAAAAAAAGGCTATAAACTTATATGGTCAGATTCCTAGGTGTGTGTTTTGGAAGATAAGTCTCAATCATGTGATGCCTTCTATGAAAATTGCAAGTACAAGACTAAGAAAACTTTTGTAATAACTTCTGCCACACAATAATATAAACAATTGTGACAAGATCCACTAAGCCCAAAATAAATACCTAAATAAGAAAGAATAAGTTAAAGAAAAAGACCTAGCATGCTTAACTACGAATAATTTCAAAGTTTTTAAATAGCAGAAACATAATAATCAACTATATTTCTATTAAATGGACCAGTGCAGTACAGTATAGTCTAGCACATGAAACATATATAGCAATGTAATTTGATACATTTAAAAATAATTAAGGCCCTCTAATTATTGCATGAGCTGTTATAGTTCAAGTAGTGTATAGATAGATTTATATTCACACAGACACACACAACAAAGGTCTAGTCAACATGATCATCAATATTTAGAACCTTTTCCTTATTTACTACAATATTTCATTTAATGATTCAACTTACATTATAATCTCAACATTCAGCAATAAAAAATAACATATGTTCAAAACTTTCAAATTGAGCAATACAATGGAGTTTTCCAATTGGTCAATTCACAGACAAAACAGGCCCCCAACAATTGCAATACAGACCACACCTTTTAGTCTTTTACTACAACTTAAAGGAGTCAATAGATTCACCATCCATACTGGACAGAGCTCTCAATGAGATGTTTTAAATGAATAGATGTCTAAGAAAATTCAATTAAAACATCAAAATGGGTTTCAAATGATGCTACGGCTGCACAAAATAATATAGATCTTTATCTCTTTCCTTTGCCAGTTTGTTCACCTTCTATGAACACACACTCTCCTCCCCAAGCAACACACCAAAAAAAAAAGAGGTTCTGCTATTCACCAATGCTTAATAAATCAACAGATAAGTGAGACCATGGCGTAATATCCTAAGCCATCTCATTCTAAGGCCTCTATGAAACTTTTATTCAAATGCACTTTAAATTTATGCACAGAAACCAGCTAATCTATGACACTTGAGTCCAATATCTTCCAATAACAGATAAGTGAGACCATGGCGTAATATCCTAAGCCATCTCCTTCTAAGGCCTCTATGAAACAGACAAAGAGAATTTATTCAAATGCACTTTCATTTATGTACAGCAACCAGCTAACCTATGACACTCGAGTCCAATATCTTCCAATTACAGCATGTCAACATCTAATAACAAATGTGGGCAACCAAGATATCACATATCGGCAAACCAATTACCAAACCAATGTGAGGTAAAAAAAATATCATGGTTGTGGAAATGGCTTATAACAGTATTAACAGATGAATGGAAAGGATAGTGAAGAACTCAGCGTGAAATTTTTCGAAACAGAAATAAAAATCACATTAAAGTTTTATAGCCTTGTTAAATTGTTCTAGTTTATAAATTATTATTTCAACATATTACAAGTAATATAATCATTGCATCAAAAAAACCAAGTAATATAACCAAATTTATCAAAGTATTTCATTTACTCCATATTAATTAGTGCATTTTCCTCATTTTGAAGTTTCATATTATTTGCTACAAAAAAAATCTCTTTCTCCTCGTCAAATGGGTCCACATTTTATTTTGGGAAATTCTAAGCTATGCCTCCCAGGTTTTCCAAATTCTAAGTTGTGCCCTCCTATTATATATTCAATTCTAAGTTATATCCTTGCAGTTAACTTTGGTTAACCATGGTCAATGAAACTTAATTTATACAATTAATAAATACGATTTATACAATTAATAAAAATATAGTATACACAATTATGAAATAATTAAACTAATTATTATCTAATTATAATTATAACATTACCTACAATTTTCAACTAATTATACTTAACTATAATTATTATCTAATTATCCACACACACTACCACCACTGCCCACCCACAACACCACCGCACCACTGCATCAGACCACCACTTCCCACCCACATCTCCACCGCAACACTACATCAGTCCACCACTGCCCACCCACACCACCTCCGCACCACTACAACAGACCACCACTGCACACACCACCACTGCGAATTCTCCCCAACCACCACCACCTTCGAACCACAAAACCCGAAGCCCCAAAGCCCACCTTCAAACCACCACCTTCGAACCATCAATCCCACCCACCAATTCGAACCACCAAGCCCAACTCAACCATCAATTCGGACCACGATGCCTAGCCCAACCACCAATTCGAACCCCAACAATAATCCACCCCTTCGAACCACCTTCACCAACACCTTCAAGCCTCTTCGAACCCCAACCCACCCAAGCCCACCTCCCCGAAGCATCCTAATTGAAACCACCCAAATCGAATTGAAACCCACCAAAAACCCCACTGAATCACCCCACCTAGATCAAAGCCCCAACCCCACCTACCCAATCGGCCGACCCAGCTGGAGGTGGTAGATGGTGGCTCGGCGACGGTTGGTGCCGGTGATGAGGGAGGAGGGAGAAGGGGGGAGAGAGGAAGCAAAGGGGGGAGGAGAGAGGAAGCAGAGGAGGGAGAAGAGAGGAAACAAATAAAAAGAAAAATAAAGAGAAAAAATATTTAAAAATTTTTATATGTATAATTATACAATTAGCTTATACCTAAAACTATACACTTATACAGCTTAATATGTATAATTATACAACATAAAATGTATAAATACACATTTCATTGACCATGGTTAACTAAAGTTTAAGTGCAAGGGCATAACTTAGAATTAAACCAATAATTCAAGGGTACAACTTAGAATTTTAAAAATTAAGGGGCACAGCTTAGAATTTGGAAAACATGAAGGGCATAGCTTAGAATTTCCCTATTTATGTATCTCTCTCCCTAGCAAATGGTTCCACGTGGTATTTTTTACCTCAACAAACGTATCCACTTTGTATCTCTCCCCAGTAAACGGGTACACTTTTATCTCTTTCCTCTCCTTAAAAAGTGAGCTTTCCCTGATGTTGCAATAAACACAGGGGCATCATGTTTCATTAACCATGTAGTTAGTTTTTAAAAAAAGGTTTGGCCAATTTTATAAACTCCTTTGATGACATATTTACAGCATAACAGAAGGGGAAATGTTGTGGGGAATTGAAAGCAAAGCAACAAGCTGTTACAGCTTACAAGAGAAATGGAGACCCTTGGAAGTAGTAAAATTTTAATGGTTAGCTGATTTGGCACTTGGTCTTTATGCAAATAGCAATGATGATGTAATAAGAAATTCAATCAGAAATATGATAATCTAAAACTTTGAAGAGACATCAACTCTTGAATGTGAGCACCAATTTGTTACCAAAACAAATACAACTTCTTTATTTCCTTACTTATCTTTCTCTATTCTGCTATTGGCTGATGAGGTTTGCTGCTGCCTTATACGGTGCCATGGTGGTAAATCTGGTAATAAAAATATGCAGACTTGTTTTAATCTATGAGGCGGTAGATTAGCTAGTCTAAAGACATATTTCTCCTTTCTTGTTCCTATTAAATAACTGCACAATACAATTGAGCACCTTGTATAATGCAGGCTGGGCAATCCAAGAGATATCAAAAGGCCCCTCTTTAGTCCACCATATTCACTAGGCCAATTTCAAACCATACCATGAACAGATGAATTGTGTGAAATAAGTAAATTGATAGAGTTGAGGCATAATAATGTTTGACTTTAATGTTTCGCAATTTGCACATATCAAAGTTCAGTTCCTTGTAGATCAACTGAACTCCTTGATACCTCAATTTGCACAAACATTTTGGAAATTTATAACTCACAATTGTTTCATCCTTCTTTCTAGAACTGCAAACTAAATTGAGAATTTGAGATACACAAACTATTAGCTTCATCCTTTAACCCACATTTTTTAAAGATTGTTTAGTTTCCAGACTTCCAGTTCCACCAACAACGCTTCATGTAGGATTGTAGCAATGAATCATATCCAACTTATTTAAACGCTATACCTAGATCTCCTTTTTATCAATTACGGGAGATCAGATCAAAACCATGGAAATCGCTATAAAGATACAATGCAAGAATTCAGTAAATGCTTATGGAAGTAAGAACATAACTACTCCGTACTATAAAAGAAATTTAGAGGTTGCTTGGTGGGAGGGAATGAAAAAAAAGGAAAGAGAATTTAGGCCCCTAATTCCCTTCACACAATGTTAGCTTTGCATTGTATTCTTATTCTTATGTTTAGTCATTCCCACCTTGGGACTTGAGCCCCCTCCCCCCCCCCCCCCACAACAAATCTTCTCTCTTTAAAAAGAACATGACTACTATAAAATAAAATTTGAGGTAGCTTGGTTGGAGGGAATGAAGAAAAGGAAAGAGAATTTAGTCCCCTGATTCCACTAACACAATGTTAGCTTTGCATTTTTTTCTCATTCCGTTTCAGCTTTTCAAAGTTCGTAGTTATCCATATTTTATCTTTAGTTATTCCCATCTCTTAGGACTTGAGCCCCCATCATTTGTCTTTACCATCAACAACATTGACTAATGACTACGGCCATCGGCACCATCCATCACCAACATACTAACTACAAAACCACAAACACAATAACACAAACAACCATTGTGACTACCAACAATTGCCCTTTTCTACCGTTATTTTTGCAGAAAACCTCCTTCCCGACACTAGCTCCACTAAATTCTACCTCTAACCTTTGGCATCCAACCACCATTACCGATAGTTATTGTTACTACCACCATCAACAGTGGCAACAACACTATCCTTTTTGCACCAACAAAAATCTCACTATTCACTAACAATCATATACAACAATCAAAAGATGACAAGAAAAAAAAAAGATCTGCAAAAGAGAGGTGAGAGAAAGAACAATAATCCAAGCCCTCAAAACCAAAAGCAAGGGTGTTGGCACTGACAGTGCTTTGCCTCTGACAGTCAATGGTGGTGGACAGAACAGAACATAGAACCCCAATTGCTAAAACTAAGTATGATAATAGTAATTGGATGAAGATTGTTGATGGAAATTGGAGGAGAATGAAAGAACAAAACAAATACATGTAAATCATAGAAGCAAGAAGCCTCAAAACCACTATCTGACTTAAATTTGAAGCCAATGGAGAAATAGAAAACAGAAATAACGAGGAGCAAGCTAGAAATCTTAAATGTCAAGTTTACCAAGACAATTTCCAGTATGTTAAGAATTCTTTTCAACATCCCAATCCAATAGCATTATATTATACTATTGAGTTTCCAAAAACCAAACTCGGTTGATATTTCATTCACTGGTCTAATTTGGACTCTCTACGAACCTTGATCCATATTTACCCCAAATATAGAACACACGACACAACATTAATTTCTCCTAATAGTAGTCTTGAACCTAGATTAGGCTAAACCAAGCTCATCCAACAAAGTCAAAGATAGCATGCTTAGATCTAATTAACAAAAAGTGATAGAGGAAGTAGCTATCATAATTGTATAGCCCATGGCTATATAGCTAAAGGAGCTGGAACAACAATTACAAGACAAAAACAAACAATGTCTTCTGAGTCTCTGACAAACGAGGTGAAAATTCGAGTACAATCATAGAGCCTCAACTACCACGAAGTTAGAGAGTGACATGCATAAAGTAAATCTCAAGATAAGGAATGCAATCGACATTAATATTTTTAATTCTGACAAAATTGAACTTCCATATGTACATTTTGTACACAAAAATCTAATAACAAAGCTTATTGTGTGTATTGCCTCACGTGTACATAAACCACAACAATAAAAAAAGAACTCTAAAACATCTCGCTAGACTGACCTCTCCTTTGACTTGTAAATGGAATTTCTTCCATTCTTCTTATTTTCAATTTGTAACAATTGCTTGTACATGGAATTTCTTCCATTCTTCTTAAATTGAACTTGAAACAATCGCTTAAAAGGAAACCTAAGAACTTGGCCTTTATGTCGCTGCTTCAACTTATTTTTATCTGCATTTATAGCATAAACAGCATCAGTAAAGTAAGCAAAAACACCATTTCAAAAAGTTATCAAAGCGTTTCTAGCGTATCTAAAACATGAAATAGTGAGATAAGAAAATTATGATTAATTGGAAGAATATGATGATTATTGGAAAAGGTTATTTGTTGATTAGAAGGAAAATTATAGTAATAAGATGGTCATAAAGCTTTTGAGAAGCTTTATACTCTACCAAAGAAAATACAAAACACTCGACAATATTCAACATATTTTCTCCAACTCTAATTTGATCTTATTTATGCAAAGAGCCGATAACCTAAGGTGGACTGAAATTTAGACGTGTACATATATGTACAGAGACAAATACAGAAACTACTGTTTGCATATTTTTGAGTAAATAAGATCTCAAATATACATGGTCCAACAAGGGTACAGTAAAATATTTTTAAATTTTAAAAAACATATAAAGTTGTAGTAGATAAGTTGTAAACCTTAGAATGTGAACTTTTTTATAGTTTTGAAATGAAACATAATTAAGGAGACAGTGTTACAATTAATTTTATTTATTAATTTTGAAAAGTAATTAAGTAGACAGTGTTACAACTAATTTTATTTATTTTTAAAATAAGAGGGTGACATGAAAAAATAAAGTAAAATGTAGCATCAAAGTCGCATAATTACAAGGTTTATATATTACGATAAGTTATGTAATTCTTTAATATACTATGCACCACATACATTGAATCTAATGCTTTATAAATTGGAAAAGGCTAGCCAAAACCAAGGTAAAGATCTAAAAAAGATTGAAGTTTGAAAGTGAAAAATCCCTAGTGAAACTATGAAAGAGCAAGATCAAAAGGGATTAAAGGTTTTCTGACTTTCTTTAAATAAAAAAATAGTCTCGTCCCTCTCAGGTACTCCAATATGTGGGGCCAATCGCCCCCAAGGTGTCCTCAAACACGCGAGACATCCCCATAAACAATCAAGAGGTCAACAAAGTAGACCCAACTAGTCATACTGAGTTTGTCAGTGCTGTACCCGATACCTCGATACATACACAGGGTTTACCCATACATGAACGGCGGCTGAACCCCTATGTACCTGTACTGGGTACTTGAGACGGCACTGAAAAGAAGTACCCGAGCTTCATAGCCTATAACTAACTCTTCTAGCTTATTCTCCAAGTATCTAATAACAACATATTATGCATTCCCTAAAGTATGCCAAACGTCAGTTGACTCAGTTCATAGCAGAAACAAAATACAAGTCTCCTACTAGTGTCAATGGTTGAATTTCCAAAAGCTATTAATAAACCAATAAAGTATGTATAAAAAAGCATAGTGAAACAAGAAGCAAATTGCACATCAGCAAAAGTTAGCAAAAGCATGTTACCTAATTTATTTTCACCCCATAAAGATTGATAAGCAGTTTCACCAATCTCTTGTACTGGTTCTTTACATTCTCTCGTGTCATCTGAATGCATGGATTTTGCATCTAAAATATCATTGCCATTTTTTGCCTGTTGGAGTGGATCGACTAGCTTTGCATGAGCATCTATAAGTTCTTCACTGTCAATATTCAATTCAGTATGATCTTCCTTCTTTTCGTCCACCTCTTCCAGCAGCTGCTGGTCCCCAAGTAGAAAACCATTGCTGTTGTCTTTCTCAATAAAAGAGTCCAAATTCATCACATTTTCCGCACATAAACTCACCTTTTTATCAGCTACTGAATAGTTTATTATCTCTGGCAGACTTACACCACTAACATCCAAAGTTATATCAGTAGAAAGTGATAAACCTGACTGATCACAGTATTGTATTTGAGTTCCAATCCTAGAATCCATCCTATTCAATTCACCAGAGTTTGTAACAACTTCCTTCTTTGAACCAGCAATACTTCTCACAACTAAGTCATCATCCTTTGAGGTTATGTCCTTGTTGCTGTTACTGAACAACATATTATCTGCATAAATACTAATGTGACTCTGCAACTCAGTTCCACATAATCTATCTGTTGAAGTTGAGGTCTCCAAAGCATCGAAATTCTTCAACTCCTGAGGTGATATTGAAGAACTGATTCTTAAATCTTCAGCATTGGTGGAAGTAACAGGAAGATCAGGGAGAACTTCCTGCTGGGAATGTTCACTGGTTTTGTCTTGCAGATCAAGAAGAATGCTGCACAAAGTAGTCTCATTCTGAGGCTTCTCGGTCTTTTTTGATACCGCATTATCCTTAGAAGAGGAAATAGATCCATTGAAGTTACCAAAAGTAGACAACATATCCTCAGTTCTAGAGTTGAATTCATTTACTTGTAAATCATGTGATTGCACAACCTCAGCGATCGAAGAAAAACCAATGCCTTCAACGGTTTTAGAGACTTTTCCACATTCGGCAAAAGCTTTTGCCATGTCATCTAAAAGCAAATCACCTTCACCACTAGACAACGGATCCCAGTCGATATGATCAACTATCCAAGGCTCTTTGGGATCAGTTTGCTTTCCAGATGGCATCTCTTCAACCCTGATTGCCTCCTTGTGAAACTTTTTTTTCCTTAAAGCATTGGTTATTAGCAATCTGTTATCACGGTAATTACCCCAAAAGTTCACAGAAGGAAAAATGTAAGAACAAAAACAACTTCAGGAGTACTAGCCCTGCCCCCCTGAGAGCAGGATTAAAAAAAAGTAGTTGCAACATGTAATGGAAGCAAACCTGCAATTCTTAGAAATAGTCGCTTTTGCAAACTCATTTGAAAGGCCAAACAACGATAATAGATTAAATACATCATTTGGACCTCTAAGCTCAAGAACAGAAGGAGCAGCACTGGATACAATCAGGTTCTTGCCTCGAGTCCATTCCACCAGTAACTGACATCAAGACATTAATCAAGTCAAAAAAGATTAACCCTGCAATATCAACAGGAATAAGAATTCCCCATGGCTAAACAATTACTTCTTCCCAAATAACTGAAGTTAACTCAAAGATAAACAGCAATTATCTTTATATTGTACATATTCTCATGCATTGTTAACTACTGAGCCCAACATAGAGTCATAGAATGTACTTTACAAGTTAATGTTTGTGGGAGAATAGAATAACTTCAATGCATGCATAACAGTTAGTGCTTGTGACAGAGAGCAGAATAGTATAGTTTCATGCAATTAATGCAAATGGCGAGCATCTTAAAATAGAATTCAGCAATTTCATACCTTTGCATTCGTAATTGTTTGCTTTCTCACTTGAATGTCTTGCATCAGACTGGAATATACAATCTCAAAGTATACCCCGCGCTGCAAATTCGAATTCAATTTCCGTTTCAATCAAACAAACAAACAAATATACAATTTTCTATTATAAAAAAAAATAAAAAATAAAAGACAGAGAATCAAACCGCAATAGCAGCTTTGACCATGGGAAGCTTTAATCGAAACTGCAACTTCTCCAAGTCAATTGAAATCAAATCAACCTATATAAGGGGAAAAGATGAGCAAAATTTCAACTCGAAAAACAAAAATATATCAAAGGAGAAGAAGAAGAAGAAAAAAACTTGGTTTCAATGAATGACGGAGAAAAACCTGAGAAGATTGACAAGCAATATCAAAGGTGTTCTGATTCAAAGGTCTAACAGCGATTAAATCATAAGTCTTGAGAACCGGATTACCCGAATTCAAGGCCGAAGCTTGAGCTGAAGTTTCAACGAACATTGTCAAACGACTGTACTGCCGAAACGCACACTTTTCGGGAACTCCGAGGAGTCGACGATGGAAGGCAACATTTGCAGAGAGAGAAGGAGAAGCATTGAGCAGAGAAGAAAGAGGAAATGGAGAAATTGTGCAACGGTCAGATTCCGACATTACACCTTTGATCGTACGGTTGTAAGCGATTCCAGAGTATCCAACCTCCATTAATTTGACAATTTGTTTGAGACGAATTTGCTTTTTTGATGATTTATCTGAAATTGCTTTGTCTGATTCTCGGTAAGGAATGTTTAGGTCAAAGAACTGCATTTTGTTTTCTGGATATACGTCGCAGAGGTTTAGGGTTTAAGGATGGAGAAGAAGAACGGGAAGTAAGGAATTATTGAGAGTTTTCTTAATTCTCACAGAGGTTTAGGGTTCAAGGATGGAGAAGAAGATCGGGAAGTAAGGAAATATTGAGAGTTTTCTTACGAAGTAGATGTGTTATATTCATCTGAAATTAAAATTTTTAATTTAATCCGATCTTAAATTTTCTGATTTTATCTAAAAATTTTTATTTTTGAATTTTTTATATTTATCGTTATAATTATAGTTTTTCTGATCTGGGCTTTTCTGATTTGATATGAAATTTTTTGATCTAATTTGATCTGAATATTTTTAATCTAATGGTTTGAATATTTCTAATCTGATATGAATTTTTATTAGGTTGAATCAAATGCACCATTAGTTTTATATGCACGCGATGCAGACGGTCATATATACTTTTTGTACGGAGTAATTAAAATATTTTATGATTTTAAGTATTAATATTGGAAGTTTGGAATTTTACTTCTTTGGTAAAAGTATGGTGGAGAATAATTAATACTTACTGGATGTATTGCCTGTAATATTTACCGGATAAATTTTTGGATATTTTTATGAATTAAGTTTTTGGCATAATATTTTCCATGGATTTTAGAACTTGAAATTTTAGTTTCGTTTTCTACATGTTGTTGTTGTTTGATTATTTATGTTATTGGTATGAATTTATTAATTAGTAAAAATATATTTCGTGTTGTTAGAAGGAAGTATGAAATAAAAGCAATCAATTCAAATTAATCAATAAACAATAACATTAAAAAGGGATAAATAATAATAACTAGTATTTAGACCCGTGCAAATACACATGATGCGTTAGAATTTTTTATTTTGATAACAAATTCGAGGTATTGTTTTATTAGAAAGTAAAAAAAAAATCATAAAGCATGAGATTATTATTCATGTTAAAAATTGCATGAGTTGTAAATTAAAATTCATAAAGCATGAGATTATTCATGTTAAAAACTGCCTTTAGATTTTCAAAGACATAAGCAATCTTCCAAATTAAAATAGAAGGCTTCTACTTATACATTAAATAAAATAAGTTGTAATTGGTGGTAATTCAGAAGTTCCCAAAATTTATTAGAAAAGTCATGGCATTTATGGTGCGTTTGATTCAATTTAAATAAGCACTTCTATGCTTATTTTCATAAATTCAGATCAAACCAGTCCAGATCAAATAAGAAAAATTATAATTATGATAATAACTACAATTAGAAAAATTATCTCAGATCAGATCAGACCAGATCAGAAAATTTCAGATGAATCAAACGCACCCTTAGCTAATCAAGCCTATCTTAATGCTAGTTAATCTACCTAAATATGCATCATTTGCGTGATTAGTTCCTTATTACAAAAGCTTTAAAAAACATGAGTCTGCAACAAATGCAAAAAAATAATTAATTCTTTTCTAAGTACATAAATTAATTAACAAAAATGTTAAACCTGTAATTTATATACTCCGTAGCTTAATGGTACCCATCTTCTTGTTGATAATGTGTGTATTTTTTTAAATTTTTTTTTTTGTGGCAATAAAATGTACATTTATGCAATGACAAATTGTGAAAGAAGGGAAAAGGCTAATACATGATCTGATATAAAAAATTCACTTAAATTAAACCCAATACCAATATATAGTTTTTCTAAACCCGAAAATATATAGTTGTTGAATCGAATAAAATTGAACTATAAAGAACATCAAAAAAGCAAAATTGCATATATCAATCTACACTTTTGATAGCAAGATGAAATCAATATAACCAAAATTCTAAGTTCATGATCAAATTAATTATATCTAAAACGCGTAATGTTTATAAATTAGAATCAAAATTTGTATCAATATATAAAAAAAAAACCAAAATATTGTCGCTAGTGTAGCCAAACTTACTCTAAAATAATACTTCGTACTCCGTATAACTTTAGATATTAGATACAAATTAATTGACAAAGTAAATAATTGAATTTAACACCAAATAAATTAAGACTTTATCATCATCATAAGTTAGATAAGCAAAATTAACATTGAAAACTATGTACATAATATTAAACAAATTGAGAAATAGATCCATATATGCCAAGTTTTCTAATAAACTGGAGTATATATATATATATATATATTGATTTAATTAGATGCCATCGATCATTGAACAATAATATCATAAAATCGAAACCAAAAAATACTTCATATAACTTATGGACTATATGTATGTACGCATGTATATAAAATAATAGAGAAAGTTTAAAAAAATATTGAGAGAATTTTAATTTTTTAATGTGAAACCGACATGTGTCCAACTTCAATTATTAATTTAGTAGTAAATAAATAATGATGATTAGGATTTATTGTGTTATATAAAAACCATACCTAATATATGTATATATAGACTCCCTCATATCATGGTCGCCTAATAAGATGCTACAATTACTATTTTCTGTATATTTCTCTTCTCTCTCTAATTATTTTACAACAACAAAAGCAAATGTGAAAGATTTATATTGTGATGAGATAAGTATGTTGTGAGAGTTAACGTGGGAGAAACATTTTGTGAGTGCGAATAAGAGAGTTTTTTCTTGCATTTTGTGAGTCTGAAGAAGAGAGTTTTTTCTTTGGTCTTTGTTATTAAATACTTGTAGTAGAGTAGAGTAGAGTAGATAGATTAATTATACAAAGTAAAGTAATGACATATCAAGGATATTTTTTTATAATTAAATTAAAATTAAATTTTGTAAAAATAAAAATCAAACAACTTTATCATCATCATACTAAAATATTGGTGAAATCATTAAGTGCAAAAGATTAATGAGCTAACTAAAAAAAACCCTTACAATGAGCGACATATTGAAAAAATCAATTGTAAGGCCTCGTTTACTTTATAAGCTGAATTGAACTGAATTAGACTGAACTAAATATTACTGAAAGTAATATTTTATAAGAGAAGGAAATTAAGAGCTGAACTGAACTAAACTGAACTTAATAGAGCTGAACTGAATTTATGCTGAAGTAAACAAGCTCTAAGACTAACTAACAAAGAGAAGGTCAATGTTTATAGATAATAGGAAAAATGTTATAAACAAATATTACTTTCATAGAAATATGAAAAATCTTCCAATAATTGAATTTTAATTTATAAAAGTTTGGGATGAGTAAATAATATTAATTCATAAGACTTTAAGCAAATTAAAATATGTATTTAAACAAATCCAGTTTGTAAAGATAATTAATCAATATAAAAAGAAATACAAAAAAAAAAAAATATCCCCAAATTAGCAAATCTACTAAATCAACATAAATCAATGCAAATTTGACAAACTCATTTTTATAAATAAAAAAGCTACCATTAATTTGTCAATCAATTAAAATTATTGACATTACTTTTCCAAAATCATAATTAATGACCATAATATCAACTTTAATTGACATTAAATTTCAATTCATAAAAGATATAAAATTAAAATCACGATCATTTTTATACATATCAATCATAACACAATAAGGGGTTGTTTGGCTGGATCTTTTTTAAAGGTATGGAATGGATTTGATACCAATCCATTGTTTGGTTGAATTTTTTTAGGGTAGAATAATGTGAAACCACATCCCATCCCTCTTCAATTTCATAGCCCGTCATACTACAAGATTCTAAATACATTCCTTTAAGTTACAAACCGTAATCTAAGAAGGGTGGAGAGAAAAGCTTAAAAAAAAACTCGGTTGATATCATCTTATCAATTATCATCTTTTTTTTTATAGTATCATCTTTCTTGATTTTAATAAACTTTACACTGTATGCTTATCACCTTCTTTTTTTTTAGCAAAATATGCTTATCACCTTCGTTCATACTGTTTGGTTAATTTGATTTAAGCATTTTTCTTTTTTTTTTTTTTGGTTTTTGTTTCAAATCCTTTGCATGATGTAAATGTTTTGAATCCTTCATCTTTAAAAAAATCACACATTTGGTTTTTTTTTTATTATTATTTGTTAACTTTTATTGGCTTTTTTAGGGAGATTTGTATTGGTTTTAAGGGAAAAAAAACTTATAAAATCTATTCTAAAAGTGAAACAAATAGCATGAATGGATATAGAATCCATTGCAGGATTAAACCAAACATTTTAAGGGTGCGTGGTATGGAATTTTGAATCCATACTACTCTGGTATGGATATCCATACCATTTCATTTCAGTTTAATGAACCAAACAACCCCTAATTATATTGAACTAACACTATTTATGGTAGAATTGTTTATTTTTTTTGACGAGTTAGAATTGTTTAATTAGTTTACAAGCTATACAATATACATAATATCTCCTTATTAAACACATTCTAAAAATTATTCATGCACGCATTGTGTATACTAAACGCTAAACTAATTTCTAATGTAATGACTAATGAATATAAATGATTTGTCGCCTTTTCAATCTTGTTGGATTGTAGGAGATGTCGTGGCATAGTAGATAGATGTGGGTTGGGGTTTTGGAGAGCTTTGAACCTATGGTTATAGAATTTTATTGTTGCAAATTCTCGTATGAGGGTTGTACCATTGTGTTGTTGCAAATCAATAGAAAACTATGCGGCCCAATTGAGTGGTTACAAACTATTTCATTGGGGTTACAAAATATACTAATTAAGCTATTAGAGTCGGTAAGTTTTAATTTGGGTTACAAACTGTTTCATTGGGATTAAAAAGTGCGTATACTAACTAATTTATTAGAGTGAGCAAAAATTTAAATAGGATTACAAACTATTTCAACGGGGTTGGTTACAAACTATTTCATCGGGGTTAAAAAGTATGTTAACTAATTTATTGGAGTTATAAAATATATAATGAGATTAGAAACTATTTCATTACGGTTATAAACTAAGCTATTAAAATGCGCCACGCGAGAGACATGCTCTTGCATTAGCCGCATAAATTCTTATTTGTGAGGTAGAGAACGTATTGTTGTTGTTGTTTTTGTTTTTTTTTTTTTTTTTTTTGTTTATTAGAAGTAATTTTTATTTTCATGATATTTCTTAAATAAATAAAAAAAAAATTCATACTAATCTAAATTTTGATACTACGTACTAGCTTGAGAGGACTCAATCAACGTTGGATCAGCATATGAGAAGTGGTTGTAATTAACATTATTTTCTCCTAATACAACAAAGTCGAAGATAGCATGCTTGGATGATTGAATCTAATTAACAAACAAGTAGAGTCTATAAAATCCTCTTATACTCTACCATACGCATTCTAACAACCTGAATAAGATAAACAAGTATACATAACAAGAATATTATGTACAATACAACTAAATTAAGTATGTCTATTAATACAGTACAATACATCCTCCAACATTATTATGCTTGAAGTGAACAACTTGGAGCTCTTTTATAGGATACTAGCCTCTCAAACAAGCAGAAGGAAGTGAATAGTCTTGGTTTAATATATATGTCAGTGATTGAATGTCACTTTCCTATTTTACATTATTTACTTTGGGTGAAAAAATAAAATGTAAAATTTTGGGTGAAAACTCATTTTACACCCTATTGAAAACATTTTCCTCCAAATTTGGGAGTAAAACTTATTTTCCATGCAAGTAAACATTGGAAAATTAATATGAAAATGAATTTTCCCACGTAAAATGTTTTTCATGAAAAATCATTTTACATCGAAAATATTCTACACCAAAGTAAACGGACCCTAAATACACTACATCTACATGGTAAAAAGCATGCACTACTGCACTACATCGAATATATATATATATATATATATATATATATATATATATATATATATATATATATATATATATATTGCTTGCTTGCATGTGATTAGGGCCGGGAAAAACCGGATATCCGGATTTTCGGATCACTCTTTTTCTGATCCGGTCCGGATAATTCGGATATCCGAAAAACCGGATTCGAAAATCGGATATCCGGATCCGGATTTAAATTGAAAAAAAAACTTGGCAATAAAAAAAGTAAAATAGAAAAATAAATTACATAATAAATAATTAGAGCATCAAAACACCAAAAAAATACATAAATAAGAAAAATCTAAACTTCTTTCAAAAAAAAAAAAACTAAACTAAAAGCCTAAAACCGATAAAAAAAAAAAGAGAAAATCTAAAATAAAAAAAAAAAACGAAATTACAAAGAATCAAAAACATAAATCAAAGCAAATTATATGATAAGAACATAAACTAAATTATCAAAGAGTGGAAAACCATTTTTTTTTTTTTTAAAAAAAAAGGGATACCGGATAATCCGGTTTTAAAAAATGTGATCCGTATCCGGTCCGATTTTCATTTTTTAAAACCGGATATCCGGTCCGGTTTAAAAAAACCGGATCAGATATTCAAATTTTCGGATTAAAAAAAAGAAAAACAATATCGGATATGGATTTTTTTACCGGCCATACATGTGATAGATGAATTAATAGAGTAAAGTGGTACACATCTGTCATCATCATATCCAAATTAAGAAGGAATCTAATAAATTAAAGTGATGTTGTTGTTGATTTCAAATAAAGCAAGAAGAATATTTCCATTTCTATAGAAAGTTGGACATGATTGAAGGAAATAAAGAAGAAATTAATTAAAGGAATGTAAGGAAGGAAATTAAAGGTAGGACTAGGGATGTACGGAGTATATATATGGTACGGTAATGGTGATCCAAGTCATCCAACTTACAAATATTGTCATCCATGATCCATCCAACTATCCAAGTAATTAAATTTTTTTATTTTTTATACTTGTATTTATTAATCTATGGTTCTTAAGTCCATTTTTCATACCCCTCTCTCTCACTTTGGAGAAACTTTAGTAATTTTTAAACTAAATGTGCTATGATCTATCTTTTTCGTTTAATAAAAATAATTACGATCTATATAACTCTTTTTATTTAGTTAGAATTAAAAAAGGTAAACGCTATCGTTATAATTTTCATTATCGATCAATGCAATTCACTTTTGGATGGTAAGTATTAATGTATAAATATCAAGTGGTACTCCGTATTAGCCTAGCTTAAAGACCTATATGCATGGAATAAAGAGATCCCTTACAACCCGTTTGATTGTTTATAATAAATTATGGTAATAGTAATGGATTTAAAGTGTAATTTGTTAAAGAAAAACTTAATTTAAAATCTCCAAAGAAAATATATTTTGCATTCTCAATCTTGAAATTTGTTCTTATTTTCCATTACCATCCATTACCATGTGGAATGGTAGTATTAGATGATGAGAATGAATATTTGCGAAGAAAATTAGATAAAATAGAGTTAAGCTCACCATCATGGGAATGAATTTTGATTTTCCTTCTAAATTTAGTTATAAATTCATTCCCATTAACTCTTTTTATAACCGGCTACCAAATGTACCGTTAAAGTTAATACCTATGTGGAAACGGATACGGGTACTGGTACAATACGGGGCACGGAAAAACGTTAAATAAAAAAATTAAGGATACGAGAACACAGGAAAATAATATTAAAAAAATATATATTTCTATTATTAAATTATTAAAAAATATATATTTATATTATTAAATTATACTCATAAATTTTTACACATAATTCCTTTTTAGACGATTCAAATTGCATATGATTCCTTGTTCTGAGAGCTTCGATTTGATATATTATACGTCAAATTTCACTGAGAAACGAAGGAGATATGAGCATTTGAAGACCAAGTGCGTAACCAGAATGGCCGGGGCGCATAGGTCATGCGCCTTGGTATATGTCGTGTTTTTTTTTTTACGTCCAGCACACGCATGTGTAGCCAAGGGCAAAATTGTCCAATTGCTGAATTTAGTAAGTAAAATAAGGGCTGCATTTAGTAACATAATAGAAAATATGAAAAAAAAAAAAGTTTGAGAATAATGGAAATTATAGGATTTATTTCCTAACTAAATTATAATTTAGTATTGGGTAAAGCGTAGGTTATCCGTTATTAGAGTATTTATCCGTTTAGAGTACCTGGATAATACTTAAAATTTACCTTGACAAGTTTGACAATAATTTGGAAATCAAGTCATAGCCCAGTGGTTAGGGCTTCAGACCTCCAGGCACGAGATCATGTGTTCGATTCTCACCGCACGCATTTGCGAGGATTCCTTATTATCCCCTTACAGATGTGTGTGTTGGCTAAAAATTGGGCCGGGTGACCTGCAGTAGGGCCGGTTCCAACCCTAAAGAAATCGCCATCAAGTCAAATTTGTTATATAAATAATCCTATACTCGTATTTATCTAGAAATATTGCAATAACGCGTGACAAAAGGATTTAAAGAAATGAAAAAAAATTAGACAATTTGGAAAATGGGACCTTGTGCAAAGAGTCTTCTTGCACACCCACCCGGCATGGCCGTGAGTCGAAGATGTTGAGGTTTTGTCCAGGTAAATTTTAAGTATTGTCAAGGTCAGTTTAGAGTAGGTTATCCAGATAAGTTTTATTTTTGTCTAGGTCAGTTTTAGTTTTGTCGAGGTAAATTTTAATTTTGTCCAAGTCAGTTTTCATTTCAGGTCAGTTTTTTTCCCCAACTTTGTTTTATTTTTTCCCATGTTATTTTACTTTTTTTCAGGTTAGTTTTTATTTGTTTCAGATGAGTTGTATTTTTCTAGGTAAATTTTTATTTTTTCCAGATTATTTTCCAGTTCAGTTGAACTTTGTTACTAAGTAAGATAATCAGTTTGACATAATACTTTCTCTCTACTTTAAATTTGCTCTCATCATTATAATATATTACTATTAGATAATATATCTAAGTAATATATATTCTTGTATTATACTTACGACCCGTTTGGTAGCCGGTTATAGATGATGGTAATAGGAATGAATCTATAACTAAATTTGGAAGGGAAATCAAAATCCATTCCCATGTTGGTGCTACTTTAGCTCCAATTTATCTAATTTTCTTCACAAGTATCCATTCCCATCAAATACCACCCTCTCCAATGGTAATGGATGAGAGTAAAAATTGTGGAGAAAATTGAAGCTTGGGAATGATAATTTGCTTTCTATGGGGATTATAAGGTTCTTCTTACCAAAATTACACTATAAATTCATTACCATTACCACAATTTATTACCAACAACCAAACGGGCCGGTAGTGTAATTGTATTCGGTTAGTTAGTAGTTATCAGTGTAGTTTTATATAAGCATATAGCTGCCTACTTGTAAGACTTTGGTTGTTAATAACAAATCTATTCTTTTACTCTTCTCAATTGATCACTTCTCTGCTCCAAACACAATATGGTATTAGAGCAAACAAATTCTTGATTTAATTTCTTGATTCTTTCTGCTACTTTATTTTTGTTTTTATTTGATTCTTAATTATTTTGTCAACAATCGCTACTCCAAATTTACCTCTAAATCAAGATCCTACCAGCAAATATTATACCCATCCTTCTGACGCGAATTCAATACAGCTCGTCACTACAAGGTTTAGTGGAAAGAGTTTTGCTAATTGAAAGCGTGCAATGAAGCTTTCACTTTCTGCGATAAACAAATTAGGCTTTGTTAATGGGAAAATTACTCAGCCATCAGAGACTTCTGATGAGTTCTCAGCTTGGGGACGATGCAACGACTTGGTATATACATGGTTGATTAATAACAAAAAACTTACCAAGTAACCACTCATGTAACATAGGTAAATTTATGTATGTGTAAGCAAAAGTTGGATACCTTTGTAATTGATGGGGTTACCTGAAGTAGTCTAATGTATGTGTATGCATCTAGTCAGCATCAACCACCATATCATCCTCACCCATCATCATTTCATCTTTGGCTGGATTGCTTTGCTCATTTAAATATTGTTGATCTACCTCAGCATTTAAATATTTCTGATCTACCTCAGCATTTTCTGGTAGTCTAATGTACGTATGTGTACTACCTCATTGATTAATTCCTGATCTACCTCAGCATTTTCTGGTAGTTGGTCAATCCTCTAAAGTCTTTCCTTTCAAACATTTGGATTTTGTAGTTGTTACCACCTTTAACCTTCAAATTTTCTATCATAACATATTGGAGTTTAAACCATGTGAACTTTTGTTATATCAAAACTCTAATAAGACTCCTCCACCTTCTTAACTAGCTCATCTATAGTTTTGGGGAAAGACTGATATTGCAAACTCTGAAATGCTCTAAACAGCCCCAAGTCTAAAACATTTAAATCTAGTGACTGTGGGGGTTGACACACTAAGTGGATGTTAAACCCATTTTGTGTTGCTGCATGAACAAATCGTGGGCCAGTTTGGGAAATGTGTGGCCTCGCATTATTCTGTTCGATTTTGATATTTTTGGACAAACAAGCTGGCCACTTTTCCATGATTGCAGGAATTACATTTGATATTAGCATTTATTTGATGACATCCTTAGTTACATTTTGCACAACCTTGGTTTCTACTGTCCCTGCAGGTCTTTTTTTTTTTTACTTGTTCTTTGCAGTGTGATTGTAAGTAAATGGGTAAATTCCAAATTTCCCATCATGAATGTGGTTTCCAGCCTCATCATACACTGGTCTTGATGTAACTCCCATGAACATAACTTTAATCCTTCATCTTTTGCCTTGACATTGTCTACAAGGATCAATTTCAGCAGGTAGTAAATAATAGAACCTTCTTGTCTCATGGTTTAAGAAAAACCTTTTTCATCTATGTGCACAACATGCCTCGTGTCTTCAAATATTGGTTTGCTTTTAGCAATACTAGGAATTATATGAGACAGGACCCATTTCAATCTTGCGATCTTGTGCTTGTCAGTAACTGTTCGGTGATTGTTGCTTTTGTGTACCCTAAAGTGACCCCCTTTCAGCAAGTTGAACACATGAGTGTGTGAGTAGCCTTAGGCACCAGCGTATGCCCTGTTTGTTGTTATGAGATGGAGTGATACAGATTGAAGCCACTCACCATCCACCTTCAATCTTTTCCTCCATGCATTTCCCTTTTTCTTGTTTCTAACATCTACCCTTCTCTTGTTGAGTCTTTCCTGCATTAAAAATACGACTAATTGTGCTTTGATGGACCCCAATCTCTATTGCAATTTGACTCTGTGCACCCCGTGGTAATATTTTGCCATTTTTAATCCCAAGTAATTTGAATGCAATGTAACTACGTTGTTCAATTTTTAAATCCTTACCTATTTGTCGTAACAACTCATCTTCAAATGTTTCAAGAGTGCCTAAGGAGTCGTTCAGTAGCCTTCTCCAATGCAGCAAGGTGTCGATGTTGTAGAATTCATTAAGGTCTTCCTCCATTTTGGCTTTTTTTTGGTGCTGTGAGGAGAACTAGGGCTCATTTACATTAGCTGAATAGAGATGAACTGAACTGAACATAATTTAATCTGAAGTAAACAAGCCATAAGTTCAGTTCAGTTCAGTTCATCTCTATTAAGTTCAGTTCAGTTCAATTATACTCCCTCCGTAACATAATACTAGCAATAATTGATTTTGCACGCATTTTGAGGAAACGATTTAAGGGTGTAAATGAAGAAATTAGTTAAAATAATTTTAACATTAGCAACTTATAATCACATTTTTGTTTGTATTAAAATCATATTGACTAATTTCTTCGTTTACACCCTTAAATCGCTTCTTCAAAAAGCGTACAAAATCAATTGTTGTTAGTATTATGTTACGGAGGGAGTACATCTCTATTAAGTTTATTTCATTTCAGTTCAGTTCAGTTCATGTTTATTCAGCTAATGTAAACGAGCCATTAACTAAACTTAACTTAATAGAGTTGAACTGAACTGAATTAAAAACATTTAACTTTTGAATTAATGATTTTAAATAATGATTAATTTGATATTTTAATTCTCTCCTTAATTTTTTGTAATAAATTTTGAATAATTTATTAAATAAATATTTAACTTTTGGATTAATGATTTTAAAGTAAAAATAATGATTTCTCACTTTTGGATTATAATTATTATAATTATCGTTATTATTATTATTATTATTATTATTATTTTTATTATTATTATTATATATTATTATTATTTTTATTATTATTATATATTATTATTATTATTATTATTAATTATTATTATTATTATTATTATTAATTATTATTATTATTATTATTATTATTATATATTATTATTATATATTATTATTATTATTATTATTATTATTATTATTATTATTATTATTATTATTATTATTATTATTATTATTATTATCGTCGCTGTCGTCGCCGTCATCATCATCTAATTGAAATCAATATTATTATCATCATTTTTACTATTATCATTGTTAGCAACTTATCATTAGAGGTGGAAATTGAGTCGGGTTGGGTTCGTGTCAAACCTTTTTACATAAATGGGTTTAATTCTTTGACCCTAACCCGGGCCGTTTAATGAAAGGATCGTGTTGTGTTGACTCGCTTATTTAAACGGGTCAAACTCCTCAACCCAAACACGTTAATAACTGGTCAATTTCGTGTCAGGTTAGCGGGTCGTATCAATTTTTTCCACCTCTAGTTATCATTATCATTATTATTAGTTAAATAATATAATAGAAAATAATTAGTAAAATTTTTGAAAAAGCTTGAACTGAATTGAAATTAATAGAGATGAATTGAACTGAACTTAATAGAGATGAACTGAATTTAATCTGAAGTAAACAAGCCCATAGTGTGTTGTGTGTGAAATTGTGTTTTGTAAATTTAAATCTAAGTCTAATGTGTTGTGTGTGCTTATGAAGTGCTAGAACAATGAATGGTGAATGTATTTATATTCTTTTGTTGTAGTGAGGAGAACTAGTGTGTTGTGTGTGCAATTGTGTTTTGTAAATTTAAACCTAAGTCTAATGTGTTGTGTGTGCTTATATGAAGTGCCGGAATTATTTTTGTGCTAGAACAATGAATGGTGTATGTATTTATAGGGTTGAGGGTTTAACATTGGCTGGTTTTTTTGGAGTGGAAAGTTTTCAGATTTGATTCCCGTTCAAAATTTTGGTTCCTTTTGAATTTTGGTGAAGATTAAATTTTCACCAAAACTGTAAAGGTTTGTTGTAAAACTTTAGATCCCACTTCCCCTTCTTATTGTATTGTGGGTTTTTTTTTTTTAATAAATAGGGTCCCTTACTTTTAGTTCTCTCTTTTACTTTAACTAATCTATCAATATACTTACAAATTTTTTTTTGAGTGTGTGCCGAATTCGATCCCTTTGTTGCAAAAATATGTTTACGGAGAAAGTAATATGTTTAACCTGTCTTTGTGATATATACAACCAACAGCATGGAAAGGAAATGTGTGATTGCATGCGTGTTTAAAATTCTAAAATCAAAATAAATTTTTAAAAAAACAAAAGGCACCCACAATAAAAAATAAAAATTCCAACAACAACCTTTTCCAACACTCACAACAGGGGAGAGAAAAAGATTTAAATTTTTTTAGTGTACAGTTTTAAAAAAGTACACTTCTGAAAAATAAAATAATAACAACAAAATTCATATTTTAGAATCCTTACAAATAAAGGCCTATATACACATAGTTTTGTAACAAGCTATGATAATATTATAAAAACAAAAACATAATTAAGTAAATACTTTATCTTAATTATACATAAGATAAAGAAATTAAGATATCATTTGACCTGTATTCTCTCCAAGAATCCCGATCATAAGTCGTTTCAACAGGCTATGAGTATGAGACCTAGGTTTGATTGAATGCATTTTTGAGCTAGGCTACACATAATGTGAATGGCCTTATGTGTTGAAAATGAGCTATATAATGTTCAATCCAATGAATGATGTTGCACAAAAATATGCTTCAACAAGCCCATTTCATGTCGAATCCAATGAAACAAAAAGGAGTTGCTTGCACATAAACTCATGAGCATCGATTGTTTCATATAGTCTAAAAAAATAATTGCCCTTCAAAATTAAAGGAAAGTCATTCAGATACCATGAGATTCCTGTGCTATGTTTGGATACAAGAATTTCATTTGAAATGATAGAATTGAGTCAAATAACATGTTTGGCAAGTAAAAAAATTTGGAATTGGATTTGATTCAATTCCTAACCCAAATCCTTAATGGGTAAATTATATGTATTTCAAATACTTAACAAAAGCATGTTATTTCAAATCCTAAAATAAACCAAACATGGAATTGGAATTTGAATCGTAATATTTCAATTTCAGAAATTGAATTTATCAATTTGAAATGAATTCCACATATCCAAACGCTACTATTACGATTCAAATGACAATTATTTGTTTGGGTGATTTTAGAATTTGAAATGACAATGTTATGTTAAGTATTTGAAATACACAACATTTGCTTGTTAAACATTTGGGTTGGTAATTGAGTCAAATCCAATTCCAAATTATTTAACTTGCCAAACATGTAATTTGGCCCAAATCCATCATTTCAAATGAATTGCTTGTATCCAAACATAACATGTTATTTGTAAGTGACAATATATTTTTTTTTGCATTTAAGGTCTCACTTTGCAATAAATAAATTAATAATTAAATAAAGAAAATAAAATTGAAAGGATGTTTTTGAAGAAAAAAAAAAATTATTTATAAACGGTTATTTCTCACAAAGTTTCCAAACAAAATCATTGATATAAATAGTTTGCTAGCATATTGATGATGCTAATTGACCTGCATATTGATTACTTTATTGATTTGTTCATAAATTACCCTATCCATCCTTTATCACCCATCAAGTGGCAATGGTTGGGGAAAAAAAGTTAATAAATTTGGGGATGAGATTGTGTTCGTATGGTGATTATTATAATTAAGTTTTTTTTTTTTTGTACTTTTAATTATTACTCCATCCGTTCTCATTTGCTTGTCATGTTTGATTTTGCACATATATCAATGCATTTGTTTGACCTTAAATATCTTTTGTTGTATAAATGTAAAAATTATAATAATTGGGTATTAATAACATACTCATTGAGACGAATCAAACAAGACCCCACATAACTATATTATGTTTTATATATTGAGCGTAATTTAGAAGATTCTTCCATCTTATGAATAGTGTCAAAATTCAAAACAAGATAAACAAATGGGAAGGAGGGAGTACTAAATTAAAATTAAAACTTGTTTCATGAGTTTTTTCCTTATGAATTAACTAAAAGTTTTAGGTCAAATTACATCAAATAAAAAGAAAAGCCTAATTTCTTACCTATGATTACTTCTGAGATTTAGAGTCCTTATTAAACCCGAAACTTAATTTTTAAGGTAAAGAGAATGCACCCTTAATTATTTGAACTTAAGTTATTGCATGTGTGGTTTTTATACAAAGAGATTCAAATAAAGTACATATATTAATGTATGAAATTGAATTTTAATTATCTCAAGAAATTAAATGCATGGAAAGAGTGATAACAAAAAATAAAAGGGTATTAAAAAGAAAAATATGATATATTTGTGTGTGTCAATTCAATGTCATTTCTGAAATGAATAAATGATCCATCTCTTACTATATATATACTAGCTATGTGTTGACTTCTTATCGAAATTCTAGACTGATACCCTCCTTGCTGTGTGTTTTTAGTTAGTGTATGTAGGAACAACAAGCTAAGATGATTTCGTCCGTCCTCAATTGATTAGATTTGAATTCTTTTCTTTCAATATCACTATCTAAGCTTACTAGCTAGGGTAGCTTTGCTTTAACATTTTGCATTGCAAGCTGTATTCACAAATTACAATAATAATATTCCTTTTTTTTTCTTTTCTAATATTCAATTCCCTCTATAAATAATAGAATACAGGTTTCATTGGAGGCATAATTCAATTCATTTACCATCACTCAGCTCTCTCTTATCCCTTTCTTCCTTTCTTTGTGCGGCTTTACTTGTTCATGTTGAACACTTGCTGCACTATATATAGTACTAGTACATATAATATATTCACAGTTACATACATATAATATATTCACAGTTACATACATATAATATAATAAGCAGCTAGCACTTTGAATTAATAATATATTGCTGTTGCTATTTATTTATTTATTTATTTATTTACTTAGTCAACTAAAAGCGAGCGAGCTCATCTCAATTCTATTCAATTAAGTTGATCCATACATGTAAGTCTTGCTTGGTTGATCCCAGGCCAATTTAATTAAGTTGATCTGATCTGATCTGATCCTCAATTAAATTATTTGATGTAGGTGAGTTTGTTTCCCTTTCATCTTTTTCGCTCTTTCTATTCCTCTTTTTGATTACGCTTAATTAATTAATTAATTAATACACATGTTAATTGTTACGTATCTTATTACTATATATTTACAGGGTCAGATGACGGGTGCATGAGAAGGGCAGTTAGGTCCCGATCAAGAGTGATCGATGGTGGATACTTCCCCCGCCCGCCTTATTTTGAGTCGGTCCGACGAAGACGCCATGATTTGATCAGTAGGCGATGGCCTGGTGTGGTGGTGGATCATATCGTACGTGAGTTATAATGTATGTTCATTATCCATATCTTTTTAAGAACTAATAATCTTATAGTTGAGGTGTATGAATATGTGATATATAATATAACATATTCCTTAATTAGCTCAGCTATATATAAGCTTAACCTTTTAATTAAGATGATACTCTAACAAACATGATTAAATTGTTGAGTGTAGACTAATAATAATCTTCTATGTTATATGCTTCAATGGTTGATCTGAGTGTCATTGTCACTTGTTCCATTTTATAGTAGGCTTATCACATGGACAATTATATACATAGTAGGCTTATGCAATTCCTACTGTAAATAATTGTCATGTACGTACTATTCATTACTTAATCTGTGAATCACATGTGAATACTACGTGTGGGGATGGATCATGTATTATTAATGGGTGATAGTTACTCTACTTGTTACCCTGATTCCAATTCTGACAAGTACCTTGTTAATCTTAATGAGTGTAGTAAGTGATGGATTATCCATGATCAGTGATGGATGCAAAGTGTAGTAAGTGGGGTCATGTGATCCCTGTTCGGGTAAAAAAAAGTATATATATATGTTTATTTATTTCAATGAAATTTGGTAAAAAAAAATTATTTTGTGTAGAATAATTATTATTAAAAGAAATTAGAGGGAAAGAAGGAATTAATTAAGGAAATTAAAGGGTTCTAAAGTGATGATGATTTGAAAGGAAGAATACTTCCATTTCTGTGCAAAGTAAACATGATTCGAAATCATCCTAACTACACAACACCAACACATTGCATGTATGCATTATTGAATGATCAAAGGATGGAAGAAGGAAGGAAATTAAAGGGACATGATGATAGTGGAATTGTTTTTATTCAAATTTCTAGCTATCATTTTCTTGCTTTTATTCAGTTTACTTTAATTGTCTGGTCTTCTTGAGAAATAAATCATCTTTTTTATTTCCAACACGCTCAATATTTCCATTATTTTTATCGATCTAAATGGTTTTTACTTTATTGTTCACTCCTTTCACTATTAAGATAACTAATTAAGGGTGGTGGAGGTATCTGCTTTTACCTGAAAATTCCAACGTAGTTTTATAATTATGGACTACCATAATAGAGCGAGTGTTATGATTACTTGGTTTTTTTAAAAAAATTTGTAAATATAACTATTTTTTAGTTACTTTCCTATTTTCGAAAAATATTTTCAAAAATAAGAAATGGTTTTAGTAACTAAAAATAATAATTATGTTAGAAATATTTTTAAGTAATTAAAAAAATATTTTTAGTTACACTTACTAATTAAGGGTGTGTTCTCATACAAAAAATAAGTTTCAGGTTTAATAAGTTCAGATAATGTCCAATAAATTCAGATAAATTCATGTCTAACAAGGTCTAAATACACCTTAAAAAATAAGTTTCAAATTTATTAAGTCCAAATAAGTTCAGTTCAGATAAGTTGAAGAGAAAACACTATAAAAATAATTCAAAAAGCAAGTTTTAGTCACTAATTACAGTATTCTTATTTATAAAACCACATTATCCTTTTACCCACAGTTTTCTCTATTTATCCTTTTTTTTTGGAAAAATTGTTTTTAAAGTGATCAACTATAAGCGTTCCTATTATATAGGTATCAACTACGGAGTATCAATTATTCCACATAGGTACAAACTATTAAGTTGATTTTCAATAAGAGGTTTATGTGACCTACAACCTACCAAACCTGTAAAATAATCTTTAAATTCCTTAATTAAAGTATTAAACCTGTAAAAAGAAATAAAAAAAAAAAAAATCATCAGTAAGGGTTATCCCCACCCAATCCCTAGAATCCTCTCTCCACGCACTCCATCCCTCCCAATTCCCATAGTTCCATTTCACCTCTTCATCTTTTTTTTTCCTTAAAAAAAGTCAAAACAGCATGCAACCACCACCAGTGGGGTGTCGGGTGGGTGTGCAAAAAGCCCCACTGCACAGGGCCCAGTTATATAAAGGCCTATTTTTTTGTTTTTCTTAGTCATTTGACTTAAATTATTCTTATATTTTTATATAAATTAATGATTTCTACTATAATATTTTTGGCATGTATACATGTATTGTCAAAATAATATCAAATATTAGCATTTATTAAGATCTAAAGGGCCTAAGTACAATTTTAGAACAAGGCCCCCGATAACTCCGACACGGCCCTGACCACCACCACCACCCTCCATGACTGCAAATATTTCACTGCAAAGGTCGGGCTCATGACTACCCTTACCGCTATTAAGACACCCCTATCATCGTTCAATCTAATCAAAAGAGAAAATTCCTTTTGATTTGATTTTGAACCTAAATTTAGCTTTATTTGAACTCTATTTAAAAATTCTAATAAATATCATTTTCCTTTATCTAGGTTGCAGTGCTTAATTTGGGTTTGGTTTAATTTGATGCTCTTTTATGAGTTGTAGGATGGGTTTCATGGTGCTTGGTTTTCGCAATAGCTCAGGTGGTAAGGATGGTGGAATTGTCGATAGATCAAAGTTGTTAGTGGCAACATCTTAGGTAGCAAGGGCGACAGCAGTTGGTGACTTAGTGATGGCCATTGTCGGTTGGGATGTACGGAGTCTAGGGTAAAAGGTGAAATTGTGAAAAAAGAAATTTAAATTAAAGGGAAAAAATGATTTATTTATTTTTAAAATTTGATGGGAGTCAATCTTCTTGTGACACGTGTTATGTTTTACTTGTATAACAAGTTACTTCGGGTCTAATACCTCCAATTAAAAACTAACTTAATACTTGGTACCTATGTAGTATACAATTGATAATTGATACCTTTAAATTAAAAACACATATAGTTGTACCTTTAAAAACAGTTTTTCCTTTTTAAAAAAAAATCTAAAGTCTAACCTATACTCTAGATACTGAGCTCTACTTTGCTAGGTGGGAGTGTGATTGTACTACTTGTGGCCATGTGAGAGGAAGCTACGTTGAAAGTAAATAATGCATACATGTAATATGTTGTTGTTGTGTAGTTGGGGTGATTTGGGATCATGTTTATTTTGCACAGAAATGAAAGTATTTTTTCTTTCAAATCATCATCACTTTACTATCCCTTTAATTTCCTTGATTAATTCCTTCTTTCCCTCTAACTTCTTTAAATAATAATTATTCTATATAAAATACTTTTTTTTACCAAATTTCATTAAAATAAATAAACTTATATTAATTTTTTTTAGCCCAAGTGGGACATGACCCCACTTACTACATTTTACATCCGTCACTAATCATGAATAACCGATCAACAATAGGCGAGTGTATGTAGATTGTTGGTAAATTGGAGGTTTAAAAAGAAAAGAATAATGTATGACAACTCATACAATGTAGTACCTCTAGGTTATAGTTGATGTATTTATCTCTTCTCACATTTTTCACCATAAGAAATTTCTCACCGGAACCCAACCCTATATATATATATATTAATGTCATATATTGTCTTGGTCTAGTGGTGTCAGGGGCTAGACTTGGTAGGGAGAACCACGGTTCGATCCCTCGCAAGCACGTTGGGAGGAGTTTAAAACCTTAACCCGGGACGCGCTCCGAATCCGGATTAGCCCAAAAGGGTGAACCGGGTGGATACACAAAAAAATATATATATATATATATATATATTGTCATTCCTCATTTTATCTCTCTCTTATGACGTGTCGATTTTTTATTCGATTTTCAGACTTGTAGTACTCTATATGGCTTTGTGTTTTTTAGTTACTGCGTGATTGAATAAGAGGATGATTACGTCCTTAAATTAATCGATTTCAATATCACTAGCTTAGCTAACTCCATTCACATTCACTATATTCCATTTTTAGATAGGTATTCACTTTCTTTGTACAGCTGTGTTCACGTTGAACACTTGCAGCAATATAGTACTATGTACTTTATATATTGCTGCTTCTATTTATTTATTTACTTAGTCATCTAAGGCCGTATTCTTTAGAGCTTAAAAGTTACAGTAATCAGATCAGATCAGTCTTAATCAAATAAGATCAGATCAGACATTATTACTCTTTATTATTATTATTATTATTTGTAAGAATAATTTCAATATACTAATTATTAGTGGATCGGATACCCCTTAATTAATTTGTGATTCTAGCTTGTATGTTTTAGGAGATACAACTTTAAAAAAAAACCAATAAAATACTGAATAGGTGAAATGAAATGGGCTTGAGGCTTTGGGCTCATTAAAAACCCAACTGAACTGAATTGAGTTTAAGCTGAAGTAAACAAGCCCAAAGTACATATATTAATCTTTAAAATTGAATTTTATCTCTAACAAATGCATTCAATGAGGAGTCGAAAGAGGAGTGATATGATAATGAAAAATGTACGTAAACGTGAGGAGTATAGATAACCGATGAACAAAAAGGGTGTTTGTTGGACGTTTATAAAGAAAAATGGCATTCCTCAGTTTATGTCTAATATCTCATTTTGAAATGTCAAGGAAACATTTACAGTAAATGAATTTCGTAAATAAGTTAAACTTTTAAGTGACATTATTGTAAATAAGTCAAACAAATATTTAACTTATCTACCATAATGACACTTAAAAATATTTTTTACAAAATTTTCATTTAAATTTTTTTCTTAACATCTGATAATAAGATATTGTGCATGGATAACCGATGAATAAAAAGGGTGTTTATATATAGTACGTTTACAAAGAAAAGATGGAGTAATGTATTAACTTCATTTCTCAATTTATCTCTCTCCTACTTCGTTGATACTTAGCTGGTTTTAATGTCAGTGAGGATGTCTAACATCGATAATTTCATAAATAAGTCAAATTTTTAGCGCTATTACCGTAAATTTAATTTGACTTATTTACGATGATACTAATTAAAAGTTTGAATTATTTACGAAATTGTCATTTGAAATGTTTCTTTAACATCTGAAAATGAGGTATTAGACATTTCCCATATCATAAATTACTCAGCTTTTTAACAATTGGTAGGACTAGCTAGCTGTATTCACAATATTCCATTTCAATTCCTAAATGTTGGAACATTTATGATTAAATGGGCTTGATGACATGAACTAAGGAAAGAGAACATTAGGCAAAGAGAAACTACGAGTCCAACGGGTATCTCGCGACTCGCGAGGACCCGTCGCGACTCGTGAAAAGTTTCTGGAAAGAAACAAATCACGAGCCACGAGACAGAAGAGTCTCGCGACTCGCGAGCCTGGTCGCGACTCGCGATTTGCTTCTGGAAAATTCGAACAGTTTTTCGACTTTTCGTATGCTTTTGCCTAGGATGCTTGTACGTATTAAGCATGTGTTTAATGACTTCATTGCAGTATTAAACAAGGATTAAAGTGATCTAAAATCAGAACCTTGAAGGTTGCCTAGTGAATGGCATCTTCAAAGGTGTTAATTGCTCCCAATTAATCACCATTATTCTGATTTTATTGAGCTTTAAGGAGGTGTTTGTTCAGTTCTTTTGAGCTGATTCCTCTTGCCATATATGCCTATAAATAGGCTTGCTTAGTTCATGGTTGAAGTATCCAAAAATATTCAGAATTCTCTACACTTCTTACAACTTGCTTACACTTAGTATTCTCTTGCAAACTTATACTAAGTGTGTTCTAAATACATAACAAAACACAAAGTCCTTTTAAGGTATACTCTAAGATCATATAGAGTATACAAACTTTCTCCATTGTATCTCACTAAACATTTCGCGGTAACCCGGTGATCTAAGGGGCGAATAAGTTTAGAAGGAAAGTGTAGATTCCACACCTTGGAGGGTATTCATCAACAATTTCCATACATATTTATAACAAGCTTCTAAACTTACCACCTTAAGAAAGATGTCTACTCTCAAAGACCTTGCCATGAATATTCAAAAGTTGGAAAGGTTTGAAGGTGTGGGGTTCCGTCGTTGGCAAAAGAAGGTCCATTTTCTTTTGACAACTCTCAATGTGGTATATGTTCTTACCACCCCGATAACTCCTTATCCCAAGGAGGGTGAAGATGCGGAACCGGCCGAGACTACAAGGAAAAGAACTAAGTGGGAGAATGATGAGTACATATGTCGGGGACATATACTCAACACTCTCTCCGACTCATTGTTCGATCTCTACCAAAATGTAGAGAGTGCTAAAGAATTATGGGATGCTTTGGAGGCGAAGTACATCGCCGAGGATTCCTCAAGTAAGAAATTTCTTGTTAGCAATTTTAATTCCTTTAAAATTACTAATGATCGTTCAATAATGGAACAATTCCATGAAATTCATCACATTTTAAATCAAATCCGGGCTCACGGAATGGAGATGCATGAGGCCATTGCGGTCACATCAATAATTGATAAATTACCACCGGCATGGAAAGATACTAAAAATCTTTTAAAACATAAAAAAGAAGAAATTTCCATGGAGCAATTGGGTAGTCACCTCTTAGTTGAGGAGAATATCCGGGCTCAAGAGAACAAGGACAAGGACAATAATAATAATAATGGACAAAAATCTACCATAAACATGGTAGGGGTTGGTGTGTCTAATGGGACAAAGAAATCCAACAACAAGAATTTTAAACCCAAGAATGCTACAAACAAGAAGCGAAATGCGGTTACTTGTTGGATATGTAGTGGACCTCACTTTAAGAGGGATTGCCCTTCAAAGAACAAGAAGGGGAGGAAGGATCAACCTAAGGGTGATTCTAGCCAAGGTACGGTTGCACTAGTAGCTTCAAATGAACCTATTCATTTTGTTGCTATGATTTCTGAAATTAATGTTGTGCAGGCTGACAACTCTTGGTGGATTGATTCAGGAGCCTCCAGACATGTATGCAAAGACCGGCATTTGTTCAAAACTTTTCAAGATTTGGATAATGGGCCAATTTTATATATGGGTAATGATTCTACGGTAAAGGCCAAGGGTATAGGTCAAGTAGAATTATGTTTAACTTTGGGAAAAACACTAACTTTAAACGATGTTGTTTTTGTACCCGAAGTTAGGAAAAATTTAGTCTTGGGGGGTATCTTGAATAAATTTGGTTTTAAGGTTGTTTTTGAGTCCGATAAGTTCATTGTTTCTAAAGGTGGTATTTATGTAGGTCAAGGATATTATTGTAATGGAATGTTCAAATTCCACATAAATAATGAAAATGTTGATTCTATTTACTTGCTTGAAGTTTCTTCTCTATGGCACAATCGTTTATGTCATGTGAATTATTGTCGTTTGTATGACATGTCTAAATTGGGGTTAATCCCACCTTTCGATTTGAATTTAGAGAAGTGTAAGACATGCATGTTAAATAAAATCACAAGGACCCCATTCCATAG
This sequence comes from Salicornia ramosissima, assembly GCA_951394345.1. Classification (NCBI taxonomy): domain Eukaryota; kingdom Viridiplantae; phylum Streptophyta; class Magnoliopsida; order Caryophyllales; family Amaranthaceae; genus Salicornia; species Salicornia ramosissima. The sequence goes on along the minus strand of OX596235.1, from coordinate 6,499,738 downwards.
TGTGACAAGACAAACAAATTTGCTTGATTTGGTGTATAGTGACTTATGTGATTTTCATAGTTCACCTTCTTTGGGTAATAAAAAATATGTAATAACGTTTATTGATGATTCATCGAGGTTTTGTTATACATTTTTATTGACATCCAAAGATGAGGCCATTGAAAAATTTAAAATATATAAAGCCGAAGTGGAATTACAACTTAATCTAAAAATTAAAGTACTTCGGACGGATAGAGGTGGAGAATATTATGAACCAAATTATTTTAATTCTATTGGTATAATTCACGAAACAACCGTGCCATATTCACCACAAAGTAACGGTGTGGCAGAAAGGAAAAATCGGACTTTAAAGGAAATGGTTAATTCCATGTTATCTAATTCGGGTCTAAGTGACGGTTTTTGGGGCGAGGCAATGCTTACCGCATGTTATGTCTTAAATCGGGTTCCTAATAAAAGGAACAAGGATACCCCATATGAACTTTGGTTCAAAAGGAAGCCTAATCTTACATACCTTAAGGTGTGGGGGTGTAGGGTGGTCGTCAAATTGATGGAACCCAAACGTAAAACATTGGGTGAAAAAGGGATTGATTGCATATTTATAGGCTATGCGGAAAATAGCAATGCCTATAGGTTTTATGTTCTTGAACATAATGATTTTGTCTCTATACATACCGTGATAGAGTCAAGGGATGCAAATTTTGATGAAACTCGCTTTTCATCGATTCCTAGACCAAAGGACATGGTACCTAGTACTAGTTCCGGGAATGTAGATGATCTAAATAAAGATCATGATACTACAATTCCGGAAATTAGGAAAAGTAAAAGAGCTAGAAAAGTTAAAAACTTTGGACCGGATTTTTAACTATTTTTAGTTGAAGGGTCAAGGGAGTCTATTGAGACTCAATATTCATATGTTTACCATATGGAGGAGGATCCGAAAACCTTTGGTGAGGCTATGAAGTCTCATGATTCCGCTTTTTGGAAGGAGGCCGTGAATGATGAAATGGATTCAACAATGGGTAATAATACTTGGGTTTTATCGGACTTACCTCCGGGTTGTAAACCTCTTGGTTGTAAATGGATCTTCGTTAAGAAGAAAAGGGTCGATGGAACCATATTAAAACACAAGGCCCGGTTAGTGGCCCAAGGTTTTAGGCAAAAATATGGTATCGATTATTTTGACACTTATGCTCCAGTAGCTAGAATAGCTACTATTAGACTTTTGATAGCTATATCGGCGATTCATGGTCTTGAAATTCACCAAATGGATGTGAAAACGGCTTTCCTTTATGGTGAATTGGAGGAGGAAGTGTACATGAATCAACCGGAAGGCTTTGTAGTCAAAGGACAAGAAAACAAAGTTTGTAAATTAGTTAAATCTTTATATGTCCTAAAACAAGCACCTAAGCAATGGCATCAAAATTTTGATGATGTAGTCTTGTCTAATGGATTTAAAATAAATCAATCCGATAAGTGTGTATATAGCAAATTTAACAACGGTAAAGGAGTTATTATTTGTTTATATAGTGACGATATGCTTATTTTTGGGACTGATTTGGATGAAGTGAACAAAACCAAAGCATTTCTCTTAAGGAGCTTCTCCATGAAAGATTTGGGTCAAGCGGATGTGATTCTTGGTATAAGAATTGTGAGAGGTAAAAGCACTATTTCTTTAACACAATCTCATTATATTGAGAAAGTGGTAAAGAGGTTTAATGAGTCGGTTTCTACTCATTTTGCTACCCCGATGGATCCTAATATTAAATTGGTTCCGAGTAGTGGTACTCCAATATCTCAATTGGAGTATGCAAGCTTGGTCGGAAGCTTGATGTATGCTATGACTAGCACACGACCGGATATAGCTTTTGCTATAGGGAGGTTGAGCCGATTTACTAGTAATCCTAGTATGGTACATTGGCAAGCTTTAAGAAGAGTGTTGAGGTATTTGAAGAAAACCAAAGATTTCGGTTTGACATATACCGGTGAGCCTTCTATTTAAAAGGGTTTACGGATGCAAGTTGGATCTCCAATAAGGAGGATTTTTCATCCACAAGTGGATGGGTGTTTCTTCTTGGAGGAGGTGCCATTTCATGGGCCTCTAAGAAGCAAACATGTGTCACCGATTCCACAATGGCTTCGGAATTTATAGCTCTTGCTTCATGTTGTCAAGAAGCGGAATGGCTTAGAAATGTTTTAAGTGAGGTTGACTTATGGGCAAAACCGATGTCACCTCTAGCTATCCATTGTGATAGTGCGGCGACAATTGCCAAAGCTTATGGCGTGGTCTACAATGGCAAGTCAAGGCACATTGGGGTTAGACATAGCTATGTACGTGAGATGATCAAAGATGGTTGTATAACCATTGATTTTGTTCGGTCACAAGGTAATTTGGCGGATGCATTTACAAAACCTTTGCCAAGGGACTTGTTGAACAAAATGAATTTAGGGATGGGTTTAAAGCCTATTGTACAACCTTAATGAAATGAAACTCAATTCGACGTCCAATAAGACATTGGATCTCAAATTCAATGAGGATAGATTTTCACTTGAGGTTGTGAGCACTTGAAGATATTACATCCCGAGGTAAGTGCTAAGTTTACTGCAATGTAAAGGAGGTTGAATTGGTTCAATTCTTAATAGATCTTTGTAATTGGCTCAAATTGCAGGAGCATGTGCGAAAAGACCACCTATGTGAGCAAGAAGTTTGGCCGCTTCATCAAGTCTAGGCTTTACTTGAAAAGTTCATGAATAGATACATACACCATGGCGACATAGGTGTAGGGGGTTAAAAGTTGATTTGTTTGTGTTTATGTGTATTGTATCTTCAATAATTCGTAGTGTTTGTATAATTCAAAGCATAGTCTATTATACTAAATGGAATTATTGTAAAGTGTGCATATACTAAGTAGAAATTCGATCTTTAAGACATTTCTATTTATGCATAAACATGTGTTTTGTGTTTTGATTATACATGTTGTGGTTTTAAGCTTGTCAACATTTATATCATAAATGGGAGGAGGATTGTTGGAACATTTATGATTAAATGGGCTTGGTGACATGAACTAAGGAAAGAGAACATTAGGCAAAGAGAAACTACGAGTCCAACGGGTATCTCGCGACTCGCGAGGACCCGTCGCGACTCGTGAAAAGTTTCTGGAAAGAAACAAATCACGAGCCATGAGACAGAAGAGTCTCGCGAGCCCAGGTCACGACTCGCGAGCCCAGGTCGCGACTCGCGAGCCCAGGTCGCGACTCACAATTTGCTTCTGGAAAATTCGAACAGTTTTTCGACTTTTCGTATGCTTTTGCCTAGGATGCTTGTACGTATTAAGCATGTGTTTAATGACTTCATTGCAGTATTAAACAAGGATTAAAGTGATCTAAAATCAGAACCTTGAAGGTTGCCTAGTGAATGGCATCTTCAAAGGTGTTAATTGCTCCCAATTAATCACCATTATTCTGATTTTATTGAGCTTTAAGGAGGTGTTTGTTCAGCTCTTTTGAGCTGATTCCTCTTGCCATATATGCCTATAAATAGGCTTACTTAGTTCATGGTTGAAGTATCCAAAAATATTCAGAATTCTCTACACTTCTTACAACTTGCTTACACTTAGTATTCTCTTGCAAACTTATACTAAGTGTGTTCTAAATACATAACAAAACACAAAGTCCTTTTAAGGTATACTCTAAGATCATATAGAGTATACAAACTTTCTCCATTGTATCTCACTAAACATTTCGCGGTAACCCGGTGATCTAAGGGGCGAATAAGTTTAGAAGGAAAGTGTAGATTCCACGCCTTGGAGGGTATTCATCAACAATTTCCATACATATTTATAACACTAAATCTATCCTAATCTACTTCTGCGATTCCTCGTCAGATCACATAATGGAGTGCTGGTTGCTGTTCTTCAATAATGTCACTTCCAGGTCAGCCAACCACTAAGCCATGCAATCCAGCATCTTTAATTTTGTCGTAGGTGAGTTTGCCTTTTATCTCTCGCTCTCTTTCTATTCTTAGCTTCTTTAATGTGTGCTTAATTAATTCATACGCATACATGTTAAGTGTTTGGGTTATAGGGTTTTAGATATACTTTGCGGAATTGCAGGAAACTATTTTAATTTCTAACATCTAATTAAGGATCATATGCACTGATTATTATGTATTAATAATAAGTAGATTATTAATGTCTAATATCTAAATGTTAGATATGTAAAACACATCTAATATGGCATTGTTGTAAACAAATGCAACTTTTAAGTGTCATTATTTACAACAATGCTACTATAAAGTTGTATTTATAAACAATATTGACATGTTATATATTTAGTTATTAGATGTATTTTAATTTACACATATAACAGTTAGGAATTAGGCATTGCTCGATTAGAAATTACAACCTTTAATGTGTGATTTCCCAATTACAACAACGATATATGTTGAAGTTCATCACCATTGATGAAAGCATTTGACAGAAAATGTAAAAGAGAGAGAGAGGAGAAGAAAGTTGAGTAAGTTTTTATTAGAGTAATTCTCATTAAATGGAAAAGAGTACATCCAACACTATATATATACAAATGCTTAAGACAACTAACTAACCACTAACAACCTCACGTGATCAATCACATGGGCAAGGAACAGAATAACTAAAAATACAAAATAATTAAACTATTTGCATAAGTAACAACATTAGTTGTAATCCTTTGTTCATCCTCCAACACCCCCCTCAAGTTGGGAGGTGGATGAGCAACAATGCCAACATACAAGCCCAACTTGGATAGTAAATCAGCAAAATGAGGAGAGGAAAGGGGTTTAGTAAACAAGTCTGCAAGCTGATGCTGAATGGGAAGATAAGACAGCTGAAGAAGCCCTTCTAAAACCTTGTCCCGAGTGAAATGACAGTCTATCTCAATGTGCTTCGTTCTTTCGTGAAAGACTGGGTTTTTAGCTATATGAAGAGCGGATTGGTTGTCACAATGAAGTGTTACAGGACGTAAGTTAGGGACACCAAATTCTTCTAGCAAACTAACCACCCAGGCGAACTCAGAAGCTGCAGAAGCCATAGCCCTATACTCTGCCTCACTGGAAGATCTTGAAATAGTAGACTGTTTCTTGGATTTTCAAGAAATAGGTGAAGATCCAAATAAAAGAACATAACCTGTAATAGATCTTCTAGAATCAGGGCAAGTTGCCCAATCTGAATCAGAAAAAGCTTGGAGCACAAGTCTATCAGTGGCCTTTAGCAAAATGCCTTGGCCTATTGTTTTAGCAACATAAGAAAGGGTATGTTTTAAAGCATCAAAATGAGTAGAACGAGGGGCTTGCATGTACTGACTTAATGCTTGGACAGCAAAACTCAAATCTGGTCTAGTATTAGAAAGGAAATTTAACTTCCCTACAATAGTCCTATAAAATTCTGGATCTTCCAAAAGAATCCCATCAGAAGCATTCAATTTGAAATTTATGGGAAAAGGAGTTTTAACCCTTTTTTGAAATTCCATATTGCAAACCTGCAACAATTCTTTAGTAAACTTTTTCTGAGTAAGCAAAATACCATCAGTAACATAGGTAACCTCAATGCCAAGAAAATATTGTAGCTTTCCTAGATCTTTGATAGTAAAACTATCATGTAAAAAAGCTTTTAAATCATTTATAACAGTGATGTTACTGCCAGTTACAACAACATCATCCACATATACAGCTACCAAGGTAAGATCTGTTCCTGTTTTATTAATAAACAGACTGTAATCATTTTTACTCTGTACAAATCCTTTAGTTTTCAAGGCAGCCACTAATTTTGAATTCCATTGCTTCGAAGCCTGTTTGAGACCATACAATGACTTTTTAAGTTTACATTGTAATACCCCGAAATTTAGGGCCAGAAAATTTCGCGGTTATTAATATTATTTTTTTATTATAAGTCCAAAAGGCCCGTTAAATTTGGACTGTTTTATTTTAATCTGTTCTCCTTTTTCTCAAATTGGGCCAAATGACCCAATTTTCCCTTGTTCTTGTGACTTGGCCGGTTCTCCTTCTCCCATGGGCCAAGAATTAGTTCTTTTGGGTTTAATTTAATTAATTTAATTATTCTATTAATTGATTTATTAATTTAAATACTTAATTTATTATTTCAAAAACCTAGTCTACCTAATTAACTAAGTCTCCCTATTAAACTCATCTTCCCCCTATTTTTCTCCTCTCATTCGGCTGCCCTAGGGTTTTGTTAGGGTTGCTTTATTTTTTATTTTTTATTTTTTCTTTCTTTTCTTCTACTCTATAAATATTAGCTAGTAAATATTTTTGGGAATATTTGCTAAAAGCTTTGAACTTCAACTAATTTTTTTTTTCCCCTTCTATTCCCCTCAAAACCGTGAGCCTCATTCACCAATTGGTGATTTTTCCTTGGATAATTTTAGCGTATCGAGGTAACTACGCTATCTTGTTTAATTTTGGTACAAGTTTTACACATAGTAAATTAGGATTAAAAATATGAAAATTGTAAAAGAATTAGTATCATGATTAGGTTTAGATTATTTCGAATCTTATGAATTTTATGAATATGATATTTCTTGATTTTATTTTAAGGTATTCTATGCATAAATTAATTTATTTATTTATGTATTTTGTATGAATAATTGCATGAATATTTTTGTTCTTGTTGTTCTAATTTGTCGAGTGACTTAGAATAATTTTAGGAGCTTCTTTACTGTTTGATCTTTAATCAAGATTTATTTCATGGCGAAATTCGTCCTTCTCTTGCTTGAAATAATTTAATCTCTTAAACCGGTAAAACTGTCCAGATTTGGTTTATGAATTTATTAATATACTTAATCAATTCGTATGGATACGAAATTTTAGGCGGAAGTCAATAATAGTGTTTTACAACTTGTGTTAAATTTTCGTAATTTTTAAAGATCGTTTTCTATGGCAGAAAAATCTGAAACTGAATTCAGCCTAATCTGATTTGTTAGTTATAAAATTCCTTAAAATTAGTAAATGACGTTATTCTTAAACGAAATTTATGCACGTTAAACCTTGAACCTATATTTAGCTCCCATAAAAATTTCCAGATTATTAGAGACCTTTAGATGGTCGTTCTTAATTTAATTCTTTAAAAATCAGATTGTGTAAAATAGGGTGATTGAATTATTAAAATATGTTAACATTAATTCTTGAATTTTCGAGTGGGTTAAAATTAATTAGTAAGTTAAAAATCTGATTTTTATAATTAATCTTGATGAATCTTGAATTATATTGATGAATCTTTAGTTAATCTTTAATCTTTATCATGTTAGGATCAATTCTTGGAAGTTATGTTGATGTTCTTGATATGGCCAAAGGCCGTGTGGTTTATGTATAAAAAAAGATTAAATCTTGAACTTGTTTGATTCATGTTGTATGATTTATTGTTCAAGGCATGATTTTTAATTGTATTTATGATTAATTGATGAATTTATTTAATTATTGTCTTTATTATTAAAATGTCGAGTGGCCCTATTTGTTGATCAATTTTAGTTTAATTTTTGACCTACAATATTATTAAAAGGAAGTATTAGGAAAGATGATTAATAATATAGAAGGGATTATCAGGGATAAGTTGTAACATGAAGGGGTAAATAATACTATTATTATTACTTATTGTTATTTAGTACGGATAAGATTATTATTATTATTACGGATTATGTTAGTATTATTATTATTATTATTATTATTATTGTTATTAGTATTTCGGATAGTATTAATATTATTATTAATATTACGATTATTATTATTATAATTATTAATGTTATTGTTATTATTAAGTATAAGTAAGGATAAGTTATATTAAGAAGTTAATAAGATATTAAAAGGAAAGGAAAGGAAACAGAGTAAAAGGAATTTGAATTGTTTCGATCTCTGGCTAGGAAAGACTTGGTATTTAAGGTGGCCAATATACGTGCCGCACCTCTCTTTCCTGGGACTTCGAACATTTCATTTCCGATTACGGCCACCTAGTACTTCCCGATTTAAGAAAGATGATAAGATATGAAATATAAGATAAGATAAGGACGCCCGTTCGATGATACACGAGTCGTCGGATTGGGTTAAGTCGAAGCCACTGCTCAATGGGACGAACACACGAGTTCCCCCGCGCAGTTCTTGGTTCTAGAATATGTAGTCGTCTAAGTAGTAGTACACGAGCTGCTATTTAGGGGTTATGGCCATAGCTTAGGCTTAGTGGTGCACACGAGATCCACTACGGGTTGAATACACGAGTTCACCCCGGCATGTTTTAGGAAAGTTGTGGTGCACACGGGATCCACAACGAGTTATAGTGACCGGTCCATTAAGAAGTAAAGATGAATGATATGATATGATACGATAAGGTGTTAAGATGATTCATATGATATAAGATAAGATATTTTCTTTAAGGTTTTATGAAGTGGTCACCCCACCGACGATGCACGCTTCGTTACCGGGGTTAAGTCTTTGGCACCGACCTGCCGAGGCTTTCTGGTCGGTTTACTGATTCTAGTTTGTGTTGTCGTCCGAATTAGTGGCACATGGGCCGTTAATTCGGGAGTGAGGGTCCCACTTAGACTTTGGGAAAGACACATGAGTCTGACCCAACATATTCTAGGAAAGTTGGGGTGCACACGAGATCCCCTACTAGCATGTTGACTCGACCATGGATTAAGCAAAGATAAGATAAGATGTTTATGTTATGTTATGATATGACAAGATAAGATATTTATGTTATTATACGAAGATAAGATATGATAAGATATGAAGTTAAGATAAGATGATATGATTATGATAAGATGATGAGATGTTACGTATGATATAAGATAGGATATGTTTTAATAAGAATAATGATAAATAAGCATATGTACAAGTTAAGCTAGGTATGAAATGTACACGTATAATGAATTGTATAAGTCTTCCGCTGTGTATTACTGTATTCGTATGACCTGAGTAGTTCGTATAAGAGTATGTATAAGTATGTGTATACCTGTACAAGAATCCGTATGTATGCGTATTTCATGATGAAGTATACGTGTCTTTTTGTACGTATTCCTAACCGTATCTTGCAGGTGTTATTATACGTATGGTATACGTACTTTATACGTATTTTTGTACGTATTTCTAAAAGTATTTCTGCAGGTATTTTTATACGTATTTATGTACGTATTTTTATACGTATTCCGTATGAATTTTCGTATAAGATGTAATAAGTTTATGTGCGATTTTCACGTATAATTCTATGATACTATGTGTTTAGCGGTCCCTCAATTAAGCGGGACAGCCTAGTTACTCGCCACTGACGGTGGACCCCCCCTCAGTTTCAGGTGACGATGCAGCAGCTTAGAACGGGCTTCCGATGGTTGGGCTTAAGCGTGGCAGAGTTTAGTTTTACCTTAGTTTTTACTAGAGTGATTTAAGACAACATTACTTTATTTTATATATGATCCCAGCATGTTGGGAAGACAATATTTTCAGTTTATGTAATACTTTAGGTATTTTTACCTTTAATGACTTTTGGGATTATTTTCAGACTTTTAAGATAATAAAAGATGTTTCTATTTTTAAATATATAATTAATGTTTAATTTAATGCTTAGGTAATGATCCGCAAGTCGTTTTCCTTCGTCAAACGACAGCTTAAAAAGTCGGGTCGTTACAACATACTTTACCAAGAGGGTTAGGAATACCTTGAGGCATATTCATATACACTTCTTCATGAAGATCTCCATGGAGGAATGCATTATTCACATCTAATTGGAATATGTTCCATCTTTTAGAAGCTGTTAAAGCTAACAAACACCTATTGGTGGTCATTTTAACCACAGGGGAGAAAGTCTCCTCATAATCAATACCATACTTTTGTGTAAAACCTTTAGCAACTAGTCTAGCTTTACACCTTTCAAGGGAGCCATCAGCTTTTAGTTTAATTTTATATACCCATCTACAACTAATAGGCTTCTTATTTGGAGGTAAATAAACTAAATCCCAAGTATTATTGTCATTTAAGGCTTTAATCTCTTTATTCATGGCATCAACCCATTCAGGTAACTTAGAAGCTTTGGAGTAAGATTTAGGTTCAGTAAACTGAACTTGTGAAACAACTGAAGCTACAGATTCTGCACTAACTAAGTTACACCAGTGAGAAGTTGTAGGTTTACTGCAATAATAAGAATCCAAATAAGAAGGTGGTCTTCTGTTCCTATCTGACCTTTGTAAAACTGGAAAAACCTCATTGTTATGCAAACTATCAGACTGTTGTGTACCATTACTGCCATCAGATCCTGAACCCAGAACATCTAACTGATGTTCATCATTATTAAATGCAATATCTGAAATATCAAAGACAGAGGCCTGATTTGAAGAATCTCCAGAACTATTGAGAGAAGAAGAGGACAAAGGAACTATTTCAGTCCCCACATCATTATTAACATTTTGAATAAAATCCTCATATAACCCTTTACTAAAAGGAATAACAGGTGTTTGAGAGGGAATGAAAATATGCTTAGGAAAAACAAAATCATAATGACTAGACTTTAATTGAAAAGGAAAATGATGTTCATGAAACACCACATCCCTAGAAACAACCATTTTGAAGGTTTTCAAATTTAACACCTTATATCCCTTTTGGGAACTGGAATATCCCATAAAAACATAGGGTGTGGCCTTAGGATCTAACTTAGATCTATGCACTCTAGAGGTTGAATCATAGCATAGACATCCAAAAATCCTAAAATGTTCCAAAGAAGGTTTAGTTCCATGTAATTTCTCAAATGGAGTCTTATGATTAATTACCCTTAAAGGCACCCTATTAATGATATATGCAGCATATAAAACCACTTCACTCCAATACTTATTAGGAACATTAGATTGAAAACTGAGAGCCCTAGTAGTTTCCAAAAGATGCCTATGTTTCCTCTCAACCACCCCATTCTGCTGAGGTGTATCACTACAACCTGTTTGAGTTAAAATCCCTTGTTTTTGAAAAAGAATTTTCATAGGCCCTTCAATTAATTCTGTAGCATTATCAGACCTAACTTTTAGAATTTTAGCTTTAAATTGAGTATCAACATACTGAATAAAATTGGATAAAATTGATACTGAATCAACTTTAGTTTTTAGAAGATGTACCCATGTAAATCTGGAAAAATCATCCACTATTGTCAAGAATTGGTTACAACCATTGTAAGAAGTGACCTTATAAGGCCCCCATACATCAATATGTAATAATTCAAAAGGAAATTTAGACTTTATGAAACTTTTAGGAAAAGAAACTCTAGATTGTTTAGCAGCAGGACAAATCTGACATATTGTATCTTTAGCATGTTTACTAACATCATAAGGTAATGACAAAAATCTTAGCTGTTTAAAAGGAATATGTCTAATTCTCAAATGCCACAGCCTAGGATCAACAAGAACTGAGCAGCATATTTGTCCAGCTTTATTAGAATTCTTAGCATCCTCCTGATCTTGAACACAAACTTAGTATAACCCATCATTGAGCTTACCAAGAACACATGGATTCTTTTTCTGAGCAAGGCCCTGAATATAGCAAGTATCATGATCAAAAAGTACAGAACATCTTAAATCTTTGCATAGTTTATTTACTGAAACAAGATTGAATTTAAAACCTGGAACATACAACACATTATTCAAGATGATCTGATCATTCAAATAAACATCACCAACAAGTTCAACTTTTACCTTCCTCCCATCAGGAATAGTAATACTAGTCAACTCAGACTTTTTGGAGTTAAAAGAATGAAACATATCAAGATTAGCACATATATGATCACTTGCCCCACTATCTATTAGCCAAAAAGATTAGAAATTGAAAATAAGCAACAAGTACCTGCCAACATAGCTTGAGCAGAATTTTCAGAAGGTTTGTTCAATTCTTCAACATCACCTTTAGCTTGCATTAGATTCATCAGATAGGAGTATTGAGCAGTGGTAAATGGGACAGCAGAAACAGAATCATCAAGCCCTTCAGAATCTTGAACTTGATCATTATAAGTCCCACTAACATGAGACATGGCTGCCACCCTCCTTTCTTTGTTAGGTTTGAAACCAGGTGGATACCCATGTACCCTAAAACACCTTTCATAACTGTGTCCTGGTATTTTACAATGTGTGCAAAAAAAGTTGGAGTATGGCCTCTTATTACCAGAATAAGTTTTAGTACTAGAAACCCCACTGCCAGTCCTCATGTATACATTAGAAGGCTTGTAGAAACTCTTCTTATCAGCAACCATAGCCATACTTTCATTAGAAATATTTGACTCTTGTTGTTTAGAGACTTCTTAATGGTTTTCCTCTTGAGTAAAGATCCTATAGACTTGGCTTATGTCAGGCAAAGGACTCATCATCAAAATATTACTCCTAATTGCACTAAATTGCTCATTGAGTTTCATCATAAACCTCAACATCCTCTGCCTAAGTTCTCTATCAAGAACTCTCTTAGACAAATCACAAGTGCATTTATTACAGGTACAAGAAGGAGTGGGATCAACATCATTCAATTCATCCCAAACAGACTTAATCGCAGTAAAGAAATCAATAACACTCATAGGACCCTGACTCAAGCTAGCAAGCTTTTGTTCCAATTCATAAATTTGAGTCAAATTTGCAAAACCAAACCTATCACATAAATCTTTCCACATACCTCTGGCTGTACCAATATGAAGAACACTTTTAGCAACTTTTGGATCTAAATTGAACAAAATCCAAGAAATTACTAGGTCATTACATCGTTCCCATGCTTCATGCTCCAGCGAATCTTTTTCAACATCAGGTTCAAGAATCGAGCCATTCACGAACCCCACCTTGTTCTTTGCAGAAAGAGTGATCATCATCGAACGTTTCCAATCACCAAACCCAGTACCACCGAATTTAAATGACACCAATTGCTTCATGTTCGAGTCACTTGGATGGATATAAAATTTGCTGGCAGGATTCTGATTTAGTGGAAGATTAGAATTAAAATTTGGAATAGAACTAACCATTTTTGCTTGGATTTAGGATTTTCGCTTTAGATTTAGGGATTCGAAATTTTAGTTGGAGTTTAGAATTGAGGACTGCAAAAACAAATTGCAGAAAAGAAAGAAAGCAAGAATTTAGGAATTAGTAGAGAAAGCTCGCAAATCAGAAGGAAGCTTGAGCATGCTCTGATACCATGTTGAAGTTCATCACCATTAATGAAAGCATTTGACAGAAAATGTAAAAGAGAGAGAGAGGAGAAGAAAGCAGAGTAAGTTTTTATTAGAGTAATTCTCATTAAATGGAAAAGAGTACAGCCACCACTATATATACAAATGCTTAAGACAACTAACTAACCACTAACAACCTCATGTGATTAATCACATGGGCAAGGAACAGAATAACTAAAAATACAAAATAATTAAACTATTTGCATAAGTAACAACATTAGTTGTAATCCTTTGTTCATCCTCCAACAATATAAGAGATCAAGAGCCTCAAGCAAAACCCCTCTACTTGGTCCACAACACTCGATCGAAATCACACGTATGCTAGTACAAAAGAGAAAGATCAATTACCTCTCTTATTTTTTAGGGAGAATAACCAGTGTTATTTGTTCTATGGTTAGAGTTTTTCTCTCTCTGTAACAGTTTACAGTTTGAATGCTTCACCCCCTCAAACTAATAAGTCATCTTATATATTACGGAGTACTTATTAGAGGTGAATTATAACCCTAAATCTAACACTTAATGGGCTATGAGTATTCAAGTCCAGTCTTGTGGTATAACGTGTGACCTTATAAGATTAATTTAATTTTATCTGTAGGTGCAATCATATTGGTGAACAAGTCATAATTATTCTCTAGAAAGTAAATATGACTTCTAATATAACCTAACAAGTATCTCCATAATCAAATCCTAATTATATCTTTGGACTGAAATACAAGTATTCTGTTTGCTAAAACTAGAAGATATATATAGATGGTGCAAATTAATAAACCAAGAATGAATCATATATATATAGATAAAATGATGGATAGAGAGTTGAGGAGGATGACATTTTATTCCACTTAATGAAAGACTACTCGGCTAATTTCAATTCAACCTAGCTACTTGTATGTATGTGCTTGATTCGTATTCTTAGCTAGTTCTTTATCTTCTATCCTTTGTTAAATACTGGTCGGCCTCTTTTATTCAACCCCCAATCCACTCTCTCATGTAATCTCACAATCGAAAAAAAAAACCTAAAAATATATAGATGAAATGATGGATAGAGAGCTGAGGATGATGGCATTTTATTCCACTTAATTAATGATTATTCGGCTTATTTGAATTCAACCTAGCTACTTGTATATGTATGTGCTTGATTGTATTATTAGCTAGTTCTTCACCTGCTATCCTTCCTTAAATACTGGTCGACCTCTTTTATTCAATCCCCAATCCACTCTCTCATATTATCTCACACACGAATCAATAAAAAAAAAACTTGCGCTTTTAAATTATTTTTCATGGCTCGCTCTTTCAACTACGTATTTTTTCAGTTTGTGCTCCTTTAGATTTCATCATCCATGGGTGAGACTAATTAAAACCATTTCTTTTTTGTTCCGACAAGTTTTAGCTCATCTGTGAGTGGTGGTACTCCAAGGTGGTTGTCACGACAGTGACCTGCACAAAGGAATGAATGGTGAGCTAACCCTGGGGTGTCTCCAGGGAAAGACCTTCCGATGGGGATTCAATTCAATTCAAGAGAGAGAGAGAGAGTACGCCATTAATAGGATGGCGTTCTTAGTGTTACCTGTGTGTTGGCCTCTTGTTGGCGGTCTTGGTACTTGCAGGCCGGCACCTCCTGGTAACGGCGACCACAACCTTCAGACATCTTGGCAAGGACGATAGTAGGGTGGTCCTGCCAGTATACCGGCAGGCCCCCATACATTTTCTTTTTTAATAAATTTCTAGTATTGTTCATTTATTTTGCGTCAAATTTTAATGATTCTAATTCCCTTAATTTTGAATTATTGAATTGAAGGAGACTTGAAAATAAAGAACTATACTCAAAGGTTGGATCACTTCAACCGTGACAGTAATCTATACCAAGTGTCATTTCAGCAAAAGTTGTTGGTGAATGATTCATTTTGGGTTAGAGCCAAGGTTGGGGCTCCTATTTTTGTAATATTAGGAGGACTTAGTGACTCGGAAGTATCACTCTATCAATTTGGAGTGCTATTAATGGGTGTAGTCGAGTTAGTGACGCGAAATCTTGTAATACTTGATTTACAGCAAGACATGCTCTAACCTCATGATTTGTCATTGCCAAGTCCATTGACCCAGCCGTGCTGGCGGGGCTGCTGCTGCTGGCCAGAGCTGCTGATGCATCAGTCGCCTGCTGCTGCCAGGTCTGGCTGCCACTACCTGCTGCCGGTTTGTAGCAAGGCGGTGGTGGTCTCGCCTGGTGGTGGCTGCTGGCCGGTGGCCGCTGCCGGGTGGGTGTCGCCAGGTGAGGTACGATACATATGTAGTAATATATATGTACGCTTGTATATTTATATATATATATATATATATATATATACATATATAAATGTATATAAAAATGTATCTATATCTATAACTATGAAAAAGTGAAAAAGTGAGAACGTCTCACATGCCAATTTCCACGTTCCTTAACTTTACGTGCCTTTGCACCACGTCAACCCCCACCCCTAACTTCACGCTCCTCTACACCACATTCTCCCTCTACTTCAATGGAAACCCTAAAGTTTCTCTTCATTCTCCCCAGCCTCTCGTCTCTGTCTGCTTCACCATCTCTCTCGTCTTTGTCTGCTTCACCATCTCTCTCGTCATTGGCTCACTGTCATGAGGTCTTCTCTCTCTGCTTCATCATCTTCAATCTCTGACCATCATCATCGGCTCGCTTGACCTACCAATGGAAATACGAATTTGTGCTATACTTGTACCAAGTGGAATTTACTGTGATGGGTTTATTCTAGGGTATGTATATATTGGGTACTTTAAGAGCAATATTTAGATTGCTAATTATTTTCGATTAATACTTAAGTTATGGATTTCTTACAACTATCTTCGATTTATGAATATAATTCGAGACTAGTCGAGTTACGAATCTATTATAGGTGCACGTGAATATACCCCAAATTAATACTTGAGTCATGAATATATTATAAAATAACAATTTAGTTATGAATTTACCTTGAGGCGAGGGTAAGTTAAGAATTCAGTTATATACAAGGGATTGATGGACATAGTTTTACTACATATGGTATGCAGGATGGAGGATAAGCAACGACACTTGAATTATGAATATGCAAGCAAACAGTAAGCTAAAGACTTTATACAACAGAGGTTAAGGCTAGATCATTTATGCTACTACCAGTTGAAGATTGTTTTAAGTGAATGTTAATTTTCTTTTATTATAAATTAAGGATTGGTTGGATTAAGGATACTTGAACGTGATTTGTATGTGAAATGAGCCAATTAAGGTTATATACACAATTATTAAGCTAAGGTTATATAGTATTGAGTTAAGGATATATAATATTAAGCTAATATTATATATATTAATGCTAAGGTTTTATGCGCTACCTAGACAATTGTATTCATAAAGTATTTGACGAAAATTTGCATGAAAACACGTTTAATTTTAAAGAACGGCCACGATGTAAGCATATCACAATTCTGATTAAATCGCGGGGTAAGGTAGCTAGGTTTACGGAGCAAGTCTTGTGAAACAATTTAGATAAGAACGGATATTTGAACTTATTTAAGCTAAGCATATCATTGCGATAAGTAATTTAATTACAAATGCATGCTTAGGCTCGTTAAAGCCGAGTTGTTATTCTAATAAGCGATTTAAATAGAAACATTAGTTCTGAGGATATTACATATGAGCTTGTTGTTGTGATAATTGGTTGGAACCATTAATTTTATTATCGAGCTTAATAAAGCCTAATAATTGTGATAAATTAATTCAAATGTGAGTATTTGTCTAGCTTACTAAAGCTATAGTTATTACTGTAATAAGAAATTTAAATGCGAATATATGCTTTGGGCTTACTGAGCTCAGCTTATCAAAGCCAAGTTTATAGTTGTGGTAAAAAGATCACGTGTTTAGGAATAGAACCTAGTCTTCCAAAAAAAAACATATACACAAGTGTTTAAAAATTTAAAAGAATAAATTATGCCGGTGTGGCAAGGTCATTGTGACCTTTGTTATAATATTGTGCTAGTGTGGCAAGGCCGGTGTGGCTTTAAGTTAACATTAAATTGGCTGGTGTGGTTTAAGTACAGTTATAGTTGGAGTGTGGCTTAAGTACACTTATAGTTGGAGTGGTAGGGGTAGGGGTCCATAGGACCGTCCCTACGGGGAATCGACTCCAGGTAATGTCGTAGTAAGAAAAGGTAGTCATTATAGGTTAAGTCCTAAAAGCCGAGTAAATTGCTTATGATTGGTTATGTTATCCTTATTCGTTACGACTGGTTTATGAACATTGACAAGATAAAAATGGGTCCTTAGGTTTACCTTCATATATCAAACTTATATTCTTTTCTATGTTGCGTACGCTCACGTGTATTGTCTTCGGATCTGTCCTCGTGGGGGCAGGAACACGATTTGCAGGAATGAGGTCAACCAACTCGGGAAACGGAACTAGGAAGCAAGCGCTACAAGACCAAAAGGTAGCTTTGTGTTCTCTTGGTTGTTATTTGCAAGTTAGATTGCAGAGCAGGACTTGGGTCCCTTGATGAGTTAGTGTTGGATGATTGAATATAAGTGATCGTGTTATGGTAAACACAGGTTAAGGTTAGTTAATGGACACCCCGAATTTGGGGCTGTTACAAAGACTTTGGTGTTGTGGGAAGAAATGGGATCAAGGAGATGAGAGAAATATCTATTCAATAAGAGAGTGAGTACTTATTACAACTATATTCCACAAGCTTGCTTGCAAAAATATTATATATACACACTTAGTGGGTAGTAACTAGGATGTTGTCAAATCCAAATAATCGCAGAATAAATTAAACAAATTAACTTAGACTCTCTGTTTTTTTTTATGTAACACTTTGACTTTTGTTACTATTCATCAAACACACTTTGACTAATAATTGCGATTTATATATAAGGTAAACTATAGTCAAACGGGTCTTGTTGGATTCGTCTCGATACACACTATCCAAATATATATTTTTTATAATATTTACAATTATACAATTAAAGATATAGTCGATCAAAGTTGTGCATCGGTAAGTGTGAAAAGTCAAAGTGTTACAACTAATAAAAAAGATGAAGTATAATTTAATATATATAATAGCAACATAACATACCCATATATCATGAACATAACATTTCACATATAATGTGTAACTGACATCCAATTCCGCAACATAACATTTCATAAATTAATTAACACATCATAAACCCACAATAACCTCATAATTTTATATCATAATCACAATAACTTATTTATATACATATCTTGTACCATAAATCTTAAACCTTATCCATTATTTCATCTTTTTTTTTTTTTAGGCAAAACAAGGAAGCATATTTATTCATTTAAATCGGAAGTACAACGATCAATTGCTGCCACATCCAGAATTGACTCGGGCCAATCCTCCAACCAGCTAGTTGAGAATATGTATCTCAACTTTTATCTAATGGGAGATACGAGATAGTGAGTAAGAAAAAAAATTTCGCAAATTCCTCATTTTTTTTCAATTGTGTTAATAATTTTTTTTAAAAAAATCATAATAAATATTAAATATTACTAGATGAATTTATAGGGCCCTTAACTGTTACTTCTCCCAGGGCCCTCAGATTGTTTGGAATGGCCCTGCCAATTAGTCAAACGTAATCCAGGCCCCCAACAACTGTAAACAAGTACAGTAATCCTTTACAAATTAAAACAACATTGATAATATATTAGATTTATTTATAAATGCTACTTGACTTTTTTAAAAATTAGAAAATTAAACTAAACATATCCAATATTTTTATTAAAGAATTCAAACACTTTAAAATAAAAAAATGAGGTTTATCCAAAATTTTCAAATTTCTTAAGGAAATGAACTTTAATCATAAATTTGACCTTTATAGGGCAAAGAAAACCCTAAAACTTTAACTTAATTATTTATCCTGAGTCCTGACCAACAAGTCTAACATTTTTTGAGGCAACTAAAATGTAACATTTATTTGAACATATTGTTAACTAAACTAATATTTTTAACCCAAAAGTTACCAATAAGAATTAAATAAAAAAAAAGTATAGGGTTAATTCTTATGTTAGTACAGGGCCCAAAAAAAATATAAGGAATTAAAATGGATATTGAGGCTCTGTTTACTAGAGCGTAAAATGTTTTCCTTAAAAATAGTTTTCCTATTTTACATTGTTTACTTTGGGTGAAAAAATAAAATGTAAAATATGGAGAGAAAACTCATTTTACACCATAGTGGAAACATTTTCCCCCAAATTTGGGAGTAAAACGTATTTTCCGTGCAAGTAAACATTGAAGAACTTCTATGAAAAAGAATTTTCCAATGTATAATGGTTTTCATGGAAAATCATTTTACATTGAAAACGTTTTACACCAAAGTAAACGGACCCTGAGTGACGGACAAGCATCTAGGTAGCATGGATACGGATAGAGCTGGCAATCCCTGACACGACACGATAACACGACTCAAACGCGACACGAATTTACTGAGAGAAACCCGAAACCGACACGACACGAAATGACATGAAACTGACCCGTTTTGACATGATTGTCTTAGAAAGTATGTATTTTACATTTGTATAACTTTTAACATAATTAATGGATGACCCGAAACTGACACGAAAGTTGACACGAACACGAACCGTTAACCCGTTTTGCCAGCTCTAGATACGGATACGAATACGGGTATGAGAATGGTACGGGTACGGGATACGAGTATTAAAAAAATGTAGGATACGGGTACGACAATATAATATAATATTATATATTAAAAAATAGAAAAAGTTAAGCAACGTAAGAGTCATATGTAAGTTTATACTCAATAAATTAATCATGCAATTAATAATTTCTCAAGTTAAAGTTGAAAATTGTTTTATATTGCCGAAACGGTGATGTTATGGTGCTTTTCACTCGCTGGCGAGCTACTTTTGAACTATGGATATTATTGGCCTTAAGTCTAAATATAATTTTATTTTAATTTTGGTATTAGTATACACCAAAATACAAAGGATACGTCTTGTATTTACATGATCGGATACTCCAAAAATTGGATACGCCATAAATCGTATTGGATACGCAAAATCGTGTATCGTATCGTGTATCGGTATCGGATACGGGATACGTGGGTAAAGTGGAGTATCCATGCAACCTAGACAAGCATGGAAATAAGTAAAGCAATGAAGCTCCAACAAAGTAAAGCTATGAAGCTGAAGTAGAGGCCCATGCAGGCTAGCATTGTAGAATTGGATTTTGGGATATGATAGAATAATCTGGGGAGTGATTTTGGCACTCTCCAAATTGATTTTGGCACTTCTTAATGTTACTATTCATATGAGAGGTGAAGGAGTGTCAAAATTAAATTGGAAAGTGCCAAAATCATTTCTCAATAATCTATTCAGCATTATATGAGTAGTGAAGTGTTGTATAACTTGGGCCCTGTATTAATACATTTAATATCGTTATTTCTTATGTAATTATATGAAGCTACGAATTTTGGGCCCTGTGTGGGCAGTGTGGCCCTGCTGGCCCCCACCCCCCAGGGCCGGCCCTACATGTGATGAATACAGTAGTACGGTGATACATACATCATATCGAAAGACGATTAAGCACATTAAGAAAATAAAGAAATCAGATTTTATTTTTCTAAAACTGTATGCAAAAGAGGAAGAGGAAGAAGCGGAAACATGTAATTCAGAGTCATAAACCGTATGCAATTTATCTATGGAGAGGAGCGCCTTCCATTATTGGAAGTAAGAGAGGTGAAGACGCTAATTGCAGATAGGGCCGAGCAACGATTGCGGCATTTCCAGGTACCCACCCACGAAACCGGACCCGATTAGGAACCGACAAGTAATAATCCAGACCCAGTTCAACGGGGTCCGATACCGAATCCAAAAGTTACTGCTACCCGGTCCCAACTGGTTCTGGTTCCAGAATTTTTGGAACCGGTACCCGGTTGTAACATTTCTGATTTCGGATTTTCGGGTACCCGGTACCGGACCCGTTCCCGGTGTGTAACCCGTACTGGACCCGGTTGACTTGGGTTTTATACTTTTATCCAATTGTAAATAGTAAAGTAACAAAGTGACTACTTACAAAGCTCAAATATGTTAAGCCCAATTTATTTTTTTCATTCATAATTTGTATGTTTGTGTGAACTTGTGTTTATAACTTTATGTAAACTTGTATGTGTTTATTTTAAAATTGTAAACTTGTGTTTAAGGAGACTTTCTTATGGATTTTTAATGGTAAATAATTAAATATGTAGAATTGACCATTAAGCCGATTTATAATCCAAATTTAAGAAATTGAACAAAATACACACCCATTAAAGAAAATCAGGTACCCGATATTGGAATCGGTACCCGGCGGTTCCGGTTCTAGAAACATGTTACCCGGTTGGACCGGTTCCGGTTTCAGATACTTCATGCCCAACTGTTTCAGTTCTGATCCGGTTCCATTGAAAAAGACCGGGGTACCGGGTTTTGCTCACGCACCACTAACTGCAGGGAATTGGGAGCTATGAAAAACTTACCTGTTACGAGCTTTCCAAATACTCCATAGGATATGAAGGAATTTGCAAAGGGAGACATACCGCTGGTTGTGAAGCATAGTGAGGAGAGTGGGAAGGGAGGAGCAGGCCGAGAGCGAAACAATCCAACGAATAGCTTGAATATAGAACCAAATGGGAAAAACCATAAGACAATGTAAGAAAATGTGATCTTGAAATTCTGCAGTTGTGGAGCAAAGTGGGCAGAGAGGTGAAAGGGGCAAGCCTCGGTATGACAAATTTTGACGAATTTGGAGGCCATTATATTATATTCTTTTGGACCAACCTACTTGGGTCTTATAATTTAGATTTTATTAAATAATGACTTGTTTTGGATTTATATGCTACGTTTTGGACTATAAGTCCATCACATATTCAATTGAAAGTCTAGACCCACAATTCAATTAATTGCCAAAGACCCAAATTTTAAATCATAGTCTTTTGGACCTAGTTGAGCCTTATAATTTAGATTTTGTTAAATCAAGACTTTTTTTTTTGGGTTTATTTGCTACTTTCTGGACTAAGGATCCATTTTTAATTCAATTGATAGTCAAAACTCACAATATTGTATGATTTAAATTATACGACTAGAATATTAGGTACATAATAGAGTTTTTTGTCCAAAACTACCTTATCTACACCACTTTTTGTAAAAAAACTATCTTACTTACAAAAGCTTGTCCAAAACTACCTTTTTAGCCAATTCCTTATTGACCACTACCTTGTTCGTTGTTCAGGCGTTGAATTTACTTTATTCTCAAAAATAATTAGCCCAATCAATGTTTTGGGGTCATTTTTGCCCTAAAAGGGTTAAATATGAGGTCGGAATCTAAAAAAATGGTCTCATAAGCTTCTATTTGCATTATAAAATTTGTCTCGATATGCATTTATTGGTTTGCTTGCCACAAAAATTATCCTTATCAAGGTTTTGGTGGGTCATTTCCGTCCTAAAGGGTCAAATTTGATGTCGGAATTTGCAAAAAACGACCAGATTTGCCAGCAAAAGCAAAGTCAATACCGAAATAGTGAATAAGGTAGTGGTAAACTAGAAATTTGCTAAGTAAGGTAGTTTTGGACAAACTTTTATAAGTAAGGTAGTTTTTTGCAAAAAGTGGTGTAAGTAAGGTAGTTTTGGACAAAAAACTCTACCTAATATAACAATATGCTCACAAATTCAATGTTTAACTATTTGAATTAAGGATAATGCCACTGATATTATGTAATTAGTCACAAGGTCAAGTGAAAATTAATTGGTCTGTAAATTTTCACAATTTATATATACTTCATCCGTTTATAAAAAAATACAACGAATGGGGAGACATAGACTCTTAGGCAAAAATTGGTTGTGACTTGTGACTTGTGAGAGTAAATGATATAGAGAATGTAATGATGTAAGGGATAAAA
Organism: Salicornia ramosissima; assembly: GCA_951394345.1. NCBI lineage: Eukaryota > Viridiplantae > Streptophyta > Magnoliopsida > Caryophyllales > Amaranthaceae > Salicornia > Salicornia ramosissima. Next base: position 6,476,581 of record OX596235.1, on the reverse strand, counting down.
ATTTTAAAAAAAAAAATTACAAAAATGTAAAGATTAACATTTTTGCATTTATTTTAAAACTTTTTAAAATAGAAACTGTAGTGATCAATAATGTATTTATGTCTTATATACATCCATAGGACGGCCATTAACATATACGAAGTATAAAACTTTTTTTACTTGTTACATTTTTATTGTATTATTGTGGAACCCAAATTTTTTTATTTTTTATTTTTTTGTTTTACAAGTTTACCATTAGTTTTTGTCATTTTCCACTGTTTAATTAACACAATACCCTAAAGCCCTACCAAGTACCAACCTACATTGGCTACATTTTACAAGTTACCCGTTAGTGTATAGTTGTATTACACATGGACGATATGGTCTCCGACCTCCACTTACCTATTTCTCAAAATTTGTGAAAACTCATATGCTGCAAGTATTTAGCATTGGTTTGTCAAAAAAATAATAATAATAAAAAAAATACTCCCTCCGTAACATAGAGATTTCAACAATTATTTTCTTACACATTTTGAGGAAACGATTTAAGAGTGTAAACGAATAAATTAAGGGAAATTCTCAGTGGTATACCCGAACTTTTTGGAAACCCCACTGGTATACCCGAGTTTTTTTTAATTCCAGAGGTGTACCTAATGTTAAACATAATTCCCAAAAGTAACCTTTTTGTTTAAAAATTGTTAAAAACATTAACCATGGTTAATAAATTGAAAAAAAAAACAAAATAAAGGAAAAACAGCCACAAATTGGGGGCAATTAGATCATTTTTTGTAAAATCCGACCTCAAATCGGAACCCTTAAGGATAAAAAATGACACGTAAAACCTAAAGCGGACTATTTTTTTCAAATAAAACAATGCGCGCAAAACGAGGCGAATCGGAAACGCAAATTGGGGGACAACCGGATCATTTTTCGCAAAATCCGACCTCAAATCGAACCCCAAAAGGGTAAAAATGACCCGTAAAACCTTCAGCGAATTATTTTTTCACGTAGATCAATGCGCACAAAACGTGGCGAATTTGGAACGCAAAGTGGGGGCATTCAAATCATTTTTTGCAAAATCCGACCTCAAATCAGATCTCGTAAGGAAAAAAATGACCCGTAAAACCATGAGCGGACTATTTTTTTCACGTAGATCAATGCGCACAAATCGATGCAAATCAGAAACGCAAATTGGGGGCAATCGGATCATTTTTTGCAAAAACCCATTAATTTAAAATATTACTTGGTTTAATTTTTTTTTTTTTAAAGAAAATTAAAAAAATTGTTAACCAAAGTTAAATCTAACCTTAAAATAGGTATATTCCAATACATTTAACGGAATATACCTTCTAAATGTAACGGATGGGAATTAGACGTAATTTTAGGTATACCACTGGGATTAAAATAAACTCGGGTATACCAGTGGGATTTCGAAAAAGCTCGGGTATACCATTGGGAATTTCCCATAAATTAATCAAAATGATTTTAATACAAGCAAGAATGTGGTTATAAGTTACTAATATCAAAATTGTTTTGATTAATTTTGTCTTTTATGTTAAAAGCAATACGTGAAAAAACAATTGTTGAAATCTTTATGTTATGAATGAAGTATATATTTAGCATTGGAGCGAGTCATAATGTGTAAATTTGTTTTCCAAGTTCAACTACCTAGTCGACCAACCCTATAGATTCATTGTGGGTTCAATTGATCCACATGAAATTTAAAGACAAATGAGAAAAAAGGGATTATATAAAATAGCAGCCACAATAAATCAAGTCTTATAGGTTATAGTATAGCTAACAGATAGGTAGTTGAACTTGGAAAAAAAATAATTTCAGATAAAGAAAAATAAGTTGAATATAGTGGATCCATAGTCCATATAAATTAAACCCTCCTTTCTAATATATGGAACACTAAGGTCCTGTTCTTTAAGACTTAAAAACTACAGTTAGGGGTGCTTATTGAGTTGGGTAGCTCGCGAGCAGCTCGAGTTCGACTCGGTCAAAGCTCGACTCGAGTTGGCTCGAGCTCGTTCGAAACAGCTCGTGACTCGATAATTTTACAAAAAATCATTAATTTTCTACGTTAAATATTTGAAAAACAAAATTAACCTTGATATTTAATATAATAAATTAATAAACTTTAACAATATATAATTTTCATAAAGAAAAGAATATATAATCAATGATTTTCTTTTCAAAAAAGTAATATTCAAGAGGACTAAAACATTAAACGAGCAGCTCGTGATCGGCTCGGCTCGAAACCTAATGAGCACGAGTCGAGCAACCCCGAGCTCGCGATCGACTCGCTCGATAAGCACCCCTAGCTACAGTAATCAGATCAGATCAGATTAGACAAACTCACATCAAATCAGATCAGATCAGACCAAATCAGTTCTAAAAAAAACCTAAAAGATGTAAGGAAATAGAGATGTGAGAATTGAGAGATAAAATCATAATAATTCTTATATCAAGATCGACGATGAATCAAATCTACTTTATGGGCTAATTAATTAGCTAACAGTTACAATAATTAGCATATTAAACAAGACTACGTTAAAGTTGGAAATTGAGAGTTACAAGAGGAAGATTCTTCAATCGAAATATGAACAGTCATATATACTTAACTAGGTTATTACCCGTGTGATGCACGATTTTAACAAAGTAATTAATTAAGAAAATTCATATTGGTAATTTTATTATTATTTAAATTTAACGTAATTCAATTTTAACTTTTTATTATTTTGTTTTTTTATATAATGATTTTTTGTTAAAATAAAAAATTGAAATTATAATTTTACATTTTTAAATCATAAGAAAAATATTATATACCCCAGCCAAGAGTTTTTTGTTAAAATAATTTTTAAAATTTTTATAAACATTGAGACAAAAATAACGAAAATATTGGGAATCAACAAAATGGGTTGATATTATATGAATGATATACCCTTAGAAGTTAAGAGTTGGATTCTATAAATTTTCATTACTTTGTTTTCTATTAATGCAATATTAATCCATAAAATAAAAAAATTGATTGAACCATGTGCGTTGCAGTATAAATGTAAAGCTTTGAATAACTGTAAATTACAAATATATATATATATATGTTTTTAGTTTGAAATTAACCAAGACACTTTTCCTTTAATATTTTTAATAATTATGTTTGTGGAAAAAAAAATTGCAATTACAATTCTTTGGAAACATTTATTATTGATTTTGAAACTTAAGAGGAGTAATTAAATAATGATGACATCATCAGTTCTTTTGCAGGGAAAATTTTTCATGAGAGGATGACATGTGGCAGTTGGTGATGTCAGCATATTCTGTTTTAATATATTCTGTTTTAGTATAGATTATTATAGATTGGGTGAGTATCAGGTATACTCGATCCAGTATTTCATCAAGAAACTAGTATTTAGGCCCGGGCGTTGCCCCGGGTCATACATTTTTCATCATCTTCAATATTTTTTATGATTTGAAAGTAATATAGTATAATGAGGGTTGTAAAATACCGAACGAAATTTTGAAAGATAGTACAATATGGAACTTGATACTTTCACTAACGTATTAAAAATTGGTTATCATCATCATCATGGATTCCTCCGTTTCGTTTTCAACACAGCAAACGAATATTTTATATTTCACAAAAAATACCCCTTTCATGCTTTTAAAATGAAACAGAGGAAGTATCATCATCATTAATTTGATCGAATGATCCACTACGTTTTTAACAATGAAATTTATAATACTTCTTTATGGAATAATTGGTAATGAAATTAATATGGATTAGTGGTTAAGTTGTGACTTTTGTACTTAAGGCTTTTGTACTTAAGGGATTATGGGTTCAAGTATGCTTAGAAGATGCTTTTTAGAAGAAGCGTATAGATTACATGGCATAATTAATAATTGTAACGTTATGTTGTGGCAAGTAATTACATAATATTTGAAATGAAAAAAATGCACATCATTTTTCCTTTTGAAGAAAATTTGTGCGAGTCTTTTGAATTTAAAAAATATTTGTAAATTAAAAAAAGTATTGTTATTGGTGTTGTTGTTCTTACTACCATTGTTTCCCTTGATTTAAATATGACAAAAGATATTTCATAATGATAATAAAACTTTTAACAATAATATTAATATTTTTTTATAGGCTCAATAATATGAGTAATTAGTATGGATTAGTGATTTAAATTTAACTTTTTTGTCAAATAGTTATCATGGAAGGTAAGTATTATTATTAAATCTTATCCAACGCCCAGCTTTTGCCTTATTAATAGTAATATTGTCCCTTTTGTTTGCGCGTAAAAAAATAAGGGATCTAGAAATTTATTAAATTTATTGTTAGATAATAAACTAACATTAAGTGTACTCGAACAATAAAACAATTCAATAAGTATTAAAATATTGGAGTTTGAGATAATAATGAAAGTTGGGTGGTGCTTATGTGTCAGCTTACGTGTCGCATAACTGGTGCTTCGCGCACCTTTTAATATATTGTATAGATAGATGTCCAAAGGATCGCTAAATAAGATACTCGATTGAGTATACCCATACATTTCATGTATACTTGTATAAGTACTTAAAATAGTCGACCGAGTTTCTGGTCAAACGAATATTATGTCTTTCGGTCCTTACAAACATTATTAATATTCAGTCGATTATATGAAAAACTTGACAGAGTGTTTTGCTTTCGCCCCATTTTCCACCAACATACGTGATAGAGTATATAACATATTCCTTGGCATTGGTTTTGGAAAGAAACCTAAGTGGAAGCTTCCTGCTTATGAGGTTGCTCTAACCATACATTATTCAGTTTTTACACTTTATAGGATCTTTCATAAGTTATTTATATAGTGAGTATATATATATATATAAGAATAAAAATAATAAGGTTTTAAAAAGAGATTGGAGATTAAAGTGAAGAAACCACTGCGGCATAATACACCCTTGAGTGGTGTTGAAGGCAGCTACATACAAATACAATGCCATCTATCCCTTGACCCTTGGTACCCCACGCACCCTTATTTCAACATCAAAATGCAGTAATATCCACTAAAATATGCATGTCAGACCATGTGAGTTAGTTCATTTATCAATGTATTTCACCCTTTTTTCTGATCTTTTCTCTCTTTTTGAGAGATGCTCTTTAACAAGATAACATGATCGATATATATAAAACATAAACAAGATGTTTAACTTAAGTGGTTTAGGTGTTTAAAGAGGGGAAATCAACATATTTTTATCTCTCCAACTCCAACCAAAACGTGTTCTCTTCAATTTAGAAATATCACTTTCAGCTGAGGATATTAGGCTAATCAATTTGAGATCGATACAATTTTATAACTAACTTTAGCGGCAGGGATCCGAGCACTAACTAAATAGTGGTATTTGGGCAATATATTTTTAATAAAATTACAAAAATGACATTTGATATTTTTACTAAACTATCATTTTGATTAACTGGGTATTTCCCCTTTCAGTTCAAATAAACTAAAATCAAGCCTAATCGTGTCTAAGAAGTTCAATAACTATTAATCAGATCCAATAAGATCTATCACGGTTCATTTTTTTCTTCTTATTATCAAGGTTAATTGGATTTGATAAGGTTTAATTATAAGTTCAATCAAAATTAATTAATAAGTTTAAATATATTTATATTTAATAAGTTGAAGAAAATTTGCCCTTAGTAGTGTCCGACTGTCCGGCCCTTAGTTTTTGGTTTGTGTAATGTTATTAGACCTTTTAGGTTATATAAATTGTTGGGAGTGACCCAAATCTTTAAGGTCCAATTCTAAATAATCGATTATTTTTTTATTCTTTTACTAAATTAGATTTTTAATCTAGATCTTTCTGCTCCATACAATTCTAAACTAGATTATTCTACTCTAGAATTTTCTACCATCTACATTAACCTACCATGCTCACCTATAAATAGGTTATGTTACTCCCATTTGAATCCATCCACTGAAGAACCATACATAATACACACCAAAACAATGGTCTATTACACATCCGGATATATGTAGAGGTATGCGCATCTAAGGTGTTTTATTGCTCATTTTAAATTTAAATTTAAAAGTGATGAGCAAAAAAAAAATGAGCAAAGTTACCATTGAATGTATAATATATCTGGATGTATATATATAAGAATTTCTAACACCCAAGCCACTGCACTCACATAATATAAGCCTTCATCTTCCTAGTACTGATCATCCTTGTATATAATCTCCGTATATCACTTATCGATTATCTTCTATAATACTCCTATGGGTGATACTTGTACTCTCCTATTGTCATATAGTGGATTTCATTACTCGTTGTTTGTGGGTTGTTTACCTCTAATTAGAAGGTTTTTCCACATAAAATTGTGTTTTTCTAATAATATTATTCTTGTTTATCACCATCCCTTATTTAATCTTCTCGATCATACAGCTTCGTTTCTGTTGCGCACTCTCAACCCGCAAATTATTGGCTGGACTAGGGACCATATAGCTGAATGGTACCGGTCTAATTAAATGATGTTGTGAACATTTAATAATTTTGCTATGAACTTTTGGTAATTTTGTTGTGAACATATAATAGTTTTGTTGTGAATATTTGATAATTTTGTTGTGAAAATTTAATAGTTTAATGCTGGTGAACATTTGAATTTTTTTTTTTTTAATATTTGATAGTTTGATGTTGACGAAAGTGATAATTTTGTTGTGAAAATTTGATAGTTTGATGTTGATGAATATTTGATAATTTTGTTATGAACATTTGATAGTTTGATGTTGATGAGTATTTGATAATTTTATTGTGAACATTTGATAATTTTGTTGTGGACATATGATAGTATGATGTTGATGAACATTTAATTTGTGAACATTTGATAATTTTGTTATGAACATTTAATAATTTTATTATGAACATTTGGAGGGGCCACCAAAGGTTGTGTACTTGGTACCGGGTCCATCCATTACATATTGCTCTCAATCCCTGACATAAATTAATTTAAAGTTATTAATTAACCTTAGAGCTCATTTGGTTCACATGGCAAATAACTTACAATAGAAATTCTTATTTCATGGGAAGTATTAATTTTTTTTCCTTGTCAATTTCCTAGTAAATCATGATTATAGTTTGGTTGATCACGAAAATTATAAATTTCCATGAGAATTCTAACTTACAAATGGGCCTTGGTAAATTAATTCTCCCATTTTGTAAGAAATAGAATTTTAATTTCCAATAGTTGTGTCAACCAAACACCAAACTTCCTCTCACTCCCTGTGAGATTTTTAATTCTCATGCTAATGAATTTCAACCAAACAAACTTTTATTTTTCTGCTTATATTACAAAGAATAATACACTGAACAAAACATATCCCTTAGCGTTGGTTTAATTTTACTAACGTAAGATGTATGTAGCAAATACAAAGTAGAAATTTCCAAAAAGTAAATGATAATGTATTTCCTCTGTTTCATTTTTTTTGTCTTATTTTTGGAATCGGGGAGAGAATTAAGTAAAATGAATCTTTAATTATTAGAAGTAATCAATGGAGAGTATAATACACTAAGATTCTTACATGAAAAAAAATGTTGGATTTTTTATTTAGTATAATGGGAAAAGGTAATAAATGTGTGTGAATTTTGTGGAGTAATTTAGATATAGTGGGTGTACTTTATTTAGTATATAACTAGTGTTTTGGCCCAGGCGTTGCCCCGGGTCAAACAATTTTATTGCTTTTATTTTACACATTTGCTCTATGACTCTATCTGTTAAACGGAAAGAAATAGAGACATAAAGAAGCCTAGAAGGTATAGTGCACTACTAATAAATGTGCTATAATTAATAGACTTTTGGCATGGATGATAATCGTTGACTGTTGAAACACCAAGAACAATCCAAACAAGCTCGAATCAGTAAAATTACCCTCAATTTACATCTATCTCAAATGAAATATCAACATGATAGGAAAACGCCAACAAGAAATCTAGGTATTATGATAAAAAAAATAAATTGAAAATTATAAGTTGGATTGTGGATGAATTTTATGGACGAGTTGAAATTCAATTAGAAAAAAAAAACCATTGTATTGGAGCGAACAAAGCATTTGTTACTATGAGCTATCACTTCATCGCCTTCTTCCATTTTTTTTTATATATTTTTTTCTCTCTTTATTTTTCTTAAGTGATAAAACAATATGGTTATAAAGAAGCATATTTGAATCAACAAATAAACGTAGTTGAGTTGGTTACTATCTACCACTTTCATATAAAAGTTCCAGGTTCGAATCTCATTACAATTATTTCATAACACTCCTTTTATTTTTTATTTTTTTGAAATAGTTAACATTAACACTCCTATTTGTGAATAAATTTTTTTTAAAAAAAACAATGTGCTTGTAAAAGTATCAATATTAATTACTCTTTTCGTTTTACAACGTTAGTTATAATTTTAAGTACGGGGACTCACTCTTTATTATATAATTTCTTTGTTTCAAAAAGTTCTTGTTATTTTGATTTTAACTTTGATATGGTACTGTTCAAAAGTATGTAAAGAGAATCTTTTAAATTTCTTCTAATATGAAAGATTCAATATTGTTATGTGGGATTGTACACGTGAGAAAGTGAAACATGTACAATCACACATGGCGCAATATGGTTGCATGTTTCAAGATCTATGAGGAAACCTAGAAATGCGTTTTACAGGCGTGATATTTGTATGTTTTCAATAGTGAAAGTTTGTATGACTATTATTATGAATGAAATAGATGGTGTTATGAAATCTTTTGTGTTTAATTTGCTTATTATGATCGAATCGTTAGTTATGAGTTCGTACTTGTGTAAGCTTGTACATGCTTATTCTAAAATACTCAACAAACTATATCATAACTCAGAAAGTTAAATCAAATTTTAATGGCATCGCCTAGCTAGGGGTGTAAATTGGATAGACTGGATTGGACTCGGCCAATTCAAGATCCAGTCCGGAAAAAAATTGGACTTGAAAATTTTAGTTCGAGTCCAATCCAATCCAATCCGAATAAAATTTCTCAAATCCAAATTCAATCCGATGCAATCCAAATAACTAAACTTATAATCAAAATAAATACCATTGATAAATCATAAATTGGTTTGTTTGGACCTTAATGAAATCTTTACTCTTGCTTGCTAAAAAAGATTATAAATAAAAATCTTATACACTTATACCTAAATATACTTAATTAGTTGTTTAAAACGAAAGCATTTTACTACGGAGTAGTTACAAGTCTTTAAAAAAAGAAAACGAGTCCTTAAATGTCAAAAATATATCAAAACTCAACAATTATTCTCATCCTTAGCTTGGCCCAAATTGAATTTTGAAAAGGCACTAAAATAAAAATTGAGCAGGACTTTTGGTGGCAAAAAAAAAAAATCAGTCTTTATATTTTAAAATAAAATTTGGACTATAGTTTGGACTTTGGGTTCCAATAGGTTGAATACTTGAATCCATGTCTGATTCAAAAACTTTTGGACTCATGACTTGTGTTGTTACTATGAGTTGTTAGTCATGAATTCTTGTTAAATTAGTCATGAAACTTGAACAAATAAGACTCTGTTTACTAGAGCGAAAAATGTTTTCCCTAAAAATTCTTTTCCCCATTTTACATCATTTACTTTGGGTGAAAAATTAAATTATAAAACTTGGGCTGAAAACTCATTTTACACCCTATTGAACACATTTTCCCCAAAATTTGGGAGAAAACGTATTTTTCATTCAAGTAAACATCGGAAAATTTCTATGAAAATGAGTTTTCCAGCGTAAATTATTTTCATGGAAAATCATTTTACATCGAAAACTCTTTACACTCAAGTAAACGAACCCTAAATGGTGCAAAACAAATAGTCATAATAAACAAGAATTCATGACTAATAAGTCATAGTAAACAATAGAATGTAGCAAAAACAAGTAGTCATAATAATAGAATGTAGAAAATTGAGAAAGAGGAGAGAAATTAGAGATGAAAGAAAAAAAGGAAAAAAGAGATGGATATCATGTTGGGTAATGATTTTGAGTTTTTTAGAACAAGAAATGGAGATTGATTTTGATTTATTTTGGAAGAAAAAGAAACTATGAAAAGGTTGAGTTTTATTATAGGTAGTTAAATATATTTTGATTTAAAGTTGTATTTTATTTGTGATATGTAACCAATAAAGTGTAGCAAATACTCTAGCTAGAGAAGCAAGTGGAGTGGGTCAAATAAGAAACCCCTCCCATCTCCACCCCAATTTGGTGAGGGCGGATCCAAATTTGGTGTGGATATAGATAAAAATTGTACCCATCATGGGATGGAGATAGCGATGGTTTTGAGGCTACCTCTACCCCATCCCCGCCCCGGCCCACCCACCCCACACTACATTTTGTGTGAATTTATTTTTACTTTTTTAATGGACTACTTGAACACATTGAAAAATAAATAACACATTTTGAGGTCATTTTTATTATTTATGTATTTTGGTCATTTAAATTTGTTTTCATCCTGGTAAGTTAGATGTTTTGTGAGGATTAAGTAGGTTTGTAGTGAGGATCACATGCGTTTAAGGCGAGTATTTAACAGGTGGTGGCGCAGGGGACATGTGTATTGGGCGGCTATGGATACCTACCTTGGTGATGGGCGGGGGTGATTTCCTATATATGCTCGCGGGTAGGGGTATTCATAAACCGGTCCGGTCCATGAAAATTGTGATTCCGGTCCGGTCCAGTCCAAACTCGGTAAATTTCGGTCCGGAATCTAAAAAAATTAATAAATATTTTTTTATAAAAAAAGTGTATTTAAATTCCGGTCCGGTCCAAACCCGGACCGGTTAGAGAAAAAAGTTTTTTTTTTAATTTAAAAAAGTAAGTAACCGGTCCGGTCCAGATCCGGACCGGTCCAAAGCAGTCCGGTCCAGTTCCACAAAAAATATGGATTTCGGTCCACCGGTCCAACCGGTCCCGATCCGATTCCGGACCGGTGCACACCACTGCTCGCGGGGATGGGGATTCCATAAGTACTAGGTTGGGATGAGGATAGGAATTGCAATTTTTGCCCTGTCCGCCCCACTTGCATCCTTAAAGTACTCCCATCCCTCCACTATTATCTGCTCTATTTTTCATTTTTGTTTGTACAAATTTATTTGTTCAATTTTTTATATTTTTTTTAGTAATATGACTCACCTTTAAAAAGACATTTAAACCCTTACAATTATATATTTTTAATTCCCTATTACCACATTAAAAGACATTTATACCCACAAAAAAACTATCCTTCCTTAATTCACCCAAAAAGAGATTGAAGCAAATAATAGTGGACAAATGGAGTAATGGTTAAAACTCATAATATTTTTTTTGGAAAAATTGTTCAAAACTACCAAATAAATGTCAAATTTTGAAAAATATTACCAACTAAAAAAAATTGTTATAAAACTACCTAACATATCATTTTCGACCTTATAGTACTATCACTTTCCATGTTTTTTTTTTCATTTTTCGGATGTTATGGCCCACTAATTTTGATTTCTCTCTAATTTTGTCCTTAAAACTACTTGATTTTCCTCCATTGTTAAGCATACCCAAGCTTCAATAGAAACAAGTAGGATTAAAAAAAGTTGGATTGAGGAAAAAGGGGTAATTTTGATTCATTTAATAGGTTAAAAATCTGATGTATATTAAAGGAAAAGAGGAAATTAGAGATAGAGGGTAATTGAACATTTTTGGGAAAAAAATAGAGGAAAATCAATAGTAATGGACCATAATATCAGAAAAATGAAAAAAAAAGTAGTTTTAGACAATTTTTCCTATTTTTTTTAAGGGAAAAAGGAGATGTATAAAAAAATTGATCAGAATTCCCAGAATGCAGGGAAATTAATTTTTAATGTCCTTCACCAAAAACAAAAAATCCATTTACAAGGTATTCCTTACGGATTAAAATTTTTCTTTTCCACTTTTCAAAAATAATTCAAAATTGACATCCACCTATTTTCATAACGGTCACAAACCAAGATTCAAACGGACCACCTAATCCTAACGCCGTTAAATCACCTCCACAATTTTGTTACAGGTACTCCTAAAAGAGTAAAAGACAAATCTCCTCCTAACGGCGTCACCTTTTCTCCTCTTTTTTAATTTTAATTTTTTTTTTCAACAAGGGAAAATGTAATAATTTTTTTATTTAATAAAATAAAAAAAACCACCAACTAATCTTCTTGTAGTCTTCGATCTCTGTTTAACAGTTAACACTCCACGCACTCACTCCTTCTTTCTGATTTTCTTATCACTATTTTTTTCTCATCATTTGAAATCTTCTTCTTCACTTCAATTTTTTGTTCTTCATTTCAATCTTCTTAATTTTGCCAGCCATTTTTAGCCCAGGTTTCTCTCTCTACTTTCTTTCTTTATTGTTATTATTTGTTGTTACCAAAATTATCGGAATATAAAATTTTACAGAATTTAGTCTTTTTCGATCTAGCTGCAATGTCACTGTTTTCTTCGATTTTTTATACAAGAAATTCATACCAAGTTTAGCTTCCATTTTTTATTGCTTTTTAAAGTTTTTTTTTTCTGCTGTTGATTGATTACTTTTTTTTTTAGTTGTTGACGTATCTGTCGAAGTCAATTTGAGGTAATGTCGCTTGAATTAGGAGTTTTAAAGAGAAAATGTGGATCGATTCTACTGGTTAGGGTTTTGTATTTTTGATCGGTTATTTATTCTGTGTTGATTTCTGAGTGAAAATTTGTTGCTTAATTAGGTACTTAAGTTGAATACGAGAATTCATTTTTTTTTTTTGAGATATTATTGGAGTAAGTATTGTGATGGAAAGTAAAAGAAGAGGAGGAGGAGAGGTGAACACAGTATCACCAGCTCGTACGCCGAAATCAACGGATAAGTCGACGAGAGATCTACGGCCGGATAACCCGAATCAGAGTAAGAATGATAAAGAGAAAGGTGTCAATGTTCAGGTTATAGTGAGATGCAGGTGAGCTATATTTGAGTAATTAGTTTGATTTTTTTTTTTTATGAGATAATTGAATTGCACAAATTTTTTGTAGGGGAAATGGATTTAATAAGGTTTTTTTGTTGTTCTAGGCCTTTGAATGAGGATGAGAAGAGACTTCAGACGCCATCAGTGATTTCTTGCAATGAGATCAGAAGAGAGGTTTCAGCTGCTCAAGTAATAGCTAATAAGCAGATTGATAGGACATTTACCTTTGACAAGGTAATGCCAGTTATTTTTACTTTTGCAGTTTTCAAAGTCTTGTAATTAATTTTGGTTTCGCTTTTGTTTCTAAAATTGTATTTTGCAATTTGCTACGGAAAAAAAAGAAAAGAAAAAGAAATCCCATTTCTGTGAAAATGTTGATTCCATTGGTGTCTTGGATTACAGGTTTTTGGTCCAACATCTAAACAAGGGGACTTGTTCGATCATGCTGTATTTCCTATTGTTAATGAAGTGTTGGAGGGCTATAATTGCACTATCTTTGCTTATGGTCAAACGGGCACCGGAAAGACTTATACTATGGAGGGAGGAGCTAGAAAAAAGGTTACAAGTTTTTGCTTTTTACAATTTTAGTGTTTGATGGTTTCTGAAATGAATATGTGTGAGTTGATACTTGTTCATGTTCTTCAGAATGGGGAGTTCCCAGTTGATGCTGGAGTCATTCCCCGATCAGTTCGTCGAATTTTTGATATATTGGAAGACCAACAGGCTGAGTATAGCATGAAAGTTTCACACTTGGAGCTGTACAATGAGGACCTAAGTGATCTTCTAGCCCCTGAGGAGTCCTTGAGGTTCATTGAGGATAAGTCTAAGAAGCCCTTGGCACTTATGGAAGATGGGAAAGGAGGCGTGTTTGTCCGAGGCTTGGAGGAGGAGATAGTGACTAGTGCAGATGAAATTTACAAAATCTTAGAAAAGAGTTCAGCAAAAAGGCGTACAGCAGAGACACTACTTAACAAACAAAGTAGTCGTTCGCACTCTATATTTTCTATTACAATTCATATTAAGGAGTATACCCCAGAGGGTGAGGAAATGATCAAATGTGGGAAGCTTAATCTTGTTGACCTTGCTGGTTCAGAGAATATATCTCGCTCTGGTGCTAGGGAGGTATTGCATGCAACTATTTTGTGTGCACTGTACAACATACTACTGAAAAGCAAAATCTTAGTACATATGTTCAACCAGTTATTAGCATGATAGAAACCTAAGATAGTAGTATCGGATTGTGTTTGACAGGGTCGAGCAAGGGAAGCTGGAGAGATCAACAAAAGCTTACTCACACTTGGTCGGTGTATCAATGCTTTAGTTGAACATTCTGGTCATGTTCCATTTAGGTATGAATATCATTGGCCTGTTCATCTGACCACTTTTATAGTTTTCTGTGAATGCCTTCTTAATTAGAGTTTTCTGTATTTCAGAGATAGTAAATTAACGAGATTATTGAGAGATTCCTTGGGAGGGAAAACAAAGACATGTATAATTGCAACTATATCTCCATCAATTCCTTGTCTGGAGGAGACTCTTAGTACTTTGGACTATGCATTTCGTGCAAAGAACATCAAAAACAAGCCAGAGGTCAGTGACCTTATGAGTTATGTTTATATGATTCTGCATTACTAGTGATCATTATTGAAGGCAAATTCTTATAAGCACTTTTTTAACTGACAATTTCAGGTTAACCAAAAGATGATGAAGTCTGCATTGATGAAGGATCTGTACTATGAAATTGAACGGCTTAAGCAAGGTCTCATTTTTGTGACTTTTCCTATTCTTTCAATATTGCAGCTCCCTACCACTGTGTGTGTGTAAATTAGATTTTCATCAGGACTTAGGTACTAAATGAACTTGTGGATTTAATGCTTAACAGAGGTGTATTCAGCAAGAGAGAAGAATGGAATTTATATACCACGTGATCGTTATCTCCAAGATGAAGCTGAAAAGAAGGTTTTACTTTGTTTTTTGTTTAATTTGTATCACTTTCGAATTAAACATTTCAACTTTATATTAACCTTTCTGCAATGCTTATTATCTAGGCACTGAATGAAAAAGTGGAGAAAATGCAGTTAGATATGGAATCAAAAGACAAGGTACATGATGTTGCAACATACAAATTATTCAGTACCCCCTCCAAAAAAACCTACAAGTTGGTTACTAATTATTATTATTTTTTTTTTTTTGCTGTTTTAGCAACTAGCAGAGCTTCAGGAGCTTTATGATTCTCAACAACAGTTGTCTGCAGAGTTGAGTAATAAACTCGAAATGACACAGGTATTCTAGGATGTTCAATTTTAATTTTATTGCTTGTGGACATGATTGATCAGCATATCTATCCTTTTCTTTGCCATTTCTTCTTTTAACACACAAAATTGACATTGGCCACCAGAAAAAGCTTGAAGAAACTGAGCATGCATTATCTGACCTTGAAGAGAAGCATAGGCAAGCAAATGCAACAATCAAAGAGAAGGAGTTCATAATAAATAATCTCCTGAGATCAGGTGAGTTCGAAAATTTCTTTTTCAGTGTTGTGGCATTGTTGATCTTGTGTTTCTGACTTTTTGTTGTTGGCTCACTGATATGATATATTTAAGATGCATTGGCTTTAGTATGAAAAATATTGACTTTAAGTTTGATGCAATCATTTCAGAGAAAGCCCTTGTTGACCGGGCAATTGAACTGCGGACCGAACTAGAGAGTGCTGCATCAGATATTTCTAGCTTATTTGCAAAGATTGGTTGGTTTTCTGAATATCTGATAATCCTTTTTATGTAAGAAAGTAAAATATCTGATAATCCTCCTTTTGGGTTGTAGAGAGAAAAGATAAAATTGAGGATGAAAATCGGACCCTCGTTCAGAACTTCCAGTCTCTTTTGTCTCAGCAGCTTCAAGCACTGCATAAAAATGTCAACGCGTCTGTCACCCATCAAGAGAGGCAGTTGAAAGAGATGGAAGATGATATGCAATCCTTTGTATCAACCAAAGTAGAGGTAGTATCTGTTTATTAACTTATTACCCTGTCCATGTGAGTCTCAAAAGTGATATCCGTCCAATGGATGCTTATCTGTCACTGATGTTTTAGGCAGCTGATGAATTAAGGCAGCGATTAGAAAAGCTGAAAACCATGTATGGCTCTGGCATCAAAGCATTGGATGATTTAGCGGGAGAACTTGAAGGAAACTCAGAGTCGACATTTGGAGACTTGAACTCAGAAGTATCTAAACATTCATCAGCCATTGAAGAGGTAAAACGGATTTGTCAAAGTTTTTGATAAACTTATTTAACATTTAGCAACTTTCACTAATATAAAGCTTTCATGACAGCTTTTCAACCAATTTGCTCACGAGGCTGATGCATTGCTGAATGGGCTGCAAAGAGGTCTTAATGATCAAGAAGAAAAGATAGTAGCATATGCACAGAAGCAACGCGAGGTCAGTTTTTTTCAATAAATGTTGGTTGTGTGTGACATATTATGTATATAAAATCATACATTGTTAGTGGCAAATTGCCTGTTCATTCAACCGTTTGCCTCATTTAACTATTACAGGCACATTCCAGAACAGTGGACACCACTCGTTCAATTTCAAAGGTTACGATGAACTTTTTTGGTACCCTAGATGCACATGCATCTAAATTGACCTGTATAGTGGAAGAAGCTCAAACTGTAAACGAGAAAAAATTATCTGATTTAGAAAGAAAGTTTGAGGTGATTTTACTTGTGCCTTTGTCAAAAATTTGTATTTCACACAATTTGTACTTGACTCTTGTATGTTTTTTTTTTATTTATAATAAAGGAGTGTGCTGCAAAAGAAGAAAGGCAATTATTAGAGAAAGTTGCGGAGCTGCTTGCAACTTCGAATGCTAGGAAGAAGGAACTGGTATGATTTCTACTTTCTTCTTGATGTTCTTTGTTGATTCGCTTTATTATTTCATTTTGCCTTTGCATCAATCCCTTCCCTTTTACATTTACGGCCCGTTTGGTAGCCGGCCATAAATGGTGGTAATGGGAATGAATTTATAACTAAATTTGGAAGGGAAATCAAAATTCATTCCCATTGTGGTGCTACCTTAGCTCCAATTTATCTAATTTTCTTCACAAATATCCATTCCCATCAAATACCACCTTCCCCAATGGTGATGGATGAAAATGAAAAATGAGAAGAAAATTGAAGCATGGGAATGAAATTTTGTTTTCCATGAAGATTATAAGGTTCCTCCTTAACAAAATTACACTATAAATTCATTACCATTACCATAATTTATTACCAACAACCAAACGGGCTGTTAGGAGTTTATATGTTGAAACTGTCCCGAGGTTAGTGGAATCCACAAGTAACCAAAATTTGTTTATGCCTTTTTGATGAATCCAGTTCTCTGCCCCTACTACCTGTTGTGATATTAATGAGTTGTTTTCTTGATGAACTTGGTTATGCTCCTGCTTAAACATGCAACTTCTCTTTGCAGGTACAAACAGCAGTTATTGATCTTAGAGAGAGTTCACTCTCCAGGACTGGTCAACTTCAACAAGAAATGTCAACTATGAGAGAAGATACTGCAACAGTCAAGGACAACTGGACAGTTTATGTAGAAAAAACAGAGTCTCAGTACCTTGAGGATACTTCTGCTGTAGAAAATGGAAAGAAAGGCCTCGAAGTAGTCCTTCAAAGCTGGTATGTTGATGTGGAGTACTTAGGCAATCTCTTAGCTTTATGTGCTGATTTTTTTGTCAAAACGCAGTTTGGATAAGGCAAAGATGGGAGTACAGCAATGGAAGAATGCACAGCAATCATTGCTGAGCCTTGAAAAGAGCAACATTTCTTCTATTGACAAAATTGTAAAGTGAGTGCTTTAAATTGCTAGCGTTCTTGGACTAATGGATTATACACATGCATACATTTACATTTATTACTTCTATTTTCAGGGGAGGGATAGAAGATAATCAAAGGCTCCGGACAATGCTTTCTTCTTCTGCATCATCTACTTTAGAAGAAGTAGACGTCACCAATAAGGATCTCCTTGCTTCCGTTGACCGTGAGTGTTAAACCTTTTGGTAATTAGTATGTTGATCATGACATAATGTGTCGTTGGTCTTTTATCCTAACAAATCTATGTGAAAATCACTACAGATTCTTTGCAACTGGATCATGATGCACGTGGAAATCTTGACTCTATCATTGCTCCTAGTTGTACAGACGTAAGGAAATTGAAAAGTAGCCACTTCCATCAGACTGTCGAGATCACCGATCATGCAGGAAAATGTCTTCTAACTGATTATAAGGTAATAATCTAAAATTTGCCGTTGCATGAATTACACTGTAGCTTCAAACAACTTTTATGTGGTATTCTGAAACTTGTGAAGAGGCAGTTTGTACAACTCAAAGCTGTCTCATTTGACTGTTAGAATATCTCATTGTTATATTGTAGCTTCAAACAACTTTTATGTGGAATTCCCTATAATTTCATCTACCTACCCAAATGGACATACATTATAGTTTACTATCCGGAATATCTTTATACAAGTAAAAAGCTCCCTTTCGACTAGGAGAAGAATATCCTTATACAAGGAAAACGTTGTTAAAAAGTTATATCACAAAATCAAGAGAATAGTGGCTATTCAGGATGGCTTATTTAGATAGCCACTGCCGATTTTTCTTTGCACTCATGCATTCATGAATCATGAGACATATTGGATTGCTGTCATGCAGTCATTTTATTACAAAATGAGGAAAATTGATCAATCAATGATTCATGAGACATATCGATTGCTGTCAAGAAGGCACTTTCTTTACAAAACTAGGAAATTGCTGATCAGATCAGAAGCTCATAACATGTACTGTATTATATTTTTCTTTGTTATTTTCACAGGTGGATGAGCCTAGTTGCTCTACTCCAGGGAAGCGGTCAATCAACCTTCCCAGTGTGACATCAATAGAAGAACTTCGGACGCCTGCTTTTGATGAGTTGTTGAGATCATTTTGGGACGTAAAGTCTGGAAAGCAAGCAAATGGAGATGTGAAATATTTTTCCGGACAACTCGAGGGTGCTCAATCTGTAAGAGACCCCAGGCTTCCTCTCACTGCTATAAACTAGAGTGAACGGGCATTTCGGCGGTAATTAGATGCATCATGCATATATAGTGGTATGCAGAAACCATGTACAGTATGTATATGAAGTATGTAACTTCTATTTACTTCATTCATTTATTGTTTGTCGGGTAAAATTGATTGTGTGTAATCCGGGAAATTACTGTAGAACGAGTAAAAATTTCAAGAGTTATTCATTGTTCTTTCTCTGTTTTAATGGCAATGTAGTAGAATCTTTCTATTCTATACTACTATACTACTAAAGTTATTCTATAGATTTTGCCCGTCTTTCCTCCGCAAAGCACAATGCTTGACACAAAAAATATTCAAAAAAAATTTTGCACCTACTACTTTGCTGATAAGTTAGGTGGGAAAAAATAACCTCTTACATTGGAAAAAAAAAACTTTTTGAAAAAAATAGGAAAAGGTTTACAACTTTAAAGTCAAGGTTTACACGTTAATACCTTGAGAAAATGACAAGGTAAATAAATGTTGTCTGCTACTATCCTTTCTCACGTACTCCCTCTATCTCAAAATAACTGTTCAATTTACTTTTTCACATATCCTGGGACACAACTTGAATATCTTGAGCTATATGTAACAAAATATTATAAAAATTATATATTTGGAATGTACATATCGAGACTAATCAGAAGAGAACCCACCATGACTATACTTTTCTTTATATATAAAAAATTAGAAAGAGTCAAAGTTATCATGTGAATAGTTGCAACAGTGAAAATGGAGCAGTTATTATGAGACGAATGGAAGAAAAAAAATCCATAAAAAACATATTTCTTGGAAAAAAAATGAAAGGAGAATCTTCGACAAAACCAATAGTGCCTCTCGGCTACAACCCTCTTCAAGCATTTAAGCCATTCTTCACTTCAACTTTTTTACGCTCCGTTTACTAGAGCGTAAAATGTTTTCCTTGAAAATAGTTTTTCCATTTTACATAATAAAACGTATTTTCCGTGCAAGTAAACATTGGAAAACTTCTATGAAAAAGAGTTTTCCAATGTAAAATGATTTAAAATGTTTTTCATGGAAAATCATTTTACATCGAAAACGTTTTACACCAAAGTAAACGGACCCTAAAACTCATTCTTGGAAAAATCAGTCTATTAACTAAATATCATTATATTTTTTCTCATATATTTTTTTTAAAATTATTAAGTTGTGCACCGCACGGGTATTACCTAGTTCATAATGAAGAGTTAATCGGTTTGAGTCACTTCCTTTGGGGCTAATATTGCATTGATCTATGGTCGACAATCCTAAAATTGAAACTTTCTTTTTGTACTGAACTGCATTTGTCTGAACGAAACTGAACTTGATGACGTTTCATTTTTGAATTACGTCTCATTTTTTTAGCTACTAATAGATCAGAATTTTCTTCGAGAGGAAGATATGTTGATTCCTCCTTGTTTAACTTTTCTTCAACAAAAAAAAAAAAGAAAAATTGTCCAGAATAAGTCAACTTTTTTTTTAGTGATTATAGTTTACCTATCATTGCCGGTTGCAATAGGTTAATTATAAGATAATTAATTAATTATCATAAGTTGCAACCTTTACAACAGGTTGCAATCACAATTAAGTCACTTTTTTTAATTTTCATATTTTTCGCTTAATTGTGGAAGATCGGCTAAATGTTAGCTTATTCTGGACAATTTTTTCAAAAAAATAAATAAATAAATATTGATGGAGATCCTTTGAATGTTCATTAAGTTGCATTATCAATGTTAATTTAGATATAATTAACATTTATCGCAATATAAATTATGTCTTAAGAACGCATTTTTAGGGGGAGATAAGGAATCCTCACAAATGCTTGTGGTGAGGTTCAAATCCAAGATCTAAGATTTAGCGTTCTCAAGACTTAACTGGTAGGCTAAGACTCATACAGTCATACCTCCATCAACACCTCGTTAGCTAGTGTGTAGCTCTTATAAAATTACGAAAAATATATGGAACTAGTATTTTGGCTTATTGTACGCCCGAGTTGTGTATAAAGAAATATTCACACTTTAGAGAGTACAATAAAGAATATCAGGATTTAATAATGTTTTGTAATGCATCTAAAAAGGCAGTAAAAGAAAGGATTATTGTAATACCCCATAATTTTGGTACATATTTTTCTACGATATTTATTAAAAGATTATTTTATACTACGAATATATTATTTGCATATATTTTCAAGTTAAAAATATTTTTCAAAAAAATAATTTAAATAAGTCCTAGTTTCATATATAAATAACTAGAATTTTATAATATGAAAATGATTTAAAAAGGGATTTCTAAGCCCAATTACTTCTCTTGGACTTGTAAAACCAATAGGCCAATTAAGTATTTCTAAGCCCAATTATTCCTCTTGGATTTGTAAACAAATCCTAATCCAAAACCAATAAACCAATTAAGTAGCCCAAAAATCCTAATCCAAAACCAATAAACCAATTAAGTAGCCCAAAAGTCCTAATCCAAAACCAATAAGCCAATTAGATAGCCAAAAGGGGATGAATTAGGGAAATTAATTACAAATATTTCCCTAATATCCTACTAAGCAATACTTGCTTTTTTTTATCACCCAAAAATCTTCCCATAATCCTCCCAACCATCATATGCTTGATCACCAAGAATAATATATTCCCAAAGTATGACTAAATCAAATAATATTGATCATCATATTATTTTCATGATCCCAACTTACCATACTACACATACTTTAAACACTATAAATACCCCCTAATTCAACCCATTTTCCACACACAAAATTACAAAAAAAATTCTACTCTTTCTTGTCCAATCTCACGGCATTTCCCACTTAAAAAAAAAAAATTCTCAAGCTCCGGCAACCACCATCACCACCACCGGCAAGTGTTTTCTGACCCTCTTTTGTTTTTATTAAATTATTTTATTAAGTTATATATTATTGTTTAAAACATTAACTAATCTTAAAAACTATAGATTATAAAGTATTTATGTATAATACTTCACTACTAATAATAAGTTCTTAAAATTTTATGGGATTTAGTATTTTATTATAATTATTAAAATAATTCGGTTTTATAAAATAATAATAATAATAATAATATCCGAATAATAATGATAATATTAATAAGTGTTTAAAATCCTACTACTCATATAGTCTTAATATTTATCACTTATATTATAAGAATCCTACTACTAATATTATGATTTTTAATATCCTAATACTTATATAAACTTATTACTTATACTATAGTTTTAAAAAGTATTAGTGGTCATGCACATCTGAGGGTTCACTTTGTTAGTATAAATATTTTGGTGGCCTTATATTAATCAAGGTCGTATTAATTTTGTGTAGGACGCTCTCGGTAGGATTCCTTAAGTTTTTCGAGTTTAGTTGTCCAATCCGAACGAAAGGTACGTTTAGGTAGCTTGATATCTTATAAAGTGTTTGAAATCTTATGTGCTATATGTATACATGATTTGTTGATTTGAAATATTATGCAATGATTTTAAAGTTTCGTTGGCACTTTTATTTATCTTGGTGTTTTAATATCTTAGTAATTAAATAATTGTTAGGAAATTCTTTTTCTATATAATATTTTTACTCTATGGTATTTTATTATTTTGGTAACAAAATAATTTGTCAAAAATTTTCTATGTCACATTCGACACTTTATGGAAAGATTTTAAGGATATGATTGTTCAACAATAAAGGAATTTTGGAAAGAATTTTATGGAATATGTATTTCAATACTATCTTGAATTTATATTAAAAAAAAAACTCCCACAAAGCTTTATAAGCTTATTTGTTAGTCTGCAATCCCACTACGTGGATTTGGTTGATAAAACTATGGACTTCGTATGACCTAGTCTTTCCTCAAGGATAGCCTTTACACAGAAATACACTAACTTGGGGGTGTGCACACTTGGTAGAGGAAATTTTTGGGATAAAGGAAAATAAATTTTCTACATGATTTGCAATTAATTATAAATTCCTAAATTGAGTTATTTCAATGGTATTTATTTTCGTGGAACTTTTTGGAAAGAAAATTTTGAAGATTTGTTATGATAGGAAATAAACGTTGTTTTTCAAAGGCATGTTTGTAAAATAAAATGATCTTTACTTATTTTGTACTTATTCGTACTTAGCATTTTTGCTAACCCGTACTTCCTTTTTGTTTTTGGCTTGGCCCTACTTATCATTATGATGGGTAGGTAGGTGATGATAAGAAGATGTGGACTTGATGCATTGGGAGGCAACGGGATTTCATCACCTAGATTAGGATTATCACTTTATATTTTTAGAATAAACACTTATTATTTTGTATTAGTTAACATTTGATTTTCCTTTTCGCTGCATGATTAATTTTAATAATTGCTACTTTAAATTAGTCGTACGTTATCACGTGGCGGTAATACGCCCAAGTCTATCTCTACGGTATTTTGTATGTATCATTTTGGTATTTCCTGAGAGGGAGATTTGGGGGTGTTACAATTATTCCCATTGGTATACCTGACAATTTGCGTATTCCCACTGGTATACCTAAGTTTTGAAAAATCCCAGTGGTATACCTAAATAAATAATGAAATTCAATAACCACTTTTAAAGGCTGTTTTAAGCCATTAAACACCACTAATTCGACCATAAACATACTTAGGTTAACTATAGTTAGTTTTTTCGGGTAACCACCGTTGACTAAATAAAAAGAAAAAATAGATTTTATGGTTTTAATGTCCTAAAACAACCTTTAAAAGTGGTTATTGAATTCCATTAATAATGTAGGTATAACACTGTGATTTTTTAAAACTCAAGTATACCACTGTGAATACGCAAATTCTCAGATATACCAATGAAAATAATCCTAAAAGAAATTGGAAGGCGAACTTACTATCAAAATTAACGGAGATAAGAGGTTACTAAGCATGTCAAAGTGAGAACTGATTTTTAACGGAGATAAGAGGTTAATAAGGGGAAAAAATAAATGAAAGTGAAAATAGTTAATGACACATGACACATGTGTGGAATGGTATGTTATTTTAAGTAACAAAGAGTTCATGACACCTAGAATTTTTGGGGATCGTTTTTTATACTAACGTTCCGTTTGGTTGTTGATAATAAATTGTGGTAACGATAATGAATTTATAGTGTAATTTTATTAAGGATGAACCTTATAATCTCCATCGAAAACAAATTTTCAATCCCAAACTTCAATTTTCTTCTCATTTTTTCTTCTCAATTTTTTTCTCATTTTTTATTCTCATTTTCTTCTCATTTTTTCTTCAATTTTATTCTCATTTTTTCTTCTCATTTTTTTTTTATAACTTTTGGTTCTTTTTACGTAACTTTCATTAAATTTTATTAAAACTTTTCTTTAAAGAACTGATTTAAAATTTAACTTTTTAAACTTTTTTATACTTCCTCCGTTTTAAAATAAATGCAACAGTTTCTATTTCAGGAAATTTCAAAATAAATGCAACAATTCTAATCTTTCCATTTTTGTAAATCTTTTATTTCTATCTCTCATATCCACTTTCTCTCTCTATCCCTTTTACTCTCACAACAAAAAATTGTCTAAGAGTTCGTGCCTCTTAAATTGTAGCGTTTTTTTTTTAAAGGAGGAAGTATGTAAAATTTAGCAAAGGTTTTGTAGAAGTTCAAACAAAACCCCGTCTAGATGCTAACTGGACAAACAATTTGTCCATGTTCACTACCTACGTGTAGTCATAGGTCATGCTGAGGCAGAGGTAGTGGCTCAGTGGGAGCGGCGACTCTGTTCCTGGGCTGTGTCCCGAATTCGAGTCTTCACCGCATCATTTGCTGGGATTTCCCCTCCCCCTTATATTGGCATCCTATTTTTAGAATGGATTTGTGTTTAGGTTGTTTTTTTTTTGTGTTTTAAAATATTTTTGGATTATAAAATATACAGAGTATTTTGAAAATATTATAAAGTGAAAAATAATAATACATGATACGTAAATTTTTTATAAAGTGTAATATAATAAAAATAAACATTGAATAAAGTAGCATAAATTAAAATAGAATATATAATTAATATAGATTTAAAATAAAATGAGATGGAATTTTATATGATACTTTCGACGCTCATTTGGTCGTCTAAAAATATGATAGTGTATTTTAAAGTCATCAGACCATTGCCTTCATCGCTCAATAATTTTTTAACATTTGCTCACTAATTGAGTTTTGACACGCTAGCTGGTTTGAGTCATCACTATTTCTTGGGGGGGGGGACATTTAGGTATCCACATAACCCAACAATTCTTATCCATTTTAATTCCGCGAAAAAAAACCCAATTGAAGTTGACAATCTAATTGATCTTTATGTATTACACAATTGCTTCTCTTAAGCCTTGTTTACGTTTACTGAATACAGTTGAACTGAACTTAATTATCTTAAACTAAACAAAACTAAACTGAAAGTAATATTTTATAAGAGAAGGAAATTGAGAGCTGAACTGAACTGAATTTAAGTTGAAGCAAATAGTCCCTTAGCCTTGGAAAAATTCAGCTGCTAATGAATGACACTCAGACTATACTTTACGATTTCTATTAAACTTTTACATATCTTTAACGTGAAGCCAATCGTAGAGCTAAGTAGTCAATCACCTC
Source organism: Salicornia ramosissima (assembly GCA_951394345.1). NCBI lineage: Eukaryota > Viridiplantae > Streptophyta > Magnoliopsida > Caryophyllales > Amaranthaceae > Salicornia > Salicornia ramosissima. The sequence goes on along the minus strand of OX596235.1, from coordinate 6,450,913 downwards.
TTTTTCCTTCATATTGATCCTTTCTTGATGCTAGGTTTTATTAGTTTCTACACTTTGATAAATCTATATCTATCTATATCTATATCTATCTATATTAATACTTTAAAACAAGATGCGTTTGTGCCACGTGTAAATTTTTTATTAGTTTAACTTTATTTTTTTTTAAAATAATATTTCATTAATTAAGAGAATTTTAGGAGACACATTATATCTTAATTTATAGAGTTTACAATTTCCTATATTATTATGATCAACTTAATTTATTAATAATATTTTAATTTTAATTGTTTTGAGATTATATATTTTTACATACAACTCGTGCATTGCACGAGTCCCAAAACTAGTTAGGTTTCAATCTGGGGACAACTATTACAAATTTACTATTTAGGGTGTGTTCTCCTTACACAATTACAATCCTAATCCAATACATTTTCATCCCTTCATTCTAATATAATCCAATGCAATGCGATCCAATCTATTCTGATCCCCCAAAAAAAAACAAAAAAAAGCAAAACAATTTTTTATTTTTTTTAAAAATAAAAATCAAGAAGAAGCCCAAAACGCAGGGTAGCATTCAACAAAACTATCTATAGTCTCTAACTCTCTGCAACGGTCTGGTCTGGGCTCAAGTTGCTGTATTGCCGAGTCTCACTCTATTTTTTTTTTAGTTACACTCTTCTTTGTCTTCCTTCCTTTCTTTCTTCTCTCTTCTGAAAATAAACCTTTTCTCTTTCTCTCTTCTCTCTCTCTCTCTCTCTCTCTCTCTCTCTCTCTCTCGCTTTCGTCTTCCTTCCTCTTAATTCTCTCTTTGCCCCTTTTTTCACTTATTAAACGGCCATTATTGCTCCACGTCTGTATCGTCTTCTTCCTCTCCGCATTTCTATATAACTACTTCTCCTTCTTTCTCTCAACCCCCCCTTTTTTTAATTACTCTTTCTCTTTCTTCTTTATTTTTTTAGGGTTTTCCCGAGTTTCATTGCTATCAAACTGTTCACGAAGTTTTCTTTCATATTAATTGCTGCCCCACTCTCTCTTCGGTAATTCGGTGTTATCTGCAATCTCTTAATTAGGTATTCTTCTTATTGATCCTTTTGATTTCTTTCGTTTTTGCTTTATTATTGTTTTATCGAGGCATTGCTTGTTTTTGTTTCTGTTTGATGCTGTTTTTTTTAATCAATTTTCCCGTTACTTAACTGTTATGTTTTAAAGTTTTGAAATTTATGTTGTCGTAATTTTGATATTTTTTTAGGGTTTTTAAATAATTGAAGTCTCGATTGAATCAATTGAGTTTGTCGAGTTTTGGTGCTGATTTTAATGATGGCGTAAGAACTTTCAAGTGTTTGTGCTTAATTGGGAGGAGTTTAGTGTGTGTTGTGCTCCGTTGTGGGTGGTTTGATATGTTTGATGGCTATTGAAAAGAACAACGTTAAGGCTGTTTCACGGTTTGATTCAGAGTTTTCTGTAGGAAGTAGGAGTAGGGAGAGTATGTCGACTGATGATGATGAGTTTCGGAGGAGAAACTCTATGGACTCTGAGGATGATGATGAATTTGATGATGCTGATTCTGGGGCAGGATCAGATGATTTTGATTTGTTGGAATTAGGGGAAACCGGGTCCGAGTTCTGCCAAGTCGGGGATCAGACGTGTTGCATCCCTTTTGAGCTTTATGATCTTCCGGATTTACACGGAATTTTATCGTTGGATGTTTGGAATGATTGCTTGACTGAGGAAGAGAGGTTCGGCCTCACAAAGTACCTGCCTGACATGGATCAGGACACATTTATGCTGACCTTGAAAGAGCTGTTTGAAGGTGGGAATTTCCATTTTGGCACTCCTATAACTAAGCTTTATCAAATGTTGAAAGGAGGGCAGTGTGAGCCGAGAGTTGCTCTTTATCACCAGGGGCTAAATTTTTTCCAGACACATCAGCACTATCATTTATTAAGGAGGCATCAAGATTCCTTGGTCAGTAGTTTCTTACAAATGCAGGAAGCTTGGCAGAATTGCAAGGGGTATAGCATTGAAGAGAAACTGCGTGTTTTGAATATAGTGAGAAGTCAAAAGAGTTTAATGGGGGAAAGGAATGAAGACACTGAGTCTGGTTCTTCTGAAAGAGAGTCGGATGAGGCTTTGTTGAGTATGAGATTAAAAGGATGGAGTGATGGTAAGAAAGCAGGGCATGATCATCTATATGGAGCCAGTCCCACTTTTGATGTCTTTTCTGGTGGAAAGGCAGTGCCTGTTGGTGTTACCAAATTCGCACAGCAGAATCCAAAAGGATTACTGAAGGTAGGTGGATCGAAAAACTCTTTACCAAATGTAGTATCATCAAGTGTCCATTCTCGTTCCTATGGTAACCAAGGGACGAAATCTTGTGTACGTGGCTCAGACTTCGTTGCTTCTTGTCGGAGTAAGGCTAATGTTGATGAGGATCAAGAAATGATGTATGGAATGCCTTCCAAAGGGCATTGGAATGTTATGGATGGGAATGTGATGTCTCGAGGAAGGGCTGTCCAGTCAGGAAAAAAACTTGAAATCTTTGGAGATGATGAATGTGACTTTGACGGCTATTTACGTCCACATCAGTCTTCAAAAGCTGAACTTCCTGCTCATGGTAGAAATTCAAACATTAATCAGCTATCAGACATTAAAGTATTGACTGCTAAGCCATCAAGTGTGAGAGGATTGCATGATTCTACCAGAAGGTCCAAGTATGTAGATCCTGCATATGTTGATCAAATGAGACCTACAAGAGGTCGTGCTTCACAGATTGCTAGCTATTCAACTGTTGAAGAACCTTACTGGATTAAAAATACACTGGGGGAGACATATTTAACTGATCCTGGATTTGATTATCAGGATAGGGTTGGCGAGACCAGGAAACTGAAGCTGGGCAGTGAATATCCTGATCATAGACTTAAATCTCTTCAAGCTTCCCAACAAATAGAAGGTAGAAATTTTCATCCAGCAAAGCGAGCAAAACATGTGCATGAAAATATGAGAGTACCGATGCGAAATGGAGGGTCCAACATGTTCCATGAAGGGGAGGAGACAGAATCAGACTCTGATCAAATTGAGGACGAAGAGGACATCAGCCCTTTGATCGTGTCGAAGCGAGCGACACATGGCCGCTTGGAAAATTCTCGATCCTCTATGTCCAGGTCAGTTTTTGCTGAGAAGCAGATGAAAAGAGCTAAGAAGGGTGTTGATGAAAGTACCTTGAATCTCGACAGGGTGCTGCCTGATTCTAGTACCATGGCTAATTTTGGAAAGTATGTGCCAAGATCAGAGATAGAAACTTATTCGTCGAAGATCAGGCAGAAGGCAAAGGCGAACAATATGGAATCCGTACAGAATCCTCAAACAAGAGTGCCTTATGACCGTTACTATGATAGTCTAAGAAACCCATACATTGAGGGTGACATAAGATCTACTTACAGACTCAGAGGTAATGGTCAAGTCCCAGCAGAATTTGCTGGAAGTTCTCCTATGTCCTTGAATAAAGCCTCACCAGTAGAGAAAAGTGAGAAAGGAAATGTTGGGAATGATTTCTCTTTGCTTCCGTTCAAGAACATTAGAGATTACAATATGGAAGAGGATGGGGGTCCATTTGAAAGCAATCCAATGGGCAGGAACGATTCTACAATAGATGGTGGCACTTCGTCTGTAAAGAAGAAGAAAAAGAAGAAGAGAAAGGAGGTCCAATCAGAAATTGATAGACTAGATGGATCTGATTACTTGACTTCTCATCAGCACATATCTGAGCTCATTCCATTGAAAGATTGGGCCAAGAAGAGGCCAGAGTTAGAGTGTGGTTCTCCAGGTGTGAGCACATCAGAGTTACCTGTTTTAGAGGTTGGTATGGCAGATGCAGAGCGGGAAGTGAAGCCGCAAAAGAAGACGTTACCTCCTATAATGCCCACAGTACATACTGACTTCTCGTTCTCCATCATTCACCTTCTTTCTGCTGTACGTATTGCATTGACAAGTCCGGGTCCTGATGATCCCTTGGGTATTGGGAAGGGTATTGAGAGCACTGCAGTTGAACTTGAAGACCATAATGCGAATCATGGAAGTGTAAATGGGACCCTTGAAGGGTTTGGTATGAATAATCGGGCTCCTGAAAAATCAAATGTTCCAACATTGACAGTTCAGGAAATTGTAGATCGTGTGAGGTCTGATCCTGGGGATCCGTGTATTCTTCGTACAGCGGAACCACTTTTAGATCTAGTTAGAGGAGTTTTGAAGATTTTCTCCTCTAAAACAGCACCATTGGGAGCGAAGGGCTGGAAGCCTTTGATATGTTATGAAAAGTCCACAAAACGCTGGTCTTGGGTTGGACCAGCTCAACAGAGTTCTACAGATCATGAACCCCCGGAGGAGGTGATTTCTCCTGATGCATGGAAAATCTCTCGTAAAATGCTTGTGAAGCTGGTTGATTCATATGCCAATTGGCTTAAAAGTGGTCAAGAAACTTTGCTGCAGATTGGAAGTATGTCTCCACCGCCATCCGAGTTGAAGCAGATAAACTTTGATGAAAAAGAAAGGTTCAGGGACTTGAGAGCTCAGAAGAGTTTAACTACCATTACTCAAAGTTCTGACAAAGTCAGGGATTATTTTCGTAAAGAAGAGCAATTGAGGTATTCTGTTCCTGATAGAGCCTTCTCTTATACAGCTGCAGATGGAAAAAAATCAATTGTAGCTCCATTGAGAAGATGTGGTGGTAAACCAACATCAAAAGCTCGAGATCATTTCATGTTGAAACGTAATCGGCCTCCTCATGTTACCATTCTTTGTCTTGTCAGAGATGCAGCTTCCAGGTTACCTGGGAGCATTGGCACCAGGGCTGATGTTTGCACTTTGATAAGGGACTCTCAATATGTTGTGGAAGAAGTCACTGATTTTCAGGTTAATCAGGTTGTCAGTGGAGCGCTGGATCGTTTACATTATGAGCGTGATCCATGTGTACAGTTTGATTCAGAGAGAAAATTGTGGGTTTACTTGCACAGAGACCGAGATGAAGAGGATTTTGAGGATGATGGTACCTCATCAACAAAGAAATGGAAAAGGCAGAAGAAAGATATTTCTGAGCAGGATGACCAAGTTACTGTTGCTTGTCATGGAAACACTGAATCCAATGGTTTTGATTTGAGCTCCGATCTCAATGTTGCGCCAATTTGTCCAAATTCTGAAAAAGCATCGGATGTTGTATATGATGATGATACAAGACAAAGGACAGAAGATGAAAGTGAATTGCTGTGCCAAGAGGACTCCATGAATGAAGGATTGGGTGGTGAAACATAGGAGAGACAAGTATGGATTGGACTTGGAGGAGCATTCTTGTAAGCAGGCCTTTTAAGGTATAAAATATATGAATACTGTATAAATTCATTTGGCCTTTTTGAATATGGAGTAGTTTTCCCATATTGACTAAATTACATTTTTTTTTGTTTACTTGAGTCTGAAGACATGGAAAACGATAGTTCTTTTTGTGTTCAGGAAGTGCATGCTTTGGAGATATTTATATACGCAAAGATATTTCTGTTTTTAATTATCTTTTTGTAGGCATTCAAAACTGTAGAGCAAGGACCTTCTCTATTATAACCCTCTCCCCTTGGTTTCTTTCTAATGCTGTGTTACAGGAGCTTGCAAACTGGATCAGGCTCAGGACCTAATTTTTGAAATTTATCTGTGTACAATATGAGCTATCTATGTCCTTTGTTTTAGTAATAAAGTCCATTCTTACTCTTTTCTTGCTTGCAAAATGAATTGCTTTGAAATTCAATTATATTGCTTTATCTGAAGTAACATTAAGCCAGGAAGAAGCATGAAAAACTAAAGTTGTTTTAAACCAGTGTCACACCCAAATCCTACCTACTATTGGCACTATTTCCTTGATTAAGTCAGAAGTGCAGCACAGCAATTCATAAATCCCACCCCCCAAATCCTGTAAAATAATATGTAATTTTTTTTCCTGAATTAATACAAGTACTGTATTTTATTAATAGTTGACGGAAGTAAACTCTTGTTTCCCATTTGTCTAAATCCTTCATCTGCTTTGACTTGTTGGAGAGGGTCATTATTTGTTAAGTTTTATGGTTTGGTTTTCCTCATGCTATGTAATCGTGAATGGTTCTGTTTCACTGTGGATTGTTTATAGTACCATAGTTGTCTGATTCTTTGGGAACTCATGTTTTTCTTGTTTGCTTTTGCAGGATGCCTGTCTGTTGGCTTTGTTGCCGAAGTGTCGATGATGTATGTTATATATCATGAGGTGCGGCAAATTTTTTTTAAATTTTAGTTGATATTAAAGCAAAAGGTAGTTATTTGCTACATAGAGAAAAGGAGGGCTTTAAAAGAAGAGTAAACGATTGATAATTACTTGTAGTTGTGAATACAGCGCGTACAGGTAGACTTTTGTAGAGTCTACAACTCCGTAAATAATATTTGCATCAATATATTTCCGCATGATCATTTTCACTTTTATTCACAAGGGTCTCCATGTTCTCGTATAATTGTAAATTCTTAGTCAAATTGCTCCCTTTTATAACAGTGTCAAATTTTTTATTGTTCATGGTTAGAACTTAGAACTCCTCTCTATGTCCCCCTCTTCCCATATGTTACATTGCCGTCAATGCTTGGTTTGCGTAGTTTGTTACCTCCCTATGCTGCAAAGCACTCTGAATTTCTATTTAAATTTTTTTAGATATATGTATAAAGAAAACTTATATTTCTATTTTAAAACCAGCATTTGTGTTTGTGTTCCTTCTGATTGAACTCAGATCTGGGTTTCCTTTAATTATTGACACGCTGACATTTTTTTTTTTGGAATGCATGCCGTATTGTTAACGAATGCTCCAGGGCGCTAGATAAGCATTTACGGAGTAATATATTTTCTAAAGTTGTAATAATTTTGGAATGCATGCAAAAATCATAGGTCAATTGATGTAATTAATGTTTATTATAATTACTATTTTCACTTTTAATTACCTTATCTAATGCCTCAAGGGTCTTTGTCAGCTTTTGCCTTTTCTTTAACAGTCGATGTGATACATGGATCTTCTGGATGTGAACTTGTGATAACCAGAAAGATAGTGCATTTGGTCCTGGTTGCTGGATTTTCATGATTGATTAAAGGCTCGTATATAACTGGCTTTGTATACTTTGTTTACAAATGGCTTTGTTTAGCTGTTTCTAGTCTTGATTTCTTGTTCTTGTTAATCTGGTTCTAGATATATGGTCAGTTGTTGGTTCTTGGTCCTTCATTTTTCAAGAAAATGGGATTGGGATATTTGGGGGATATATCTTTTTTCATATTACAAATTGAGTGTATTACTTCTATTGCTGCTGTTATTGTTGGATGGAGTACAAGAGATGAGCCATTGATGTAAGAATCGCAGCAGCAACAGCAGCAGTATCTCTTTCTAACTTCCGGTTTGAACAAAACCCTTGCGCAAGGCTCAAAGGTGATATAGATGAAGATATGCAAAACTAATCAAATACCCTGCATTTGCCTGATTCATGTTCATCCTGTACTAAAGATGTGTTTTGCATGTTAATATCTTAGTTTTAAATTACGTTGTCAAATCCTCTGTTTATATATTCTTTTTTTTGCTTATATTATCAATAGGTCTATAGGGAGTCAGATAACTCAGGCTGAGCTGTGTGAAACTCACCCTTTTTTACAGCCCAACATTTGCCTACTGTGTGTAATCCGTTGTTTTTTAATTTCAACCAGCGTCTCGGTCTGGGTTCTTTACTTGCTACATTGGAATTCAACTAGTGTTATTACATTCTCTTTAGCACAATTTTTTAGAAGGAATGTATACAGTGGTAGGTAGTGCTGTTAGATTGGGTTAGAATTGATTTAACTGAACTAAATTAATTGAAACTGAACTGTTTTGGGTCGATCTGAAATTACCTGAAAGTGAACTGAACTGAATAAACTGATAACTGAAAGTCAACTGAAAAATATTAAACTGAACTGAATCTGAAACCAACTGAAACTGAAGTTAACTGCTAAATATCTGAAAATAATTGAAAAGAGGATAATTGAAGCTAACTGGAACTGAACTGAAAAGATGATAACTGGATTTAACTGAAACTAAAAATGACTTGAAACTAATTTAATTTGAATATTACTAAACTGAATCAAAAATGCTACAATATTATCCGAACTGTTTTGAACGCTACAAGAAAATGCTAAATTACCTACTGTCATAAGCGGTAGGTAATGTAAAAAAATCGGTCGGTATTGAGCAGTAGGAAATACGTTAGTCGCTAATTGTACATTTCCGACAGATTTTACGTCGGAAAAATTACCTACCGCATTTTACAACATTTCCTACCGACTTTTAGCGGTAGGTGATTTCCTACCAAAAAAAAATAAAATTGGTGTGTGATTTGCTACCGCATTTTACAACAGTTCTTACCGACTTTTAGCGGTAGGTAATTTCGTACTAAAAAATAAAAAATATTGGTAGATGATTTGCTATCGCAGTTAATTCCGATCGAAAATGCGGTAGGTAATTTCCTACTGGAAATATGGGTAGGTGATTTGCGATCGATTTTACACATTTGCATGTGACCGACTAGCGGTAGGGAATTTCCTACTGAATGTCTATCTTAAGGGTGGTTTGAAATTACAAAATTATAATCTCAAATGACCTGAACTAAAGCTAACTGAACAAAAAAAACTGTAACCAAAAGTGAACTGAACTGTCGACATTTTGAACTGAATTGAATTGCACCCGTTCGAATTTTTAACTGATTAGTTAAACTGAACAATTAACTGAAACTGAACTGAAATATGTTCGTACAAAAACTGAAATCAAAATTAACTGAACTGGAAAAAAATTATCTGAAATTAACTGAACCGAAACGACCCAAACTGATTGGTTAAAACCAAAACTGAACTGTTGACCTGAATTGACAGTGCTAGTGGTAGGGATTATTAAAAGTTAGAAAAAAAATAGAGGTATGGCCGTGCAATTAATAGAATAAGTAGGATATTAAAAAAATGGAGAAGTAAACAGAGGTAAACAAACACGTAAAATATAACAAGTTAAAAAAGACAAATTTATTATGTCATTTTCTTTTATTTTCTTCTTCCCCTTGTCATTTCCACTTCATTTTTGTCTATTATTACTATCCAAATAATCTGTTAAGATCAGATAATGCATTAATTAGAATTAACAGTAATGAATGATTGTCAAGCAAAATTGACTCTTTCATAAAATAAGGTGAACTTTACCACCATAATACTCTTTCATAACCCAACTAACAAGGAAAAACATGTTAAATCTGAATAATCAATTTGTGATATACTAATTATTTTTGATGCAAAGTGATATACTAATTATTTAGTGAGAAGGTCCATCTTAAGACCAAGTCTTACCAAGAAAAGTTAGAGAAAAAATTGCAAAAGTTATAGATACATACTAATAGTCAAATAACTTTTTAATTATATATTTTCAATAACTTATGGAGATTTTTTTTTATAACTTTTCTTGACGATCTCACAATTCTAACTTTGTGAGTTGATCTCACTAAATACTACTCTCTCCGTCCCAATTTACTTGCTACATTCCTTTTTTCACACCTTCCAAGACACAACTTTAAATAAAAATATCTTTAATTATATATAATAAAAAATTATAAAAAATATATATATTTGAAAAGTACATGTTGAGACGAATTAAACTAGATACATTATGACTATGTTTTTTCTTACGTATATTGAATTAAATAAAGTCAAAGTTCACATGTGAACAGTGCCCAGAGTCAAACTGGGGCAAGTAAATTGGGACAGAGGGAGTACTATCTATATTATATATTAAATTAAAGTATTGTTTAAGTCATTATTGTACATGTTAGGATTTGACTGGTAATCAACTTGGTTTGGATTACGGGATGTGTTTGGATCTACATCAAAGAGGATTTTGGACAGTAGTATTTTCGCACCCCGTGAAAAAGCTACTAGAAGTTTGGGTGCAAAATGCAAAATCTAGGCAGCAGCAGTATCGCGGGGCGCGACGTGGAGCTCGCACCCCACGACAGAGGCTCGCATCCCGCGATGTGGGGGTCGCACCCCGCGACGCTGGGTCTGTCAAACTTGTTATTTTCCGCGTGTTTAATTACTCGATTGTAAGGGTTATAAATACCCAATTACTCTTTGATGGCCAATGTAATACACAAATTCAGATTAGACAAACACATTAGCATTACATTAGAGCTAGAATTAGACATTTCTTGTGCTCTAGTGGTATTAGTGATTGTAAAACACTAATTGACTTTGCAATAAACACATCTCCTTCTTGGGTGGGTTTTATAGTCTTCAATCAAGTTGATTGAAGGATTTTCCCACCTTCCAATTCTGATTTTGTTATTTGTTTCATTTACTATCAATTTCTAATTTCATTACTTCAATTGCAATTACTACAATTAATCAATTTGCACCCACAAATTGGTATCAAGAGCTTGTGTAAAATATTGGGATTTCTTTGTTTTTTCTTGGTTGATTGGAGTTGGGTTTTGGTGATTGAAGGTGAACATGGTAGGTTCTAAATTCAAAATTGAGAAATTCGATAGGTCTACAAACTTTGGTTTGTGGAAATTGAAGATGAATGCTATTTTGGTACAAAATGGCTTGGATGAAGCAATGGGTGGAATTGGTAAGAAACCATCATCAATGACCAATGATGAATTTCTGAAAATTGACAAGAAGGCTCTTACCTTGATTCAATTGAGTCTTTCTAATGAAGTTTTACGTGAGGTGGCGAAAGAAACAACGGCGGCGGGGTTATGGTTGAAGTTAGAGTCGCTTTACATGACAAAATCGGTCACAAACCGACTTTTGTTGAGGAGTAAGTTACATGACCTTAAGCTTGAAGAGGGTAAGTCTTTGAAGACTCACCTTGATGATTTTGACTCCATTATTATGGACTTGCAAAACATTGATGTCAAACTTGATGAGGAAGATTTAGCAATAAGATTGTTGTGTTCTTTACCTCCGGAATACAAACACTTTAGGGAGACACTATTGTATGGAAGGGATGAATTAGCATTTGAGGATGTGAGGAGTGCTTTGTTGTAAAGGGAGTTGATTGAGAAACAATTGACTCGGCATAATGATCTTGAGACTAGCGGTGAAGCTTTTTATGCAAAGGATAGACAAAAGGGCAAAAAGAATGTTGAAAATCAAAAATGGAAAGATACTATATGCCATAATTGTCGGAAGAAGGGTCACATTCGAAGATTTTGCCCGGTCAAGGAGAAAACCGGAGAGGGGAAGGGTGACAATGGTACTTCGTCCAACAATGATTCGGCGGCGGTAGCTCATAGTGATAGCAACGATTCGATACTTCTTGTGGTGGAACCGGGTACTAAGAAGTTCAATGATAGGTGGGTTCTTGACTCGGGGTGTTCTTATCATATCATGTCCAATAGACATTGGTTCTCTACATATAACAAGGTTTAAGGTGGAGTGATGCTAATGGCCAACAATGCGGGTTGCAAGGTTGAAGGGATTGGGACGGTTCGGATAAAGATGTTCGATGGCATGGTTCGCACTTTGTCAAAGGTTCGTCATGTTCCGGATATGAGCAAGAACTTGATATCTTTGGGTACTTTGGACAACAATGGGTGTAAGTGCACTCTTCAAAAGGGTGAACTATGTGTGTCGTTAGGTGCTCAAGTGGTCATGAAAGGCAAGAAGGAAGGGTCGCTTTATGAGTTAGTAGGGTCGACAGTTGAGGGTTCAACGACGGCGGTGTCCACAACAACGACCGAATCTGAAAATTCAAAGCTATGGCACATGAGGTTGGGACACATGAGTGAAAGGTGTTTGTCGGAGTTGTCCAAGAAGGGTCTATCAAAGAAGACACCATTGAGTGGGTGGTGACACTCTTGAGTGAGTGGTTACACCCTTGAATGGGTGGTGACACCTCTTGATTAAGGTGGTTACATCTCAAGGTGGAGATGGTGACACTCTTGAGTGAATGGTTACACTCTTGAGTGAGTGGTAACACCTCTTGAGTGAGTGGTAACACCTCTTGAATGAGGTGGTTACATCTTAAGGTGGAGATGGTGACACTCTTGGAGTGAGTGGTGACACCTCTTGAATGAGGTGGTTACATCTCAAGGTGGAGATGGTGACACCCTTGAATGGGTGGTTGCACTCTTGGTTGAGTGGTGACACCTCTTGATTGAGGTGGTTACATCTCAAGGTGGAGATGGTTACATTCTTTGGGGTTTGAGTGGTTACTTGTTGGGGTTGATTATCTCATCAAGGTGGAGATTTGTTAGGATTTGACTCGTAATCAACTTGGTTTGGATTACGGGATGTGTTTGGATCTACATCAAAGAGGATTTTGGACAGTAGTGTTTTCGCACCCCGCGAAAAAGCTACTGGAAGTTTAGGTGCAAAATGCAAAATCTAGGCAGTAGTAGTATCGCGGGGCGCGACGTGGAGCTCGCACCCCGCGACAGAGGCTCGCACCCCGCGACGCTGGATCTGTCAAACTTGTTATTTTTCGCGTGTTTAATTACTCGATTGTAAGGGTTATAAATACCCAATTACTCTTTGATGGCCAATGTAATACACAAATTCAGATTAGACAAACACATTAGCATTACATTAGAGCTAGAATGAGAGATTTCTTGTGCTCTAATGGTATTAGTGATTGTAAAAAACTAATTGACTTTGCAATAAACACATCTCCTTCTTGGGTGGGTTTTATAGTCTTCAATCAAGTTGATTGAAGGATTTTCCCACCTTCCAATTCTGGTTTTGTTATTTGTTTCATTTACTATCAATTTCTAATTTCATTACTTCAATTGCAATTACTACAATCAATCAATTTGCACCCACAATACACATCATTTTGTTATTAAAAATTTTCCTCCAAACTAATTGATGATGTCATATTTTCCTTCTAATTTATATCTTTGCACAAGTTCAATGTTGAAAAAGTCTTTCTTTAATTTTATTAATAAAGTTATAAGTTATAAGGGCACTAGCAATAGGAGGTTTGTGGAGAGGTTTATTTTACCTTTTTTTAGGTTTGTCCACAAACCTCCTATTGTTGGACAAAGTTACAATTCCAAAGTTTTGTTGAGGTTACTAAAGAGTAACCAGTTTGCGTGTAAGTGTGGTGTTTTTTTTTTTTTTTGTGAGAGCTGTTTTTTTCTGGGGGACAATGGGTCCCATGCACAAACCTTTGATGGGGTTTGTCTATTGTTGGTGAAAGATTTGTTTAGATAGAAATTTGTAAACAATGATGTGACACATAAACAGACCTCATATGGGGTTGTTCTATTGTTATTCCCCTATTTTGTATATACAAAAATAATGAGTACTTCTTTCAAAAAAAAATAAAAAATAATGAGTACACTTGGAAAAATTACCCAAAAAATTACTATCTAACCGTGCAAATGCACGGGACTAAGCTAGTTTGTAATAAGCCAAATAAACTAAAGAAGAGTGGCCAAACTTAGGGTGCGTTTGATTTATCTGATATGAAATTTTCTGATTTGGCCCGATCAGATCCTGAACTCTTTTGAACTAATTTGAATTTTTTTGTCTGTAGTTATTATTATAGTTATAATTTTTCTGATCTGATCTAAACTTTTCTAATCTGATTCTGAGCTCTTCTGATATGATCTGAATTTTTCTAATTGTATTTATTATTATAGTTATAATTTTTCTGATTTGAATTTTTTTGATCTGATTTGATCTAAATTTTCAGAAAATAAGCATAGAAGTGCTTATTTAAGCTGAAAATAACCATCTTACGTTTTTAATTATTCTGTCCCATATCAATGTCTACATCTAGGTAAAATCTCAAAAATATTGATATTAACAAGGAAGATGTGATGAAAAGAAGAAAATGAATGAAGCTACCCAAGTCGTGGACTAGTTCAATAGCTATAATATGTATAGGAAAATAAAAATACAATGGATGAACAAACAAAAGATTTAAACAAATTTCGATTAGTACACGTACATTCAGTCACATGCTCAAAGTTCACCTAATATATGGACACATCTTTTTTATTCCCTTTTTTCTTTTTAATTACAACAGAGATCACAAACCTAGAGAAGAATATAAAGTTTTGGATTTTTTTAAAGGACAAACAAAAGAACCAAAAAAAAAAAAAAAAAACGAAAGAAATATGGAGAAGAAGGAAAAAAACAAGCCAAAGTGTGAATTAGTGGTGAACCTCAAATAGTGAACGTGTTTACAACTCATCATGCTATTCACAAGTGCAATTATTTGATTAGCAAGATCTGATCATGACCCTGTTTGGCAAATAGAGTTTAGAGTTTAGCTATTAGAGTTTTCAGTTTTTGTTCAGAAGATTTGATTGCTGACTTGAAAAGCTATAATGTGTTAATTTGTTTGGTAAACTTAGCTGATTAATTAGAATTTTACTTCTAAATAATGTAAGTTGACTCAACCCTTTAATGAAAAAGCTCCGTATACTAGCCTTTTCATTTTGAGAGTTTTGGTCCCAAAACTCTGTTTAAAACTCTATTTCACCAAACATCCCATTTAGAGTTTTGACTAGTCAAAACTCTAAAATTATTTCAAACCTCTCTATAAGCCTCAATCATCTCTTTATCAAACATCCCCACAGTCTAACGGTTTGACGAGATAACTTTTTGTCAAAATAATTGTAAAATTTTTAGAATAAAACCAGTAATGTTTATGCAAAGCTTAACTAATTATACAAAAGGTTAAAATTTTATAATATAAAATTCAAAATTTAAGCTAAAAATTACGTGAAACCGTCAGACTTGTGGGAAAATTTTATATGATTTGATTTGGTGGTATTAAGTTTCTTGTTGAACTAGCCTATGAAAATAAGCACCATGATTTCTGAAACTTCTTGTTTGTTTCTAATTAAAAAAAATAAAATAAAAATATCTTAGAATCATATGGTTTGTTTTCCCAATCAACACTTTATATTATAACTCCCTAAAATTATTGGGATGACATGCTACATTCTTCACACCAAAACTATGACAAGTTTGACCTTTGTTACTCAGTGCTGTCGGTTTATTGTTTATATATAGATCAAATGGGCACAAATTCGACTAATTATAATTTAAAGGCTAATTATTATCTTAATTATTGCCTTTGATTTGAGTATATTCGTTGTTTGATTAATATATCTAATTAAAATTATGAGGATCCTATATCCTGGATTATATTAGTTGACTATTTTGATCATGTTCTTATTACTCGGTGATAAATATGAGCACATATTTCGACTAGCATCTTTTCCTTCATTTGTATCATACTTTGATTTATGTTCTCCAATATATAATTACAATTTTAACCGATAATATATCTTAACATAAAAGAATAAAAAATATACAACATTGATATTTGATAAGTAGAATTTGAGATGAACTAAATAAGATCTTTTTTAACCATATTATCCTTGTGTATAAATATATAAAGACGGTCAATTGTAATATATGAATAGTATTAGAATCAAAATAATGCAAGTACAAGAAACACCGAGAAAGTAATTTTAAAAAAAAACCCGACTGCGTAGCTTACAAAATGCCATGTTTTGTCCTTTTTTGTTTCTATCATATATTCAAATTATTAGTTATACCCTAATTGTAAATTTTATACTTCCTCCATTTAAAAAAAAAAAAAACGCAAGAAATCATTTTGCACGCATTTTAAGAAAGTGATTTAAAGGTGTAAATTAGAGGTGATCGTGGGCCGGGCCGGGCCGACGCATAAAAAATCAAGCCCATAAAGCGGGCCGGGTTCGGCTTAGTTCGGGCCCAAATTTCTTAGCCAAAGCCCGAAAATTTAGTGCGGGCTTGGCGGGCTTTTCGGGCTTTTTCGGGCCAGGCCTAAAAAAGTAACCAAAAAGTTTAATTTTAAATGTCCAAGGCCCGCATGAAAAAATAAAAAAATCAGATCGGGCCTAATTTTCATGTCCAAAGCCCGCAAAAGGCGGGCCGGGTCGGGCCCGCGGGCCGGGCCACTTTTGATCAGCTCTAGTGTAAATGAGCAAATTAATCAAAATAATTTTTAACACAAGTAAAAATGATATTATAGATTACTTGTCTTAAAATATAGAATGATACTCATAGAATAATATTATAGGTTACAAGTACCAATAGAAGGGTACTCATAGAATGATACTCACACAATTTTATACATTAATATACAGATTAAACAACATTATGTAACTTTCAAAATTAGACCAAATAAAGATTATTGGATTCATGAGCTTAATTTACATCTATGAATCAATGTTCTATTCTTCTATAGGAATGTGTGCTGCATTAGTGCATATCCTCTCTTGCATGACGAATTTGGCAAAGAAGAAATTTCACCTAAAGTGGACTTGAATTTATCAAAAGGGAAAAAAAAGGCTCAAACGCTATATTTAGAAGACTAAACCAACTGAATTAACTGTACTTTTGTATCCATAATAAGTTCCCTCCTTTACCTCCTATGTCCCTATTTTCTCTCTCTCCCTCCTTTCTCTCTCTAAAGATCTTCATACTATTAATCTCATATAATTTGAATTGTTTTTATTAGCATAAAAAAACCCCTAAAATCTCATCTTATTTACCAATTTATAAATCCCCAAATTCTTCCAACAAACCCAAAACCCATAACAGAGAATCCAATTTGCTTTTGCTTTGATTTTGGGGAATTTCATTCAAAAAACAAGAGCACATTGCTGGGTTTCAGATGAGCAACAATAAAAACAAAGAAGATTCCTCAAGGTGGATTCTCGATAGCATTGAAATCGATCAAATTACCGATGCTCCTTTAAATGGGAGCACCAGCAACCCCAGTAACAACAGCAACACCAAAACAAACATCAATGCTCAAAAAAGTTTCAGAGGAGTGAATTTCAGTAGAATTGGAAGCAATGCCAAGAAAAAATTTGGAATGATGGGTAATAACAATGACAATGGTGCTCAACCTAAGATGGGAAGATTAAAATCAACTGCTGCTAGAGGTTTACAGAGCTTAAGGTTTCTCGATGGCGCCACCGGAAAAGATGGTGATTCCTGGAAGCCTGTTGAGAAGAGGTTTAATCAAAATGCTCTTCAAGGAAGGCTACATAAAGATAAATTTAGTGCTGTTATTGGTAATTTTTTTGGTTTTTTTGCTTTAATTTTTTTTTTTTCTGGGTGTTTGACTTTGTGTTCTGTACTAGATGAAATTCTTATGTTTTCAATGATTGTTTTGTTGCGTTTTCAAAGGGATGGGAGATTCAAAAGAATTTGCAGGGGAGTTGTATGATACACTTGCAAGAAGAAGGAATGTGGATGCTTCAAATGGGATAACAATTGATGATATGAGGTTGTTTTGGGAAGATATGACTAGCCAAGATATTGATTCACGGTTGCAGATCTTCTTTGATATGTATGTTGATCAATTGCTGACTTTTATTTGTTTTCATTTCCTCTGTTTTTTGAGCCCTATTGAAGAAAATGTCAAATTTTGATTGATTTTTGTTCTTTGTAGGTGTGACAAGAATGGGGATGGAAAGTTATCTGAAGATGAAGTTCGCGAGGTAATGTAGTGAATTAATTTCTTTTGCTGGCTTTGTTCTTTTGGTCTGAATTAATTTAAACGGGAGTGAATTAAACTAAATTCTAGAGTTATCAGGAGCTGAACTGAACTGATATTTCAGAAATTAAGTCTTAAAGAATAGAAATTTTCAAAAATTAAATCCTAGCCTTTGCTTAAAACTGACTTGAAGTTTCCCTTTTTGATAATGTGTAGGTTTTAGTGTTGAGTGCCTCAGCTAACAAGCTGAATAAACTCAAGTCACAAGCAGGAAATTATGCAGCTTTGATCATGGAAGAATTGGACCCAGATCACAATGGATATATAGAGGTATTTCATAACTGTGCTTCATATCTCAATGAATATATGTAGGACTTTGATTTTTGGTATTTTTTTGGCTTTATACTAAAGTAAGAATGATGATATACAGTTATGGCAACTTGAAACTTTGCTAAGAGGAATGGTGACTTCTACTGATGAAGGAACCAAGATGAAGAGAAGCCAAACCCTAACAAAAACCATGATCCCTCAAATGTTCAGGAATCCAATTTCGAAAATGGTTAATGGAACAAAAGAGTTTGTTGTGGATAACGGGAAGAGAATATGGTTAGTTGGGCTTTGGCTAACCATAAACGCGATTCTTTTCTATTACAAGTTCAACTATTATGAGAAGCATCCAGCATTTCCAATCATGGGTTATTGTGTTTGTGTTGCAAAGGGTGCAGCTGAAACTCTCAAATTCAATATGGCCTTAATCTTGCTTCCTGTTTGTAGAAGAACTCTTACCCGGTTAAGATCAACCTTTCTTGGTAGACTATTTCCTTTCGATGATAATATAAACTTTCACAAGATGGTAGCTGCAGGAATTACAGTTGGAACTTTTTTGCATGTTTTGATGCACATGAGTTGTGACTTTCCAAGGCTCATTTTGTGTCCTAAAACCAAATTCATGAGATGGCTCGGTCCTCACTTCAACTTCAAGCAACCCGATTTTGTTGATTTGTTAAATAGCATACCGGGATTGACTGGTGTTTTTATGATCCTTCTTATGGGTTTTGCCTTCATATTAGCAACTCACTCTTTTAGAAGGAATGTTATCAAGTTGCCTTGGCCTTTCCTTCACTTGGCCGGATTCAATGCGTTCTGGTATGCGCATCACTTGCTGGTGGTTGTTTACATCCTCTTGGTTATTCATGGATATTTCTTGTTTCTCACCAAAGATTGGTACAGCAAAACGGTATGTATGTATATATGTATGCATAGCTTTATAATACAACTATCATTATATACTACCTCTGTAATAGATTAGCTGCAACAAAAGGGATATTATTTGTGAGATATAATATATTCATTTGTTGCATCTAACTTGTTACAGATGTACTATACTTACCTATCTATGGCTCTATTACTAATAGTGATCTTATTGGTGACATTCAAATGCAGACATGGATGTATCTTGTTTTCCCAGTTTTGCTCTATGCTAGTGAGAGGACATTGACATCTATCCATGATCACAATCATCATGTCAACATCCTAAAGGTCTTGAAACAACTATCTTAATTTTTTGTTGCTGAGACTGAGGAAATGCTGGTTTAGTCTAACCTTTTTAATTGTGCAGGCTGTTATATATCAGGGAAATGTCCTGGCATTGTACATGAGCAAACCACCTGGATTCAAGTACAAGAGTGGAATGTACTTGTTTGTCAAGTGCCCAGATATCTCTAGTTTTGAATGGTAATGAAGCAAACTTCTGGTTTGCAATATAAGTGATTGGGAAATATTGCTTTTATTCCCCTGTAATAGTTCTAAATTTCAGATAACCTTCTTTTTGTAACAGGCATCCCTTCTCTATCACTTCAGCACCTGATGATGCCTACTTGAGTGTACATATTAGAACTTTGGGAGACTGGACTACGGCTCTTCGGGAAAAATTTGCAAAGGTAACACAGTAACACCCAATGACTTGCACAATGATGAAGTTGAGGGATGCCTAGTTATGCACAGTGCTATGTTTAAAAACACAGCATGATGGCATATTTGTAAATATTACGAATGGAGCATCCCAAAATCACGAATGTCTGCGTTCCATGTGTCTAGCACCTTTTAGTTTATTTCCGATTATGCCAATGTGCTGTGTTTAATGGTACTGGGAATTAGCCGACAAAGCTTATAATTTGTATATGCATGACTTTCATTTGATTTCTTACATCCTGAATGTTATTACACTAAATGCAGGCCTGTGAGCCTCCAGCCAACCGTCCTGCGAAGGGAAGGCTCATGAGAATGGAAACCAAAACAATGAATGATATGGATTTCCAACCAGCAAGGTGACAACATTTTTCAGAACCATACTAGGGCAAATGAAGAAGGGGTGAAAAAAAATTAAAACCTTATTTCATGATTCTATTGTTTTGCAGTTTTCCACATATAATCATCAAAGGTCCATATGGAGCACCAGCACAGAATTATAAAAAGTATGACATTCTGTTGCTTATTGGACTTGGTATCGGAGCAACTCCCTTTATCAGTATCCTCAAGGATCTTATAAATAACTTGAATGATGACTCTCAGGTACTGCTCCTGTAACTTTTGTGTAGCATTGATTCTATTTTTTGCCATTGATTTGTGAGATTGATCTTGAATTTGTGGGTGTTTTGGATTAAAAAAATGCAGGACATTGAAGGCAGAAAGGGGCCTCAAAGAGCTTACTTCTATTGGGTTACAAGAGAGCAAGGCTCTTTTGATTGGTTTAAGGGAGTCATGGATGATGTTGCAGAACATGATTCAGATGTGGGTTCTATTAAACCAAGAAACACACAATTCAATCTTAGTGACTAGTCTTATACTGTTTTATATATACATACAAGTATAAATTAATTAACCAATTTCCTTGCATTTGCTTTGAATACAGAATGTGATAGAAATGCACAATTACTTGACTAGTGTGTATGAAGAAGGTGATGCTCGATCTGCACTGATTCAAATGGTGCAGTCATTGCAGCACGCTAAGAACGGGGTTGATGTGGTGTCTGAAAGCCGGGTATTGCTTTGACTTCTATCATTAGTTCTAATTGTTTGCCTTACAATTTTATTGCTCTGCAAGCTGCTGTATCTAAACATGAAATTTGCACAGATAAGAACACATTTCTCAAGGCCGAATTGGAGGAAGGTGTTCGTGCAACTAGCTGCAGCACATCCATCACAAAGAATAGGTAAGCTGTTTTTCCCACATTATAAAACAACCCTTACATTGTATTGATAGAGTATAAACCAATTCTTGGGATTAAAGTTTAAGCCGAAGAATTAGTTTTGTTCTCTATCACACCCCTCTACATGAGAGCCCATTGGGCTTGAAGTGTGGATGTAACATAGACCTCCCCTGATCCAGCAATGATTATTCAATCAATCAATTAATTAATCAAAGCCATAATCCCAAACTGATTATTTCGGGTAATCATCCACTCCAACAATGATTACTCTACCTTGAAAAAGGGGTGGGTGAAATTCGAACCAGTGACTGTTTTTTGTCATACTAGCTCTGATACCATATTGAATGTAAAAGGAATAAATAGCATTGTATACTTAGTCATTATAATAATACAATTTGTCTTATTCCTTCTCATTCAATATGTACCACCATAACACTGTCAGATTTTCAGTTTTTGACATTTAATTGTGTTCTTAACTCACACTAGTCATGTTAAACTTCAAAATAGACAATAAAAAGCTTGAAACTATCAATGTTTACAATCTTAAAAACATTAAACTAGCAAATCAAGATAATGATAAAGTATTTATAATGAAGTTCATGATGCTGATTTTTTGCTGCATGATCGCGATATCGAAACTGGCAGGTGTATTCTACTGTGGAAGCCCAACACTGACAAAGCCACTGAGGAAACTTTGCCAAGAATTCAGCCTAAGCAGTTCCACTCGCTTTCAGTTCCACAAGGAGAACTTTTAGGTGTAGCAAAAACATTTGCTGGTGAAAATTCACACATTCTTGTAGATTGTATGTACTTTATATTAGGATGAGTTCAGATCTGCTTTTCTATTCTTTTCCTTCCCTCATTTTGTTCATACCTGCAATTACTAACCACACAACATAAACTCAACCAAATATTCATCTTTTTGTTATATTATTATTATTATTATTTTACTTTTTGTAGTGTTCTTGTTTGGGTAGCAGTAGGTCTTGGAACTAAATGAAATGTGAGCTATGTTTGATTGTTACAATGCAATACAATATGGTTTGGGCTGTTCGGCATCACTTTCATTTTCTAGTTTTTGTTTTGCCAATTTTATTTTGAAGTCATATATATATGCTACAATTAATTCTTACCCAAAACATTGCTATCTACATCTTTCATGTGGAGAAAAAAGTTGTTCAAACTCCAAACACAAGTATCATTGATGCATCAAGTCAATAATTAACAAAGGCAAAAACAATATATGTTGGTTTTGAAGTATTGTAAGGATAATAAGATTAATGTAGTAGAAATGCACATGTTACATACGACAGATGTAAGAAAGGATAGAATAAGGAATAAAATTATAAGCAAAACTTTAGAGTTTACTTTCATATAGGTCAAAATGAGAGAGAATCGACTAAGATGATTTTGTCGTAAATCAGGGAGAATATAATGCACTGGTAAGAAGGCTTGAAGAGTAGCAAAGAGGAAACAAAGTGAGTGGTAGAGGAAAACCAAAGCAAATATAAAAGAGGGTGATTGAGAATGACATGAGGTTGTTGGGACTTAGAAAATTTAGTGACAAACAGGGAAGATGGACTTAGAAAATTTAGTGACAAACAGGGAGCAAGGAGGAGGATCTATTTGTATATATTTGGTTCATGTCTATCCGACTCTAAATACTTTGATATTGTTGTTGTTTGTTGGTCTTGAAAAAAAAAATTTATACTCATTTCATTCTATAAAAACTTTGATATAATCGTTTCCCAAAACTCATAATAAACAAACGGTAACGATATTGTTTTGTAATTACGTTTTCTATACTAATTTTTAGGAATACCAAACAACCCTCTAATTTGATACCAAATACTCCGTACGTAACATAAAACTTTCAACATTTGTTAAAAATGGGTGTAATGAAAATTTTCAACATTTTATAGATTTCCACTTTTGGCAAAAAAAGGTTTCATGTATTTACAATTTTACCATTAATTATCTACATTTAACCACACATTAAATAATTAATCACCTACCATTATTAACTAACAATTTTTATTACCCAATTAATTACTCCCACCAAATTTTCAACTACTACCCATTCAAATTTAAAACAACTTTATTCATTCAAGCACTCAACTATCCTATTAAATTACCCACCCAAATTTGATAAAACCCTAACCCCCATCATCTATCCCTTCAACCCACATTCATCATCCATCTCCCTCAAACCCTAACTTCATCTCCTTCAACCCACCACTTCGTCCTTCTCCTTCTCTCTCTGCGATGAACCTTAGATCTCAGTTCCTTCGAATTCCCCTTCTCTCTCTACGATAAACCCCTAAATCTCAGTCCCTTTGAATCCTCTTTCTCCCACTGCGATAAACCCTAAATTGTCTAGGAGACCGTGCATTGTACAAATGTTGAAAGTTTTTAGCCTCAAATTAGTTGTAAACTAAATTCATTACATTGGTTATTTTTCTTTTACTAATTATTAGGAAAATTAGTAGAACTTGGGATGTTGGTAGATTATTTGTTGCTATCATAATATAACTCTGGCCTGTGGGGCGTTATCCTGGGGTCGTAATATTTCTTTTTATTTTTTATTATCTTTGTCGTTGAACTACCCCCAACTAAATTATTATCAATGAAAGTTGTTTATAAAATTGGAATCATCTTATTGAATACAAGGATAAGATATAGACCATTGGTAAAAAGTCTTGCTACATAAAGGTAGGTTGTGAGTTTGATCCTTGTTGAGGCATTTTGTTTGTTTTAATTCATTTTGGGTTTTAAATGGTGTAATGACACATTGACTAATGATGTGGCACCTATGTGTCGCAATACGTTGCGATGAACACCTTTTAATTAATATATATTAGATTACTAGCCGCACCTATGAGTCGCAATACGTTGCGATGAACACCTTTTAATTAATATATATTAGATTACTAGCCTTCTATAAAGCGTGCGAAAAGTTTATTTAAAAATATTAATTTTGAAATTTTTGTTTTATTTTTTCGAATTTTATATTTTGTACTATTTTTATTTAAAAAAATCAAACATTGTAATAACTTTCCTTAATAATTAGGGGTGATACAAATTGAGATTTTAGAAAGTTTTGAGGGGGTAAGATGGACATTTCGAGGGGGATACCATGGCTCCCCCTTAGCTTATATAATAGAGATACTACTACTTTTTAAAAGAAAATTGACAATTAAACATGTATAATAATATAATAAAAAATCTAATAATTTAGTAATTACATACGAAGTGTGCAATAATGGAGAAAGGAGGAATCAGAATATACTACTAATTAACAAGAATAAAATTATTCTAAAAAAGGAGTAGTAACAAATTGATAGAGTATATAACATATTTCTGGGTCTCAACTATTAACTTAAGCTGATAGTTAAGACCTAGGAATATGTTATATACTCTATCTATTACAAATAATAAATTGACATGCTTAATTAATTATAGGATTTTTTGTGAGAAACTCTCGCTAAGTGTGACGACTTTGAAAACAACTCTCATTAACCTTTTTATTTATATTTAACCCTCACTAAGTCTGGTTTACCTTTGGTTGCCACTCATTTAGCAGGTTGCAAAGGAAGTGCCGGTTTCGTGGGGTCCACTTTTAGGAATTACCTTCATTTTCCCTCACGTGATGCTCACGTGGTCTTTACCTCCCTCACTTTCATCTATGCTCTCAGAATCATTCTCTGTAAAAAAAAATCATTTCATAACTTCTCTCTCACTTTCATTGCATGAAACCATAATTTTTTTTTCGAAAATTATCATTTGTAAGAATCTTCCAATCTCAGTAAAAATCTTCATTATCTCTATAAAAGCTAGGGTTTGTCAGTTTCGAAAATTGGGTAATGGAGAAAAGTGACGTTAGTTTGAGTGAAGAAGCGAAGAAATTGTGGGAGATTAAGCAAGAAGAGGGTGAAAAACAAAGGCAAATGAGGTGAGTACCACTGATCTATGTTTATTTAAGCTTAAAATTACTTAATTTGTTAAAAGTTTAATTTTTTTATTCTAGTTTAATTGGGCAATTTTGCAAATCGAATTAAACCCTAATCCCCCATTTATATCCTAATTCATACTTTGCAACCCTAATCGACAAGTTAAAGTAAATAATTACCTGATTTCGAGTCTTTCATCTTACTTCAAGTGTTGAAGTTTTTTCTCTTCAATTTCGGATTTTTAGGGTTTTGGAAAAATTTTGGGGAATTTTTGGATGTTTTTTGGCAAATGAGTGGCATTTATAGAGTCTGGCATCTTGCTTGGGGGTTGTTTGACTGGGACCCACACCAACGGTCATTATTTAAGAAGTGGGCCCCACGAAACCGGCACTTCCTTTGCAACCTGCTAAATGAGTGGCAACCAAAGGTAAATCAGACTTAGTGAGGGTTAAATATAAATAAAAAGGTTAATGAGAGTTGTTTTCAAAATTGTTACACTTAGCGAGAGTTTCTTACAAAAAATCCTTAATTATATAATTAAGTAGGTTAATGAGGTTGCTAATTGGTAATCAATTGAGTAATAGTATAAGGCTGAACAATTAAGGGAAGAGGAATGCTGAAAGAAAGAATTGCAGAAAGGTCATTTGTAAGTTCAGTTGGATGAAATCCGTCTATGAATTCATACAAAGCCCTCAACGGACATGGTTTACTGTTTGGCTCACACTGGTAATCACTTCTTAGTTTGCAACATGCTGAATTTGTGTTAAACCCTGCAAAAACAAATCATATTATATATACACTTTTCAATACTATAGTATATATAGGGTAAATGAACAAGACATGATAATATAGGAAACAGAGGAAATAATATGTACTACGACCTCTATTTCATATTGTTTGTAACATTTATAACAAATGTTTTCTTTCGTTTTTAGTCGGTCGTTTTCTGTTATTAATCCCCTCATCACATGAACATATATTTTTCTTCCATTTATCGATCACTGACAAATAAATTTTACCTAGATATTCGTGCTGATATATTTATTACAAATAATATGATACAGAGATAATAGTATAGTAATGAGTGAGACGCACCTAAAATAAGACGCGTCAAGGCTTGCATGGTACCGAAGTTAATGAAAGTGAATTTGGCCCCATGAAGGTTAGCATTGAAAGAGCCTATAAGGGCTAATAGTTTTGTATTGAAAATCTCAACTGCATGGTTGATTTCTTTTACACATTGACTTGTGTTATGCATTGCAAGTTCTGCTGGAATGCATCCTATTAAACTCAGTCCCCCTATTGCAAACTTTCTTGCTCCACTATTGTATAGTTCCTGCTTCACCACAAAGTATATTAATACACACACTATTAATTACTTAAGTAACAAACATATAATAAGACAAATTAAGTCTAACAAAAATTCACTTGGCTATATCTTCTAATCAATACGGAGTAATAAAAAGGGGCAATAATGCGAATCTCAAACTTTCACATCTTAAAGATAGCTCCCATGATTTAATCAACTAGCTATAATGGGCATCAACAACGCACTAGCGGTGAGGGCAGTCCGGTTTGGTGTTGTTTGATAATCAAACTAAACCAAACTACACTATATTGTGGTTTGGGTTATTTTAGACCAAACGACGCCACATGCAAAACCAATAACACCAAACCAAACCGCATTTTACAGTTTCAGTGCAGTGTGGCTTAACCTTTTTTTAAAAATTTTTAACACAATTTTAAAAGTAATTAGCAAGATCACCGATTCTTAATGAACTCATTGAGCTCTGATACCATATAGAATTCCAGAAACTAAGCTATGAAATCAGATCCCAGGGGTAGAAGATGATGAAAATCGATCACCATGTCATACTTGGAGGGAAAAATTGTCAAAACCGTCTTTTTGTAGGCTGAGTTTTGTAAAAAAATCATCTTATCTAGAACTTTTTATAAAAAACCATCTTATATATATGATACATTTCGGTGTTGACCAACACCTTTAGCCGAAATTCGATGTTGACCCGCACGTTTTATGCACGTGACTCACTAAAAACCTTTACTTTTCAGTTTTGGAACACATTTATCCCCCATTGGAACCCATTTAACCCATTTTCCCTTTTTTTTTTACTCATTTAACCCATTTATATAAAGGAGGGGATTAGCTTAAAAAGGGAAAATTTGGGTTAAATGGGTTCCAATGGAAGATAAATGAGGAATAACTGGGTTCAAAACTGAAAAAAAAAATACTATAATTTCTCTATAAGTAAAATTAAACTACAACTTTAATTTCAATCCGCAAACCAAACCAACTTGTAAAAAAAATATAGCTTGGTTTGCGGTTTGGATCGCACTATACTCAGTCCTATGAACAGCGAACAAGTAAAATAAAAGCCTAGGTAGGTAAATAATGATGAAAACGTACAGACCTTGAGTTGGTTAGAATATTGAGCAATAAGTTGATTAGCGAATTGGTCAGGGTCAGGGTAGAGTGAACTAGAATTGTATTGTTGTGGCATGAAATAATTGTTTATGAAATCATTGCTGCCAGTATAGACACTGTATAGGCACTTTCCCAGGTTCTGGGTTGCTCCAAACTCAGCTAATTTCCCAATTGTCATTTTGTGGTTCTTTATCTGCTCATCCATGCTTATTCTTTCTCCCTGCATATACATACATACATACATACATATTATTATTATGTGATTAGATAGATGTTCTAAACCATCATTCTTTTATTACTCAATATTATAGCCCATAGTTTCCTAATTTCCTAAAGTGACTGCGAATTGTGATCCGAAAAAAGTGAATTATGGTCAATTTTGGACTATTTTGGCCCGTTTTGAGCGAATTAAAAGACGAATTATGTAATAATATTATAGCCAGCTAGCTCTTTCCATGTAGATACTTTATCATTTTGGTTCTTGACAAAATCATGTGCTAGTTAGTTATGCACTCATGCATCAAAGATTGAAGATCGTACTAATTAACTCCGTAACAATTTATTTGCAATATGGTTTTACTTAAAGTACGTAGAAAGGAAAAATGTCAAATCATTGTAAATAAATTGTTACAGATTAGTATATAAAGTATTTTTTTTTTTATGTTGTTCATCCATCCATATATATATTTGATTTTATAAACCGAGCATTTGCTTGCATATTACATCAGGTCTCTCGGTCCAATCTAGTTTATACACGCATTTAAAGGAGGAAGATCATAGATGCAAAATTCTCACTAATGAGTGCAATGAGATTATAGACGTGATGGACGATACGAAAGGGCCGAAACCTTCACCATCCAACCACGTGCGCTCTAGTACTCATCAAATTATAGATGCATGCAAGCAATTGCAAACCATAAATGAAAAATTGAAACAAGATTAGGCAATATATATATATATATATATATATATATATAATGTATGTTACCAAATGTTGGCCAGTTTCAGAGCGAATTCCAGATGCACCAGAAGCATAATTCACACCATTGATTATTTCTTTTCCCTTCGCTGTGCTGAATGGTGGAATGAATTCGTCAAATCCCAACAGTTGAGCTGCATCCACCATTTTTATAAACTTTTTATTATTTAACAACTAAATAACAAGTATAGAAATTCAAGGACTTGATGATTCAAAATAAAAACCAAGCAAAATTAATTATTCATTTATTAATTACTCGTGCGAGCACTTAAATTTTTAATAGTATATATATTATGCTTTTAACATGCTCCATATAATCCATCGAACTATAGTCTATAACTAGTATTAAAGTAAAATTGTATCACGTTAGTATGTGTTACATGTCAGCTTCTCAAAGATAAAAAGTTCTTTATTTAATTACTTTTTTTTCGTTTTTTAATGAAGATTTTTTCTTATTTTAATTTATTTGTTAGTTTCTTATCCAAAATCATCCTTTAATTTCGTAAAGTTACGCCATTATTATATTAATAAAAGTTGAACCTTAATTTTTTTAAAGTTCAACAATTATCTCATATAATTCATATTAGAAAATTTTTGTATCTTAAATTTTTAAATTAAAAAAATTTAAAACATGTACACAACCTAACTAATTATAACATATTAATAAATATATTATAGAAATTAAAAATGATCGATAAACTCAAAATCGTGCATGGCACGCACGACAACTGCCACATCTATTTGTTTATATTAGCTACAATAATTGGTTGTATTCCGAAGTATATAATTGCTTATAAGCTACACTTACACATTTTATCGACGAAATTTCGACCATTAGAGAACCGTCCGGTGGGTTGGTGTCCCGGAAAATCAATGCCATATGGTGGATAATTAACTTTGGCCTTGGTATTAAGGTTGTTATTGTTACCAACATCGGACAAAGAGTCCCCAAAAATGAAATAACATGGGACTTTCGGTTCTTTCCGAAATAATCTTGATCCAAAACAACTACTCATATTCCCTACCAGTAGCAATAGTAAGATTGTTGCTACTTTTCTCATCATCATATCTTCAATTTTTGCGTTGGTGTACAAACTGCTCTAAAATTCACAAGCTATTTATAAATATATACTACTTACGTATGATTTAATGGGATGCAATTATTAGTCTTTATCAAGGATGAGATTTACAAAAACTGAACTAAACTAAACTTTTTTTTTCCTTTCAAGCTTGCTTATTGTTTTTGTAGGTTGTAGTTAAAAAAAACAAAACAAAGACTTCGAGAATAAATAATTAGGAAAATTGATATTATGCCTTTTCCTCTTTATATAGATTGTTCTCCGCTAGTATTACTTAGTTGACATAAAAGGATAGCCTTAGGAATTTGTTTTGATTTGGTCAAACCTAACAAAAATAGCAATAGATTTAATTAATCATTCCATATATATCCAAGTAAGACAAAACTAGTGAAGAATTGAGCCATTAATTCCAATCAAGTAGGGATGTTTAATCTAATAAATTGTACGGAGTACTAATTAATTAAGCTTCTTATTTTAATAGCACGTAGATCAATTATTGCAACTACCTTTGTCAATGGATTGGATATTGTTTATTTTTCTTTGTGGAAATATAATTGCATGATAGCTACTTTGCTTTCTTAGCCACATATATCAAAATTATATCCACAATTTTCTTTAGATGTTACACTTTTCTTTTTGGAATGTTTAAAAATAGAGTTACACTTCCTTTAAAAAGTAAATTAATATTAAAATGTGTTTCCAAATTTTGAGCTTCTAAAAATAAAGAGAATGTAATGAATGTCATTGAGGTGAGGCGGGTGGGTTTTGCTACCCTATCCCCGCCAAAATATTCATTCACATCTACATCCTCACAACAGTTACTAGGTCTATTCTCATCATCGCCCCAATGAGTACACAATTAAAATGATCCTCATCACACAACAAGATCCTCATCCCCGCCCCATTCCCGCTTTCCGCACCCAAATAACATGTTAACCTCTATTTTAAATTTGCATAAGGCCTGCCGTTACAATTATTTCCAATAAAAAAAACATGCATAATATATTTACTTGCTTACAAACTGATCCAAATGAAACATTGAAAATAATAATCTCGTAACTACTTCGTTTATGAATCATGACGGATTTTTTAGTTGTAATTTTTTTATAAGTGCAAGGATATGTGGCAGGAATGAGGTCGGGTGAGGTGAGGACGGGGCAGGTATGGCTGGAATAATAGGGCAATAATGAAATCCATTCACATCCCCATCACTATAGCGAATACAAATTTTTATTTAATTCTCATCCCCATTAAACTTGCACCCAACCCCCCCCCCCCCCGGGTTGGGGCAGCAGGTCTCCTATTTGGTCTGCCACACTGAAATTCACAAGTTATATTAAATTACCTAGTAAGATTGATCATCTTAGAATTAGATCGATAGCCGTAGTTAAGCGAAAATATTTAGAATTAATCATTATTATTCAAGTGCTCAAGTTTAATAAAATACTACATCCGTTTCATAATATGTGCAACAAATATTTTTACTATATAATTTAGGTGAGATGATGTTGTAAGATAATTAGCTCTACTAGGATATATCATATCGATCATGTGAAGTAACATGGATCAATAGTTTTACCTCTTGAACCAAACACGGCATTCTTTAATGTTACAATTGGGTATTTGTTTCATTGTTTGTTACACATTATTATTTATCTTGAAGGAATTTTATTTACCTAAACTAGGAGTACAAAAGTTACATTTCACACACGCAAGAAATTCAGCTTCTTTCTTTCTTTCTTTCTTTCTGTATGTATGTATGTATGTATTATTGGCCAGAGTGCAGAGTTGCTTTTGTAACTGCACCAAAACATTGCCCCACTTCAAGAAAAACACAAGTTGAAGAAGACTACATACATCATATATTACCAATGACCATCATCAATTCATCATCATATCAACTCTTCTGTTATATCAACATCGATCTCCATATTTTGTTTATACTTCTTTCTATATCAGCCTCTCTCTCTCTCCCTCGTGTGTGTATATATATATATATATATATATATATATATATATATATATATATATATATATATATACTAGCCTTCTATGCACGCTTTGCGTGCGATGATATTATAATTACATCTATTAATCTGTCTAAACAAACTTTATATAATAATAAAAAAATTCCCTTTCATTCGGTCATCCCACAACAATGAACGAAAGAAAAAAAATTTATTTACCATATTCTATTGGCTACCAAATTGTTACGATAATCAAAATGTAATTTTTTTTATGAAATATATCAATATGGATGTCTATTTATAGAGAATTTTAAAATATTAATTTTGAATTTTTTGTTTTATTTTTTCGAATTTTATATTAGTACTATTTTCATTTTAAAAAGTTCAAAAATTGTAATAACTTTCCTTAATAATTAGGAGGTGATACAAATTGACATTTTATAAAGTTTTGAAGGGTAAGATGGACATTTCAAGGGGGACACCATGGCTCCCCCCTTGGCTTATATAATAGATATATATATATATATATATATATATATATATATATATATATGAACCAAAAAACCCTTACATTAGACACTTAAAGGGGTACACGTGTGATTACTAATGACAATCTTTATAAATATTAGTAACTTTCGCTAAAAACCATTTGTACCCCTTTAAACATCTAATGTACCACTGCGACTGCTAATGTACCCCTTTAAACCATTTTCTGTCTAGTTTTCAACCATCTTTTGGTTTTTAGCCAATCCTTCCTCTCTCTCTCTATAAATATATATAGGGTTGGGTTCCGGTGAGCAATTTCTTATGGTGAGAAATGTCAGAAGAGATAAATACATCAACTATAACCTAGAGGTACATTGAGCACCAACTATAGGTACATTCACCATACACTATAAATACATTGAGTAAAAATACATTGACTTTATACCATATATACATTGATTCCAAACTATCAAAGGAATAAGGAGGGAAAATTAAATTTAATCTTAGCCCTTCATTTGGTGATCAAAGGGTTGTGATTGCTTCTCACCCTTCTCACCAAAACTACATTTCTCACATGAGCCTACTTCTATATATATATTCTGTTTTATATTTTGATTGGTAACCAATGATTAGGCATTTAGGCTAAGCCGCTCCTGGTTAATTTGAAATCAATTTGTTGAAACAAATTAGGGTTGGCAATTCTTCTAAACGGATTTTGTTTCTGAATTTAGCTTTGTATCCATTTTTGGTTGTTTGTTGAAGGCATAGAAAATAACATACATTGCGGAATACGATTATTCTTGTGATACCTTCTGACTGTATGACAGTTTTTAATTAAATAATTGCAATTTTTTAATATAAATCTTTAACTTTTTATACAACTAGTTAAATTTTATATAAAATAAAGTTGTGGTTTTATGATTAATAGTTACAATTTTTAAGTGAAAATGTATTCTATTAGACACTTAAATGGTCTAACTGAGGGTGTGTTTGATTCAACTTATATCTTATTTTCAGAAAATTCAGATCCGATCAGATCAGACCAGATCAGAAAAATTCCGATCAGATAAAAAAATATCAGATCAGAAAAAATTAGATCAGATCATATAAGCATTTTGTTATTTGTTCCTTATAACTGAATTAATATTATTTCTCTTAACAAATAATAATGAATAATGTTATATAATTATAATATTATGCATACTAATGATTAATTATTTTTTTATTTTTTTATAACTCAATTAATATTATTTTTATTTTTACATGTATTTTCATTTTTATTTTTTAATCTTTATTTTTTTTATTTTATTTCTATTTTATTTTTTTTATATTTTTAGTTTTATTTTTTATATTTTTATTTTTATTTCTATTATTTTTTTTAATTTCTATTATTATTTTTATTATTTGTTTTTATTACTATTTTTATTTCTATTTTAAATAATATTAATAATGGTTTACATTTATAATAATGTACAATTAAATTTCACCAAAGATCTGATCAGATCAGATCAGACCAGACCTGATCAGAAAATTTCAGATCAGATCAAAAAATTTCAGACGAATCAAACGCACCCTGAAACTTACTGATAGTGGTACAAATTTATCTAATAATTATGTCAAGTTTGTGTTTACTTGTGTTCTTGTCATGATGTATAGTTGTCAATCCTGGATTAGTCTTAGTAAGTTTGTACCTAATTTTTGTTGCTCTAGAAATTGTCAGCCTTACAAATAATTGTTTTCCTTTTTGATTTGGAGAGAATGAAAGGCCAACTATCCACTCCCATAGGGCCATCCACGAACATCTATCATCTTTACCTAATTAAAGGAGAGATTATGATTGCAAGGATGGAACCAACGTGTCATTGTGTTGAGATGATCGCATAAATTGTCTAGATGATCAATTACTTATATGATTAGCTTCAATTATTCATTCCCTATAAATATGGTTAATAATGGTATAGTGCTGATCGTATATTGAGATCTAAAATTGTATCTTGGATGAGGTTATGGATTTCCTACGAATTGAAATCTACCAAATTCTTCTGATAGAATTGATGACTATAATGTTATCTCCTTTGATATTAAGATTATTAATACTCATAGCAATAGCTTGTTTGATAGAAAAATCTGAATCTATCTTTGTTGCTCCTGAAATTGTAATATTGCCATTGATAGATGTCCCAGATTATGTAACCAATAGTACTGGTTCTTTGATCTGTATATTTCGAACCATCATAATGAAGCTTATAGTGATTTTGAGGGGGTGAATACCACCTAGCTCGTGGTTATCTTAGAAATAAATAAATAATGGAACTATTACATAAAACACAAAAATGTAAGTATAATAATTGAGAAAATTACAATTTAGAATTTAATGTTTTCTATGATGGTACACTTGCATTTTGTGGCATCAATATAATCGTTACCCTACTCAAAATTATACTTTTCTAACGTGTTGAAGGTTTGGTCATTGAAGAAAGAAAGAGATGGGATGTCCAATAAGAGTTTGTTTACTTCATATTATATTCAGTTCATTTCAGTTCAGTTAAGTTCAGT
Organism: Salicornia ramosissima; assembly: GCA_951394345.1. Taxonomy (NCBI): domain Eukaryota; kingdom Viridiplantae; phylum Streptophyta; class Magnoliopsida; order Caryophyllales; family Amaranthaceae; genus Salicornia; species Salicornia ramosissima. The sequence continues at coordinate 6,416,680 of OX596235.1, read as the reverse complement.
TCATCTCTATTTAGTTCAATTAATACACTTCTATTCAGTTCAGTTCATCTCTATTAAGCTAATGTAAACGAGCCCTAAGTTCAAGTGTAAAATTAGTGGTTACTTGTGAACACATATGTATCAATGTATGGGATATTCGATAATAAGTATTGGTTTTGTTTTGGCTCAATTATGGCCATGGCTATTAGATCAGATTCAGCTTGGTGCCTTTTTACTCCAAAATGGGGTCTTCAACGTAACGTAACTCAAATATATATATATATATATAGGGTTGGGTTCCGGTGAGAAATTTCTTATGGTGAGAAATATGAGAATAGATAAATACATCAACTATAACCTAGAGGTACATTGAGCACCAACTATAGGTACATTCACCATACACTATAAATACATTGAGTAAAAATACATTGACTTTATACCATACATACATTGACTCCAAACTATCAAAGGAGTAAGGAAGGAAAATCAAATTTAATCTTAGCCCTTCATTTGGTGATTAAAGGGTTGTGATTGCTTCTCACCTTTCTCACCAAAACTACATTTCTCACATGAGCCTAATTCTATATATATATATATATATATATATATATATATATATATATAGTGTCAGGATCATGTGAGAAAACCTCTTTAGGTGAGAAAGGTTGTTGATGTGAGAATATATCTATAGCGTCGATTCAGTGAAATCTAATGGTTAGGATTTAATCGTTTTTTTTTTTAACTAAAAAAACTTACGTAACTAACCCTATTTGTTAGGGGATAAATAAAAAAAATTATATTTTTTATCCAAAAAAAATAATTTTTTTTTATCAAAAAAACTAAAATTTATTTTTTATCAAAAAAACTAAAATTTATTTTTTATCAAAAAAACTAAAATTTATTTTTATCAAAAAAAACACTTTAATTTATGTTTTATAAAAAAAAAAACTAAAATTTGGAATTTGTTAAACCGTTATCCTCTCATATAGTCAATTAGTCATATAAAATTTAGAACATGTCATATAAAATTTAGAATATGGTTAATAAAATTTAGAACATTAAATAAGTTATTTTATTATTTTTTTATTTTTTACGGGTTCCATAGATCAACCTCAATACAAAATATTAAGAATATTTTGAAATAATATTCAATTGTTCAGGTATATATTTTATTATTTTTTTTTGTATAAAAGGTCAATAATTTTATTATAATTGTATCATTTTATTTATTTTTAAAAAAATAAGTTTATTCAATTTCAAACTTATTGTATACAGTTTTGAAAATATCTTATAAAATTTAGAACATGATGTATAATTTTTTTAATATTTCATCTACTTAAAATAAAACAAACAATAAACTACTTTAAAATATGGCTTTTTAATATTTTTAATATTTTAAGCATATATACACATTAAAATATGATGACTTTGTAACACGGTTTTTTAAATTTAGAACATGGTGTATAAAAATTAGAACAAAGCATATAAAATTATGAACATGTCGTAAAAATTTTAGAACATGACTCATAAAATTTGGAGCATATTAAGATGTACTTCCGAACAAAAAAAATGAAGTAGAATTCTAGATTAAAAAAAATAGATTTTATATATAAAAAAATATATATTTTTTTTAAAAAAAATAAAAAAATCAGGAAAAAAACTTAACAAAATTTTTAATAAAAAAAACAGATTTTTTTTATAAAAAAAAACATATATTTTTTTAAAAAATAAATATATGATTTTTTTTTATAAAAAAAACGTAACATTTTTCTTAAAAAAAAAACCAGATTTTTTTAATCAAAAAATTAGAAATTTATAAATCAAATTAAATTATCAATTTGCCCTTACTAAAAAAATAAAAATCAAACATCAACCCTTAGATCTAAAATTGTCAAGGGTGCAGATGTTTCTCACATAAAAACCTTTCTCACCTAAAACACCCTTTTTCACACGATCATATTCCTATATATATGTGTGTGTTTTTTTAATAGAAAAAACCTTTGTTTATCTTGTGGTTAAACCACCCATCACTAATTGAAGTATATTTAGACAATAATAGTGCGTGAAAGTCAACTCAACATGCTTATTAATATTTTAATAGTATATTAATGGTGGATTAACCCTTATCAACTGGGTAGATGTAACAATGTCTAAGAATCAACAATAATGTACTTTTGGAAATTTATCTTCTTAATTAGTTAGATTAAATCTATTTGTACTTGGTAGTTAATTAGGACTAGCTAATTTGCTGAGGCATGGTTCTTTTGGGCTTAGTTTCAAAAGTTTTGGTTCAGTTCAGTACGTTCAAATCATGTTGACTCTAAAATGGTAGAATTTAGTTAAATTCCAATGATATGTTTGGATATAAACATTTCATTTGAAATGATGGATTTGGGTCAAATTACATATTTGGCAAGTAAAAAAAATTGGATTTGAATTTGACTCAATTCACAACCCAAATGAATGTTGTGTATTTCAAATACTTAACAAAAGCATGTCATTTCAAATTCTAAAAACAACCCAAACAAATAATTGTCATTTAAATTGTAAATTTCAATTTCCGAAATTGAATTCATCAATTTAAAATGAGTTCCACATATTCAAACACTACTTTAAGTTAATAAGTTCAGTTCAGTCCAAAAGGACGGCGTGGTCGTATAGTGTTGGAAAATTATTCAAAGTTTAAGTTCATTGGATATGCAATTGAAATTTTGAAATTGGGCTGTCCTTTTCCTTTTCTATTTAATCATTATTTAATATAATCCAAACCATAAGTAATTGTATAGGGCATTAGGGCTGCTGCTGCTACTATATATAAGTTTGTTGGATTATATTTGTTTGGAAGATGAAATTTTGGGCACTAGTACATAGTACTGTATATATTATTATTGTTATATTGTTATCGTATCACAGAATAATTAATAAAAACTAGCTGTTATATACTCCCTCCGTAACATATTAATGGCAATGATTTGACATAAAGTAAAATGTCAAATCATTGCCATTAATATGTTACGGATGGAGTATATAAGATATAAAGTTGAATATTTTTTAGGCCAATCCGAAAGGCATACACATCATGAGTCATGACCCAAACTCCAACCTAAGATGTGTATGTATGCCCTAGCTAGCTACTAATTGTGCAGTAATCATGTTTTGGGCTTCAAGCATATATAGGGTTGCCCATGCATAATTGTTACTGCCCATGTACATTTGGGCTTCTATGCAAGCCAGCTAAGGTTCGTTGTTGCGCTATAGCATAAGGTACCCACGTTCTATAAGCTCAAGCTGTGTTATAATGCATTGCTACTTTAGGATGTGCAAATACCATTCCCCCTTGCCCGCCGTAATTTTCATTCCTTTTTTTATTTTATTTATATATATTATAAAACACCCCCTTTTTAGCCAATTTAATATTGACACTAATAGAGTATATAGTATATTTTTTTGCCTCAATTATCAGCTTAAGTTTTTGGTTGAGATGCTCCACTTACATCATACTAGCATTCTATGCACGCTTTGTGTGCGATGATATTTTAAATACATCGATCTATTAATTTGTCTAAGCAAATAAAAAAAATTAAAGATTATTTGTTTGAAAAATTAAAATATCTGTCAAATTCAAACTCATTCATATAATCAAAACAAACTTTTACTCCATTTGGTCATCCCACAACACTACAAAAAACTCACAAAACGAGGGCAACTTATCATGATTAAAGAGGGCAATATGAGTATTGTTTTACTTAATGATGCCTATAAGGGCAATTATTTTTGCACTCATTGATATTAACAATGAAGACAATATGATTTTTTTGTCCTCTTAGACTTTTGAAACTTTGCCCTATTTTACAATAAATAAAGTGTTTAAACCAAGGAAAACAAAATTTATTGCCTTTGTTGATGATCAATGAAGGCAATTTTGTTTGCCATTTTTGAATTGAATCAAAGAGGGCAAAACATCTAAAATTGGCTTTGAAACCTAATACAACGAGATTACAAGGGCAACATGAGGGCAATATTAAAATTGTCATTATAATCTAAGAAGACAAATTTTGTATCAAATAGGGCAATTCTAATTGTCCTTCTTGAACACATTTTTTGTAGTGCAACAATGAAAAAAAAAAAAACGGTTTATTTACCATATTTTATTGACTATTGATAACTTGGTTTAGTATATGTTTTTCCTCCTTATTTTGTATGGTTTTATTGTGCTAACCGTGCTCTTAGGAGCCGTTTTGCCGCTAATAAGTCGGTTTGGAGTGTTTTGTGTCTTTTCCATGTTTTTGACAGGTTTTTGATAGAATATGCTCTAAATGGGACAAAAACCATCAAAGTACACCAATCTAGGCAAAGGAGAAGCACTAGGATGTCACGGTGAGTGTTGGAGAAGTTCTGGTGGCAATTAGTGAAGAATTGGCTTGAAATTGTTCAATTCGGTTCGAATGATTTTGACCACCTCTAACTCTTTTAGACATAACTCGAGCTATGAATATCGGATTTAAGCTATTCCAGCGGCATTGGAAACTAGATTCAAAGAGCTTTCCAACGGTAGGTCATAAGCTCAATTCCGACTTGAAACGAAGGAGTTATGGGCGTTCGAAGTCAGGGCATCAGACCAGACCCCCAGCATGTACCCCGGTACTGGGGTTTGTGCAACCCTTACCGGGGTTCATGCACCCCGACCGGGGTGGTTGCTGCCCCTGCTTCTCTCCTTTGCTTTGAAGCTAGAGTTCCCCTAGCATCGGCCCCAGTACGGGGTACATGTACCCCGTACCGGGGTCTCTGCACAGCTCTTCACTCGACATTTTCCAGAAGTACGTACCTAACTCCAGCGACAACCCCGGTACCGGGGTGCATGTACCCCGTACCGGGGCCGGCGTTACGGGCTCCGTTTAAGCCCAATTTCGCCTATAAATACCTGTTTTAATCCTTTGTAAAGATCTTATGCTTTTCTTTAGGTTTTCTTTCTGTTTTTAGGGTTTTCTTTCTCTCTCTTTTATTGTACAAACACATTAAATTCAATTCAATTCAAGTTAATTAAAGATTCAATCTTTTTCCAATTCTGGTATTATTTCTTTCTTATTTATTTTATTTATGCTTTTTATTATGATCATGTTTATTTCTTTTATTCTTTCAAACATGTGTGAGTAGTCTTTTAGATCTAGGGTTTGGGAAAATTATGTTTGAATGATTAGATTAATTGAGTCTTTTGTTCTTTAATTCATGACTAGTTTTAATTCCCTAAAACCTGTTTTGATCATATAAACTTGAGTAATAATCTAGCCGGTAGCCGAAAGGTGAAAACTTCATTAAGACTTAAGATTTTAGGCAGATTTATTTAATAAATTGCGAGAGCCTGTTATGTAAATCTGTAGATCTAATAAATTGTGAAAGCCTGTTAGATCTTGATTAGAATTTGTTAATGAATTATTGAACATTGGAATTCAATTAGTTTATGATTTCATTCATAAAATCCTAAACCCTAGAATTTCCTTCATTCATTTAATTCCAATAAAAATTCAACCTTTATTTTCTTTTCTTTATTTATTAGTTATTTAGGATAATTCAATCACAAAGGCCCTTTACATAGTTCACACTTTTTAGTAATTAAAGAAATTAAATTGTTTCTCTGTGGATTCGACCCTACTTATCACTGCTACATTAGTTTGATATTTAGGTTATTTTTTACGGGTTGCGACGCCCTGTCAAATTTTGGCGCCGTTGCCGGGGAAGCAACAATATTTTCTTTTATTCGGGTGTGAATTATTTTCTTTTTCTTTGACTCTTTTTTTTTAAAAAAAAAAAAAAAAACCTTTCTTTATTTTCTTTTTCCCACGCAGCTACATCTTTCTTTTCTTTTTCTATTTTTTCTTTCTTTCTTTTTCTTGATTTTTTTTCCCTTTACTTTATTTTCTTTCTTTCCTTTTCTTTTTCCACCTATGTTTTTTTCCTGTCCTTTTCTTTATTTTCATCTTTTTTTTTTTATGGCATCTATTTATTTTTTCCAATATGAAAATGAAGCATTTTGGTGTTATAAGTATAGATTTGAGGATTTTCTTGGTCCAAACCATCTATTTCCACAATGGGAGTTAGTTCTTATAGTTTATGAGGGGCTAAATAATGAAACAAGATCAATTTTGGAATACATGTGTGGTCATAATTTTATGAAGAATATTGTGCCAGTAGCGTGGAATTTAATTGAAAAATTAGCTAGAGATTCCTATGAATGGGAGATGGGTGTGTTTACCACACCAACTCCAAATAATTTTTCTTTTAGTTCTGAACAATATTTTTCCTCTTGTGATTATGATCCTTCTAGTTATCCCATTAATGATTCTTGTATGAGTTTTTATAACTTTCCTTCTAAGCATGAATTTGTTAATAACTCTCCTATTGAACCATATGGATGCAATTTGGTTGTTTGTCCCGAGCCTATAATATTTGGCAGTGATGATTCCCATCAAATTGACTATGATGAACCAATAAAAGCCCATTTTCACTCTCTTAATAAACATCCAGAAACTGGCCAATTCTATGGTAGTAACTTAGATGAGAGTTTAGATAGCTTTAGTTTACCACACAATTCTTTGAGTGGTGACACTTTTAAGGATAGTCAGGTTGAGAGGAAATTCGAACATATAGAATTTTTTGAGGATAAAACACGTATTGTGGAGTCATTAGTTGAAAAATTAACTAATGTGGAGCCTTGTGATTCGATTCCGCTTTTACCTGTGTTTAGACTTTTTAATTTTCTAAATGATCAAATTTCCTATGAGAATCAACACATTCAGGCTTGTCTTAAAATGCCAAAATTTTCAAAAAATGAGCTAGAATGTAGATGTCATGTTTTTTCTTTTTCTTTTGATTTTAATTTTTTCCATCTTTCTTCCCCGTCCCCACCATGTTTCTCCCATTTCTTTTCCTCCACCTCCCCCTTTTCTTTATTTTATTCTAATCCCCTCCTTGTGAGGACAAAGGTGCTTGTCACCACTCCATATATGCTACTATATGAAATGGTTGCAGGGGCCTTTGATAAACTGCTCCGAGCACTGGATTGTTCTGATTAATGAGAAGGAGCATGCATAGGGTCGTGCGGGACCATGATAAACCAGCACTTTCGGGAGGCACCTCGAGTTCCACTTGCTCTCCTTCAGCGTGAGGACACAGTTGAGTTCGGCTTGGGGGAGGTAAGAATTTCATTGCTTTCGTAGTGTAGTCTTTTACTGCTTTCTTAGGATTGTTGCATGGTTTGTACCGACCACTAGGGTTGGGAGTTTACATGCAACCAAAAAAATGTATTGCTTTCTTAGGTTAGTTTTAGTTTTTTTTGTTCGTCTGAATAAATTGGGATTGAAATTGTGGTATATATTCGGATTTAACTGATGAATTATGCCCTTAATTGCTTGTTTTCGAAAACTTTGACTTAATAGTTGATATCATGTGCATGGATTAGTGGCTTTTGATTTGATGCTTAATCGCTTTATCCCCTCTAGTGTTTAGCGCTATACTTTGTTCAACTATGTGTGGATCTTGGACTGTTTAGCTTGAACTGTGAGGAATTGAGCCTACTTGATTCATTTCTTGTGTGTTTAGTTCCTGGTGTGACTAACTGCCTTGACTTAGGTCCTTGTTCCTTGCCTTGTGAGAATTTCCTACACTACTAGTCTAACTTAGGTTCAGTTGCAGATTGTATGATGAAGGCACTCATTTCCTTAGGATTCCCCAAACACATTAGATATAATTTTTATCCCTTGATCCCTAATTTGCAGCCTTGACTTTCATTTGATTGATTAACCACATTATAAACCTAATTAGCCTAAAATTTGCAATATTCCCGAGTTTGGCTTGGGGGAGCTGTTTATAGGATGATAACTGTAGAGTTCGGGTGCATCTCTGGTTGATCTTGGAAATCTTGTTTCTTTAGTGTTCGGGTGCTCTTTTGTAAAGCCCTTGGAAGTGTTTGTTTATTTAAAGTACTTCATGTTAAATAAAATAAAGAATAAAAAAATCAAATCGAAAAAAAATTAAAAATTGATGAGAATAAAAGTATATTGACATGGAGGAAAAAGAATCAACAAAAGAGGAAGAAAATGAAAACAATGTTAACTTTAAGTGTAATCTTCCTCTATTTGGGTTATGTATTAAAGTGTTCGGTTGATTTGGAAAGTTATTTCGGTAGCTAGTGTTGGTTGTTTCGGAGGAGTTGGAGAATTAGATAACCAAGTTGGTTTTCTTTTTCTTTATTTCGCTTTGTTTTTGCTCCCCCTTGTTGGACTTTCACCACCACATGGCCGAAACATATCCTATGCCTTATCCCTAGCCACGTTACAAGCTCATGGAAGACCTTTTGAAATCTGCAATTGTAATCTAGTTAGATGAATAAAATCGCTTGTCAAGGATGAGGCATTAGCTACATTCCGAGTCGACTCATAGGTAGAGTGACATTTAACCCTTATTAAACACATGAGTGATTGTGAGTTTGGGAGGGTTGTGTTGCATTACATTGACATTCTTTGATGGGTGGAGAGAGCTTGGGAGTACTTAGAGCCCACCACAAAGGAGTGGAGTGACCCGTGAGTATAGCTAAACCAAATTATTGATACACATATGGTTGACTGAGATTGAATAATTAGAACAGGCCAATGAGTGATTCTAGTGGATTTGATATAGCTAGCTTTGAATTGCACAATGTATTGATACTTTGAGTCATTGAGTTTGTTTTTGAAAACTTGGGCATGATTTGTTTGGTATTTCTGCGCTGTGTTTTGCTCGGGGACAAGCAAAAGGCTGGCTTGGGGGAGTTTGATAACTTGGTTTAGTATATGTTTTTCCTCCTTATTTTGTATGGTTTTATTGTGCTAACCGTGCTCTTAGGAGCCGTTTTGCCGCTAATAAGTCGGTTTGGAGTGGTTTGTGTCTTTTCCATGTTTTTGACAGGTTTTTGATAGAATATGCTCTAAATGGGACAAAAATCATCAAAGTACACCAATGTAGGCAAAGGAGAAGCACTAGGATGTCACGGTGAGTGTTGGAGAAGTTCTGGTGGCAATTAGTAAAGAATTGGCTTGAAATTGTTCGATTCGGTTCGAATGATTTTGACCACCTCTCACTCTTTTAGACATGACTCGAGCTATGAATATCGGATTTAAGCTATTCCAGCGGCATTGGAAACTAGATTCAAAGAACTTTCCAACGGTAGGTCATAAGCTCAATTCCGACTTGAAACGAAGGAGTTATGGGCGTTCGAAGTCAGGGCATCAGACCAGACCCCCAACATGTACCCCGGTACCGGGGTTTGTGCAACCCTTACCGGGGTTCATGCACCCCGACCGGGGTTCATGTACCCCGGTACCGGGGTGGTTGCTATCCCTGCTTCTCTCCTTTGCTTTAAAGCCAGATTTCCCCCAGCATCGGCCCCGGTACGGGGTACATGTACCCCGGACCGGGGTCTCTGCACAGCTCTTCACTCGACATTTTCCAGAAGTACGTACCTGACTCCAGCAACAACCCGGTACCGGGGTGCATGTACCCCGTACCGGGGCCGGCGTTACGGGCTCCGTTTAAGCCCAAATTTGCCTATAAATACCTGTTTTAATCCCTTGTAAAGATCTTATGCTTTTCTTTAGGTTTTCTTTCTGTTTTTAGGGTTTTCTTTCTCTCTCTTTTATTGTAAAAACACATTAAATTCAATTCAATTCAAGTTAATTAAAGATTCAATCTTTTTCCAATTCTAGTATTATTTCTTTCTTATTTATTTTATTTATGCTTTTTATTATGATCATGTTTATTTCTTTTATTCTTTCAAACATGTGTGAGTAGTCTTTTAGATCTAGGGTTTGGAAAAATTATGTTTGAATGATTAGATTAATTGAGTCTTTTGTTCTTAATTCATGACTACTTTTAATTCCTTAAAATCTGTTTTGATCATATAAATTTGAGTAATAATCTAGCCGGTAGCCGAAAGGTGAAAACTTCATTAAGACTTAAGATTTTAGGCAGATTTATTTAATAAATTGCGAGAGCCTGTTATGTAAATCTGTAGATCTAATAAATTGCGAAAGCCTGTTAGATCTTGATTAGAATTTGTTAATGAATTATTGAACATTGGAATTCAATTAGTTTATGATTTCATTCATAAAATCCTAAACCCTAGAATTTCCTTCATTCATTTAATTCCAATAAAAATTCAACCTTTATTTTCTTTTCTTTATTTATTAGTTATTTAGGATAATTCAATCACAAAGGCCCTTTACATAGTTCACACTTTTTAGTAATTAAAGAAATTAAATTGTTTCTCTGTGGATTCGACCCTACTTATCACTGCTACATTAGTTTGATATTTAGGTTATTTTTGACGGGTTGCGACGCCCTGTCAACTATCAAATTTCTAGGATAAACAAAATGTAAAAATTTTATTCGATAAACTATATCAATACGGATGTCTATTTATAGAGAATTTAAAAATATGAATTTTGGTATTTTTGTTTTATTTTTTTGAATTTTATGTTGTGAACTATTTTTATTTTAAAAAGTTCAAAAATTGTAAGAACTTTCCTTAATAATTAGGAGCGATACAAATTCATATTTTAGAAAGTTTTGAGGGGTAACATAGACTTTTCGAGGGGGACACCATGGCTCCCCTTTGGCTTATATAATAGAGATCAGAGCCAACGTGACTTTTTCTCTAGTTTTTCATGCATGTTCAAGTGTCCAAATTCTAGTTTTTCTCTAGTTTCTTGTTTTGATTTTTTTAAGACCACTTTTTATTTACTTACCTTTTGATTACCATTTTTACCACCTTTTATTTACCAAAATCTTAGTATTTACCACCAATAAATGAAATTCATCCAAAGAATCTTTTTTATGGTCCCAAATTTCGCTTGAACATTAGTTTGAAACCCTAAATTTGTAATTAGCTCATTTTAATCTTTTTTCTATGCAAGATTGTTGAATTTGTCTATTCAAATATGTAGTATTTCACAAGCCTTAAATTCTACATTAAAAAAAAAAATAAAAAAATCTAACTTTTGAGTTGGATCTGATATAAATGAATTGCAAGCTCAATATAAAAGGAAAAACATTCATTATTTAGGAAAATTGAACACTAACATCCATAAAATAGATATATACACTTGAATAAGTTGGGAATTCAAGCTAAAATAAAAGCTTAATGTGGCATGTTGTTAAATGACGAATTGAATGAATACATTTTTCTTTCTTCTTTTAGCTGTTTTGTACAACCCTTGTGGCTATGTCATATGTGTCAAATTTTCCACATTCTTTTCATATAGTCCCATTTTGTTATATATTATAATTTATCAACTTTTATTTTCTTCAATATTTCCCTCTTTATAATTTATAACAAATTGATAGATCAAACAAACATTCATATTTATACAAGAGATTCGTTTTATAAACACTTCAAATTGGTTACAATACACTTGATATTTCAAAGAATTTAAGTGCATTTTTAATATATATATATATATATATATATATATATATTAGAGAAAAATAAAATCTCATCTTAATCTACGCACATGATTATTAGTTTTAATATATTATTTCATTTACGCATTATTGTAACTCATCTTTTTTTATGCATTTGTGTTTAATTCATTATAACGCATCACCTATGCTTTTCTTGCTTAATAGGACCATGCAATCACGCCTGATAAGATAATATGGTTGTCCGACCCGGATTTTAGGAACCTAATATAGATTAATCTAAAGTAACACGCCATTATTCCAACGCTTACATGCGTCACGACCAGACGAAGATTTTCTAGGTTGCATACAATGCAACATGATCGACATATACGTAGTACGTACATTAACATAAAACTGTTACAAGTTGAATTAAGTTAATCTATTCATACTCTACGAGTATATATCAACTCTTATTTTCATCCGTTTCAAAATAACTGTTCCACTTTGACTAAATCACTTGACCAAAATTGTGAGAGCTTTTAGGGCGAAGTAAAGCAGTTATTTTGAAACGTATGGAGTATTATTGAAAATTATCTTGGTTATTGTGTAACATAAAAATGTATCAAAGAAAATTCCCATGCATATATATAAATGCACATATATATTTATCGTTGAAATGTAAGCAAAGCAAAGCTATATAAGTATATTAGTATGGATTGCTGTTTTGTCCCATGCATAATATAAATACTACCAGTGTTATATCCTTATCATGTCTCTTCCAAAAGCCTGTTGTTTTAAACCAAATTTCCCCCTTGTCTTCTGACTTTCTTTTCAATGTTTCCATTACTTTGTCAGCTTTTATTATATTAATGAACAAACAAAAAAAAGAGAAGCAGTGACACCCACATCTAATTAATTACATTCAATTACAATATATTATTAACTCTTCAGAATTCTACATACATACATGCAAACAAACAATAATAATACAGTCTGGAAAAAACCAAAAAAAAAAAAAAAAAAAAAAAACAAAACCCTAGCTAGCTAGCTGCTAATAGCTATACTTGGCTGCTATATTTAGTCATTTTTAGTCAACCCTCAATGCTGAAAACTAAGTAGCAAATGAACTATTCTATCAAATGACAAATGCATGCATGCATGCATGCATGCGCATGTGATATACTACATGAACTTATGAAAATATAGGAACGGGCTAGTAAAAATTAAATTCTAATGTGATCTTATGACTACGGACTACCGTAATGTATAATTAGAATTACTTGATTTTTTTAATTTATTTTTACTTCCAAAATCTAATTACAGATATTTTTTAAAATAATAACTTAATTAGATTTCTTATTTTAGGAAATATTTCAAATACAAAGCATCAAATTGAATTTTTAATTAAAGTATTTTCAGAAAAATATTTTTAATTGTATTTAGGAATTAAAAAAAAAAAAATCAAGCAATTCAGACCTTCCATTATGGCAGTCAGTAGTGATAAGACCACAGGAGAATCATCATAGGAAGTAGAGGGAGAAAGAGTTAGAATGAGATCAAATAACTAATATTAAAATTTCTAAATTCTAATTAAAAACTAATATTATACAAAAGAAAGATTATTATTGTTGTTACTATATATTATTGTTATTATCTTCTTTGAGGGAAGTCTTGTCTTTGATAGGAAAGAGCTCCAAGGTTTTGATGGATCTTCTAGAATCATCATCATCATCAACATTATAGTTATGACTATCATGATGATGGTGGTGATAATGATAATCTCCTGATGATTTTCTCATCATCATCCAATCATGATGATGATGGTGATGATCATTATTTGTGAGCATCGTCATCATTGGCTTCATTGCATTTTCCCTTGTTCCATATTTTGCTTCTGAATTAGTCTCCATGTTCCAAGTGTAAGTATTTGTCATCCGTGGTACTACATCTACTGCCCTTGCCTTTTCATGCACATTAAAATAAAAAAGTTAAATAATTAAAAGAACATGTCAAGTTCATATAATTAAACATGTATATTTAGGCCATGTTATTTTGGACTTAATTTCTGATTGTTCAATCCAGTTCAAGTTTTGATAAGTTTAAGATTTAACTTAATTCAGTTTAATTTAGTTCAGTTCAAATTAATTCAGTCTAAAAATAATATATAGTAATATAGCGCCTTACTATCAATGTAAATATGGATCATGTCTTTTCCATTTTCTTTTTCTTTTTTCAATAACATAACAAGAAATTACAAGAAATATTCAAGGAAATGTTTTATATTGAATCATAATTTTTTTTTTTCTTGTCAGAGAAATTACTAGGGTTTGTTTTATTTTTTCTTTTTCATTTTAATAAAAAGGGAAAAAAAAATCTCAAATTAAATCAAACAAATGAATTTGAGGCATAAAGGAATTCTTGTCATCAATTCCACAGCTCTAATTACAAGATGATCTGCTTGGTTCCTAAAAGGTGAATTCTTGTCATCAATCATGTCTAATCATAATCAAGGAATCTTTTAGTTAAGAGAAGCTTCAGAATATGTATGTCCCATACCTATTTAAATTTGTCAACATGAGAATATTCCTTTCCACATTTTTGTGGAGCTTAGTCATAATGTACTCAAAATAATACTTCAACATAAATTATGCTTATAATAAATAATATGCATGAAAATATAAATTCAGAACAACAACTTAATTAGTATTACTCCTGTAAAATTGATCTATAATTAATTTTGGAGAGGTTGTAAACTTTTGAATAGATAAGTAATTACATACTTCTTTCCACTGATGATGTAGAAAAAAAACTACACTTGTTGTGATCCTTGTACTGTGTATTTTTCATACATCAAATACTTCATAATTCAGTTTTTTTGAGAGAGACTTCATAATTCATTTTAGTATGCAATTCCTCCCTCATCAGTTCTCTTTTTTTTTTTTTTTTTGTTAAATTTGGAATATTTTTGCCAATAGAAAAAAATGGTCAAAGCGTAACAAAATAAGTTAAACGAAAGGAGTATTACTTAAAAATATCGTCGCATTTTTGCGTACTATAAATCTTCAGTTCGGATTTACTTGCATCTTGGAGGTTTTCACACTATTTATAATCTTGTTTTTTTATTACAATTTGTGGTTTACACATTAAAAATATAAATTGATATAATATGGTCACATGAGTTCCGGTGATTTTTTTTGTATTTTTTACAAAAACAAAATTAAAGAAATTTATAGTTTAAATTGCTCATTGGCAAACATAAAACTCCTCATTATTGCAAGTGAAGTTGCGTTCTCTTTAAATTTTTTTATCAGATCTCATAACTTATTAGGTTTAATCAGGTCAAGTCAGGTCAGATTAGAACAAGTCTGGTCGAATAAGTTGAAAAGAATAAATTGAAGTATTATTTTTTGTAAGTACCAATTTTTTTTTTAAATAACTAGGGCAAATAAAATATAATTAAAGTGAGTTATGCAAAAATACCTGATGAGCAGTAAGGCAATGTGATGAATTAGCAGGAGGAAGCTGATTGAATAAGCCAGGGGAAGACGCGGTCGAACCGCAACAAGGCGGTGCTACTGGTGGGGTAGGTGGTGGAGGTGGCAGCGATGGTGGTGGTTGATCAAAGTGATGATAATTATTACTATTATTATTATTATTAGTGAAGTGATGGTGAAAATAATTATGATGATCAAAAGGAGGAAAAAGATGATGAGAAAACAACAAGTGTTGTTGTTGTTGTTGATAATGATGGTGTTGGTGAAGTTGCTTGCCAAGAAGTTTCTTTCTCAACTTCTGACGATCTCTTGCCTTATGATTTTGAAACCAATAAAAAACATTCTTACCTTCAATCTTACCATAAAGAGAGAGGTGGGCAGTAATCTGCTGTATCTGAGCTGCATTGGGGGTTCGTACACCACTTCTATACATTTCTTCTAATATCATCACTTGTTCTGGTGTTGGACACCATCTTGTTGATGCTGCTGGTGCCATTTTTCTTTTTTTCTTTTTTCTTTTTTTTTTTTTTTGTGGGTTATAGTATATGAGATATAGAAGAAAGTGTTGGCAAAAGCTAGATCACAAGTGGGTTATAAATAGATGGGGAAATAAAAGAGGGGGTAAGGGTTAACACTGTAGCTAGGGGAGCAAAAGGAAAAAAATGGAGTCATTTAATGAGAAATTGTAAAATGACAAAAGAATGCAAAAGTTTTAGGAAGGAATTGAAGCTATCTAGCTAGCTTAGCTAGGGTACGGTGAGGGGCCAAATTTCATCATTTATGTCATATGAAAAGTTGTATGTATGTATATATCGTACTAATTTCATAAAATTGAAAATTAAAAATTCCTTGCCCAAAAAATAAAAATTGCCTACAAGGGTTATACAAATCTAGGTGCAAGGTACTCGTACCACATATTCCTTTCTCAATAAACCAAAATGCATATTTATTTATTTTTTTAACTTTAGAGACTAATGTGAATGAATTTTTAACTAAATTTGGAAGGGAAATCAAAATCCATTCCCATGGTGGTGCTAGCTTAGCTCCAATTTATCTAATTTTCTTCACAAATATTCATTCCCATCTAATACCACCTTCCCCAAAAATGGTAATGGATGGGAATAAACAATGAGAAGAAAATTGAAGCATGGGAATGAAAAATATTTTCCATGGAGATTATAAGGTCCCTCCTTAACAAAATTACACTAAAAATTCATTACCATTACCACAATTTATTACCAACAACCAAACGGGCCGTCGATTCTTTTCCGTTTGTGTAATGCCACTTGGTTCAATAATAAATACAATAGAAAATTGGACGTAATTGATTAGGATGATTCTAGTATAGTCTTATGACTATACTGACTACCGTAATGGATAGCTAGGATCGCATGATTTTTGATTTATTTTTAATTCCTAAATCTAATTTAAAATCCTTTTTAAAATACTTTAATTAGATTTCATATTTTAGGAAAAGAATTTTATGATTTTTCAAGAATAAAAACCGATTTTAGAAAAATTTAGAAATTATTTTCCAAAAATAAAAATCTTATTAAAGTATTTTAAAAAATATCTTCAAGCAGATTTAAGAATAAAAAAAAATGAAAAATCATGCAATCTTGACCTTCCACTACAGTAGTCGGTAATCATAAGAATACACTAGAATTTTCAAATTGATTAAGTATATTTAGTCGTGGTATGGATGTGTACTCTTTTTTGGTTTTCGATTTTATATTATCCTTACTGTAAAAGAAAAATTGCACGTTCTTTCTGAAACCATTATTAAAAAAAAATAAAAATTAAAACTCTTTATTTTCTCTCACTCTTACAATTCATAATTAGTTTAATATATAAATACTTCCTCTGTTTTTTTTTTTTATTTGTTACAATTTTGGAATATATGTGAGAGATAAAATAATAAATTGTAACAACTAAAGAAACGGAGGATGTAGTTTTAATGCCACTTGATCACCTTTAATTTTAATATTAAAAAATGTAAGCATTCTTGAAGCTAAAGCATGTTTTTTATGCGTTGCATGGGTTATTTGAACTAATCAAATGAATTTTTATATATAACAATTAATATAAGTATAACACATTCTTTTATATGATTGGCTTGTAGTACTTTTAATGTGTTTATTTGGGGTCAGATATTTGAATTGATTGATCATGCAGTAAATTTAATGGAGTTTGGTACGTAGGTGTAGTTTTGATAATTTAAATAGGCCTAAGCAAATTAAAGTTGAAAGATTAATATAAGTTGTTGGCACTTTCACTTTTGTACCTCAATAATAAAGAAATTATTAATGAAAAGAGTATTTAATTAGATTCAAAAAGAGTATTTTGGTACACGTGTAATTAAGTAGTAAGGTATGTATGATACAAACATACATACATACATACATACATACATAGTAACGTAGTTTACTACTCCATCTATTCCTTATTACTCCATATTAGTTTCATTTGGAATATTTTTGTAAGAGAAAAAAAGTCAAAACATAATAACTAACAAAAAGAAAAAAAAATGGAATATGTTATATGCTCTATCAAATAATTTGTAATGAACTTAATAAAATTTGACATTTCTTAAATAGTTGTGTTTTAGGGTACGTGTTCTAACTTCTACTCCCTCTGTCTCAATTTACTTGCCCCATTTTGACTTTGGGCACTGTTCACATGTAAACTTTGACTTTATTTAATTTAATATACGTAAGAAAAAACATAGTCATGAATTCATGATGGATCTAGTTTAATTCGTCTCAGCATGTACTTTTCAAATATTTAATTTTTATAATATTTTATTATATATAGTTAAAGATATTTTTATTTAAAGTTCTGTCTCGGAAGATGTGAAAAAAAGAATGTAGCAAGTAAATTGGGACGGAGGGAGTAATAGTTTTAATTTTAATGAGTCCAAATCAAATCAATTTTTATTAGATATTTGAGCTCATTAATTAAGTAAAAACAGCAAACTTTTAAGGATTATTTAAAAAAAAAAAATTGAGCGGAGAATTTGTAGTCCTTTGCTCTTAAAGTCTCACATTTCAAATTTAAAAAAGTTGATTAGACTTTTTAAAGCTAAATATTAATACAAAGCCGAGAAATTATTAGTGTATAGTTGAGATATATAATATATATTAGTCACATAACAAACTGATATGCACCAATAATATCTCTAAAAAGCCAATAGCAACAAAGGGGGTGTTTGGTGGAGAGAGTTTTAAAGAGAGTTTAGAATTTTGGAGAGAGTTTAGAGTTTTGACTAGTAAAAACTCTATTTAGGGTGTTTGGTGAGAGAGAGGATTAAAGAGGGTTTTGTACTACCCAGCTTTTTCAAGAGAGTTTTGGAGAGAGAAAAAATAAATGTCTCTTTTGTACATATTATTAAAACTTAAATTTGTTTTGGAAAAAAAAAATGTCTATAAATGTAATTTTACATGCTCTAAAAGTACAAAACTCTAAACAATCGGCTAAATGTTACCAAACACCTTTACACAACAATTATTTAAATCAGCAGTCAAATCTTCTGAACAAAAAAGTAATCATCTAACATCAAACTCTAACCTCTAACTCTAAACTCTAATCACCAAACAGGGCCAAAGTCAGCATTTTAATGTACGTATTGTTGGAATATGGTTTGTAAAGCCAAAATCAAGTTCACCTTGTGAACTTGAAATATCGTTATCAAGCAAGCCGAAATCAAAGAAATGTTCAACACTTATAACGAGTTCTAGTTAGATTAATTTTGATTAGATTATGTTCAATCTAGTCGAAGTCATATTAATATTCAACTCGATTCGACTTGTACAATCTCTAGAAAACGACACAATGACAACAATAATATACAAATGAGGTATGATAAATCAATATCCATTAATAGATTAGAATTATTAATTAAGTAGACCAAATATACATCACATTGCAAAACTATTATTACTCCATGTGTTAAGTTTACAAAACATCACATTGGACTTCACTTAAAGCATACATGATTAATTAGATGTGAATCTTGGTTAGTTAATGCAATTTATTTTATTTTAGGAAATTTGTCAGAAAAGACTTTTAAAAAATTGTGAGAAAAATACCTTTTGATTTAATTTATTTTTTTGCAAATACGACCTAATAAAAAAATTATTTGCGAGAAAGAACCTTTCCATTGTTTTCCAACACTTTCTCGAAGGAAATTTTGCGTCGGGAAATGATGAAAAAGTTTCTTCTCACAATTTTTCTCACATTTTTTTTTTTATTTAGGTCCCTTTCTGCTAAAAAAATAAAATGTTTTTTCTCACAAAAAATAATATTTTAAAAGGTCTTTTCTCATAAATTTTCTTTTATATTATTTTCTTTTTACTTCAATCAAATGGTTTTTTTTTTTTTTGGCTAAGAGAAAAATGATTAAATTAATCCCCACTATTGGACTCGTTCAAGTGGATATTGATTTATCATTTCTCCAAAATGAGCTGGATTAGTTCATTGATTTTTGATACTACACCAAATATTTAGTTAATAAATAGAATTGAGTCTGATCTAGTTCAATTCATGTACAAGATCGACTTTTGGCCTTATAAATCTCTTATGCCATATTAAGGTGGGACGCTCACATTGACACATATTTTGCGCAGTAGTAATTTAAGGAGTATTAACAAAGTCAAATTCACTAGTTAAAAGGCTAAATTAAAATCCTGGGCATCCGTTTCGTTTTGTTAGTTATGTTTGAAATATTTTTGTAAGAGAAAAATAACATAAGGTAGTGTTTGGATATGTGGAGTTCATTTCAAATTGATGAATTCAATTTCGAAAATTGAAATTTTATAATTCAAATGACAATTATTTGTTTGGGTTGTTTTTAGAATTTGAAATGACATGGTTTTATAGAGTATTTGAAATACACAACATTTGTTTGTTAAGCATTTGGGTTGGGGTGGGCCAAATCCAATTCCAAAATTTTTTACTTGTCAAACATGTAATTTGGCCCAAATCCATCATTTTAAACGAAATGCTTGTATCCAAACATAGCATAAGTAGTTTCATAAAGCAATCCTTTATTTATAAAGAATGAATTATCTTAAATTGAATTTTGGGATCTAACATGGCAAGTCACTATCATCATATATATGAATGACAAGTAAAAAGGATTAAAGCCACAAAAAAATGAAGAGTTGATAAACACATAATCCCTCCCTTCCTCTATGCATGTTTGTGGTATGTTGACTTTTGCTACTGTTCACTTGTTAATTTTGACTCTCTCAATCAAATGAAATCTCGTTTATTTGGTTTGGCTCAATGTATACTTTTTTAATATTTAGTTCTTATAAATTTTTTATTACATATGTTTAAAAATATTTTAATTTAAAGTTAAGTTTTGGAATATGTGAAAAAGTTAATGTAACAAAATTAGAGGGACTGAGGGAGTACTTACTCTACTTTAATGATAAAGTGCAATTTGGAGATTATAATAACAAGGCATACTATACTCCTAATTAATATAATTATATATAATGATGACAATTAATTAATAGTATATAGTATATAATAAGAAAAGAAAACAAATAGAGGGTAATATGAAAGAAAGTACAGTACTTTAAGAACAATTTAAGAGTACTCTTTACTGAGTATATAAAGTGAAGAGTAAAGAACATGTAAAAGGAGGAGAGAGTGAGGGACGAAGAAGAAGAAGGACATGCATGCAAGAATAGTACATACAAGGAAGAAAATAATAAGGAGAGGAGAGGAGGAGATTGTAATGTAAAGTAATGTAATGTATGAAGGAATATGTCCTCAGTTATTATCGGCAATTACTAAATATAATTAGGATTATATTATGGAGATAATAATTAAGTTAAATTAGGAAATTATTTTTACTTGCTAGAGAATAAATATAATTAGTGAGTACATAATTTTGGGCTCGCAACTATACTTAACTTAATCCTATGAGGTCACACAAAATAGCACAGGATTGAGCATAAATAATAAAGCCCATTGGATGCTAGGATTAGGGTTTTCTCTGATATGACTAATGAGGTATATATAGTACCTTATTATTGATCCATCTCTTCCGTACTAGCATACGTGGGATCTAATCCAGTGCTTGTGGACTGATTAGAGGAGCAGCAATTGAGGCTCTAGAACTCCGTTCTTGACATTGAAAGCATGCATCAAAGGTTGTAATTACTATCTTTTATACTTGATTCATATTAATTATTATTAGTGACCCTGATGTTATAGATGTTAAAAAATTGTTTCCTGAAATTCCGCTAATTATATCTATAAACTCCTACAGTGGTATCAGTTAGCCCTCTAATAATTTTCATATGATCATGTTTTCAATGATAAAATTATTATTTTTCATTCAATTAAGGGAGGATTCATTATATGGGTTAATTTGCATAATTAAAATAGTGATTTTATTTATTTTATACTCGAAAATTCAAAAAAAAAAAAAAAATCGAAATGTTCGAACTCGAACTCTAGAGCACAGATTCAAGGATTAATACTTGATATTCTTCCAAATTACATTGGGGCTTTTGCTTCTTACATCTTTAATTGCAAATTCATGTAAAAAAATTTGTTGTTTTAAGCCCTCAATCAAACGAATTGTGCAAGGTTTTGGTTCGAAATTTTCGAACCCTAACTTTGTTCAATTCTTCAAAATCATTGTTTGAATTTCGTTTTTTGCAAATTAGTTTGTGGGAAATGTAGAAAACAACCCAGCCAATTTTATTCAAGAATCAATTCGACCAAAAGTTGTTCGATTTGTCCCAAATCATGCTCGAAAAGTTCGAACACTATGGGAAGGATTTCGTGCATTTTCCGGCGTCACTGGTGGCGTGGATGGTGCTCCGAGGCCGGAAGTGAGACGGCCGGCGTTTCTGGGTGGATATCGTGGCTGTGCGGCGGTTGTCGGCGGCGGAGCAGGGTGGCAGCGTGGCCGTGCGTGGCTGCTGGCCTGCTGCTGTGGTTGCCTTACTGCTACTATGCTTTGATTTTAAAAAAAAAATAAAAAATTATTATTATTAACTTCCTATAATTGAGCATTGTTTGTTTTTGGGCAACTAATGTGGTTGGCCTTATTTTAGTTAATTGTTAATAATTGACCAAGTTAACATTTTATTTTTTTTTGGTAATTGCCCACTAATAAAAGGTTTATTATTGTTATTATTTTTTTATTTTTAATAAAAATAAAATAAAATAAAAAGGAGGAGAAAGTAACATGATTATGAATTTGTGGCCATCCTTCATCCTATAATTTAGCATTGACCCCATTTTCTCTAACTATACACAAAATAAGTTTTGGTAAGTTGACAAAGTTTTTTGTTTTGTTTTGTTTTATTTAATTATTTTGGAATAAATAAATTTATTGTTTAAAGAGTTTAAATAACAACTAAATAAATATTTTTTATGAGTATTAAACGCCTCCAAATAATGCAAATTAATAATTAATGTTGATTAATTCCATATATGAATTTTAGTTGAATGAAAATAATAGTATACTAATATATGGCATTAGTTGTTATTGTTTTTATTTGCAATATTTTTTAAATGCTTGCAGGTTTATAATATATGATATTATTTACATATTATGACTAGTATGACCCAAAATAGGATAGAAAATACGATATGCGCATCGTGATGTATTCTTTGTAAATTAAATACGATTTGCAAATCGTTTGTATTTTTGTAATATTATTTCAATTATTTAAGTTTAAATAATAATAGTAAATAATCAAGAGTGAAGGTCCATGAAGAATTGAGGAAAGTGATCCAAGAATATTCAAGATGGAGTTCATGAAGATTAGATTTTATTTCAAGATTTATGGGCCATACTAGGATCATATTTATTTTGCTTTATTACGCATTTATTTTATAATTAAATGCTTATAGGTTTATATTTGTGGTTTAATTAATTATATGTGTTCACTTGTTAATAACCACATTTATAAATTTGATCCCCACTAATAATATTGAGTTTTAATTGCTTTTCCAAACAAACACCTATAAAGCCTTAGAATCACAAGTAATAGTTTCTGCCAAAGCAGGGTGTTGCTTGTAATTCATGGATAATAGGGTACTTTTTTTTTTTTTTGAAACCTACATGTTAATGTTTGGTTTAATTCAACAAAATTATCAAAAGACAAAGTTTTGAATTTTGAAGCTATGAGATAAAATTTAGCAAAGTATTGTTAAATTATCTACCAAGAATTATAATTAGTTATAACAAATTTAGGTCCCGAATTGTAATATTGAATTTAGATGCTTTCCCAAACAACACCTATGAGACCCTCGATCATAAGTTGATAGGTTCTGCCAAAGCAGGGTGTCACTTTTAATCTTGGAAGAGTAGGGTAGGTTTTCGAAACTTACATGTTAATGTTTGGTTAAATTCAACAAAACTATCAAAAGATAAAGTTTTGGGTTTTGAAGCAAAGAAATAGGTTTAAAACACATAGTTGTTGCCTATTGGCCAAGAATTACAAAGTGTTTGTAATTAGTAAAATGTTAACTTACCTCAACTGCTAAAAATTGAAGGCAGGGCCAAAGTCCGTTTAATTTTAGTGGGAGGGGATCTTGGTTATTACTTTATTCGGATGGGGCCAAAATTTACTCGAATAAAGTGTTAATAGCTTAAACTTGTTAAATTATTTCAAACTTAGGCTATTATTTAACAAACATTATTAAACTTTGCATGATATAATTTAGTATATCATTTAATAAGTTTTGGGAATTGTTCTCAAATTTTATGTAAGTTGAACTATATTTGAGAATTGTTCTCATAATTATAATAAATAAATAATTCTTGAAATCCATATTTAAATTGTGCACTAAAAACCTCTCAAGCTAATAAAATTAGCTAAGGTAAAGTTGTTTTAGAAAATGTTTAATACTCAATATTTACCTTAAATAATAGTGTTTATGATCTCAAATAAGTTTGAGAAAATAATGATTACCATCATCCAAGAAGTGAAAAATGTTTTCAAAAGGGAAGGATGGAGAGGTTGATGGCCTCGAGACAATAAGTGAGCTTAATCTCCAAGACCATAAGGTCACATGTCATTAGAAAGATTTGATCGTTAGTTCTGAAAACCATAGAGAGGTCTCAGTGACCATAAGATCACATGTTATTAGAAAGATTTGATCGTTCTGAAAAGAGAAGAGGTCGGGATTTCAATGATTCCAATTGTTTGAATTTTAAAACCATTTTCTCATTTCATAATAGATTCAATATGAGATTGAACTATTGAAGTGAATAGTTAGGAAAACCATTTGCAAAATTACAGATAAACTCAATATGATTGAGCATTATCGTTTTATTGAATATAAGAAGTATTAACTAAATTATTCAATAAAATAAATAGGATTTACAGAAGGATATCTTTGGATGGCAATAAGAGGCAATATAGTTAGAACAAAAGACAAATGTTGTCGTTTGTAAATCTGTTGATGCTGAAAAGCCAAATATTGTAGAAGACAACATATCAAAGTGTTTTCTACTACAATAGAATAATCCATTTTGATAGAATGCTCCGAACATATTAGGAAGATCAATTAGTATAGTAAATATAGTTTTTCATTTGATGTTTATGCTATAAAAGATTGGCATTTCCACTCACTATGTATGTCATACATATTATTGAACTCACGGTGCTTCGAATGTGCGTAAAACAAAGGGTAGAAAACTAGCTAAAGGTAAATCTACAAACAAATGTTGTATGTCAGATTTGAGATTTTGAATGAATCTCTCCTTACCTTATAGCTTATTTTTGGAATCAAATAATTGTTATTTCATTCCTACTAAAAACATTATTTCAATTGCAATATATGATATTAAATTATGAACAAATTGTTGTTTTTTTGAATAGAATGTTTTAAACCTATTTTCAAACTAATTACTGGTCAAATAGTTTGATTTTGTCAAAATAATATATCACAAGAAATAAAAAACAAATGATTCTTAACCCACTTACCAATGGCATCCCTGTTTTGTAATATATGTTGAGCATGCAGAAGCTCCAAATGGATGGAGTTCTAACATCATTTGACTACGAGTTGTTTGATGTATGTAAATTATATTTGAAGGGTAAGATGACTTAATCATCCTTTACTAGAAAAGGTGATAGTGCCAATGATCTCAAGACCTTAATACATGTAGATGTGTTTTGCAATGAGTTCAAATACAAGGAAAGGTTAAGCTACCTCACACTTTTACTAACGATTCAAGTAAACATGATGATATTTACAATACGAAGTAAAAACTGAAATTATTTGAAATGTTTGAATATTTCGGAGAAGGCAAATAGAGAATCAAATTAACAAGAATGATAAACGTATTGCGATAAGATTGTAGTTGCAAAGGTTTTTGTTATTTTACTTTTGATACTCATCAAAAGGTTGTGAGATTCCTTTCACAATCAAATTCGTAACAAAGTGCCATTTCTGAATGACATGTTTGAAAGAAGTAATCAAACCTTTCTTGAAAATGGTTTGATTAATGGTGAGATTTAGTGATCATTCAATGTACCTCTGAGAATATGCTCTCTAAACTGCTGAATTTTAAAACTAAACAAAGACTTCGTCAAAAATAGTAGAAAAGACATATATACCATATGAGATATGGATTGGAAAAGTTCTTAATTAGTCTTTCCTACAAAATTGGGATAATATGTCTATCGTAAAATGTTTACTTTTGGACATAACGCTAACCAAATTTGAAAATTTGTTTTTCAAAAGCTACCCCAAAGAAACAATGGATCTAACTCCTACAATTGATTTAATAACAAAGTGTTTGTTGCTTTAAAATTGTGCCTTTCTGGAAAAGATTATGTTTCTAAAAAATCAAGTGGGAGTAGTGTATATCTTGAATAGTTCCTAAAAAAGCAACAAATAGATGTAGTTAGTCCTACATTAGAGGCAAAAGACATAATCTTGTCTTTATGATAAGAAAGTTTGATACTGAGCTTAAGGAAAGACATTCGATGTTTGACCTTTTTTTCTTAGTGTCTAACAATATGTTGAAGTAAGTGCATTCCATTCACGAACCTTTGTTTTGCCCGCTTGAATATGATTCGTACTGAAATGCTCAAATTGTTGAGATAACATTTCAACAGTTGCCATGGTCCTATGTAGCTCTTAATGAATAAGACAATCATCATATAATTAATGGATTCCATATAGATATATGTTTTGAATTGAATTGTTCATTTCGGGATGTGAGGATCCAACAATCTATGAAGATGTTTTTTTGACGAGTCACAACTCCGAATATGACAAATGAACATCAAAATAAATTTCTTAAATAAATTTCTTGAAAGAGGATGTGTATGTGACACAACCAAAGAGTTTTGAAGTTCCAGCAAATCAGAAAAAGATTTACACGCTTAAGAAATCCATTTATGGACTAAAATAAGCATCTCGGAGTTAGAATCCTCAATTTTCTAAAATAATCAAAGCGTTTGGTTTTCTAAAATAATTTTAGAGGAAAGTTTGTGTTTACAAAAGTTGAGTGGGAGCAGCATTGTCCTTTTGATCTTGTATGTAGTTGACATACTTAGCATAAGAAAATAAATTCCACATGCTTGAGTTAGTCATGTTATGGAATTATTGTTTTTTATAAACTTGAGTTAGTCAAGTTATGTTTCTGGAATTGTTTTTATAAACTTGAGTTAATCAAGATATATGTCTGCAATGGTTATAATGAAAGACCTTAGACAAATTGATTTTATTTCGGGAATCAAGATCCATAGAAATAAATCTGTATTATTTACAGAACTTATAATGATAAGGTTCTTATTAAGTTCAACTTGGAAAACTTTTACAGATTTTTTCATCTCATTCAATGTTACATGCTAGCAAGACTTGACGTTTGTAAACGTTCGGTGAGCTAAAACATATAGTCCTTTTGTATTGACAATATGATCTATTGTATATATCACATTGCACTTACATAAATGTTTCAAATACCTTGATCATCCTAAAGTACTTAAGAAGGACTGCATGATTATATCCTGGTATGAGGAAATATAAGTTATTTCCTTTAAAGTTTAAAATTTGCAAAGTTTATATGAATGAGAATGTCTCATATCCAGTGATCAAACCATTATTGTAATCCGAGTATGAATGTCATGCTAGAACGAAAAGAATAAAAGAAAACATTAAAGAATGTCTTTGATGAAGTCTTATGTTAAATCATGAATATAGTCCATGATTGTAAAACATATGGTAATGTTTGTTGTTTGAAACATAGTTTCAATATTATTTAATTCTGGTTTGAAGTTAAATAAAATGTCCAAATAACTTGTGATTTCAAATAGAATTATTGAAAACGTTTTGATAATGGAACTCTATAAAGTGAACTGAAATCACATATTATCTAAAGTCCCTAGTCAAAATCACTAAAATGGACATAAGTGATTTGTTTAAAGACTAGCATATAATCAATTGATAGCGCAGTTCCATGGGCTATAGAAATATAGTGATGTTTAATTGACTGTATGGATGTATGTTTGATACATTGAGACTTGACCTAACAGATTCTAAAAGTAGAATCGAAAATCTATATTTAGTGGATTCCTTAGACATTAGTATGTCTTAATGACCACAAAATAATTAGCTTAACCTTGACATTGTTAAACGCCGTGCCGTAAAAGGAGGTCATAAAAGCAATGATCAGGTGGAGTTAAGAATTGAGTGGGAGTTATGGTCATACTAGAGTGAATAAGTCCTCCTAATTAGTAGGAATGGTGTCAGGGCCTCTTGATGAGCTATGTAACGACCCGACTTTTTAGCTTGTCGATTTACGAAGGGAATCGACATTCGGATCATCACTTAAACATAATTATACTTAAAAACAAATAATTTAGGAAGAAAATGATTCTTTTATTAATAGGCTTCTAGAAATCCAAAATATCCAAAAGTCATAAATTACAATGAAAAACTGAAAATACGGTCCCAACATGCTGGGATCAATAAATTAACTAAATTGTACTAGAATGTTCTGGAAAAACTAAAACTTAAGAAATAGATCTAAACACTCAGGCCCATCCTGCGAAGCCCGCTTTATTCAGCTGCATCTTCACCTGGAACATGGGGGGGGGTCCACCGTCAGTGGCGAGTAACTAGGCTGTCCCATTTAATCAAGGGACCGCCAAACACATAATAGCATAGAATAATTACATAAAAACTGTAAAGAACATAATACATGCTTAATACACAATTACACAAAAATACGTATAAATGTACGTATAAAATACGTATAAGAGTACGTATAGACGTACGTATAAATGTACGTATAAAGATACGTATACAAGTACGTATAAAATACACCTGCAGAAATACTATTAGAAATACGTATACTTTACGTATCCAAATACGTACGATCACCCTGCCAATACGGTTAGAAATACATACAAGACACATACATCCATCACGTATTAAAATACACTCACATACTAGTATAAATACCATAATTAACACAGCGGAAGACTTATACAATACAATACTTGTGCTCCTTATTATATATCCTTTCTTATCTTAATCTATACTTATCAAATCATTATCATACTTAACATTATTCTCCAACTTATATATCGCATGTTCATATCTTAACTTATATCATCATCATCAATCGATCAATCTCATCAATCATATATCAAGCATAATATATTCCAATCTTTATGTATATGCAATTAACAATCAATCACTACAAATCTTTGCGGACTGTCTTCTACAGCTCGTAACGAACCAATGCGTTCGCAACTTTCCTAAAACATGTCGGGGTGAACCAATGCGTCCCACCCGTAGTCCTCCAATGCAAGAACTAAGCCTAAGCTATGGCCATAACTCCTGGTAGCGGCTCGCAGATACGGTTACCAGACGGCTACATGTTCTAAGACCAAGAACTGCTCGGGGGAACCAATGCGTCCGACCCAATTGAGCAGTGGCATCGACTAAACCCAATTGATAACCAGTGCGTTATCGCAAGGGCGTCCTTATCTAATTAACCCAATTGATGACCAATGCGTCATCGCAAGGGTGATCTTATGTATTGTATTTTATATCTTAATTAATCAAATCATATTATATATTGGGAAATACTAGGTGACAGTAATAGGAAATGAAATGTTCGGAGTCCCAGGAAAGAGAGGTGCGGCACGTGCATTGGCCACCTTAAATACCAAGTCTTTCCTAGCCAGAGACCGAAACATAAGCATGTATATCTATTACCCTGTTTCCTTTCATATCCCTAATAATATCTTAGGTATCTTCAAATACTATCCTTAACATTATCCATAAACTTATCCATAAACTTATCCATAAACTTATCCATTCGGAATTTCCCAAAACAATATAACATTATCCAAAAATAATTATAATCATAACAATATTAGTAATATTAATATTATCCTTTTTATCCCTACACTTTACAACTTGTCCCTAATAATTATTTTATCCGTAAAATAAATATTAAAATATTCCTGAAATAATATTAACTCAAAAATTAACAAACTTTGACCATAATTCCCATATTCCACACGGCATTTTAGAAATGTTACAACAAATTTAATTAATTTCCTAACAAACTTAATTAGTCAAATTAATTACTAAAAATACCCAAATTTATAATAAAAATCTAATCTTTTTAATCCTATGTTACTCGAAAATTTGGAATTTAAGTACAAAATAAAACAATATAATTACACACATAAAAATATCATTTTTATACTTTTAATATCTTTGGCTCACTCGGATCAATCCCGAGAACAAGTATCTTTTAGAATTTCATGTGATATAATTAAATCAATCAAGCATCATCAAAATAATCATGCCCAAATGCTCAAAATACACGGCATTCATAAATATGTATTCAAGAACAAAAATTACAATCTCAAGATTTAAAGATTTCATGATAATAATAAAGATTTAAAATAAAGATTCACATATTTAATCTAGCATGTTCAAGATTAGTATAAAAAAATAACATTTTTATTTCCTCCTTTAAATTTTGTACCACTCGAAAATTCAATAATTAATAATAGCATATTTTAATAATTCAATTGCCCTATTTTATACAATCTGATTTTTAAAGAATTAAATTAAAAACGACCATCTAAAGATCTCTAAAAATCTGGAAATTTTTATGGGAGCTAAATATGGGTTCAAGTATTTACGTGCGTAAATTTCGTCTAAAAATAACATCTTTTACTATTTTTAAGTGATTTTATAACTAACCAGTCAGATTAGGCTGAATTCGGTTTCCGAATTTTCTGCCATAGCAAACAGTCTTTAAAAATTACGAAAATTTAACACGAGCTGTAAAACATTATCACTGACTTCCATATAAAATTTTGTAGCATTCCGAATTGATTAAGTACACTAATAAATTCGTAAACCTATTCTGGACAGTTTTACCGGTTTGAAAGATTAAATTATTATAAATAATAAAAGGACGAAATTTGCCACGAAATAAATCATGGTTAATAATCAAACAGTAAACAAGATACCATGAAAAATTCATCAAGAAATAACAATATTTGATTGGTAAATAAATTCATACAAGTAATTATTCAACAATTTCAGATTTCAATAAACTACATAATATAATCAAAAGAAATTTCATAATAATTCATAAATATTACATGAATACATCAAGAGAATAACATGATCAATATTTCATATGGTTCGAAATTCTTGAATAAATAAGCAAACATAAATCCTACAATTTTCATGATATAATCCTAATTTACTATGTGAATAGCTACCCTTTAATTAAATGAAAGAGCTTAGTTACCTTAAAACGCAAAATTAATCCAAGGTAACAATGGAGGTTCACGGCTATATGAGAGGGGAAAAGATGGAGAAAACTTTAGAGTTTGGGGCCAAATAACAAATAGGACCCAAATGGAGAGAAGGGGTCCTATATATATAAAGAGAATAAAAAAAAAACAAAACAAAACCCTAAGAACTCTAATGATTGCCGTGAACATAGAGGAAAAAGAGGGGGAGAAGTTGTTGGTCAAACAACAACTTTGAATGGGCTAAGAGATTTTAAAATAAAATAATTTAATTAATTTAATTATTAAAATTATAATAATAATCCTTAAATAAATTAAATCAAATAATCTTGGCCCAAAACAAGGAGTGGCCGGCCAAGACATTACAAGAAATAAATTGAGTCTTTGGCCCAATTTTGGAAGAGAAAGGAATTGGGCTAAGAATAGAACAGTCCAATTTAATGGGCCTATTGGACTTAAATTGAATAAATCCTATTAATAACCACGAAATTTTCTGGCCCAAAATTCCGGGTCGTTACAATCACCCCTCCTTAAATAAATTTCGTCCTCGAAATTTACTTAAAGAAGCTCACGTAAGAAAACAATGGAACAACTAAAACATAAACGATCAGCCGTAAACGGAGACCGTACACGTAGTTATGTCAGCTGCGCGTCCGCCTCTTCTTGGTCACGTAGAAGACTCGGTTCTTCACTTGTACTCGGCTCACCATTGTTGCCGGTTTGTTCTTTGGTCACGCCCAAGTCTCGTGCCTTCCTTGTCTACATACGCAACACCCTATTGTAACCCGTCGCACCTCTTTCCGGAATGACGTTCGTTCTCGCACCCTCTGCCAACCGGGGTCTCGGAATCGTTGGTTGCTTGCCCGTCCTGCGATTGCGGCTCCTGGTATGGTTCGATTCGTTGTCTCTTCTCAACTGCGGCCGATTAGCTTCCTCCGGTTCTCTTCTCTGTAGCCCTTTCCTCCTCGAACGATGCTTGAACCTCTAAGGCGGTCTCGTACGCGTTCTGGAACGATGCTAACCTGTTGCCGGTAACGTGTACCCTAATGCGAGGACTCGTCATTTTGATATACCGCTTCAGCTTCTCAGCTTCCGATGGAGATATTGCAGCGAAAAATCTGGACAGCTTCGCGAACTTGTCGGTAAATGTATGAACTGGCATGGTCCCCTGAGTGAGCGTCAGGAACTCCTCTGGCTTTTGCCACCTAAGCTCGTCGGAAAAGATACGTTCTCGTAGCTTGGAGGTAAACTCTTCCCGTGTCATGCTCTTCACAGCTCTTCCCTGCGGCGAACCGTTACCAACTAGTCGTCTGCTTCTAGTCGAAGGTAGTAGCTAGCGATCTGAACTCGTTTATCTCCCGGACAACCGATTGCGTCGAACCGTTCTTCCATCTCTCAAATCCAGCTCTTGCGCATCACGGGGTCAGACGTGCCATCATTGGTAGGACGACGATGACGAGAAATCTGATCCTGGACCTGTGGGTTATGGGCTCACCACGCTTCTGCTGCGCCACTCTGATAAAACACCGGTCACGGCTACGAATTGATGGTTCCGGCGTCGAAGTCTGAGGTTTGGCCTTGGGGGCGTCATCCTGTACGTACACACCTAAACATTCCTATTGTTAGTTCACACAAAAGCACATAGTAACGTCGGAGGACGTAAACGAGCAATCCGATCGAACGAAGACGACTGGGAATTCTGGACCCGCACGCTAATCTGTGCCAAAGTAAGAATTGCGTCTTCTAAGTTGCGACGACGACGGCAGGAACTTGAAGGTCGTGGGATCGACATCCTGAAACAACAATCGCGTTAAGAAATACACGACATACGAAACGGCGCCAACGCGAAACGAAAACGATAAATCGTCTTAACCCTGGCTTCTACCCATGGTTCACTCATCTAGGTTTTCCATATTAGGCTAAGGTTCACTCGGGTTCATAAAGCACTCAACTTTCGAAGTTACTTGTGAAGAAGTAACTTAGGGTCAAACCTATGGCTCTGATACCAACTGTAACGACCCGACTTTTTAGCTTGTCGATTTACGAAGGGAATCGACATTCGGATCATCACTTAAACATAATTATACTTAAAAACAAATAATTTAGGAAGAAAATGATTCTTTTATTAATAGGCTTCTAGAAATCCAAAATATCCAAAAGTCATAAATTACAATGAAAAACTGAAAATACGGTCCCAACATGCTGGGATCAATAAATTAACTAAATTGTACTAGAATGTTCTGGAAAAACTAAAACTTAAGAAATAGATCTAAACACTCAGGCCCATCCTGCGAAGCCCGCTTTATTCAGCTGCATCTTCACCTGGAACATGGGGGGGGGTCCACCGTCAGTGGCGAGTAACTAGGCTGTCCCATTTAATCAAGGGACCGCCAAACACATAATAGCATAGAATAATTACATAAAAACTGTAAAGAACATAATACATGCTTAATACACAATTACACAAAAATACGTATAAATGTACGTATAAAATACGTATAAGAGTACGTATAGACGTACGTATAAATGTACGTATAAAGATACGTATACAAGTACGTATAAAATACACCTGCAGAAATACTATTAGAAATACGTATACTTTACGTATCCAAATACGTACGATCACCCTGCCAATACGGTTAGAAATACATACAAGACACATACATCCATCACGTATTAAAATACACTCACATACTAGTATAAATACCATAATTAACACAGCGGAAGACTTATACAATACAATACTTGTGCTCCTTATTATATATCCTTTCTTATCTTAATCTATACTTATCAAATCATTATCATACTTAACATTATTCTCCAACTTATATATCGCATGTTCATATCTTAACTTATATCATCATCATCAATCGATCAATCTCATCAATCATATATCAAGCATAATATATTCCAATCTTTATGTATATGCAATTAACAATCAATCACTACAAATCTTTGCGGACTGTCTTCTACAGCTCGTAACGAACCAATGCGTTCGCAACTTTCCTAAAACATGTCGGGGTGAACCAATGCGTCCCACCCGTAGTCCTCCAATGCAAGAACTAAGCCTAAGCTATGGCCATAACTCCTGGTAGCGGCTCGCAGATACGGTTACCAGACGGCTACATGTTCTAAGACCAAGAACTGCTCGGGGGAACCAATGCGTCCGACCCAATTGAGCAGTGGCATCGACTAAACCCAATTGATAACCAGTGCGTTATCGCAAGGGCGTCCTTATCTAATTAACCCAATTGATGACCAATGCGTCATCGCAAGGGTGATCTTATGTATTGTATTTTATATCTTAATTAATCAAATCATATTATATATTGGGAAATACTAGGTGACAGTAATAGGAAATGAAATGTTCGGAGTCCCAGGAAAGAGAGGTGCGGCACGTGCATTGGCCACCTTAAATACCAAGTCTTTCCTAGCCAGAGACCGAAACATAAGCATGTATATCTATTACCCTGTTTCCTTTCATATCCCTAATAATATCTTAGGTATCTTCAAATACTATCCTTAACATTATCCATAAACTTATCCATAAACTTATCCATAAACTTATCCATTCGGAATTTCCCAAAACAATATAACATTATCCAAAAATAATTATAATCATAACAATATTAGTAATATTAATATTATCCTTTTTATCCCTACACTTTACAACTTGTCCCTAATAATTATTTTATCCGTAAAATAAATATTAAAATATTCCTGAAATAATATTAACTCAAAAATTAACAAACTTTGACCATAATTCCCATATTCCACACGGCATTTTAGAAATGTTACAACAAATTTAATTAATTTCCTAACAAACTTAATTAGTCAAATTAATTACTAAAAATACCCAAATTTATAATAAAAATCTAATCTTTTTAATCCTATGTTACTCGAAAATTTGGAATTTAAGTACAAAATAAAACAATATAATTACACACATAAAAATATCATTTTTATACTTTTAATATCTTTGGCTCACTCGGATCAATCCCGAGAACAAGTATCTTTTAGAATTTCATGTGATATAATTAAATCAATCAAGCATCATCAAAATAATCATGCCCAAATGCTCAAAATACACGGCATTCATAAATATGTATTCAAGAACAAAAATTACAATCTCAAGATTTAAAGATTTCATGATAATAATAAAGATTTAAAATAAAGATTCACATATTTAATCTAGCATGTTCAAGATTAGTATAAAAAAATAACATTTTTATTTCCTCCTTTAAATTTTGTACCACTCGAAAATTCAATAATTAATAATAGCATATTTTAATAATTCAATTGCCCTATTTTATACAATCTGATTTTTAAAGAATTAAATTAAAAACGACCATCTAAAGATCTCTAAAAATCTGGAAATTTTTATGGGAGCTAAATATGGGTTCAAGTATTTACGTGCGTAAATTTCGTCTAAAAATAACATCTTTTACTATTTTTAAGTGATTTTATAACTAACCAGTCAGATTAGGC
Source organism: Salicornia ramosissima (assembly GCA_951394345.1). Taxonomy (NCBI): domain Eukaryota; kingdom Viridiplantae; phylum Streptophyta; class Magnoliopsida; order Caryophyllales; family Amaranthaceae; genus Salicornia; species Salicornia ramosissima. The sequence goes on along the minus strand of OX596235.1, from coordinate 6,381,498 downwards.
TGAATTCGGTTTCCGAATTTTCTGCCATAGCAAACAGTCTTTAAAAATTACGAAAATTTAACACGAGCTGTAAAACATTATCACTGACTTCCATATAAAATTTTGTAGCATTCCGAATTGATTAAGTACACTAATAAATTCGTAAACCTATTCTGGACAGTTTTACCGGTTTGAAAGATTAAATTATTATAAATAATAAAAGGACGAAATTTGCCACGAAATAAATCATGGTTAATAATCAAACAGTAAACAAGATACCATGAAAAATTCATCAAGAAATAACAATATTTGATTGGTAAATAAATTCATACAAGTAATTATTCAACAATTTCAGATTTCAATAAACTACATAATATAATCAAAAGAAATTTCATAATAATTCATAAATATTACATGAATACATCAAGAGAATAACATGATCAATATTTCATATGGTTCGAAATTCTTGAATAAATAAGCAAACATAAATCCTACAATTTTCATGATATAATCCTAATTTACTATGTGAATAGCTACCCTTTAATTAAATGAAAGAGCTTAGTTACCTTAAAACGCAAAATTAATCCAAGGTAACAATGGAGGTTCACGGCTATATGAGAGGGGAAAAGATGGAGAAAACTTTAGAGTTTGGGGCCAAATAACAAATAGGACCCAAATGGAGAGAAGGGGTCCTATATATATAAAGAGAATAAAAAAAAAACAAAACAAAACCCTAAGAACTCTAATGATTGCCGTGAACATAGAGGAAAAAGAGGGGGAGAAGTTGTTGGTCAAACAACAACTTTGAATGGGCTAAGAGATTTTAAAATAAAATAATTTAATTAATTTAATTATTAAAATTATAATAATAATCCTTAAATAAATTAAATCAAATAATCTTGGCCCAAAACAAGGAGTGGCCGGCCAAGACATTACAAGAAATAAATTGAGTCTTTGGCCCAATTTTGGAAGAGAAAGGAATTGGGCTAAGAATAGAACAGTCCAATTTAATGGGCCTATTGGACTTAAATTGAATAAATCCTATTAATAACCACGAAATTTTCTGGCCCAAAATTCCGGGTCGTTACAAGCTAGAACTGGAAAAATGCATGCCATGCGAAAGAAGTTTAAATGTTGAACTTCGTTTGAGCAGTTCGAACTCAGCGATCAAGGAACATAAATTGAGAATACCAAAGTATTGTCAATTTGACATTAAGAGACTTAAGGAATTTATAATTGCGCTATTGTCTTCTGACAAGTGGGAGAATGAAGGAATATGTCCTCAGTCATTATCGGCAATTACTAAATATAATTAGGATTATATTATGGAGATAATAATTAAGTTAAATTAGGAAATTATATTTACTTGCTAGAGAATAAATATAATTAGTGAGTACATAATTTTGGGCTCGCAACTATACTTAACTTAATCCTATGAGGTCACACAAAATAGCACAGGATTGAGCATAAATAATAAAGCCCATTGGATGCTAGGATTAGGGTTTTCTCTGATATGACTAATGAGGTATATATAGTACCTTATTAGGGTTATGAGAGACAACAGATGATGATCAGTTGACACACATAGTAACACAATCATAAAAACCCTAAAGTCTATTGTGTTCATATGGTTTTTCCCTAAAAAGTAAGAGAGTGAATATTGATCCATCTCTTCCGTACTAGCATACGTGGGATCTAATCCAGTGCTTGTGGACTGATTAGAGGAGCAGCAATTGAGGCTCTAGAACTCCGTTCTTGACATTGAAAGCATGCATCAAAGGTTGTAATTACTATCTTTTATACTTGATTCATATTAATTATTATTAGTGACCCTGATGTTATAGATGTTAAAAAATTGTTTCCTGAAATTCCGCTAATTATATCTATAAACTCCTACAGTGGTATCAGTTAGCTCTCTAATAATTTTCATATGATCATGTTTTCAATGATAAAATTATTATTTTTCATTCAATTAAGGGAGGATTCATTATATGGGTTAATTTGCATAATTAAAATAGTGATTTTATTTATTTTATACTCGAAAATTCAAAAAATAAAAAATTCGAAATGTTCGAACTCGAACTCTAGAGCACAGATTCAAGGATTAATACTTGATATTCTTCCAAATTACATTGGGGCTTTTGCTTCTTACATCTTTAATTGCAAATTCATGTAAAAAAATTTGTTGTTTTAAGCCCTCAATCAAACGAATTGTGCAAGGTTTTGGTTCGAAATTTTCGAACCCTAACTTTGTTCAATTCTTCAAAATCATTGTTTGAATTTCGTTTTTTGCAAATTAGTTTGTGGGAAATGTAGAAAACAACCCAGCCAATTTTATTCAAGAATCAATTCGACCAAAAGTTGTTCGATTTGTCCCAAATCATGCTCGAAAAGTTCGAACACTATGGGAAGGATTTCGTGCATTTTCCGGCGTCACTGGTGGCGTGGATGGTGCTCCGAGGCCGGAAGTGAGACGGCCGGTGTTTCTGGGTGGATATCGTGGCTGTGCGGCGGTTGTCGGCGGCGGAGCAGGGTGGCAGCGTGGCCGTGCGTGGCTGCTGGCCTGCTGCTGTGGTTGCCTTACTGCTACTATGCTTTGATTTTAAAAAAAAAATAAAAAATTATTATTATTAACTTCCTATAATTGAGCATTGTTTGTTTTTGGGCAACTAATGTGGTTGGCCTTATTTTAGTTAATTGTTAATAATTGACCAAGTTAACATTTTATTTTTTTTTGGTAATTGCCCACTAATAAAAGGTTTATTATTGTTATTATTTTTTTATTTTTAATAAAAATAAAATAAAATAAAAAGGAGGAGAAAGTAACATGATTATGAATTTGTGGCCATCCTTCATCCTATAATTTAGCATTGACCCCATTTTCTCTAACTATACACAAAATAAGTTTTGGTAAGTTGACAAAGTTTTTTGTTTTGTTTTGTTTTATTTAATTATTTTGGAATAAATAAATTTATTGTTTAAAGAGTTTAAATAACAACTAAATATATATTTTTTATGAGTATTAAACGCCTCCAAAAATGCAAATTAATAATTAATGTTGATTAATTCCATATATGAATTTTAGTTGAATGAAAATAATAGTATACTAATATATGGCATTAGTTGTTATTGTTTTTATTTGCAATTTTTTTAAATGCTTGCAGGTTTATAATATATGATATTATTTACATATTATGACTAGTATGGCCCAAAATAGGATAGAAAATACGATCTGCGCATCGTGATCTAATCCAGTGCTTGTGGACTGATTAGAGGAGCAGCAATTGAGGCTCTAGATCTCTATTCTTGACATTGAAAGCACGCATCAAAGGTTGTAATTTCTATCTTTTATACTTTATTCATATTAATTATTATTAGTGACCCTGATGTTATAGATGTTAGAAAATTGTTTTCTGAAATTCCACTAATCATATCTATAAACTCCTACAATGTAATGTTGTTTTATGTAGAGAAATGATAAACTCTTATTGCGCTGCTATATGTATTTAGCGGTTTTTGAATGAATGTCATAATTATTGTCCCGTGCAACGCAATTATTGTTCTGTGTAACACAATCATTGTTCTAAGGGTGTCGTTTATTATCCACGTACTGTTTTGGCTTCACTTATATGTGGGACCATTTCTATTTATTTCTGACACAAATGGAGCAATATAATTGGTTGAAAAGGTGCTAAATGCATATAACTAAGTAATAGTAATTAGTAAATACTTGCTCTTTTATTTAATGGTGATGTTTCCCATCAAGGATGCATTTGATCAGTAATATATATATGTCTTTGAAGCATGCAGAATTCAGAACACTCAGATCAGAACGAAATAGCTGAGCTGATGATCTGATAATATAATCTGAGGGTGGAAATAAGAAGAGAGAGAATTATGAGGTGCTATCTAGCTAGCTAGCTACGAGGGACAGAATGAGGAATTGCTTGATGGGTGTGCGTGTGTGGTTGAGAAATTTAATGATTTCGTCATTATTACCTTGTTATTTATTTTCCATCATCATTCTCTACTCTATTTTACTCTTTTCGTTCCTCTAAGATTATTGTACATTTATTTTTTCACATCTTTCGAAACACAATTTTAAATTAAAATAGCTTTAGACACGTGAATGAAAAAATATGCTAAAAAGTATATATCGAGTCGAATCAAATTAATGAGATTCCATTTGAATATATTTTTCCTTATATGTATAAAATATAGAGATAGTTAAAGTTACTCCATGAACAGTTACAAAAGTCCGTTTGTAGGAAGAAAAAAAGGGGGGGGGGGGGACGAAGACGACAAAGACAATACTCTTTTTTTTTTAATTATATATATGTTACTCCATCCGTTTTTAATTACATGCTACATTCCATCTAGCACAATTTTTTAGCAAAAAACACGTATTGGGGTAAAATAGGTTGCATAATGAGGATAAATGACAAAAATAAGGGTAGAATAAATAAAAATTAACAGAGCCCACATATCAAAAAGGTAAATATATGTTAAATTTGATTGAATATTAAAAACGGGTCTGGGCAACCTAATATGGAAGAGGAGAGTTATGTCACTTACAAGCCATAGGAGGTTCTATCCTAAAACCGATTTGTAATAGGAGGCGTAACTCCTAGACTTATAAGTTAGTTTAGTCTCTCCTCATCTTCCGATGTGGGACAATCACTAGTGCACTATATGATTCAACAATATAGCAAGTAAATTGGGACATCTAAATATAAAAAAAAATATAGCAAGTAAAAAAAGACAAATTAATATTATTGTATGTATTTGTTTGTGTACTCCTAGCTAGCTAATTGTAAAATAGTGTATCAGTGTAATACAGTAATTTTAGTTTTACTACTACTAGGACTGTAGAAGTAGGAGTACTGAATATAGTTAGTTTTATGGATGTGATGCTTGGCTTGTCATTGAGAGCAAAATAGAATGATTCTTCACTACAATTACCCACTGAGACATCATCAACTACCACCCCCCATGCAGATTCACTTCCCTCTTTTTTAACATTCACCTAGCTAGTATGTATTATATACACCCTCCCTTCCCCTTACATAATACTGATGCATGTAATTAATTTGCTACTGTTTCTTGATTGTAATAGGACTTGGGAGTTTCAATTTTGCCTTTTCTTTTTTAGGTATTATATATTATTCTATGGTATGAATAGGAGGCAACAATTGGATCGTTCTGTTGGGGTGGTACATGTCGAATTATTTCGGATAAGGTCGTATCAACTAGGTTAAAGTTTTTCAGTATTGGATCGGATGAGGTTGAATTTGAGTCTTTGCCTAACATATTACATATACACACGTTAACTACCAGGTGTTGGGTATGCATCACTTTTGCCAGCGTATTTTGTGTACAATAGCAGAGTTATAATATGTGTGGAGCATATACATATGCTAAAAGTTTTATTTTACCTCAATTACCTTATATAAAGTTTCGAACATCTAATCTCAAGATCAGATAGTACGTGGATGTCTCTATGGTTTGGTATGCGATAAGATCTTCGATGGTGAGGGCTTCACTTCAAAATTCATATGGTCAATCTACAGGCTTATGAAGTCCGATCCTATGGTATGTATATGAATGGTCTTCAAGATATTGTGATGAAAATAAACACTACCGTTTCTCCAAAACATGCATTGTGTTGTAATAGTTTTTTCCGGCACCTTAATTGCTTAAGAACAACACATTTAATTTAAGAGAAGATAATGTGTCAGACTAGTCTGACATAAGGTTACTGTCAGACCAGTTCAACTGGACCTGGACACATATTGTCAAACCTGGACAAGTTTTGTTGAACCTGGACACATGTTGGAAAACCTGGACACATATTTGTAAACCTGAACACAAATTTGTAAACCTGAAAATATATTTGTAAACCTGGACACATGTTGTTGAACTTGGACACATAGTATTAAATCTGGACACATAGTACTGAACCTGGACACATATTGTTGAACCTAAGCATAAATTTGTAAACCTGATGAAACTTATTGAACATGGAAACATATTGTTTACCCTGGACACATGAACCTGGACACATATCGTAAAATCTGGACATCTATTGTTGAATCTAGACACATGTTGTTAAACCTGGACAAGTATTGTTAGACCTGGACACATATTTGTAAACCTGAACACAAATTTGTAAACCTGAAAATATATTTATAACCCTGGACACATGTTGTTGAACCTGGACACATAATATTAAATCTGAACATATAGTATTGAACCTGGACACATATTGTTGAACCTGGACATAAATTTGTAAACTTGGTGAAACTTATTGAACCTGGAAACATATTGTTTACCCTGGACACATGGACCTGGACACATATTGTTAAATCTGGACATATACTGTTAAACCTGGAAACATATTATTGAACCTGGACACGTTTTATTGAGTCTGGGTATAAAAAAAATACAAGTGTTGGACGATCGGACGATCGGACCGTCCGACACAATACTTTCACTTAATTTAATCAGCACCATTGATGTCATCCATCATGTTCCAAATTTCCATGGTTGAAACTTGAAAGAATGAAAGTTGAAACATATAGTAAAACAATATTAATCAAACATTCATAATCATGCATCCTCGTGATCAAGTGGGGCCAGGTCTATAACATGAGGTTTCACATCAAATTATCAACAATAAATATAATAGGAGCTCTTCATTTTGACTAGATTACACTAGGAGACACATTGGACGCTTACTAAAATTCTTATAATGAACATCCTTATACCTTAGCTCTTTAATTTCTAGCTTAGGTTATCAGTTTATCACCAATTCACCATATACAGTATATCGTACATTACTTTCCACAAGCCAGGTATAGCTTAGGTATATTAACCAATGTAACTCATTTTTGTCAACGTTGTCTGCTCACCCTTGGATCAACATACATAATTTTATTAATTAGTAATTCTTATATACTTTCAGATGTATGGTATATTTAAAGGTAATTTTACCAATTTTTTAAATTTCAAATGAGCAAAATTATTTAAATTGAGCAATAAAATGTCTTGAATGCATATACCTCTGCGTACATCCGGATATATAGTAGATACATTGGAATTTTATGCCCTCCATCTTTTTTATACCTTGATTAATTTCCTGCCTGTGCAATGGACCATTTTTCTTAGTTATCGGTTTATAGCACCACTTTATATCGACATTTAATATATCGCCATAAAAATAACCACAATAAATTAATTAAAGTAACGTTGATAAATATATTCCTTTTCCATGATCTTTGCCACATGTATAGCCTCACTTTTTATAAAATCTTTTTTAGTTAAATGTATCAAATATTATAAAACGGATAGATAGAGTAGACCAAATAATAATACTTGTAGGATAATTCTATTGTGTTCTTATGACTACATAGTACATACTACTGTAACGAAGAGCTAATGTTGCTTTTTTAAAAATTATTTTTAATTAGTAAATTTAACTTAAATTCTTTTTTTAATTACTTTAAATACATTTGTTATTTTTAAAAATTATTTTTATTCTTAATGTAATTACTTTAAATATAAAAAATATTTTCCCAAAATAAGAAATGTATTTAAATTAATTAAAAAAGATTTTTAGTTAGATTTACTCATTGAAAATAATTCAAAAAAAAGCTATCCGACATGCAAACTTTACTGACTTATTACCTAACCTATTCAGAACTTCTCACACTATTAGAAAATATACTACTCCTTCCGTCCCTTTTTTATTGCAACATTCTGACTTTTTCAACTGTTCATTGGGCAACTTTGATTTTCTCTAATTTTATACATATAAGAAAAAATATAGTCAAATGGAATCTCTTTTGATCCTGCTCGATGTATACTTTATTAATATGTAACTTTTATAATTTTTAGTGCATGTATTTAAAGATATTTTTATTTAAAGTTAATTGTGTGTTGGGAGATGTGAAAAAGCAGATGTTGCAAAAAAAAAGGGGACAGAGGGAGTATTTACGACGGGAATTTCCGTCGTAAAAATGTGACCCCGTCGTAGAAAAGGTGGTTGTAAATGATTTTTGCCGTCATAAAAATATGACCCCTTCGTAGAAAAATGGGTAGTAAATAATTTTGTCGTCATAAAAATATGACCCTTCGTAGAAAAGGGGGGTCACAAATGATTTTTCCATCGCAATCCCATTGTAAATGAGTCAATCTTAATAGAGTTTGGGTAAGGTATTAGGTGATCGAATTTTAGCGACGGGTTCAAAACCGTCATAAATATCTATATTTCCGACGGAATTTAAACTAATCTTTAATGTGTACCCGTCGTTAATGGAACAATTTTTTTGTAGTGTCCTCACTAATAACCCTGATCATAGTTAAAATGAAACCTTATTATCTAAGACCCTGGTCATCGTCATCAGTCATCACTGATGATAAAATAAGTTGAAGAAAAAACACCCTTAGAGGTGATCATTAATGTAGCCACTACTATACATACCCTAATTAACATATACCTGATGATGAGCTGGATATTTCAAAACTCAGTTACATTCCATTCCATCGCTCAACTACATACATGATACATTTGGAATTCACACTAACAAACATTTTGTTGGGTGTCTAAATATGACTGCCATAAACTATTTTCATATTCTATCACAGTACTTAGAAAACGACTTCTCCTACACAACATTATCATTCTAAATCTTTCATAAATGAGGTAAACTTTTTTAATCCCTCCTTTTTTTTACAATTCCTTCGTCCTTTTTTATTTATATTTATTATTTTTTTGGTTGAGAGAGTTTACCTTAGAATGGATCCACTGTAAAGAACATGCCTGCAAAACATAATAAAGGCTTTATATTAAATTAAAAAAACTGTCTAGTCATTTTTCGTTTGTGAAATTGCCTCCTTCCTTCATATAACAAGGACAATACAATACCCCAAGGATTGTTAAATGATTATAAATTCCCATATTAAAGAATTCTGCACATTTATTTTAGAAAGAAAAAAAACAAAAACAAAAATATACTTTTTTTTATAAAAAATTGAATGTCTTGGTGGTAAGCCCCACCTAGCTAGGTTGCACTAAAACGAATACTGGAACGAGTACGGACACAAAATTGATACGGGAAAACACCACTGAAAAAGTTGAAGATACAGCTACCTACGTAAAAGAAAATAATCAGAGAATATTTAAATTTCAACATAATTTCAATATAACACTGAGTTAAATATCAATTTTAATAATGATAATATGGTTATTCACTATATAAAATATTCAAAATATAAAAGACAAACATTTAATTAAAGCGAGAAAGATAGCTCAAAAGTTATGGTGTACTGGAGTAAGTTTAATCATTTAGTTCAATGTGGGTACATGTGTCAGTGTCGTGTCGGTGCCAGACACGGGATATGGCAGGTCGGAGGTGTGTCCGTGCATCCTAGCGGCTCTCACGTCCCGTAACCAACGTCACAGGTTTGATCCTTACCCCTAGTACTATGCTGGGATATTTGATCTTCCCCTTTGGACTAGTAACACTGTATCAGTTAATGAACTATTGATTTCCTTACCTAATAAAAAAGATACAGAGTTGCGTAAGTCATATATATATATGAGTGGTGAAAAAAATAGAGATAGTTATGAATGGTGATTAGACTCCTCAACTATCTCAATTCTGTGTCACTTATCTTACATAGTGTCCCACTCTTCTGTGTGTGTGTGTGTAGAAGCATTGAATTGTGTTTTGTGCATGTTTTGCTTTCTCACACGCTATATCCTTTTTACTTAACTTTGGGACTCTTTTGTCGTCTGATTACTATTTCATACATATTATTGGACGCTGGACCATTTACGTCATCTAGCGGGTGCTACAAAGTTAGAGTAAAGACTATTGAATTGAAGAATTGTTAAATTTGATTCAATATTAGAAACAGGCCTGGGCAACCCAATATAGAAGAGGAGATTTAGATCACTTACAAGTTATAGGAGGAGTAACTGTACTCCTAGACTTATAAGTTAGTTTAGGGCTTGTTTACTTCAGATTAAATACAGTTCAGTTCAGTTCGGTTCATCTCTATTAAGTTGTTCAGTTCATTTCAGTTAATACACTCTATTAAGTTCAGTTCAGTTCAATTCATCTCTATTCAGCTAATTAATGTAAACGAGCCCTTAGTCTCTGCTCATCTTTCGATGTGAGACACTCACTATTGTAGCATATGGGGTTCAACAAGAATGCATACATAGTTTAATTTACATGATTCGTCGATAATGTGAAAAATGCGTTTATAAGCTAAAAATATATTTTTTTGCATTGATTATGAGAAGGTTTAGAATACAAAAACTAGTTTAGGGTACAAAATTACATCATTAATTTAACATGGTTTATATAATACACCTTATATTTATATAGGAAGGCCAATAAATAGGCCTAGAACATAAAATTGTAACTAATTAGATATAACGGATATTGTAAAGAAAAAAAAAAAAAAAAGGTGTCATTTGTTCTTATACCCCAATGTAAATCAGGGCATTTTATACCTGGACTCCGACTTGTTGACGACAATGAGACACTCATGAATCATCATGATGAGATGAGTTATGCGAATGAGGTGACACTAGCTAGAATCAATCACAAACTAAGAAAAGAATTTAAGCAAGAATTGAAGTTGTTTTTTCTTAGGTTTTAATTGATGAAAATAAGATGATGATACTATGATTGAACAGATAATGACAACTTAACATTGAGGAATTAAACTAAAGATACTTCATTAATTATAAGCTAGTGGTTCTTGGACAGAGTCTTAAATTAATTAGGCTACAACACTACATTCCGATTATAAGAAATTTGTTATATTCCATAATTAATTCAAATCATAATTAGTCACAATATTCTGTGGAGGGGTGCTGAATTCATATTCACATGCTTAATAATTTTTTAACCACATATGCTACACTAGTGAGTACGTGTCCCATATCTGAAAATGAGGAAAGACTAAACTAACTTATAAGTTCAGGAGTTACTCTTTCTATTACCAATTAGTTTTAGGATGGAACCTCCTATGGATCGAAAGATGAGGAGAGACTAAACTAACTCAAAATTGTATGTATATAAATAAATTCAAATTCAAATTCAAATCGTAATTCAAATCATAATGTAATAATGCAAAACTTTGCACAAAGATTAAATAAAGATCAAATTCTATGTTGGATCATTTTAGGCTAATCCGTCCTTATATTACTAAACTAGACATTATTAGTAAATGTTTCTAGTATTATAATAGGTATTGTTTTGTTGTTCTCCGATCCTAATCAATTATTGTAAAATAATTTACACTTCCTCCGCTTTTTTAATACCTAGCTAGCTGCAGAAATTCACTTTTCACACCTGCCAATAAGTTTTTTTTTTTAATCCATTTATAAGTTTATTAATCATGTACTTATAAAATTAGATAATTAGATTAAAAAAAAAAACAACGCATTGAGACTAATCAAATGAGATTTCACGCGACTATAATTTTTTCTCATACATAAATCATCATAAACCACAAAAGTCAAAGTATATATGAAAAATGAATAGTACCAAAGTTAAAATATTTCTACTAAATAAAAACAAAAATATAAATTCATGTGACCCCTAATAAAATTTCAAAATTGTCATGTTCATCTAGGTTTTTGTGCTGCATGTCTTTAAGGCCCCAATTAAATGACTAGGAGAAACTTTAGTGATCTGAGGTTACATGAATTTTCTATCAAAATAAGACAATAATGAAAGTCTTTAAAACACATGCATGCATGAATGCATCACCCCCCTTGGCCCCTTCATTATGGAAGCAGACGTGCTAGGGTTACTTGTTTCTTGGTGATTATGCTCTAATTTGCTAAATTATATCAAGGATTCAATAGTCAATACAATACATGCATGTAAAGCACCTAATCAAAATATCTTAATCACTGTACCGACTACCGAGTTCACCTGATTCTGTTTACTATGGTGTAAAACATTTTTAGTTGAAAATTATTATATTTAATTTTCATGGGAAACATTTTACAATGAAAAACTCATTATCTAATAATTTTTTATTATTTAGTTGCTATGAGAATGATTTTCATTTTAAGTAATTTGGGGGAAAATGTTTAGTTGCAAGCAAAATGATTTTCCTGTTATTCACACCTAAATGAAAACCTTTTCCTCCAAATTTTGGGGGGGAAGTGTTTTAAATCAGATCTAAAACAAATTTTCAGCCCAAAATTTTCATTTATTGCATCGATCCAAATTAAACTAAACAATGTAAAATGGGAACAAAAAGTTATTAGTAAAAATTATACAACATCTTAGGTTGCGTTTGATTTAACTTAAATAAGCAATCTTGTGCTTATTTTTAGAAAATTCAGATCAAATAAAAAAAAATTAGATCAGATTAGAAAAATTATAACTATAATAATAACTATATAATTAGAAAAATTCAGATCATATTAGAAATTTTCAGATCAGATGAAACCATATCAAATCAGATTAGATAAAAAAAATTCAGATGAATCAAACGCACCCTTAGTAAAGGGAGCCCAATTAAGAGTTTCTAATGTCACATTAAGAAATAATCACACCACTTGTAGTAATGGAAAAAAAAAGTAAAAATATGCTTAATTATTAATTAGGCCATGGAGCTCACATGTTCAAATCTTAAAATTCAACAAAATATCTTCTTTTTTTTATTCAACAAAATATCTATTTTATCTCCCCTTTAAATTTAAAGATTTTTTTAAAAAATTTAATTTTGACATTCGAAAAAATTATTACATCGGCAACCAAAATTAAAATATTTTAGAAATTGGAATAACTGTTTGAAAAATTAGTACATACATGTGTATGTGTTAAATTTGATTGAATATTAGAAACGGGCCTGGGCAACCCAATATGGAAGAGATGAGTTAGATCATTTACAAGTCATAGGAGGTTTCATCCTAAAACCAATTGGTAATAGAAGGAGTAACTCCTAGACTTATTTTAGTCTCTCCTCATTTTCTAATGTGGGACACTCACTAGCGCACTATATGGGTTCAACACTATGTATGGTATCCAATTTGGTTGCAAATATTTAAATGAAAGACAATTCTTATCTCAAAGTCTCATCAATGGAAATATTTAGATGAATCCTTTTTTTCCTTGAAGAGCATATATGAATATATGATATATCATATATCATATAATCATATATGCATATGTCTCGTCATATTACATAGCAGCTAAACACAAGGCATTCACCATAAAATAGAAATCAAGTTCACGGTATTTCTAACCTATTTTTGGGTCGACTTTTGTCCTTTTTTTTTTTCTTCTTCAGCATTTGGAAAATACGAGATCAGAAATAAGTAGTCAGCTACTCAGCTATTCTTCTCCCAATTCAGTAAATATTTTACTCCCTCTGTTAGTTTTTTAATTTACTCACTTTTTTTTGGATGTTTTTTTTTATTTAATCAATTCTTATATTTATTCTTTTACATTTATTAATTTATGACCGATTTCCAAATATTATTTTCATACTATATTTCATACTTTTGACTAACTTCAATAAAATTACCATCTTTTATCTCTTTTAATTTCGATACTTTGTCTCTTACTTTTTATACAACTTTTAATCATCATTTATTTTTTTCTCCTATTTTCAATAATTTCTTGCTTGGTTTTGATGAAAATACAAGTGAGTAAACATAAAAAAAAACGGATGGAGTATTTATTAACTATACTCCTTCTATCATTTTTATTTGCTATATTATATACGGAGTACTATATACTAAAACAAAGTATTGATTAAGTCACCACTGTACACATGTCACTATTTCATTAAAAAAATTCCTCCAAAATTAATTGATGATCGATGTAACTTTTTTTGCTCATTTATATCATTTCACAAGTTCCAATGTTGGCAAAATTTGTCTTTACAATTAATAAACTCTTCATATTTTGTACATAAAAAATAATTACTCGTATGTTTTACAGAATTACCAAAAATATTATCTAAATTGTGCAACGTACGGGACTAACCTAGTTTTAACTATATTTGAAGGAATTTATTTACTTGCTACATTTCAAATTTTATATGTGGAATTTATATAAATTTTACTTGCATTAGCTTCTACTAGTTTTTTGGCCCGTTTGATAAACATGCTTATTTTCTAAAAAGATTAAGAAAAATATAATGTATAGTTCTAAAATCAGTTATTGTATAAAAATTTAAAGGTGGAAGAAAGTAAAAACCAAGGCGACTAGTATGTTATTAAAATTAATATGATGCAATGTTGTAAATTATAGTAATAATATAGATAATTTAAGACCAAAAAATAATAATAATAAATTAAAGAAGATCACATATGAAAACAAAAGACTTGTTTTAAATATAGTCTATATATATATATTTTGCATGTTTTCATATTAAAAAAAAAAACAACTATTATTAATCAAAACACATGGAATTGAAAGATAGAGAATGAGACAGGAATTACACAGTTAAATAATGAATATAAATTCATGCATCAAAGCAAAGAAAAAAATTAAAAGAAACACTGTCAATCAAAATACGGGGAACTGAAAAATAGAAAGTGAGATTGGAATTACACGATTAAATAATAAATATAAGAAAAATAGTTTGCTTAAGACTATTAATCCATCACACAATGCAAAAAAGAAAATCAAAACAAACACTATCAATCAAATTCAAGCACACAAAACTGAAGAATAGAGATCAATGAGATAGGAATTGCACGGTTAATTAAATAATGAATATAAGAAAAATAGTCTGCTTATATTACGACTGTTAATTTATTAATATATTGTGAGTAATAATATTTGAAGGAACATAAAAGCACTAAAAGTCAAAATTATTGGTCATGTGAAGTGAAAAATAGTGAATTAGTTATAATCAAGTGTAAGAGAGTGATTGTGAGATAGAATGTAGAAGGGTTAGTTTATTTTTATGAGTGAATGCAAGGGTTTAAATATTGTGAGAATGAGTGTTAGAGTTTCATTTTATGAGAGTCAATGTAAAAGCTTTATTTTGAAAGAGTGAATGTGAGAGTTATATTTTGTGAGAGTAAATGTGAAAGTTTTGTTTGTGGTCGTCGTTCTTCGTTTTTAGATATTTGTAGATAGACTTTGTCATTTACCCATCTTATCCTGTTTTACTTCAATTTTTGTCATATTTTTAATAAATACTTTTACTTTTTAATAGTCACTACCATTTCACATATTTTTATTAGGGCATTTGTAATGGGAAACTCGGCTCTTAAAACTAGGCGTCTGTGTGTTTTCAGATATCGGATTTGTTCCAATCCAATTCGAAAATCTGACTTTTTAGATCTTGAATATTTTGATCTAGATTTGGGGGGGAAGTCAATTTGGGTCGGAAAATCAATTTTTTATCGAAAATCGGGATTTGGAAAATTAGATATCTGAAAAGTCTGATTAGGCACCCTGCTGATAGTCCGATTTTAAATTCAGATATATGGTTTTGAATTCGAAAATTCATACAAAGTATTATCTAAATTTCTTTAGCTTCGATCTGTAACTGATCTAGTATCCAACTTAAAAAAACTGGATATATGATCTAATTTAACAAATTTCAAACAGGCAAGAAGAAGAGTATTAGTTTAAGAGTCTCCTAGCTTGTTAAAAATACCCTAGAGAGTATGTCAATTTGTTAAAAAAAAGGTATTAGCGGCCTCTAATTCAATTTATGTGCAGCAATTACGTACTCAAAAAGGAAACTACACATTAATTATAACAAATATTTTCATTTTTATTAAGTAATTATTTCTTCTTATATCTATCATTATTACATGTATTTTATCTCTTTTTTATTTCACACTCACAAAGAAATTTTGTCTAAAAGTTTTAGCTAGGAGAGAGTAATATTTATGTGCATAATTTAATTTAAATGAATAACCCCCCCCCCCCCCCCCCAACAAATTAAAGGATGAGGTGACTTAATAAGGTGACAAAGACGGATCATGGGAAGAGTACTTAGAGGCACTCGTGTTGTCACAAAAACATGAGTTTGCAAAAATAAACCACCTAAAGCAATAGTAGTATAGTACTATCTAGTTGTTGTAGGAAGAATTTTTATTAAGATAATTGAATGAATAAAAGATAAGAAGCTCAACGCTTGTCAGAAAAAAAATACAGTAATATTGTTAATTTGTAACTAGGTATATAGGTATCAAGGATATTTTATACAAGTTGTTATATCTGTATCGGATACCGATACCGATACGCTACCGGTACTTTTAGGATACTCGACACTTTACTCAATTTTAACATTATTTTTTTACTTCCTCCGTAACATCAAACTTTTAACATTTGATTTTGCAAGCATTTTGAGGAAGCGATTTAAGGGTGTAAACGAAAGAATTAGTCAAAATTAAAACTAATATTAGGAACTTATAATCACATTGTTGCTTGTATTAAAACTATTTTGGTTAATTACTTCGTTTACACACTTAAATCGCTTCATCAAAATGCGTGTAAAAGTAATTATTGAAAGTTTTATGTTACGGAGGGAGTACATGTTTTTATGATAATTCTACCCTTTTCCCTCTTTTTATATGTTTTTAAAAAGTTTTTAATATATATTTGTATGCTAATTTAATCAAATCATTCCAAATGATATAAAAAAATTGATTAAAATGTCTTAATTTTTTAAATATTCAATAATATCTATTTGTTATAACAGTATCTTGTAATTTTCAAATCAAAGTATTCCGTACCCATTTTGTACCCAAATTCGTTTTTGTACCAGATCCATGCATAGCTATTTAGGTAGGCACAAAGTGCCAACAATTACAGGTTATTAACCATTGATTATTTTCCCCCAAAGTAAATTAAATGATATGATAAAGAAAGAAAGAAAGAAGTAGTTTGGGTACAGTTTCTTAAAAAGTTGAGGCATTAGCTTTTTTTGTTGCTGCACCAAATTTATATTCATGATAACAGTGTAACACTTTATATTGCATTAGTTTTTGCTCCCTCGGACGACGGTCAGTGGAGAGATTATATTCATGATGACAGTGTAACAAGGGGCTATAAGCCCATGAATTTTGACATTTAATTTATTTTTGAAATTTCAATCCATTTTATTTTAGTTTAGAAGATAGTTTAGCTCAAATTATCTCTTGCTATATTTAGAATTTTGTTTAATTCGATTTAGTTAAGTTTAGAATAATTCAGTCTAAGGCTCCGTTTACTAGAGCGTAAAATATTTTCCTTGAAAATAGTTTTCCCATTTTACATTATTTACTTTGGGTGAAAAAATAAAATGTAAAATTTGACGTGAAAACTCATTTTACACCATAGTGGAAACATTTTTCCCCAAATTTTGGAGTAAAACGTATTTTCCGTGCAAGTAAACATTGGAAAACTTCTATGAAAAAGAGTTTTCCAATGTAAAATGTTTTTCATGGAAAATCATTTTACATCGAAAACGTTTTACACCAAAGTAAACGGACCCTAAAAGAAAATGATCTAACTCACGTGTTCGATATTGAAATTGAATTAGAGCTGGCAAAACTTGACCCAACCCGAACCCAACCCAATAATAACGGGTTGGGTTGAGTTTTTCAACCCGTTTAATTAAATGGGTTGACCCAATCCAACCCGTTTAGTTTAATGGGTTGGGTCGGGTTGAAATTCTCAACCCAATTTCAACCCGCTTAACCCATTAAGAATATACGTTGTAATAAAATTAGTTTCAAGTTCAATTGACGTAATAATCTATTATATCACTTTCATATTTTTATTTTTTTTATTATGTTATAAATTCTTTACGAGTTATGTAGGTAGCTGTAATGTCTTAAAATCTAATGTTTTTATCTTGAACATTAGAACTCAAAAGGTTGTTAGTTATTAATTAATACCGTGTTATAATGTGTAAATTATGGACAATATGACTTGTAAGTTGTAATATATATGACTATTCTGGGTTGTTGTTATAGTCCATATATATATAAGTATAAACATATAGTGGTATAATTTTATTTGATGCTAATGAAAAAGTGATAATATTATTAAACGGGTTATTGGGTCAACCCGTTTATTTATAAGGTTGGGTTGGGTTTGGGTTGGAGATTTCAACCCGTTTATATTAATGGGTCAACCCGAACCCCACTCAGGTCGACCCATTTACAGCTCTAAATTGAATACTTCCTCATCCGTTTCGAAAAGAACGCAACAAATTGGATGGCACTGACTCATACTCCATTTTTTGTTGTGAGAGTAAAAGGATAGAGAGATAAAGTGGAGTATGTGATGATGTGAGAGATAGTAAGAAAAGTCTTACAAAAATGGAAAAAATAAAATTGTTGCATTTTTTTATAAACTTCATAAAATAGAAATTGTTGCATTTATTTCGAAACGGATGAAGTATTTTTATTTTGATGTGGAAATGTGGAATATTAAAAAGGCAATAATCATATGAAGAATAAAAGACTTTGTCTTAGAGTTATGTTTCTAGAAGCAATTATATTTTCTTTTATTTTCAGCTTTATTAGTGACTCATATAAATATTTTGTTTTGTTTTCTGTTACAACTAATTTTGGCATTTTATCATTCGGTTCATTTTGTTTGCTTCCTCTGCTATGGCACGAAGCTGAACCTTTGATTCCCTTCAATGGAGATTGAATAATACCTCTTGCATGTTCCTATTCTTTTATTTTCACATGGTATCAGAGCCTCAGGAAGTTCATCACGAGCTTTTCTTTGAATTTTATTGCTGTTAATTCCTTCAGCCATGACTGATTCAGTTACCTCCAAAAATGATTCGAGTTCAAACTTACCAAATCCTTATATTACCAAATCCTTATAACGATCCATATTACATCAGTGGATCGGGCAATCCTAGTAACTCAATTGTTAATCCACTCTTTAATGGAAAGAATTTCTTGCGATGGAGCAGAGGAATCAAGAGAGCTTTGGGCGCGAAGAACAAGCTAGGGTTTATTGATGGAACTATGAAGGAGCCTGATGAAAATCATGTTGATTATCAAGCTTGGCACAGGTGTAATTTTCTTGTTTCTAGTTGGTTGATTAATTCCATAATTCCTGAATTAGCTGAAGATTTCAATTACTTTGAATTTGGCTATGAAATTCGGACTGAAATTCGCAATAGATATGCCAATATTAATGGACCATTGATTTACCAGTTAAAGAAGGAGATTAATGCTCTTAGACAAGAGAATTTGGAATTGACTGCATATTATAGCAAGTTGCAACATTCTTGGGATGAGTTGCACAATGTTAGGAAAATACCTACATGTACTTGTGGAGCTCTTGCAAAATGTACACGTGAATACCTGAAAAGATTAACTGGTTTTGATGATGAGGAAAAATTGTTTCAATTTTTCTTGGTTTAAATGCTATCTTTGATAACACTGTGTCTAACATTCTGACCATGCGTCCATTACCAAATTTGAGTGATGCCTATAACATTGTGAGCCAAATAGATAAACAAAAAGAAGTCTCAGGTCAAAATGAGTGTGTTCAAGAAGCTGTTGCAATGGCAGTACATAGAGAGTATAAGCCTAAGACCTATGATGTTGGGAAGAGGGACTGGAAAAAGGAAAAAGCAAGTAGGTTTTGTGATCACTGTAAAATGAAAGGTCACACTAAGGACCAGTGTTTTAAATTGATAGGAGTGCCAGATTGGTATCATACACTTAAGCAGAGTAAACAGAGTACAGGAAGGTCTAATGGACAAAGGTTTCATTCAGCTAATACCCTTTAGTCCTTTAGTATGGAACGTCGTTAAGCTGTAGGCGGTCTAACTCTCTCTTGTGTGTCTCTATGAAGAGCCCATGAAAATTTAACATAGTATTAGAGCCATGTAATTAAAAAGGGCCAGGATACCATGCATGCATAATCGTGGCCCATATCAACCCAAACTCAACATGTGTCACGCCCGCCATGGAGTGTGTAAGTCCATTTTATAAGAACAAAGAAATCCCACCTTAAAAGCATATGACAATAAGAGGACTAGGGGAGTAGCTCAACTATAATCTATAAATATAATTAAAAGGTGTTCCTTTGCAAGCTAAGAAATGCGTCACGTGTCGTTGTCACAAGCTTTTCATGAGAAATTAATGCACGCTTTAATAAAAAATAAAAAAAAAAGATAGAAAATAAGAAAATATTACATGGAATCGAATTTGAAAACTCAAAATTTCCAATACTATACTACAATCACCACCATTTCACTATGTTAGGATTTGTGTAGAATTTTGAATATAAAAAAAAATACATTATATTTTTTGACAAGTAATAAATGATAATGTATATAGATATAATGGATAAAACTCTATTAAAATAGATTCAGACATGAAATCGACAAAAAAAGAAATATTTGTTAATTTTTATCGACGTGTGACATTGTTGAACATAAATAAGGCAAGCACATAGCTTTATTAGCAATTCATTTAAATTTTGAAAATAAATTATAATACATGATGAGATATATAGTTGATAAATATTTATCAAAATTTTATTTATTCAAGACCTATATAAGCAAACAGATTATAACATACGTTTATCGTTAACAACCCAGGTGTTTCTGAAGCCAATATACTAGTTTAGCTTTATAAAGGAGTAATCTCCCTATCACACAAGTCATAGCCATGCCAGACATGCCTAGGGAGGTACTGTTGAAAATAGAAATAATCCGAATTGAAACGGGCCTGATCCACAACCCGTACCTGTGCAAAACCCGGTCTCCAATCATCGGATCCTGTGAGTTTCAAGTACAAGTAGCAAATGGGTGTGTCCACACAAGGCCCATCCACCTGAAACTCATCCACACTACACGGTTGGAATGGTTTTCTGGGCACATCATCTAGGACATCTTGATCCATTTTATCGACCCGTTTTACGTGCCTCGTGTTAAGCGGGTCAACCACCACGTTGTATCTCGGGCCTCCGAATTGTAAGTTAATGCGGTTCGATGTTCCGGCGTCCTTGGTGCAACTGGTCTCTACAGTGATTACATAGCTGCAATTCCTCTGGCAACCAAAACTCATATATTCATATTCTAATAACATACAAATTAAAAAGTAAAAACACACTAGCAAATTACTTGAGAAATTCATAACTTTAATTCAATATACAGAATTAGACCTAAACTAATTTGATTATTATACTATAAATCATTAAATCATATCTACAGAGAAACAAACAAAGTAGCCGATTATTTAGTGAACAAATGTATGACACAATGACTCATTGGTTTCATTCTTGTAATTTTCATCTTTCCTTAATCATCATTCATTTGTAAGGATGGTTGTGGTATTGCTCTTTTGAAAGAGGTTAATGATAAATAAATAAATAAATACCTTCATTTGCAGTTCCCCTCTTACAAAAAATACCAAGTTGTGGCAATCCAAGGCAAATACAAGTAAGGAAAGCAGAGCTAAGCTGTAATTTGTCTTATGGGTCACCATTTCTGCTGAGAAGTTCACAAATTTTGAGATTTCAATTGAGCAAAAATAAAGCCAATGTTAACTTTTATACTATGGAATGTCATTCCTTTCTTCAAAGATTCAAAAAGGTTTGATTCTCTTGTCAAAAAAAAGTTTTGATTCTGAACCTAGGTTTGTGTTTAGCAGTATAACGTATCTTGGCTATATTTTACAAATAAATGAAAATGTGGGTGTTATCAGACCTTGAATCAGGTCGTAATGTGAGTCATCCAGTCCAATTTGACCAACACACGCATCTGAAAGAAGGGAACATAAGGAAAATCCGCAAATGTGTGCGATAAGGTTCGAACCCAAAACTTCAAATTTGGTGTTCGCAAACAAGACTTAACAAGTAAACTAAAACTTGTACCTCACATATATTGGCTATTAAGTTGCTTGTATTTTACCTTTTTTTTTTTTTGAGGAAGCTTGGATTTTACTTATACCAGTATTAGTTTTTGATTAAGCAAATGTGCCGCAGCATTTTCTCAAATCATATCAGGTAAACTTCTCCTGTTGCAAATTCATAGCAGATTGTAATGCACAGTAATATCTTTTCATTATTGGAAGTGTTACTCTTCAAAGCCACATGACATTTGGGGTTTGATTCCTCATACCTAGGGTGCTTATCGAGCGAGTCGATCGCGAGCTGGGGGTTGCTCGACTCGTGCTCATTAGGTTTCGAGCCGAGCCGAGCCGATCACGAGCTGCTCGTTTAATGTTTTAGTCCTCTTGAATCTTAATTTTTTCAAAAGAAGATTATTGATTATATTTTCTTTTCTTTATGAAAATTATATATTGTTAAAGTTTATTAATTTATTATATTAAATATCAAGATTGATTTTGTTTTTCAAATATTTAACGTAGAAAATTATTGATTTTTTTGTAAGATTATCGAGTCACGAGCTGTTTCGAGCAAGCACGAGCCAACTCGAGTCGAGCTTTGACCGAGTCGAACTTGAACTGCTCGCGAGCTACCCAACTCAATAAGCACCACTACTCATACCATTGCTATGTAATTTCACCTCAAACACTCGTGTCGGATCCTCGACACTTGAATATGAATACAACACTTGTACATTTCATTTTGGGCTTAAAATATGAAAACTATTCACAAAATTGTCGAGAGAGACACCTGTACACATACCCATGTTGGACATGGATACTCCGTACTCGAGTCCAAGTAACATAGCATATCGCCTTACTGAGCTTCAATAACTCTATTTTCATAAGCTTATTCGGTCGTACAGTAGTTCTGTCACAAATGTCTAAAGAGAAAATGATACACCATGCAAAGAATTATCACAAAATGCAAGAAGCAAGAAAGAAGAAAAGGCCATTAATGAGCAAGACAAAATACCTACTAATATATACAATCTAGCTCTTGATCAATCAATCAAAGCCTTATTCCCATAAGTGGGGTTGGCTACATGAACCAAAGTGATTATTCCGAGAGGTCGTCCACATGGATTTTCCTCCTCCACCCCGCACGGTCAAGAGCCTCAATCTTTTGTAAATCCAACTGCTTCATATTTTTTCTAACTCCTTCCCACCAAGTCATTTTCGGTCTCCCCCTACCACGTTTGAAATCCCCCTGATCCCACTCTTCCACTCTTCATACCAAAGCTCCCTGGGGTCTCCGTGTTACATGCCCAAACCAACGCAAGCAATTTTCTCTTAGCTTCCTCGCAATATCCGCAACACCAATTTTCCTACGAATATCTTCATTTCTGATTCAATCTAGCTCTTGATAGAAATGAGTAAAATCAATGAGTGTAATCACACACAGTAATCTGCATCTGTTGATCATGATCTGGGGCATACTGCCTGATAAAAGCTCTTCTCCACCAAATCTCAAATGCCTTTTGAATATTAGGACAATCATCTCCTTTAGTAAGAAACCTATCAAACCAATTCATCAAGATGCTCTGCTGCTGTGATATAGGCAAAGTAAGTATTGTTTGGCTAAGCCCGTCTTCAATTACTTTCTTGTCAACAAACCTACTAGCCCTCTTCATCCATCCGAAGTCCTCGTATAGAGGTTCTAGCCAAGTAGAAAGAAGCGAGTACCGCGTCTCTTTCGGCACCAAGATATGGCCTCTTCCAATGGCAATACATAGTTGTGCTGTAACCCGGCTAATTTCATTCCGGTACATAGTTGGGATTTTTGAATGAAGGATAGCAAGTTCCTTTTGATCCGCCCATAATTTTACAAACTCGTCCCCCATCTTCTTATCAATTAGAATATCAACTATCCACTGCATATTGTCAGCTTCACGGGATATCTCCGCCATAATAACACCTCGGTCCTGTCTAGTTTCATCCATGCATGTAGCTTCAGACAAACAAAGGATAAGAGCACTGAGACATCTATGGCAAAGACTATAAAGAGTATCTTTAGAAACATCGATTTTGGGACCATAGTTGCTATAGTCTGTAACATCTTCTCTAAGCAACCGGGATATAAGAGACTTCATTTCTCTACGAGCCTTTTCGTCTTTTGCTTGAAGGACACCGGAAAGCATTTTCGTGAACATATCATCAGCTCTTGTAGATGTTGATGGTTCGGTTGTTACTCTCTGCAGAACATCTTCGCTCACTGAACTGTGGAGCTGTAACTGATTAAGAGATGAAATGACTTTCTCCTCTTCATCTTCGGACCATGGAACAGCTTCTAAATAGTCTAAGCATGAAAATATCCCTGCTTCAAATAAAATGGCTGCAGAAACCTGGAAGATTGATCAACATCCCAAATTCTTAATTACTTAATCAGAGCATAAAAACCATTGCTTTAAAAAGTTGACACATTTTGAAGATGATTACAGAACGATTCCACTGAAACATGTGTAAAAAGTGAAATCAAACTCACAATTTTATGTTGAGTATCAAGAATGAAAAATGGTATCTTGATAACACTAATCCCATTTGAGATTTTCTTTTATCACATCCCCATTTCTCTTTACAGTAGTAGTAGTTTGTCTTACACTGCTCTGACTCTGCAAGAGAAAGTTTTCAACTTGCTAGAAAATACAGTGCCTGTATTAATCTGATAATTTCTTCATACACCCGGCCACCCACCCTCTCTTAAAACTGAACATTTATGCCATATGTTTACAAGACAACAATTACTTTCAAAATTTTATTTCATAATATTAAGTGGTCTAAATATGAAGCATGAATGTTCTAAATGTTCAATGTAGAGGTTCTAAATGCATAACATGTATGTTCTGTTTTGAATATAGGTTCATGGTATTCATTATGCACCTAGGTACACTATTCACAGATTAATATTAATAACCCTAACAAAAGGCATCTCTTTCTTTCAGAACATGCTATACCACAATGACCTTATTATATACTTATATGCAACTCTGATTACTTTCCACTATTCGTCTATCCGTTCTGCCCGCTCGTCCAGATATACATATATATAGGAAGAGATATGTATAACTTCTCTGCCCAATATATAACTATACAAACAGCCATAACAACCCAATTAACATACAACAAAACTAATTTAAATGGACTTGGCACCAAGTATCAAACAAAGGATATATTTCAAGGTACCAAGTATGACCATTTCCTGCAATTTCTCCATGTTTTTGCCCTCTAAAATTTCTCCTAATGTATAATTCTGAGCATAACGTTCTTGACAATTGACATAGGAACTTAAATGTTTGGTTACATACGAAATAACTTCTAATACGAATTCTTATTTCATGGGAAGTTTTTTCCCTTGCCAATTTCCGAGGAAATAATAAATATTATTTGGTTGATCATTGAAATTAATTTTTCCCATAGCAAATTCAACTTACCAGGGGGGTCTTGGTAAGTTAATTCCCCATGTAGATTAAATTTCCTAGGAAATACAATTTCCTATAGTTGTGTCAATCAAACACCTCAACTTCTTCTCACTTACCAATACCCAACTTAGCAATTTGAGAATTACAGCCAAATGTAGTTGTTCTGTAACCACACACATCACTTTCCTATAAGTTCAAGAGTTTGCAACTCTCAGCAAAACAATCCACATCATTGACATATCCTATAAGTTCTATAACCATTCCCAATCAAGAATAAACAATAATGTCTTTTAACCTAAAAATTTTCATGCATCAATTTAGCATAAACAAACAAATGAAAAGATTTAACTAAAAATCAACAATAAAATAATTTGTTTAACAAAATGTGAAAGGGACAATTTTAAGAAGGAAAAGATCAAATGAAACCAAACCTTAAGCAAGCCCAAGACTCTAGAAACATCTTCACCCATCAATTTCTTCTTTACATCATCAGAATACATCAAAACAAGAGTTTCAACATATATATCTACATCATCACAATCACAAATCTCAACTGAATGAGTTATGCCACCATCTCTCAATTTCTCAGCAAAGAATTTGCTTTTTTCAGCCAAAACCTTTCTGTGAACATCCATTGAAATCTTGAATCCATCTCTTCCACTTACAGTAAGCTTAACATCTCCATCTCCAAAACCCCCCAAATTATTACTGCTACAATTATTTGTATCGTTAGGGTTTTTCGACAAAGCCCTAGCCAATTTATCCTGCAACCTTCTTCTGTTGTGGTCACTCGACTGTTTAGACTCTCGAAGCTGCTCATCAGTCATCATTTCGAAAAGGGTAGGTCGAGAAAACGAGGGAGGAGGGGAAATAGAAAGGGGTTTTGAAGGAGATGAAGAAGGAGAATTTTTGGAGTTTGAAATGGGTTTAATGGGAGAAAGTGTAAGTGATGGGTCTGAAATAAAACCCTGTCTAATCATGGTTGAAACTTCTTTTGAAGACGCCATTAAAGAGAGGGAAGAGCTTAATAAAAACTTAAAAAGTACAGTGAGAAGTTAGGGAAGAGAATCCAAGGTAGAACAAGCAAGAAATATGAAAGAAGTTGGTGGTGCTCTAGATCTGTGATTGTTAATTTCTGTAACTGACTGACAGTGACAGTGGCAGTGGCCAGTGGGCAGTGAACAGAGAAAGTGAGCACAGTAGTAGAGTACAGATTAAAGTTAGCAACTTTTAGTAATTGCTTAGATTAGATTAGTACTCATATTTGGTGATGATTATTCTCTTTGATTAGCAAAAAGGTATTTTCAAACAAGTTTTGGTAAAAGGGAACTCCTTGAGAACTTTTTGAATTAGAGTTGTGCCTTTAATTAATTTTATTTTTCCTTCTTGTGGTGGTGGGGTAAGTGATAAGTAGTGACATAAACATGTTTACCATAAACAATTGATCATCACCTAGTTGAAAAAGCTTACTACTCTCAATTCTCAATTGATGGACTAATAATAATACTGCAAATCTCATCAATGGTTTATGCACTCTCTAAAAATGATATCACAACCCCTTGTGTGAGGGGTGATTATTTTGGCACTCTCAAAATTGATTTTGGCACTCATTCCCTTATTATTTATGTGAGAAGGGGAAGAGTGCCAAAATCATTTCCCTTGTGTGAGATATACAATAGTAAGTAGATGGGGTGTGGATATCAATTTAAAGAGTATCTACATGACAAATCTCATGTTATCACCAAATATACAAATCTCATGTTATACAAAGTGTAAGTTATATTGACAACACCCATTTCATGAGAATTGATATTGTCATAACTAAATTTGATAAAGGCACAACTTTTGTGAGAAAAACATAAGAAGAGTGCTCTCACAATAGGATGTGCCAATATCAATTTTGGTTGTGCCTTTATCATTTCCCCCATTTCATGGACAATAAAATTTGTTAATCCGTTAGCAATGCTAATTTGCATTGTCTTTAATCGACCAATATGATTTTTACCAATCATCTTTAATGACATATATACATATCATGGAAATTCATCTCTAATTATAAGCAAGACACCAATAAACCTTGAAAAAAACATATCAAGAATTACCATAGAGAAATAATACTCCCGTCGTCCCAATTAACTTGCTACAATTTCCTTTTTTGCATGTCCCAAAATACTTGCTATATTTCCTTTTATGGTCCGTTTGGTAGGGTGTAAAACATTTTCAAGATAAAATGGTTTTCCATGAAAATCATTTTAAAATGAGGTTTGTTTGAATGGAAAATGAGTTATGAGAATAGAAAATAGATAATGGAAAACAGTTTTTCTTTGATTTTGGGAGAAAAACGTTTTCAACTATGATATAAAACCATTTAACACTAACTTTTCAATTTTAATTTTCAATCCAACTAAAAAAGTATAAAATGAGGAAAATAGTTTTCATGAAAATCATATTACGCCCTACCAAACGTACTCTTAAAGTCCATGGGTCCCACATATATTTTACTTTTTTTTACCTTTTTTTGTCATTTTATCATGTTATGTACTCATTATGTTAAGTATCATTTTTGTCATTTTACAAGATCGAACAGTGAGCCTCCACGTGAAATCAGCTTGCTAAAAAAAATGTGTCAAAAATGAATGTAGCAATTAAAATGGGACTGAGAGAGTAAGATAATTACTTATCATGATCATAAAAATAAGATACTTCTTACCTGAACTAACTTTAATCATGCATTTACCTTGAGGAAATCCCTCCATTAATTCTTTGTCTTATGATTTTGATAGTTTTTTCATCTTTCATTTTCCATCATCAAAACCATCACCCTCGAATTTCAATTTTGAAAGTTTGCAGTAACTTCACAAATTGTAGATATCTTTGCAAATAATTGTCTTTAGATTGTTGGGGAATTTGTTTTTGTGTTTGATTAACAAGGATATAAACGCAAAGATAATTTAGAAATCAATAATCTTTGATGCGCGAATCACTTTCCAGAAGACAATATTTGGACCCTAATTTATGGAGCACAGGTTTATCGAAAATGTATTTGAGATACAACGAAAAATTTGGAACAACAATGTTGATGGTCATTCAACAATGTCACAAGGTGTATGAAGCTTAGAGAGAAAATGATGAATATGCTTGTGAGAAAAGAGGAGAACGAGAAGTTAAGATTTCTCTCTCTTCTAATCCTTTTAATTAACTCCATTAGAGAGTTAATTCCCGTAGTGTAACCGCTCACTTTTATCAAAAAAACCACACATTGAACAAAATAATAGCAAAATGAAGTAGGTCAGCATCGGGCTTAGGCGTGGGCGCGACGCCCTCAGCGCGACACGACCCTGTGCTTCCATGTTTCATTCGCTTTTGGGAGAAATTTGTGGCGTCCGCGCAAAACTCTCTGTATACATGACACATTCTTTTTTTGTAATACTCAGAAGACTTTGGTATTTTATCATGTCCTGATTATAACATAATCGATGGTTAACCATGTTTAATTACTTGATTATTCGTTACATCGTTCCTACACAAACTAATCAAGTAATTTCTTGTACTCTAAATTATATTCCAACACTACTGAGGCCTTAATTTTAGTTCGCTAAGTTTGAATATTTCTTATAGCGCAGATTTCCAAACAAATTTGATTAATGAGGAATGGATCATTCAAGCATTCTATTAGGGAGTCTCATCTTGATTCTTTGGTACGGTATTCGTTCTCATTTGACTCTTAGAATCAGAGCCACTCAGCTAGCAAAGGTTGAAATAACTTACTTACCCACTCCAATTACTTCATTGCCCTCAATCTTTTCTCCTATCTCGATTGAAATAAAATGGTACTTCATCCGTTCAAAAAAAAAATACGGAGTACAATAGTTTTCATTTTGGGATATTTCAAAATAAATGCAACAAAATTTTATTTTCCTTATTTAATAAACTTTTGTCACTGAAAAGATATAAATGTCCTTACTAATCCTTTAATTATACATTTATGCCTACCTTCTTTCACAAATTCTTTAATTGTCCTTACATTATCTCTATTTATTTTAATCAACTACTCCTCAATTTTTTTCTAATTAACTACTATAAAAAAAAGAGAAAGTATTGGGTCAGACGGTCTGACCAAACAATCTGGTCAGAAGGTTGAACCATATACTCAATTATAATAATGAAAAAGTTCGGGAGGCTATAACTTTGCGCTCAGGTGTCGGATCGGGGCATATAATATGTCGAAATTGATTAATTTTTCGAGACGAACGCAACTGCAAATTAGCCACCGGAAATCGCCAAACGAAGTCTCTAAAGGCCTCAAAATGCAAAAAAATGTATCCAGGTTATATTTTGTCCAAGTTAGTTACAAAATGTGTCCAGGTTTTACAAAATGTGTCCAGGTTTTACAATATGTGTCCAGGTTTTACAATATGTGTCTAGGTTTACAAACAGGTGTTTAGGTTTACAAATAGGTATCCAGAGTTAACAATATGTATCCAGGTTTGTCCAGGTGTGTTCAGATTTGTTCAGATTTGTCCAAGTTTGTCCATATATGTCCAGGTTTGTCCACATTTGTCCAGGTTTGTCAACATTAGTCCAGGTTTGTCCAGGTGTGTCCAGATTTATCCAAATTTGTCCATGTTTGTCTAGATTTGTCCAGGTTTAATTTGTCCATATATGTCCAGGTTTGTCCACATTTGTCCAGATTTGTCAACATTAGCCCAGGTTTGTGTCCAGATTTATCCATATTTGTCTTCATGTTTGTCTAGATTTGTCAAGGTTTGTCCACATTTGTCCAGGTTTGTCAACATTAGTCCAGGTTTGTGTCCAGATTTATCCAGATTTGTCCATGTTTGTCTATATTTGTTCAGGTTTGTCCATATTTTTGTCAAGGTTTGTCCACATTTAACAACTTTCCATCAGGTTTACAAATTTTGTTCAGGTTTCAAATGTGTCTAGTTCTGTTTCCAGGTTTACAAATGTATCAAGGTTTACCAATACATGTCCGAGTTTAACAGCATGTGTCTAGATTAAACACATATGTGTTCAGATCCAGTGGACTGGTCTGACAAAAACATTATTGTCAGACCGATTTGATACAATACCTTCTCTAAAAAAAACCTAAAAGTTCATAAATCCAAAATTATTGCATTTTTTCAAGAACAGGGAAGTATTGACCAACGGGTCAAGCACTCACACTTATCAAACCCACCCAATCAAAAAATTGATTTCCGCACCTTAAAATTTAATTTCCGCACTCCACATTGGCATAAATCAATTTTTGGACGCGAAAATAATCGATTCCCAAAACGCCATCCCTCTAGAAAGAAGTGAAAAACCCTGCTTAAAACACTTTTCTTACCTCCAAAATCCCCTGTTTCCCAAAATACTTCCTGGCCTGCTTTCGTCAACCGTCTCATTTCTTCCCTCCGTCGATTTTCGCCGTCGTCGTTGTCACCGACAACGTTCGCTTATTTGCTGAGGTAAAACATATACTAATGGCCATTATTATGCTTGATTATCAGTTATTTTTGTTGTGTATTTCAATTGATTTAAGATTTGACGATGTTGTTTTGTTTGTTTCTATTGTACACAATTCGTGATTTACTGCTGCTTGGAATCATACATTTACTAGGGTTTAGGTAGCTAGGGTTTATCCTTTCCCCCTCTTTCTTAAGTTTAAAATGGTGCAATTATCTAAATTCTTAGTATATGTGTATTTCTACGCAGTGAATTTTTGAATATGAAACTCTTTACATTTGTAGTTTGATTTATGTAAAATCTTAAATTTTCTTCTTGAAGTGTTTGTTTGAATAACTGTTGTTTGAGCATGATTGCATTATTTCAGCATGTAATTATTTTTTTTATGTCAACCATTTTTTTTTTCCAGGAAGATTACAAGATTTAGTTTAATTGTAGAATGAAGACAGTGTCTGGGGAAGTAGTATCTAGTGCACCAGTTTCACTATCAAAAGCAGCTAAAATCCTGTCAAAATTTGCCCGGTCGAACAATGGAGCATCCCCTGCATTTGCTGCTTACTTGAAGCGTTCTTCAGCCTCCTTCGACGAACTTGCTCAGCTCCATGAAAAGTACAAAACTTCAGGAATTAAACACTAAGTTATGAAGCACATGGCAAAAAAGCATAAGAATTCTGTTTCAAGAAGCTGCCACTGACTTGTGAGTTTATTGTAGGATTTTCTTCTATCAAAACAAGTGTCTTTGGATTTCTTGCATTTGAATAATTTTGTGCTTCAAATCTTTGTTATAACATTGAACATATTGCCCTTATTTGATTTGGGGATATCATTTTTGAGGATTTCCCATGTTGTTGCACAAGATTTTTCTGTGTTATTCAAGATGTTCTCTATTCAAGAATCTCCAATTGATCTTGAACAATGCGCAACTTATCTGTAATCTTTGAGTGTTCCTTGCAATTGTGCTAATTTTGGCATCTAGATGAACACCCAAAGAAATTCTTTAATTTTAGTTCCTCCTTTGAGAAGTAAAATCTGTATGTGAGTGTCTAGTTTGTATCTAATTGTATGAATCTTGAGCACCATAACAATGAAGATATATTTGATGCTTAGGCTTTGTTTAATTCACCTTATTTCTTTACCTTATTGCTTATTTCAGATCAAATTAAAAAAAATAAGTTCAGATCGGGTGTTAAGATTTTATTTGGTTTATTTTGCTGTTAAATATCTTCAACTCAATTATGAAAAATATTACGGAGTATAAAAGTTTCATTTCATTAATAATATAATGGATCTCATTTGATATATATATTTTTCCTTATAGATTAGTGTATATAGAAGTTCAATGTTTGGTCAAATCGATTGTTACTTTCAGATCAGTAAAAGTCCGTTGAACCAAACATAGCATTATACTTTACTCTGCTATATAGAAACATGGATTTGATAGCATTATACTTTAGTCTGCTATATAGAAGCATGGATTTGTTTGCAACTCATCAAGTGCAATTTTATTTCACGAACATTAAAAATAAAAGCTGATAATTGGATCATAAAACGTAAAATACCAATACAAAAATTACATACTACAGGAAATAAGATAAGTATACCTCATTCTTTATTTTTTTGGTAGTCGTTTTGAGGATTTGCCATTCAGTACTAAATCTATTTGACAGAGACGCAAAGGAAAATTACTTAAATGAGCAAACCATAATCTCATTTTTTTTATTTTATTTTTTTTGGCCTCCAAATAGTAATTAAATTACAAATTTTTTATGTCTTATGTAACAATTTATATGCAACAAACTGCTCTGCATACATTTTAAAATATTAATAAAGAGATTTGGGTGTAAACGAAAAAATTAATATAAATAATTGAATCCTGTAACTTGATTAATGTGTTCGTTTACACTATTATATCTCCTATTAAAATGCATGTAAATTGATTTGTTATATATAAATTGCTAATGAGGAACTATATACTACTCTATGATGT
Source organism: Salicornia ramosissima (assembly GCA_951394345.1). NCBI lineage: Eukaryota > Viridiplantae > Streptophyta > Magnoliopsida > Caryophyllales > Amaranthaceae > Salicornia > Salicornia ramosissima. Next base: position 6,348,782 of record OX596235.1, on the reverse strand, counting down.
GAGAATTTTTTGTTACTGTTCATTAGAACGGTAAATTTTTAGAAGAGCAGCATTCACTTGGAACTTAGAAGACATTTGTTTGAAGATCTAGCATTTCAGGGTCTACGTTTGTTGCTTCCTTCTCTGGGTCGGTGGAGAATGGGACTTCAAGCGTTGGAGGTTTCTGGAAAATTTCATTCCAAATGTCAGTTATACTGTTAATACTATATTAAGCCAATTAAGAATTGAAAAAGGGAAAAATTATGTTCGACGATCATGAATTTCCATAGCTGCTGAAAAACACAAGAATTGTTTTTCACTTCCTTGCACATTAAAAATTTAGCCCCGCATAATTTTGAGATATTGCAGAACTTTAGACATGTACAGTAATTATATCATTTACTACGTATATCATCTCTTCATCATTTTAAAACAATGGCAATTACAAATTAACTAATCACAAGCCATTAGTATTTTAGGAAAATGCTCAACTTTTTGCAAAAAAAATGTAGTAAATTTTAACATAAATCCTTAACTTGTTATAATTTTTGAGCTAAAATTTTGTCTTTGACGGGAGATTTTGTATGCCTGGTCTTTGACGTACATTTCCAAATTTTTACAAGTGTATTAAATGTTTATATGTAGCCCTAGAGACTATTAATTCATTCTGGACGAAGGGAATAGAAAGTAGATGTTACTAATTACTAATACGCTGTAACGTTGGAGGTGTATAATTGATTTTGAAACATAAGAGTATAATTAATTGGTTTTTGAGTAGGAATTCATGCATGCTTGTAATTTGGAATTATATGGAAGCATAGTTTTACCATGCAGCGAACGAGAGCCCAATTGATTCCGCAGAAAAAAGGGTGCCGCTTAATTTCATTAGCGCCTTCACATGCCCCCAATCTGTTCTTGGGGTCTTTCTGCAACAATTGGTATATCAGCTTCTTGGCCTGTAAGCTCACCTGCAAAGTTACATTACTCAGTTTTAACCAAAATCAGACTCAATGTGAAGTTTAAAGTATAAGTAAACAGTAAATGAGCATTCATATTATTTCTGACTTTTGAGTTCATATAAATGCCAGAACTCGGATTGTAGATTTGGAGGGCACGCTCTTAAGTTACAGTTCAGAAAAGGCTTTTAGCTGTGTCGAAAAATAGTTAGAAAAGGCAATATATATGTGAAATTGCAGCTTCTACCTGTTTACTTGATGGGAATTTGATAGTCTTTTGAAGTACATTAGTGAATGTCTTTTGCCTTGTTTTACCACGGAAAGGCGTAAACCCATAGAGCATCTCATACAATAGGATTCCTGGGAACAACAAGAAAGATCAGTATACTGATTCAACAGTAACATGTCTCATGTTTGACCATTTGACGTTCAGGAGGGATAACTTTCTCACTTAAAAATTGTAACTTTTTAATATAAAATTATAGCTTTTAATATAATGTTTGATTTTTTTGGCACCAACATTCAATTTGGGTTAAGGAAGAATTACACTCTTCATAGAATAACTGCTAGATGTAAAGGTGGCTAAGGTATGTATGTAGGTAGCATACTAGCATGCTATCATGACAACTTGGCAATTCATCATAAGTTTTAGGAGTTGCTCGGTTGTGATTTTAGACGCGCTGAATACATAATTGTAAACAAGTAAAAGGCAAAGTTACCTATCGCCCACCAATCCACTGCACTTGTATGTCCAGCTCCACCGATAATTTCCTACAATCAACTCAATATGAGAAAGTTATGCCTCCTCTAATCGTAAATATGTAATTTTTGCATCTATATTTTAGCTAGTTAAAGTGCTCCTCAACATTGTTAAGTTATAGTTGATGATTTGAGTGTACAAGTGAACTAATTTGTTACGAGGAAAGTAGCAGATTTCAACAACACATACTGGAGCTATGTATTCCTCAGTCCCTACAAAAGAATTTGAGGCTCGCTTAGGTTCAGCCAAAAAGAGTGGAGTTTGATGTGCCTTGTGTTGCCTTTTCTTTTCGCTCATCTCTGGATTCAGCAACTGTAAATAGCAGTCAAACAATGGTATCATGTACAGAAACTCCATAAACCACATTTTAAGCTATAGTATATACATCAAAAATCTCTTTTGATATACATTATGTATGCATAAATACACACATACATACATAGATATGTACATAATATACACATTATCAAGATGAATACCTGTGGCATGCAAGATGTCAGACATGATAGATCAAAATCTGTCAAAGCTATATGGCCATCGTTCTGGATTAGAATATTTTCTGGCTTTAGGTCTCTGTAAATTATACCTAAAAAGGTAACAAATAAGATTACAGTCCATTTCTTGCATACCCCCAGAGAGCAAAGTTATACACACACAAATATATATTTTCAATCAGACAATATTGAGTTTCTACCTTGGCAATGAAGGTATTCCAATGCAACAATCACCTCTGCTGCATAAAATCTGCAAAAGTTAAAAATGAGATTTCAAAGTTGGTGGTAAAAAAGGAACAATTAGAAAGAATTTCTTTGGTGGAGAAATCATCATAAAAACATAATTTTACATCAGTGGATCATGAATTACAGTCAAAACATTAGACATCTAATACAACTTTTGGTATTTGGGTCAAGGTATAGGACTTTGATAATTTTATTGTGGGAGAATACATTGGCAATGCAATTACAATGAATATTTGGTGTTTGGATGAAAGTTTTATTCTCTAGCAAGTAGCAAATGCTCTTTTAAACTGTAAAAGTGTAAATTCAATTATGAAGTAGTATAAATTACAAAAAAGAATACAATCCAAGTTTACCTCACTGCATCTTCCTCCAAGACCTTTTTTGGTTGCTTATCCAAAAGCAGAAATAGCTCTCCACCAGGGCAGTAGTCAGTTATCAAGCAAATGTGTGTTTTTGTCTGCAAAGCTATCGAACGTTAAAATTCCAACAATTTCATCTGACATTAATATGTGCACCAAAATAGAGAATATTGTCACTATAAGTATGGCCATGTTTTCTTTTTGAGCAACAAAGTTATTTTTATGATGCAAACATTTTGAAAACGAGGAAAAAATTCAGCAGATGATAACAAAATATCATCTCTATAATGCTTCTAGAGACAGCAAAGTATCAGTTTTTATCAATTATCAATGGAACTTGCTTAGTCTAACCTGAAATGAAGCATATAATGCAGGGAGAAAAGGGTGGTCCAACATGTCAAGAATTTCCCTTTCTGCACAAGCTCTGTGGACCTACAACAAAATTTCCAAGTTAAAAGGAGAAATATCAAGATTCAAGATGCATCATGCATGCTTCAGAATTACAATGGCTCTGGTAAGTTTTGAAAAACTCAGCGGTAACTTCTATCTGTACTATTACTTGCAGGACATTGAATATTGGACTAGATAGATTGCATTACCAAATTGTAGATTCAAAGTTTGTCATGTTTAATTTCCTGAAGCAACAACTTATGAAATCATCAGATTTCAGTATATCTGTTACCTTGTTACGATTGAGCATAGTATTTTTATCCATTGCCTTCATGGCGAAAAATTCACCTGTCCCACATAATTCAACCAGATGAACACTGCAGAAATTGACGCAGTTAGCATGACATCCACCATAGCACAAAAGTTATACAGTTGAATATTGTAATTGAAGGAGTTAATCCGAACCTTCCGGTATCACCAGCTCCCAAAGGTTTCACTGCTTTAAAATGTTTTAAGCCTATTGGTTCTCCACTTTCTTTGACCTGCAAACAAAGGTGGTGGAAAAGTTGCACACATTTTTATTAACTTTGAGTATCTAAATGAAACAGCAATTTTAAGAAAAGAAAAACACAAGTGTACAACAGAAATATTCCACATAAATTTAGGAATTCAAAAGAATTAGTAAATCCCTGTATACAAAGTTATAATTCATTTGGTTCCACCTTTTGAATGGCTTTCCATGAGGTACTGTCCTTTCTATGGGGCTTTGGTTGTACAACCTTTGAATGTTTAGCCCACAAGTCCTCAGGTTTCTGTAGATGAAAGTGAGTCAAACCTCTTGTTAGCATCTTTAAGAGATGAATGTTTTAATATGATTTAGGCTATGTTCCTTTGGACTTAATTACAGCCAAATTCAATTTAGTTCAGTTCAATTCGGACTTATTCAGTCCAAAAAGGCAGGGCCTTATACTGCTGTTACTCACCTTGTTGGCATCTGGGAGTTCTCGAACTGCAACATCAACATTTTGTGCAGTTTCTTTAACCTGAGTTGGGAGTAGTAAACAAGTTAAATTCTAGAATCTAGACCACCTTCAATTAATTTGAACAGTCAACTTGAACTGTGGAGAAGAAAAAAGAAGGCATTTGTTGATATGAATAATCTTTACCACTTTCTCACTCTCTGTAACAACAGCTACAGGGATAACGTTTTGAAGTGGTTCTACATGTTGACTGCCATCTAACTGAACCCCGATAAAGTACTGGACTTCTCCCTACTCCAGCAAAACAAAAAAAGGGAATACATTAGAGCAAACCAAAGAAATAATATGGCATGGGGTTTAGGATAATGTAAATTTATAATCAATACGAGATATTTTACAAATCCAATGTAAAATTATACCTTTTGGTCGCGCATAGGCTGTAGATGGAATACATTCCAGAATTTTTTCCCTGATGAAGAGGTTATAAGTCTTATAACAATCAGCAACTTATTTACTTGCATATGTTAAAAGTTTAAAACTGAAGCTTGCTTAAGAGTTAATTCTTGTAGGTTCTAGATTCACTGTGAGGTGAGTGTCACAAAAGGAATGCATGCTTGAAGACTTGATAAAAGATGTTTTAGTGATACACAAGTTCAACCTTCATCAGTTTGGCACAATATTTCAACAGCACAGCCAAGTTTGTTTGTAGATTAAGTATACTGTACAAGTCCTTTTATAGAAGATAGGTGACCTGCCTGAAGGAATTCTAAGTGCCTAAGTACTTATATTTTGTGCAAGTAACAGAAAAGATAAAAATGAATTATATATATTAAAATAATACCCTTTAGCCCTTTCTTGTCTCTTAATTTTGCTAAATTGAATCATTTAACTGAACTGAATTTATTATTAGTTACTGAAGTGTATTTATTTTTACAAAACTGAATTTATTTTTGCAAAATTAATTTTTATATGAAAGCTTTACCTATATGTTTGTATTTGAATCTCATTTTTATCAAATTTTTGTTGAACCGAATTTATTTTTATTGAAATTATCAAAATAATCAGAGGAGGATAAAGCTTTCGTGAACCTGTGACACTATCGTTTGACATGAATTTAATATTAGAAAAATTAAATGGTATTAATTCGAAAAAGGTTTGGAGAATAGACAATACCTGTCTTTGTATAGTTAATCAGCTGAACAGTAATTTTTGTTTCATTGTCTATTGCATCTCTAATTTTACGCACAGTTTCTCGATCAGTTTCAGGCCCCTGGAGAAACCTGTAAAGGTGTTTGAATTAATAGAAGTACTAAGCATCATGTAATAATAGTCTAAACAGAATTTTGGTACAGTTTGAAACATCCTAATGGATGAAGTAGACCTGTTAGCATCTAATGTCAAGAGTATAAACTGAAGCTTTGCATACCTGCAATTTCTTCCCAGAATTTCTTCACGACTGTACTCTGTCAGCTCTAAGAAACTATCAGATGCGAATATCTGTAACAACCCACATTGCAATAATTAGTGAACAACTTTCTTAAACTTATGAATGCCCAAACATATGTGTTATGATTGAATAATATAGTAACATTGATTCTTACAATGGGGTTATCAGGAAGCCTGGGATCAGTAATGACAAAATTTTTCTCTATACGTTCGAGTGTGGTAGCAAGATCAATACCCTTTCTCATTTCCTTTTTCCTTACTTTGTCATCCACACTTTCTGGTCTCACATCATCATAATCATCATCGTCAGTGCTTCCTTGATCGTCAAAAGTATCTTCTTCATCAACGACAAGGTCCTTACTGGTCTTACTTTTCTTTAACTTCCTACAAAAGATAGCACAAACCATTACTTAGTTCATTCTTTTGCCACTACTTAACTCAGGCCTTGTTCTTTTGGATTTCCGTTCAATTCATCTCTTACTCATTCTAAAATTTAGTTCAATTCAACTCAGTTTAGTTCAAATTAATCCTAATTGAACCTTTAGTTTCCAACACAATAAAAACTCTCATTGAAATTACTGCTTTGAAAAGAAAAGATTGCTACCCCATGAATGAATGACGTCCAGATCGTTTAGATTTCTTTTCAGGCACCACACTAAGCCGTTCCAAGGATATACGCCTAGCTGGAGGCAAATGTTCTGAATATCTCCTCATCTGAGACTGTGATCCTTGTTTTCCAACAGTGTCATCTGACTTTCTTCGGAAAGGTCGATTCCCTGATTCACTTACTGCCCGAGGCCTTTTCACTGCCTGCACTAGCTCATTGACTGAACTGGTCGCCATGTCTTTCTGGCGAGCTGCACAGTCATGAAATTGACATGTAGCAGGAGTCAAAACTCATGCATGACATTATTGCATCTTATACATTTGATCAAGTTTATCACAACATGCCTTGAGATAATGACATTAGCATTTGCATCAGAAGAATGTGACCATCTGACATTGCGTCTTTAAAATCAGTGTTTTCTGATTATAAATGTGCTTGTTGATTTTGTTAAACTTCTTTAAAATATTTACACCTCTTTTCGTTAATTCATCTTTGAAAGATGAACCAACAAACTTCTGACTCATTCTGTTATTCATGGTAGGGGAAATGCATATAGAAAATTGTTTACTTAATTGAAAAGAAAAAAGAATGATAAGATATAAACTTTAGGGTAATGCTATATGCGGCCCTGCCCTAAAGGTTGCATATAAGCATTAAATAGTAAATACCCTTCTAAAAATAGTATTATTTTGTGAATGAATGACAAAACACACGTTAATCAATGTAGTAATTTTTTTTCTAAAAAATCTTCTCTTTTAGCTTCTTTTTTGGAGATAGCTGAGTTCCTTTTTTTACCTATTGTGCTCTATTAATGCTGGGGCTGAACCCAATTGGGTTCTAAATGCAAACTGACAACATCAAACTGCTTGATAATGTTTAATGTAGGACTTTACCTCTTTCTAAGGTTAAAGTCTTTTAACCATTTTATAAAATGGTCCCCATTGTTGAGTTGTCTTTGTCTATTATGTGATTTTTTTTAATCATAGATTCATCATAGTAGGTGATTAAAATGAAAACCAAGATTAACACATGTTAAGAGTAAATAATTCAAGAATTAAACTTACCATCATATCTAATCAAGGATTCTGGCAGACCGTTGGGACGGACCATCTTATCCTTGGACCCTTCTGTGTGCTTGCTCACCTCCACTTGCATCCTGCCATATCAGCATTCAATGTACAACAAGATAAGTTCCATCAATTTCCTCCATCCAATAGTTAGAATGCATCCAATATATATTGCCATTATGGCAAGGCAATGCCATAGTTGTAACAAAAATCATATCTGTGGTAATGTGGTATATAATTTGAGAAATTATGTCAGTTAAAGTGTTAGTCTTAATAGTTCTGCTTTATTTGGGATCTGATTTTGGCACTCCTAATTTCGATTTTGGTACTCCTAACTGTTGAGTACTAAAATCAATATTTGGAGTGCCGAAATCATTTTCCCTTTATTTGAACCCGTCTTTTAACAAATTGTCCTATATTATTGTCCCTCCTTTATGTTCCCTTTTGTCACAACAATTATTCTAAATCATCAGAGCATATCGAAGTTACAACCACAAATCAGATACAAATAAACCAGTAGTGCACTGTAATGGTCTAGTTTTTATATTTTTTTCAGAGTTATTGAAATGGATGTTTGTTAACATAAAAATTTGTTACATATGTTTTTTTTTTTCTAGTGTTATTGACACTGTTCTTCTGCCAATATCCTATTCCTAACCCCATCAACCTTATCACCTCAAAGTCACACAAATGATAAGACAGCCCTCTGTCAGGTAGATAAGCTAACATGCCAAAAAATAAATAGACAAAAAATCACTTCAAGTGAATTTTATTAGTACACTGTAGTTGGTAGTGCAAAAATTTGGATCCTTTTTATGTAGGTAACATGCATAAGGTCCCACAGGTACAAGTGTGGGTGCATATCAGCATATATGAAGATGTCACTCATGTGAGGTAATATTATGAATTGAAGACCTTGTTTTTTCTTAATGGGAAATACCAAACACAAACCCGTTGTAGTATTTCCAAGGAAAATATCCTTCAATCAAACAAGGCCCAAGTATAAACAGAAAAACACTTCTCCCGTTTCATATTACTTGCAGCATCACTCTTTGCCACGCATTTTATGGAAGAAAGCTGAGCATATAAATGAGCAAATCAATTAAAAGAATTATAACACAAGCAAGAGCAAATTTGCTCGTTAAATGAGCAAATTTATTTCTAAAAATGTGTTCCAAAAATGGTATGTTGCTAATAATATGGAGCAGAGGAAATATCTTTTCATAAATAATTACATAATATTGCCTAAAAGATAGATGCCAATTAACATGACAAGTTACTTTTGAGATCTTGTGTGAACAGATGAGGCTATCATTTTCAGTACTATACAGTGTAGCTTTGAACCCTAATCTTACTATGTTTTCCCATAAAATGTGAAGCATAATCTTGAATTCAGAAACAGCACAATAAGAAAGTACAGCAATAGACTACAATAGTTTACTCACCCTATGTATTTGAGGACTTTCCCAGTTTCATCTTTGATGGGTGCAATTGTTAGAAGGTTCCAGAAAGGTGTGCCATCTTTCTTATAATTCAGCAACCTCCCACAGTAGTTATTACCTTTCCCTAAAGCTTCTCTAATCTTCTCCAATTCTTCAGAATCTGTATCTGCTCCCTGTAAAAACCGGCTGGTGCACACCCCACAAAAAACAGAGTCTACCGTTATGACAGTTAAGGTGGAAGTTAGTATTAACTAACTAACCAAAAGTGGAGTAGTTTATACTCACCAGTTTCTGCCAATAACCTCTCTGGAATTGTATCCAGTCATCTTAAAGAAGCCTTCACTAGCATACAGAATAGGGTAATCTTGTTTACTAGCATCTGACACAACAAAAGTCTGCTGAAATGCTGAGAGTGCATCCTTCAAATCTTCAGACACTCTTGGAATATTCCTAGTGAGACCAGCATCAGATGATTCACCCGAACTCCGAACGGACCCGCCCGATTCCCTCCTTGAATTCCCGGGTTTAGGGTTCGTTTCGTCCCCACCCGAACTCCGGACCGACACTCCCTGCAGTGTCCCGGTTTCATCATCTGTTTTAAGCACCAACCCCCACTCAGCTGCCCTCTGTTCAGCCTTGGAATTAGTGTCTCTAAGTTTTAGCTGATGATCAACTTCTTTTGAAGTGGGTATTGCTGGGATTGTTTTGTGGACTAGTGGGGCCGGGGTAGGTAGAGCCATCCATGAGGTGAGTTCACTGGGTTTGTCGGGTTGCAGGCTCGGGTCCTCCTCCTTAAGGTGCTTGAGCTTGGTATGTGCATCCTCCCAGGTGCTGCTCCATGTGGATGGGGAATGAAAAGCTGGGTTGGTTGGTCTGGAAGAGTAATTGGATGGACTGAACACTTCCAGTGAGCCTCTAGAGTCTCTTGGAAATGGGGGAATCATTGAAGACTGTTTGTTTGGTTTGTCTGAATCCATTTATCTGCTTATTATCATCACAGTAGAACTAATTTTAATAAATCATGGTTACTCTTGAAACTATATTTTCTGAATTTGTACTATAAGAGTATCTTTGATCAACTTAAAATATCTAGGCAACAAAAATTGAAGTGGAAGGGAAAAAGTGAGCAAATGAAGATACAAAATGCTTAAGTCATAAAAAATATGAGGGGCATACTAATGCCAGCTTGGCTTTTTACTGACTTAATGTGTTGGATATATATAACCTGTGTTTAATCAGTTTATTGTGCACCGTGATGCACATTCATTTTCATGTAAGATAGAACATTTATGTTATTTATTAAGAACATGTGTTATGCCTTTGATACATTAATGTTTTACATTTAGAACACTTAATGTAAGCATAAAATATTTGTTCAGAATGTATAACATGAATGTTCTGTTTTATGTGCAGGTGCATGGTGATCACCGTGCACCTCGGCGCACAAAGAAAATTTCAACATATGTTACTTAGACTTGTGTAGCCATGTACAACACGGCACGTGTTCAAGTGTTTGACTCCGCAATAATTTTGTGAAACTGTTTCACAATTTTAGCTCAAAATAAATTGTCCAAGTGTCTCATGCCGAATGTCGAGGATCCAACACGGGCACTTTAGGTGAAATAAAGAGTCAGAATAACATAATATCACAAGTCACAACCCTCCATAACAAGGACAGAAGTTATGGTCTTAGGCCAAACACCAAACAGACAATAATGATAAGGATATGGATGACTTGGAGGACAAGCAGTGGCCACTGTTTGTGATCACAAGCAGAAAATTGCAGGATAGCTTATATTTTGCCTGATAATTTTTAATGCATAATTTCAAAATAAAAACAGGATTATGTCACTGGGGTCAGATTACCTATATCAAACCGCATTCACCAGTAATTAACTAAGCCAAAATTTTCACTTCGATCGTAATTAATAAGGTGAAGATATTATCTACACATGGGCAAAAAATAAGATATCTATGCCATAACATTATACAGTATATCTATGGGCAGTATGTCATAATATCTATCTATCTATCTTTGCATACATTATATGATGGGGCACATTATGGGAAATTGTTTTGGTGACTGTCATGTTGGTAAGTGATATGGTCAGACAAATATATAATGACAAAGACAGTGGTAGAAAAACTGATCTGGAAAGAAAGAAAGAAATCAGTGCCATAAGCTTTTTCATGAATAACATGACCAAGCTGTCAAAATCTTCACATGTTTACAGAAACATCTAGCAAACATTACACAACAAAGCATGATAACTTCTGCTTTTTGAATTGAAGAAAATAGTCAGAAATAGAAATAGTAGTAGTACCTTTAGACTCAGATTGTGACTCGAGTCATTCGACTTGATGAATATACTCTGAGCTGCTCAGGTATTCAGGTTTGTTTATATAGCTGTTCTTGATAAGATGCTCAGGATTGTGTATATGTTATATATATATATATAGGTTGGGTTCCGGTGAGAAATTTCTTATGGTGAGAAATGTGAGAAGAGATAAATACATCAACTATAACCTAGAGGTACATTGAGCACCAACTATAGGTACATCCACCATACACTATAAATACATTGAGTAAAAATACATTGACTTTATACCATATATACATTGACTCTAAACTATCAAAGAAGTAAGGAAGGAAAATCAAATTTAATCTTGGCCCTTCATTTGGTGATCAAAGGGTTGTGATTGCTTCTCACCTTTCTCACCAAAACTACATTTCTCATATGAGCCTACTTCTATATATATATATATATATATATATATATATATATGTGGGGTTAAATTAGACTTCAGTGCAAAGTTTTTCTTAGGGCTCGTTTACATTAGCTGAATAGAGATGAACTGAATAAAAGTGTATTAATTGAACTAAACTGAACTGAATAGAGATTAACTGAAATGAACCGAACTGAATATAATCTGATGTAAACAAGCTATACACACATTAACTAATAAATATAGGTACTCTTTACAAACTATACACACATCGAGTATAAATACATTCACTTTATACTATAAATATGTTATTTGCAAACTTTAAATTGAGTCTAGAGGAATTAATTTAATTTAACATGACCCTTCGTTTGTTGATCCAAGGATTGTTGATTTATTGTTATATAAACACCAATGCGGCCTTCAACTAATGGTTGAGTTTGTTCTTTGACATATAAATGAAAGCCAGAAAAAAGAGAGTTAAATATGACGTTTAAAGGGTACTAGTGTCATTCATGAATTTTCATAAATACCGATAACTTTACTTAAATTAAACACGTGTATCCCTTTAATATTGTATGTGCCCCTTTAATCCTCAAATGCATCTTTTTAGTTTTAATTGTTTTGTGCAATCTTGTGTGTTTTTAGTGGATCCATCCTATATATATGTATGTATGTATGTGTGTGTCTGGGTACGTATGTATGCTTGCATGTATGTATGTATGTATATGTGTGCATGCATGTATGTATGTAGTATAACACTAATAGCATAAAGGAACAAGAATGATTGTTGTGAAGAACCAATGAGGATGGAGCTCCATTGGATGATCAGAAAAAAAAAGCATGAAAAGGCCACACTTGCTCCATGCTAAGCTTCACATGCTACTGCTAGTGAGTTTCTGCTATGACCAGAAACTTGTCTCCAGATTATATGTGATAATTACAGATTTACACTAGATAGACAACCTATGTTACACTTGGATAAATTTCGGGTCAAATAATCTAGGAGTCCAATCGTCAAACTCGAAAATTTTGACATTTTGTAGAAAATTTTTAACTGAAATGCAGTAATTAAGTGTCACATTGTGTCGTGTATGTGACACGAGTTGACATGTAACACTCGAGCTCTAATGTGAATAAAGACATCAAAGTAACGTACTGGATAGCTAAAATCCTACATACATCCTCTCTTTTAAGGTGCATGATCTTATGGACAATTGGGTTGCATCAACATGCTTCCCATCATTCTACCTTTTTCTTAGCTTATTGATCAACTTGATTATTCAATCATGAATCATCTATTGATACAAACTATGTAATACGGAGTACTCCATAATCAATTAATTTTTCTCATTTTATTTAAAGAAACAATAACACCTTCACAAATCTCAAGTATTGATTTGCTGCGACATGTCAACATGTAACTGGTAATCATCCCACATTCCTAGGATCTAGTAAAAATGGGATACAAAATTACCAATAGAAAGGTCAATTAGTAAGGACTACGGAGCCACTTGGTAATTGGTATGGAAAATCTAATTTATTTCCGTTTATGTTTGTATCACAATATTCACCACTTTTGCTATTTTAGGCTGTAATATAATACTTGTATTAATTTTTTTACTATATTTAGTAAAAAAAGTACTCATGTGTAGCTTACTTTATCTTTTTAACTTTACTTTTTTTGCGGGTTCAATACTTATGTAATGAGTGTTGCAATACGGAGGTAGTAAAATGTACAGCTTCACACGGGTTCTGTGATGACATTCTAATATGTTGTCCATTTATCATCAATGAAATTAGAACCATATACTATTAATTAAATTGTTATATATTATTCTAAATATCATATTTATAATAAAAGTAGCCGAAAATATCTTCCCAACAGCCAGAGGGGACCAACCACGTGCAATATCAAGGAAAACAATTAGCCTAAATTGCGTACAAATTAAATCAAATAAAGAAAGCAAAATTATACAGCCTCTTATCTGCTTATAAAGTTCCAACGATTTTTTTTTGAGGGGAAGTTCCAATGACTTTACGTCACATATAACTAGCCAATTGATGAAATAGGTATATAAAAAAAAACATTTTATCACATTGATATAAAAAATAAGCTCCGTATAACATTTGAGTCAAATGTCAGGTACAATTTTTATTTTATTTTTTCATTGTGCACCCTTTTTTGTTGTATTATTGTCTTTATTATTATAATTCAATCTTTGCAGCTAATTTATTACTCCCTTTGTATGGTTATTACCCCTTTGGTGGGATTTTGGGCTAGTACCCCTATAGTGCGTGGGTGTTGTTTTGTTGTGTTTGAGTTCGTCAATTTAAGTCATGTACAAATTATTTAATTCGTTGGACGTCACAGTACTACGCCTAAACTATGGCAAGGACGTCCCAACTAGGCGTCCCTACCATGGCATACGCGTCTGATTTGGAAGCCCCAGCTATGGGAGGGATGTCCCATCCATGATTTGGGCTACAAATTTGTTGGGCGTTCGCCACAAAATTTGACGTTAAAAAAAACTTACTGGCGGTGGTGGTACTAGAGAAACGATCGAGGTAGCGGCCGTCTTCTTAGGTGCTCCTTCGAACACCTCTTTACCAAGTCGTTGATTTATGGTGGTGGTCATTGATTCATGGTGGTGGTGGTGGTGTAATGTGTTGGGATGGTAATTAGTAGAGACTATAGAGAGATATAGTGAATTAGGGTGTGAGTGTTGTGTAGTGAGTGGAAGGAGGGGTGGGGGTAATGTAAGGGTAGTTTAGGTTTTTGATTCATGATGATGTTGTTAGTGTGGTGGTGGTGGTGTAATATGGTGGGGTGGTGAGTAGTATAGACTAGAGAGAGATAGAGTGAATTAGGGTGTGAGTGTTGTATGATGAGTGCAGGAAGGGGTGGGGGTTATGTAAGGGTAGTTTAAGTAATTCAATATTTTTTCGGGTGATGATCTTAAGTAATCGTGGGGCTATGATTAACAATATTTTAATAAAATTGTACCTTAAACACATATTCGAAAAAAAACATTAGGCTTTAATGTCACACGAAACTAACTTTTTATATCCATTTGTCATATGAAGCTAATCTTTGTACTAATTTGTCATTTTTATTAATTAATATACCAATGTGACAAAAGGATTTTTTTTTATACCTATTTGGTTAATTGGTCATATATAACTATATAAGTCATTGTTGTTTAACTATAAAATCCTAATTTATGAATCATGCACCCGGTGTACAATAAATATTATACATCTGCATTTAAAATAAAACATCCATATTATGCTTTTAGAATACATTTGTTTTATATTTAGAACACTTAATTTTATAAAATAACGAATGTGAAACATAAATGTTCCAAATACACTCAAATGTAGGGAGGAGGAAATTTCAAGAAAACCTCCCGGATCCTCAACAACTGCCCTCCAAGCTCCAGGATCTTCATTCTTCAGCAAACTGCCTTATTCAACAGGCTCAATTTCTCTGGGCCTTGCATTATATTGAATAGCCCATAAGCCCGTGATTGTTGCTGTTGATACTTAATGTGGAGTTGGAACTTTGTAATTTTGTACTATAGGTGGCCATTGGGTGTGCTAGCCGCCTACGCCGGGTCAGACACTAGGTTGGGCTAAGGTAAGTCTACATATGAACCGGACAGTGTAAGAGGCAAGCGGGAGCAAGACCAGGACGGGCTGGTCAGATGAAGGGTGACATGATGAACCTAGACGATCCAGGGTGGTATTGGGCCGATACGGGCTGGGTTCATGGGCTTTGCGGATATGGTCAAGTGGGTCAGCAATAATCGAGTTGGTGGTCGGGCTAGGTTTTTTTTTTGTTTTTTTAGTATGATAATGTGTGTGATATTAGGCCTTGAACCGGCTGTACTGTAGATCACCTGGTCCAATTTAGCCAAAACATGCATCTATAAGGGGGAGATAGAATCTTTACAATTGTGTGTGGTGAGAATCAAATCTAGGATCTCGTGTCTGGAATTATGAAGTTTTAACCACTAAACTAAGACCTCATCCTCGGTCGGGCTAGGTTCATGGGTTATATATTACTCGTATTATTATGTATTATTATTATTGTCGTTGTTTTTATTATATAATATAAAAAATATTTTTATTAAACTAATAACAACAACTGATAATGATGATGATAATAATAATATGCATTTAAAAAAAACACTTTGTAATTTTGTAGGCGAGCAAAAACGATGTTATTAGTAGAATAGAGATTAAAAAAATCATTGAATTTTTTTTTATTTATGTTAATGTACCACGTTGTCAACTGTCATGTGTGCTAATAAAAAATAATTAGCAGATGTTATCGTGTTTTCATTGCAACATGACAAAATAAGCCATATCTAGATTATCTACCATATATAGACATATAGTGTTATTATAAACACAATATCATATCAATTTAGCAAAGGAAAATGCTATCAATTTTAGAGTTTTTTTTTTATAATTTTACATATACTTTTGATTTTGTTGTTTTATATATTTTGTCATTGTCACAATTCTCTCTCCCCTTTTCCTCTTCTTCTTTCTCTGTGTTTCGCAATCTCCTAATTCATTTTCTTCCTATATTATTTGGCAAAGAAGGAAGATTTTTGAAAAGGTAATTACATAAACACAAATTTCAACATAACATTTGGCCATTTGAAAGAGAATTGAAATATTTCAAAAAAGTTATATCAATATCTTTAGGTCCCACCCCGTTTTGATGATATTCGGGGTGGGACAGAGGAGGCTATCCCTTGACCTATGAACACGCGTGAGCTTGTACATATCTTGAAATCGAGACCTAGGACAAATACTTGTAATTTTTATGAGGTTTAACAAATATTAAAATGGCAGAAATGAATGCTACAACAATACAACCGGTTTGTATAAGAGTACCACCATGGTACCCTAAAGGGCAATTTGTGGAATTCCCCTCTATGATATTGCAACTTCAAATGTTTATTGTCTATTGTCTAACTCAAGCCATACATCATGGAGTTTTCAAGCATTTTGGCCTTCCTCCTCTTGTTTCTCAATTAATAGTATGTTTTCATTATTCTTTATTTTCTTCATTTTTTTACTTTTTTTCTGTTTGTTTTTTCTTATTTGGGTATGATAATGATATATGCAACGTTAAGAATGCATATAAGCATTAAATATGTTACATAAAATAATGGAATTAAGTTGTGATTTTATAACAAACATATGTTTTAACCAATATTGTACTAATAATTCAATAACTACTGTTTAATATTTACATTTTGAGATTCTTCTATGTAGCCGTATCATTTTGATACCATATATTTATAATACCTCCTATGAACCATATTTTTGTGCCTCATATAGGTAATGCACACAAACCAATAAAAAAAAGGTAAAGAGAAAGCTATAGTAGAATTTGTATGCAATGGACTCCCACCATATGTTAAAAAATAGAGAGAAAAGGTTTAACATAAAAGAAAATGGAACAAAATTTTTTAGGACAATTGAAAATGAAAAATATAGCAAAGACTATGAGACAAAGTAGTCATAATATATTAGTTTGGAATTCTTAGGTGCATCGGATTTTTAGGTACTCTCATTTTTTTTTTCCTTTTTGTTACTTTCCTTGTTTGAAAATTGTTCTATACTATATTTGATTCACCTTATTTATGACTTTATTGCTCATTTTAGAGTAGAATAGATCAAATTAGAAAAAATAAGTTTGGATTAGCGTAGGCATGTCAATTTTATTTTTATTTTTTTCAACTTTAAATATCTTTAATTTCATAACACAAAAATATTATAAAAATTGCATACTTCGTATTTGAAAACTACCCATTAATACAAATAACGAAAAATGGTTTTGTAAGATATTAATAAATATACATTTTTTCCTTATGGATTACACAAATTCTCAAAAACGGCCTATTGTATCATTGCTAAATGGTGTGACCTGTTGTATGTGCGGCGTGATTTTTACTCGGGTAACTAAGCGTTTTTTTATTGGGGTTAATATGTGGGGGGTTACAAAGTTAATCTATGGGGGATTACAATGTTCTTCTACGGGGCTACAAAGTTATTCTGTTGGAGGTTACAAAGTTTTTTTTTATTGGGGCTAATCTAAGGGGGTTACAAGGTTTGTGTTTGGGTTTACATTCTATAGTGTTAGTAACTTTTTGTCAAGTGTTTTTATAAGGTTACTAAGTACTTGTGGAGGGTTACATGGTTAATCTGTGGGGGGTTACAAGATTAATTAATCCGAGGGGTTATAAGATTCTTGTTGGGGTTACAACTTACAAGGTTATTCTATTGGGGGTTACCAATTTTTTGTATAGGGTTATCATGTGCATTTATTGGGTTACTAAATGCTTCTATGAGGTTACATTTTGTCGACTCATGATTTACACGAGCGCTGCGCAATACGATTAAAAAATGATGCGGCCTGCTGTATAAAAAACACGCTATATGAATTAGTGTTTACATGTGGCCAAAATTTAGTCAAATCAGAAAATAAGTTTAAATCAGAAAAAATAAATTTAGATCATATCAGATCAGCAAATATCCAAAGTTTCTCTTGTATATATGGCCTTTTGTTATTTATAGGGACTAAGATGATTAATTAACTTCACCTATTGTTCTATAAGCTAGCATAGATAAAACTAAACTTAAATGTATTAATAATCTAATAACATTCTCTTTTTTCCACTTTGTTTTTAATACTTTGATTATTTTCCCCTCATAAAAAGATTTGAAACCTAACAATTAACAAACAAAATGTAAAGGATGGATGAGTAAACTTGTTGTATTATCATGACACAACTTGTTTAATAAAGATATTAGTTTGTACTTTGAATTTGTTTTCGTGCCCCTTCGTATAACATGTACTATATGGGTGGTGATTTTGGCATTTCTCAATTTAATTTTGGCACTCTTCAATGTTACTATTCATGTGAGAGGAGGAGGAGTGCCTAAATCATTTCCGGTACTATATATATACCCTTAATCTTTGTAACCTAGAAGGCTAGAACACAACCATATTCATAAATTTCTAAGGTCCAATCACGTAAATTATGTATTTGTTCTTGTTAATCCTTACGATTTCTTCCACTTTGTTGACTATTTTTGAACTAAAAAAATTACAGTAACAAAGATTATCTGATAAACATGCATTATTATTAATTTATTATCATTAAATTTTATTTTTTTTGAACAATATTATCATTAAATTTTGGTGATACAGGCAGGTATTCTTCTCTCAAGAGAAATATTCAATGGCAAAAGCAAGATACTGAAAACAACACACGAACTTATATTTCCAGAGACAAGTGACGAAGTATGGAAATGCATTTCAATGTTAGGTTTTTCTCTTTCCATATTCATAATCTCCGTCAAAACCGATTTCACCATTATAAAAAAAACCGGCAAAAAACCCATCATCATCGGCCTTTTAGTTCTCATCATCACCAGCATTTCCAGCACCACCGTCGCCCTTTTATACGGCGATTTCGCCCATATGAAAAACGACAAAACCCTAATGCGCGAACTCACCGCCAGCGCCTCCGTCCTCGCCTTATCCACCTTCCCTGTAATCGCCGTTCTCCTTAGCGATTTAAAGCTCCTCAACTCGGAACTCGGTCGACTCGCTTTATCGTGCGGAATCATCGGCGAGTTGGTCGGAATTTCGCACACATTGGTCGCTAAAAGCATCCTCAGCACCACCGCTCTCCTCCAAGAACACAACCTAAAGGAGGTGATGTCGTATGTCGGAAAACGCGTCGTTTGTGTAATTGTGTTTGTTCTGAGTGTGGTATTCGTTTTGCGGCCATGGATGAAGACGATAATCAAACGAACTCCAAAGGGGAAACCAGTGAAGGAGAATTACTTGATTTTGGTGTTTTTGATGATGTTAATTGGGGGTATAATTACGGATATTAGTGGGGAGTTTGTGATTGTGGGGTGTTTTGTTGTAGGAGCTGCGATTCCTGATGGACCGCCTTTAGGATCTGCAATTGTGAATAAATTTGATACGTTGGTTTCTGGGATTCTGCAGCCATTTTTGATAACAATGTCTGCAATGAGAGCGAATGTGTTTGGGGTTAATTTTCATGATAAGCTGATTAGGGGGGAATTGATTGCGACTATGTCTGGGTATACTGGGAAGATAATTGTGTGTCTTGGGTGTGGATTGTACTCCCATATGGGTGTCTCGGATTCATTGGCACTTGCGGCTATTATGTCCTCCAAAGGGATTGTTGATATTGGTTTATATAACATGTTTATTGATTCCCAGGTAAACTACTGCTTGCTTAATAGATTTTGTCTTATCCCATCAGAATATATATATCAGCGCGTTTTGCACACGGCTGACCGCATAGTTAATTAACCATGCGGCGCGCGCGTGTATTATACACCAGCAAAAACGCTTTTCACACTACAAACACTTTGTAACCCTTCAAAACACTTTGTAACCCCCAAAACACTTTGTAAACCCCCAAAACACTTTGTAAACCCCAAAACACTTTGTAACCCCTCCCCAAAACACTTTGTAATCTCACAAATAACACTTTGTAACCCCACAAATAACATTTTGTAACCCCTCCCTCAAAACACTTTGTAACCCCACAAATAACACTTTGTAACCCCTCCCCCAAAACACTTTGTAACCCCACAAATAACACTTTATAACCCCCAAATAACACTTTATAACCCCTCCCTCAAAACACTTTGTAACCCCACAAATAACACTTTATAACCCCTCCCCCAAAACACTTTGTAGCCCCACGAAACACTTTGTAACCCCCTAAAACACTTTGTAACCCCACAAATAACACATAGTAACCCCCAAAACACTTTCTAACCCCCAAAAAACTTTGTAACCCCCTAAAACACTTTGTAACCCCACAAATAATACTTTGTAACCCCCAAAAAACTTTTTAACCTCACAAATAACACTTTGTAACCCCTCAAAAAACTTTGTAACCCCACAAATAACACTTTGTAACCCCCAAAACACTCTGTAATAAAAACACTTTGTAACCTTACATAAAAACTTTGAACCAACTTACAAAAAATAAGTGATTTACAAAATTAAAAAATAATGATGACAAAATTAAAGTAAAACCGTCATTTACAAACCAGTTGGGTCTTTTTTGTTGCAGAGAGTTTAAATTGTTTGGATCTTTATTGCTGAGCGCGTTTTATATTGTTTTGGGCCTTATTGATGCAGCACATACAATCTTTTGGCTTTAAAATTTCAGCCGTATGGTTAAGAAACCATACAACCGGCCGTATGGTTAAGGAACCATACAACCGGTTGTATTCAAGAATTTGTGATATATATATATATATAATGTCATTTTATTTAGTGTTTTGTTATCATATTTTTAATGATGTGATATAAACGGTTAAGAAATTGCATTTAGTTGGGCGAAGATAGTTAACGTAATTTTTTATTATTAAATTTAAAACTATGTGTTAATTTAGGAGTGATTGCATGAGAAACCTCCATTTGAGATTTGTAGGTTTCTCGTAAAAATTGTGTCCTATATTATTATATAGATTAGAAGTACAAGTTTAATTAGTCACTTTTTAGATCAATTCAAACAATTTAAAAAGATGCTTGACATCACTGTTTGTTATTTTTAAGCATTTTTTTTTGTATAGCATAAGATTGTTTAAATTGGTGGGATAAGATTGTTTAAATTGGTCGGAAAAGTGCAATTTATTTATAATCTAATTACATAATAAAATTAATTTTCTATAAATTGCAAACAAAAAAGAACTTAAAGTCGGAAAATGACATGTTTATTGTATAAAGTATGTGATACTCTATCTCCGCCTTTTTGTAGTTGCTGCATTTGTTTTTCATATTGAAAGACCTAACTTTGAAAAATAACCCAATTTGTTTACTTATTTAAGTAAATTATAAAAATCAGATATTAATAAACCCATACATTAAGACGAATGTAAAAATATTTTATATATTATAAAGTTATTAAAAATAATTGGTCAAAGTATTATGTATTTGACCACTAAATGAAATATAACAAATAAAAAGAGGCACATAGAGTATATTTTTATATATATTATTTTCAATAATTTCTGTCAATTTTTTTCACAATTTTCACAATAAAAAGAGGCACATAGAGTAATATATGGCGTGTTGTCAAATGGTGAGACGGTCTCACCTGCAGAGACCAGTTTTTGTACATATATGAGATCAATATATACTTACCTTGAATCTTAACAAAAAGTTTTGTACCACTTTTGGCAGCTGATAGGAGACTCAACATACGCCTATTTGATTCTTGTCACAATTGTAGTTGCAACCATAATACCAATCACAATAAAGTGCTTGTATCATCCTCCAAGGAAATATGCAGGATATCAGAGCAGAGACATTACAAGCTGCAACCCAGAAGCTCATCTCCGAATCCTTTCTTGCATTTCAAAACCAGATCATGTACCTTCATTCGTCCACTTACTCGCTCTTTCCAACCCAACCACAAACAACTTGATAGTGGATGTTATCCACCTTATAAACCTAACAGGAAGATCCCAACCCATCTTCATTTCTCATGACCTGCAACAAGGAAACGCCTTTGAAAACATGTCTTATTCTGAAGATGTTATCTCATCTTTTACTTCATTGATTCAAAGAGCCAGCTTAGCAGACCACCTCTTTACTCACTTCTTCACAACTGTCACCCAACCTAAGGCAATGCATGATGACATTTGTACCCTTGCCCTAGACAATCTAGCATCTTTTATCATTTTACCTTTCCACAAGAAGCTCAGCACTCTTGACGGGTCGGTCGAGTTGGAGGATCATACCCAACGGGCCCTCAACATTAGCATCCTCGAGCGTGCCCCATGCTCGGTAGGGATCTTCATCAACAGGTAGGGCCGGATCACGTTACTTGAATATAGAAATGGTTAATTTTCTCTTAAGAATTTTAGGGTCCGTTTGGTAGGATGTAAAACGTTTTCCTCTCAAAACTATTTTCCCATTCTACATTGTTTGATTTGGGGTAAAATATTAAACTGTAAAACTTGGGGTGGAAAACCATTTTCCACCTTATTGAAATTTTTTTTACCCCAAATTGGAAGGAAAGCATTTTACATCACAAATGAAGGGAAAACATTTTCCGTCACAATTGAAATAATTAATTTTCAGTTTAACCAAACAATAAAAAATGCTTGAAATGAAAAATAATTTTACATGCAACCAAACAACGGAAAAACCTTTGTGAAAATGAATTTTCCAATGTAAAAGGTTTTTAAACCCATTTTCATCTTAAACTTAAATTTGATAAACGCATTTTGACCCCACTTAATATCATTTCTGGATCCGCCATTGTCGAAAACAGGGGGATGTTCAAGCCGGAATCTTCGAACCTAACCTCGGTGGTGGTGCAGTCACAGTCACAGTTCTGTGAGATGAACGAGTTCTCAGTAGCAGTGATTCTGATAGGAGGAACAGATGATCAGGAAGCAGTAGCGTACGCAAAGCGTATGGCTTCAGGACCAAAGGTGTGGGTTCTTGTCATAAGACTGGTTGCATTTGAAGAAGATAATAATGAGATGGGTTCAGTTGATTCCAGAACACTGTCAGAAATAAAAGAGTACAGTGACAATAACCCACAGTTTAACTACTCAGAGCAAGTGATTAAAGATGGGTCACAGACAACAAAGATGTTAAGGTGTATTGCAGAAGACTTTGATTTGATCATTGTAGGAAGAAGACATGAAATAGAGTGTCGTCAAACTTCAGGTTTGCTGGAATGGAGTGAAGTCCGAGAACTTGGGATACTTGGAGATATACTTGCTTCTCCAGATTTTCCTGGTAAGACTTCCGTTTTGGTGGTTCAAAGACAACAGCAATCGACTTCTAAAGTGTAGTACAGTTAGAGTGCTTCATTGTTATCTTTGATTGTTATATATATATGTACTTTGTAGTTGTAAACTTGTACATAATCAAGTTTGAAAATTTTGTGGTGTGATTGGTTTAGTGATAAAATTAATCTATGCTATTTTTTATATGATTTACTGAATATTAATTGGTCTAAACATGGATGAAAGTTGTAAAGTCTTACAATATATGATGGCAATTGGCAGATGTTATACTCCCTTCGTCTTTTTTTATTTGCTACATTTTGTTTTTCACATAACTTTAAAACACAATTTTTTGTAAAAGGCCTTAAAGCAAAACTTTAAATAAAAATATCTTTGAATATATATAATAAATAATTATATATTTAAAACATAAATTTTGAGAAGAACATTCATCATGATTATATTTTTCATTACGTACATGAAACTAGGAACTGTCAAAGTTTTGAAATGAACAATACAGTAATGTAGCAAGTAAATAAAGACTGAGGGAGTAGCTCATTAGAGTCATTGCTAGCTTTTATTAGGTAGTAAGATGATTTCTAATGGGTTTACTACGCACACGGGTGCACACGGTAGAGGTATTTGCTCCCAAATGTATTTTATTGCTTATTTTAAAAGAAGCAAAAAAACTACTAATGAGCAAATTAAAATTACCCTTGTATGCACTTTACATCCAGGTGTATATAAGTATTTCTAGATGACTTGTATGTGTCTTGGATTTAGTTATGAGTGGTTTGTTGGTAGAGATTCTAAGAAAATAAGTATTATTTGTTTTGATCACGTGTAAAACAAGATCAAAATTTACAAAATAACACAATAATGAGAAGCACTCAATTAAGTTTAAGGACAATATATATCTTAAAGGAGAGGATTGTGAAAATATCACATAATGCCATAATGGTATGTTTATTTGGATTTGATGATTCAATTTCAAATAATGAAATTTTATGATTGAATTTTTTTTAAAACATGTTGATCAAATCGCGCAAAAATTGCCTCTCAAGATTTTACGAGTCATTTTAACCCTTAAGAGTCAGATTTGAGGTCGGAGTTTGCAAAAAAAAAAAATGAACAGATTAGCCCTGATTTGAGGTCGGAATTTATAGTAATAACATTCTGGCCATTTATACTGACCTCAGTGACACCTAATGCAAGTTAAAAAAAAGTGGGGGACATTTTGGCTATTAAGCCTAACCTCATGGGGTACCTGAGGAATTCCATGGTTGTTCGAAATGACCTGTGAGTTTGCTTGTTTCTAAACTAGATAATCACCGAGCCAATGCTCTGATTTTCAATTTTAAAATATTTGAAAATTATAATTAAGTGATTTTCAATTTTAATTTTTTTTTGAAAATTATAAATAAGAAATATGAGACGATATTAATACAATTTAAAAGATGATAAACTAATCAAAATCATTCAATTTATCGGGTTTTGAAAATGATGGAGCTAAAAAAAAGTACTTGCACAATATTATGATTAAAAAAGAAATCAATAAATTATCATATCATTTTTTTTAGTTTCCTGAAAAAAGGAATTATAACAACTTTATACTACGTAGTATCTAGAGAATTGCTAATGAAATAAATGTAATGTGAAAAAAAATACTTTAAAGAAACTAAATAAGTTCGATCGGGAGGGAAAATAAAAGGGATTGGGAAGAAAATCTATTTTAGTGTTTATTGCTTTAGTAAAAGGAATTATAACAACTTTATACTACGTAGTAGTGTTTATTGGAGTTCATTACTAATTCGACCCTAAATACCTTTAACTTCAACAAATTAACATGATTAAACGCAAAAATGCCCGAAGAAAACGGTCGGAATTTGCCATTATCACAACCAAATTACGCTTCCAAAAGCGAAAGTTCTTGAACGAAATTGGTATTATTCTTCAGACGTTGTTCTAAAACCACTTCAACTACTGCACTATGCCCATCAAAGCTTTGCCATTGCTGAATTTAATTTGCGCATGAAAGAAGACAAAAATAATGTATATTTATAATCACAAAATTAATTATCTTATTTGATTGTGTGATTTGTAGATATTATACATCTAATTAAATTTTATTTATTATAGCTTATGAATTCAAATAATATAAAATTAATTTTTTAGATAATTTTAAAGGAAATAATAACATTTTTTTAGATGAAATTTTCTTATCCAATAAAATCAAAATTTGTAAATCTTGTCCACCAATTTAAAAAATTTATATGTAATTCAACAATCTCCCAACTATAATTTTTATGGCTTAGATATAATCGATTTTTTTATGCACCTTCAATAAAGTGTCCCTGCCTAGGTGAAGAGGTGATTTTTTAAGCACCTTAGTGCTCTACTCATTTTATAATGATGTTTACATTTGGGTCATTGCCCGTAATAGGTCTGCTATCTTCCGATAACACGGTGACATAGATGAAATTCAAAAAATAAGCTCAAAATTGTTAAAGTAAAACACAATTGTTATATGGTGGTCCCAGGACCACATAGCTTTTTGTGGTCCTGGGAATCTTCATTTTTTGCTCTACTATCTTCATTTTTTTTAATCTTTAATCTTCATTTTTGTACACTATAATATTCATTTTTTTTAACCACAATTTTTAATAAAAAAAAAAAACTAAAAGCTTCATTTTTTTTAAACTAATTTTTTAAACTACAATATATAATGCTCCCAAGAGCACATAAAACAATTGTGGTCTTGCGCGTCAGCGAGTCAGTTTTAACAACTAAAATGAATATTCATTTTTTAATACTGAATATTCATTTTACCGCAAAAAATCCAAGCTTACATTCACGTTGGCAACAACTAAAATGAATATTAATTATTGTATATCGAACATTCATTTTTTAATACTGAATATTCATTTTTTTAATGTTGATTCATTTTATCACAAAGAACCTGAACCAACAATCAACTTTGTACCAACTAAACTTAATATTCATTTTCTAATAATGAATATTCATTTTGTTATACTAAATATTCATTTTACTACAAAGAACCTGAATTTACATTCACTTTTGCGATAACTGAATATTCATTTTGCAACAAAATCTTCATCCCATGCAAAATCATAATATGTTGAACAAATAATACACAATATTCATTTCCTACCAATACAATAATCATTTTTTTTTAAACAATATTCATAAATCTAAATAAAGAAATAATGAATGTAACATATTATACGCAAAATTAACACCATTCACAAAGTACAAAACAAACTTCATAAAAACATAAGAAAATCTTCATATTCAAAAGCATAACAATCATTTTTCAATAACAATGAAACCAAAATCTTCATCCCATACAAAAATCATAATATGTTGAACAAATAATACACAATATTCATTTCCTACCAATAATTTTTTAAAACAATATTCATAAATCTAAATAAAGAACTAATGAATGTAACATAAATCTAAATTAATTTTTACGTATAAAAAATCTGATTTTTTTTATGAATTAAGAAACTGCTTTTAATTCCTTGAAAGTAGGAATTCTATAATAAGAGATTTTACAAAAAAAAAAACTGATTTTTCCATGAATTTAGAAACTGTTTTTACGTAAAAAAAACTGATTTTTCCATGAATTTAGAAACTGTTTTTACGTAAACTGAATTTAGAAATTGTTATTGAAAAACCTAAAACAGATCTACGTGGTCCTGGGACCATATAATAATTTGCGAGTAAAACACGGGCTAGATTTAGCAGTTCACAATTTGTATAAATTTCAACTCTTCATCCTAACACAGGTTGCGGGTTCGATCTCTTTTCCTTGCCTCCTTTTATTTCCATCGTTTTTCCGCCCTTCCTCCCTCCCCCAATAATGCCAATATCCCCGATTATCTGCCCTTACTCATCTCTTACGTTTTTTCTCTATTCGTCTGAGTCGTCTCAGACCAAAATTTCAGCTTTCCAAACACCATCCTTCTACCTGAGTTACAATTTTCCAAGGTAATCTACTTGGTCAATTTCAATTTTATAGTTAATAATTCATACTTTAATTATTATTTTTTGCTCTAAGATTTGCTAATTCCAGTTTTACTTGCTATGAGGTAATTTTTTTATTAGAATTTTTTTAATGTTGATGGTGAAATCTAGATTTATAGATGCCATTTTGTTTGCGTTTCATTTCCATATTACTACACTCTCTTTGCATCTTGAGATTGTTTATCGTCTGTAATTCATTGCGATTTCTTGATTTTTGCTTAAATTGAACTGCATGATCTTGACGTATTTTGAATTTCGATCTGTTATCAATTTTGCAGTGATAACATAGAATTACTTTGTATTCAGATTAAGAAGAGATGGCAGCTTCAGAAGAGACAAGTTCACTGTTTCCTATTTTCATTCTGACTATGATGGCGCTGCCTTTGGTGCCCTATACAATTTCGAAATTATGCCGTGCTGCTTCGAAGAAGACGAAAACCTTGCATTGTCAGTGTGCAGTATGCGCTCGATCTGGAAAATATCATAAATCATTATTCAAAAGGGTTTGCGATCATTCTTTAGGCTTTGATATTGATTGATTATTCGAAAGGGGTTTTTTGTTTTATTAGTTGTCAATTTTTCGTTCTTAATGCTTTTCCAAGAAAAAAGTTGCTATATTTGCTGTGCATCATTGTCTTTGTTGTATTCTTAATGTATGTTCATGATTTGCAGATCTCAAACTTATCCACTTGTAGTAATTTGACGCTTGTGTTGTTGTGGGTCATTATGGCCTTCCTGGTTTATTACATAAAGAATATGAGCCGAGAGGTATGTATATTTTGAAAGAAGAATTGGCTGATGTTTTATGCAATTATTGTAATGTATGATTTGAGTCATAGTACTTCCAACATGCTGTGCTTGATGCTATGGAGTAGTACTTTTTATTTGCTAATTCGCTGCATCGTGTTTTGATGACAATTGTTCCCATCAACTCAGCTGTTTCTTGTTTGATTCTCAGGCTCAGGTTTTTGAGCCGTTTCATATTCTTGGTTTGGTACCTGGAGCTTCTGATTCTGAGATTAAGAAGGCATATAGGAAGCTTTCTATCCAATACCATCCTGATAAAAATCCTGATCCTGGTAAATGCTGTTTGTGTACATGAGTTCATCTTAATTTTTATCATCAAGTATGCTTCTTTTCTCATAACGGGCGGCAATCTTTTGTTTGTTCTGCAGAGGCTAACACATATTTTGTTGAGTATATATCAAAAGCCTACCAGGCCTTGACTGATCCTATTTCGCGTGAGAATTATGAAAAATATGGTCATCCAGATGGGAGACAGGTACAATCTCTTCTTATGCCTAATTACCTTCCCACTGATTTAATACAATCATGTCTTTTGTTGCAAGATGTAAGTTGAACATCTCATAGACATTTCCTTCTTGGATGTGTTCAGGGATTTCAAATGGGAATAGCTCTCCCCCAATTTCTATTAAATATTGAAGGAGCATCTGGTGGAATAATGTTGCTTTGGATTGTTGGAGTCTGTATATTGTTGCCATTGGTCATAGCTGTTATTTATCTTTCAAGATCATCCAAGTATACTGGAAACTATGTTATGCATCAGACACTTCTGGCTTATTATCACTTGATGAAACCATCGCTAGCA
Organism: Salicornia ramosissima; assembly: GCA_951394345.1. Lineage (NCBI taxonomy): Eukaryota > Viridiplantae > Streptophyta > Magnoliopsida > Caryophyllales > Amaranthaceae > Salicornia > Salicornia ramosissima. The sequence goes on along the minus strand of OX596235.1, from coordinate 6,319,841 downwards.
CCAAGGTACTTTTCATGCCCAAGGATATAGTTATTAGCGATAGTTCTATAACCTGAATACGAATTTCATTTGAATGTTGGTGATATGTTGTGGTGAACCTGTGAAGGCATGACCCTCATATATTATTATCAACATCAATAAATATGTAAAAATTTAATTCAATGTATAATCGACTCACTACATCCTTGTCACCTTGGATTATTCCTTCTTAGTTTTGTCAAATGTTCTACATTCACCATGTTTTGTTAGTGATACATTATAAAAAGCTGCGAAGTTTTTTATTTTATTTTATTGTGTTTCAATTGTTTCCTACATACATTATGTCGTAGTGATAGCAACGAAAAACGAACTGAATTGTGCCATTGATCAAGTTTGGAAAGTCCAAATATGTGTTATCTTGTCCCTTGGCATCCTAATATCTAAAGTAATAGGAAGCCTATTTGTGATAGAATTGGAATGGAAAATTTTTTATTTAATTTTTGGAGGATCTAATCTCCAAAAGGATTGTGAACTAGTTGGACATGTCAATCATAGGATCAAATCGGATTGGGTGAAGTGGAAAGGAAAATTTTATTGGAAAACTCTTAGGCCGACATTGCTTTATGGTACAGAGTGCACACCCTTGAAGTATTGTCATGTTCATAAGATGAATGTGGCAATTATGCTTTTGCTACGATGGATGTGTGGGCCTACAAGAAATGATAAAATAAAGGTTGAAGTTATTAGGAAATAGTTAGGGGTTACTTCCATATAGGACAAAATGTGGGAGAATCGAATAAGATCGTTTGTTCATGTAAATTGGAGAGAATATAATGCAAAGGTAAATAGACTTGAAGAGTGGCAAAGAGGAGAGAAGGTGAGGGTTAGTGGAAGACTAAAGCAGATATTTAGAAGGATTGTTGAGAATGGCATAAGGTTGATGGGACTTAATGAAAATGTAGCAGCAGATTAGGGAAGATTGGAGGTGGAGGATCTATGTGAATGATTTTCGTGATACATATATTTGATTTGTGTCTAGCAAACCCCAACTTTTTTGGGAATTAGCCTTTGAGTTTGTTGTTGTTATTGTCTAGTGCATACACGAGTTCCGCACTTCCACATGATAGAAAGAAACATTGATAGGAACATAATGGTGGTGCACTGGTGGTAATAATCTAATAATAGCACTTAGTATGAAGAAGAAAATTACTATGTAAAATGGAGGGAAAAAGTGGTGGGTGCAAGTTGTAAAAATTGTTACAGTGAACATAAGCTAAAGACATTAACATGACCATTTGCAAATGGGATTGTGAATGAACGAAATGTGATTGGAAAAGATACATCCTCCATAACTATAGATAACATTTATATAAGGGACCATCTTTAGAAGGCATGTAAAATGGACAGATGAGAAGAGAAGACACAATGTTCCTAACTTTAGACCTAGTGTACGAGAGAGCTCTAACTAAGCTAGCTCTAGGCATAACTACGCACACTGTCAATAGCTATCAAGGGCGTGTTTAATCTCCTTGACCTTGTTTTTCTCAGCCTATCTCTTCTTTGATTATTGTCCAATGGAATTTTTATGGTGCATTGATTTTGTCTGTAAATGAGCCTCTGGTATCTTAGTTTTGCCTTTCAATATACCTTCAAAGTCACACCATGCCTTCTCTCTTAACATTGTGAATTTTAAATGTGATATTTGCTTTGTCATTAATGTTGTCTTTCTTGATCCAGCAAAGTTTTGGATGTATTTATTAAAGCGGCTGAATACATGGAAATTCCAGTCCGAAGAGTAGATGATGAACCACTTCACAAACTCTTGCTGTTAGTCAGGAGTGAATTGAATCTAGACAGCAAAAATATCAAACAAGAGCAAGCTAAATTTTTGAAGCAGCATCCGCCACTAGTAAAGGTACTTTCTAGAACCTATTTTTTACATTGATGGCTGTGGAATTCACGTGTCTCATACTTACATGTCCAAATTCGTTCATGTTAGACTCAATTGTTAATTCAAGCCCATTTAACTCGGGAAACAGCAGATCTACCCCCAACACTGAGTGGTGATCTAAAACGTGTCTTGGAGCTTGCGCCTCGTCTACTTGAGGAGTTGATGAAGGTAACTTTTATTTTTTTCCAATGTGTTAAACTGAACAATTGAAATCTAGGCTGCATGCCATGATTGTTGATATCAACACCTTGTAGTTAGCGTGAATGTGTGATAATGTCTACATGTTACTGAAACTTTGATGATGTTGATAACAGCTTTTTGTCTGCTCTATACCTGATTGTCTGTTATAGAAGGTTTTACAATTATATGCTGGTAAGAACCTTTATAGTGAGAGGAGTTCTGCATATATATTAATTTTCTGTGTTCCTAGCTACTAGGGGCAACTCTGTGACAGTCTTTTTCTTTTCTTTTTTCTTTTTTTTTTTGTAAAAAAGCAGCAAAATACATTTACTGCAAAACTTGAAGCTGTACTATTATAGTTTGTATCTATTTCTGCTGGTAGTTTGTCTTTTGGTAGTTTCTTAAAAAGAATGTGCTGATTGAAATGCCCTCCACATTGTGTTTTTTCGAGATCAAAAGTTGGATGACTAAATGACATATTTCATTAATGAAGAAGTTTTAGGGGCTTGCTTAATGCCTGAAAATGCCTTTGTATTATTCTGTCTCCTATGTACGTGGTCTTGTACTAAAAGATAAGGCCTTTTTCTTTTGGAGTGAATTAATTTGAACTAAATTGAACTGAATTTGTTTGAATTGAACTGAATTAAACTAAATCCTAGACTCATTAGGAGCTGAATTGAATTGAATTTGTCTGAAATGAATTAAACTAAATCCTAGACTCATTAGGAGCTAAATTGATTTGAATGTCTTACTGCAGTGAAAATTTTGAAATTAAATCCAAAAGAACATGGCCTTAAAGTTGTTCTTTGGAGTTTGTTTGGCATTTCTGTTGGTAGTTTGTTTCATGAATGATTTGGCTGCAGCTTCATTTTGATATGAGTTTTTTTTCTGGTGCATGAATTGTTCGGCAATTGGCACTAGTGGTTTATTTGAAATTCAAGGAGAGAAAGTGCACCTCTGTGTGCGCGTGTGTGTGGAGGGGCCGGGGGGGGGGTCTTATTGAAGATGTGAAGGGAGGGGCTGGAGGGCCCTGCTGAAGGAAGGTGTTCAGCCGAATCAAATTGTATCATCAGGGTTTCAATTTGTTATTCTTACCATCTCTGTATAGTCATTGTCTGGAAATCTAACTGTTTGGGATATTTATAAATTAGTTGCATCTAGACTTGGCTATTGGACAGGGTAGTCCAATGGCATGCGGTTAGGGTCAAGGTTATAGCCCTATAAGATATAGGGTATTTACTGAACAAGGCCTTATCGACCAGGGCCAATACAGGGCCAAAAATAATAGCTTAATAATTTTTTCAAAAAAAAAAGTTTTGACAAAAAAATTACATTAATATATTCGTATACATTCGTTTTAACTATTGGCTACCTTAAATTTTATTTATATTTAATATTTTAATGGCCCGACCACTAACGACCTGCTAATGACCCGCGACCCGCTGTGGCCTGACCCGCTATTGACCCTTTTTAGTTGACCCTAGCCCTAACCCGACCCGCACCGGCGTGAGCCTGACCTGCCCAATAACCAGGTCTAGTTGCATCAACTAGTACTCTAGAATAAGGACGGTGTTCAGCCGAATCACATTGTATCATCAGGGTTTCAATTTGTTATTCAGATATTCTTACCATCTTTGTATAGTCATTCTTTGTGGAAATATATCTGGTTGGGATAATTATAAATTAGTTGCATCAAGTAGTACTCTAGAAAAGGTGTTGTACTTTATTGTTTCTCTAATATTGATTTTGCTTAGAATTATCTCAGCTTTGGAGTGACCCTTCCCTAAAGGGTCCTAAGAGATTAGGTAATTTAATCCTTAGGACCATTATGAAGTTGGGATTGAATAAGATGATAAGATCAGAGATTATTCTTATTATATTTTACAACTTGAATTCAAATTTACCTTTATTTTTTCGAGTTCCCATTGGATGTAGTGATTGCAAAAGTCTGATTTATGTGTGAAATCATTAGTAACAAACAAGGGCAATGTAGATTGTAGAAAGTTTACATACCATTATAAATGCATTTTTCGAAGTGGACAAGATTGCTTGGACTTTTTAATACTTGTATTGATGTAAGGAAAATATTTTGGATTACAAAAAAAGGTAGATTGATTATACTTGTTCATTTCCCTTTTTTCTTTTTGGACACTAATTTGCTGATAGCTTATTTCATGAATATCAATTCACATTTTGTTACAGATGGCACTAATACCACGCACAGCTCAGGGTCATGGGTGGCTTAGGCCTGCAATTGGGGTTGTCGAGCTTTCTCAGTGTGTAATTCAGGTGCTGCAGTTTTTCAACATCCTGATTGTTTCAATTTTGTGCTATATTAGTGTTCCTGCACTTTGGAGATTTGCATTGTTTGATTGTTTTTTCAAGGCAGTGGTATCATGCTAATGTGATTGATGCTTTGTATACTGGTGTACTGGGCTTGAAAGTTCATTTTTTTCTTCTTCTCACGTACGAATATATGATTGATTCTGGTTTGCTTTCTTTTGTAAACTAGGCCTTTATTGGCCCTGTTTGGGTTGAAGAGTTGGCCTTGGTCTGCATATACAGGAATACAAATATTCAAATGTAGGTGTAGAAGGAATTCAGCTGATGAATATAGAGCTTCAAGTACTTAATACTAAATTCTCATGTTCTATTCTCTTTATCCAACTTATATAGTGTTTATATTCTTTTCACCCTGTTCTCTACACATTGGCTGCTAGGAGTTAAAGCCAGGAAGAAAATCCCCCCCTAGGAGCTAACTAACCACCCATAGCTTCTTAACAGTGAGATGTGTTCAACAAGTTCTAAATTATGGTCTTGCTGATTGATGATAATCTCAGCCACACGATTTGTTTCACCAGATAGTTATTATATATCCATACTCTACTTTCAGTTATGTAATACTTTTGACAATGTTTTCCAGAAGATGCAGTGTAAAGCAGAGTTCTATATTTTTATTTTTTTTGTGGGGGGAGTTCTATATCAGTTCATTATAGAAGACAACACAAAAATTAACCAAATTTGGCTGAATAAATTAATTGAAAGGCAATTCTTAAGTTCATCTTACAGCTCAATTTTTTTTAATTCTGGATTCAAATATAAATCCCAGCATCTTCCCTTAGACTCTTGAAGTATCTTTTTTATTGTTTGGTTGTGCATGGAAAGGAAGAAATTAAATGACCACAAAGTCCAAAATCTTGGGCATTCACTTAATCTTGATAGGTATTGGCGTTCTTCTAGTATTCAAGACTTTAATTTAGCTACTTCTGAAAAACAGGTTCTTCAAGAAATTTTCGCTATTGATGGAAAATTAAAGTGTATATTTGATTACTTTTAATTGAGGCAAAAGGTATTTAATGTTCTAATTTTCAGCTGGCAATTTAATAAACAGTTTAAGATCCTTTCAGCCAAGTTCTAATTTTTTAGCTTGACCTTTAGGGCCTGTAGTCTTTTGAAAACAGGAATGCTGGTATTTCTCTAGATTCTGCTCTGTTACGTGCTGTTGCATTTGTATCCTTTGTTCTATACCCTTACTGTTATGAAAATTATGCAGACCCTAATTTAGTTATTATGGCCAATCTATTTGCAGGCTGTACCTCTGAGTGCTAAAAAAGCTGGAGGAGGCTCAACTGAAGGCATTGCACCTTTCTTGCAGCTGCCACATTTTAGTGAGGCTGTTACCAAAAAAATTTCCCGAAAGGTTTGTGACAAACAAAACACTTCATCATCATTGTATTAGTCCACTATTCGTCGAAATAATCTATTTTAACTTTTAGCTTATACAAATGATGGATCTATCCTGATTCCTGGGCATAACTGAATAGATATCCACTTTAATGTAGTACTAAGAAATGTTTCTGAGAGACATCTAATTAGCAGCCCGGAACGAGTTGTAAAATGGAGTGTTGTTATTTTCCTTTCTTTCTCTCTTTCTTTTGGGTAAGCTAAGGATGAACCCCTGTTTTTTGGGCAAGTATATTTTGCCAATAATGAGGCAAAGGCATATATTTTAAAAACCCACAACTAGATCTCTTTCTCAACTAGCTAATTGTAGAGCAAGGCAGTTGCAACTTGGAACACATCACTTCTTGTTGCTGTTGTTGTATGTAGACCTGAACCATTCTTTTTTTACTTTGATTTATTCACAGAAGGTGCGGACTTTTGAGGAGCTTCGAGATTTAACTCCAGAAGAGCGTGCAGACTTACTTCCCAAAATAGCTGGTTTTTCTGCTGCTGAAGTAGAGGATGTGGAGAGGGTACTTGAAATGATGCCAACCCTATCCATGGAGGTCAAGTGTGAAACAGAAGGTGAAGAGGGTGTACAAGAGGGTGACATTGTGACAGTTCAAGCTTGGGTTAAACTTCAACGCCCTAATGGCTTGATTGGTGCTCTTCCCCATGCTCCTTACTACCCTAATCACAAGGACGAGAACTTTTGGTTTCTCCTCGCAGATCAGAATTCTAATAATGTTTGGTTCTCCCAAAAGGTTAACTTTATGGATGAAGCTACAGCTGTAACAACAGCTTCCAAGGCAATTGAAGAAATGATGGAAGTTTCAGGAGCGAACGCAAAAGAAACCAGTGCAGCAGTGCGGGAAGCTGTTGAGAAAGTAAAAGGCGGGTCCCGCCTTGTGATGGGGAAGTTCCAAGCCCCGGCAGAGGGTAACTACAGCTTGACTTGTTACTGCTTGTGTGATTCTTGGATTGGATGTGATACAAAGACAGGGTTGAAGGTGAAGGTTCAGAAAAGAACCAGGGCTGGCACTAGAGGTGGCGCCATTGCAGAAGAGGGCCCCGCAATGGAGGATGGAGCAGATGAAGAAGAAGAGATTGAAGAAGAAGAATATGATGATGATTATGAGAGCGAGTACAGTGAAGACGAAGAAGACGAGCAGGATACAAAGAAGGGACCCACTGCCAACGGCGATGCTCGTAGGAAGAGTAAACAGTCAAGTTCTGAAGGCTCAGATTCAGAGGATGAGTAAAAAAAAAAAAAAAAAACAAACTCAAAACCTTCAGTTTTTAATATACTACTCTCTAGGAGTGGTTTCTGTTATAGTGTAATGTGAAAACTAACAATAGTTTGATTTTTTTGATCAGATTATACATACAATTTTTTTTCTTTTTTTAATAGAGATTATACATACAATTTTGAGAGGGGGTAATTTAGAATTTAATTGATTGCACATTCTGCTCAATCTTTCTGTTTTTATTGAAAAAAATTTAAGTCATCTTTATGTTTAGAGGCAAATTATGGAAATTCATAGAAATAATAATATGAAATTTGCGAATCAAAAAGCTGAATTTATCTGGGAAATTGTTGTTACTTCTGTGCACTAAAAGAGTAGAATATCGAATATCCTATTTTGCTTAACCTTATTGCCTAACTATTGTAACCATAACACAACATTGACTAGTTTCTGCACTATTTTTTGCACAGTTTCTGCTCAACCTTGATTTTTTTATTAGGAAACTAAGAATAACCCAACTCTTAGTTTTATGGGATGTAAGCAGTAAGAATAGAACCTTGTATCTCTAGGATAAAAGGTGAAAGTTTCAGCCACCATGCATGCCGCTCCTATATTGTGATTTATATGATACATGAATATACGACAGGTAAAAAGTGCTAAAAGCGACAAATATTTTTCCTCCAAATAAATATTTTGATGTGTAATGCTGAATGGTTTTCCTCTATGTTGGTAGAGAACTAATTTATAGAATAGCACTTTTTAAACAAAAAATTTTAATTCATGATCTATCAAGCAGATCAACATGATTTTTTATAAATTAATTAATTGAAAAATCTTATTGGTAGTATTGAAGTTTTTTCAAATTTTTTTTTATTATATTAATAAATAATGGTAGAAGAAAGCCAGAGAAAGAAACTCCTAGAGAGATGGAGTTGGGATGAGTGAGCGAGTAAGGAGGAGGAATCCATGTGAAGTTGAAGAAGACTATGTAGCTAGGTCACTTCCATAACAACACATACATGAATGAATGAATATGTTCAATAACATTTGCCAGCTTGTTTTTGAGACTTTGCGTTACATCATAGCATACATTTGTCGTTATTTAACCACTTTTGTTAATTAAAATTCCTTCCAAATTAAATATGCTTTTACTCCGATCCTGCCATAACCAATAATGCAAATATATCACTCCTTCCATTTCTTTTCATTTACTCACTTTCATTTTCACATTACAATTTTTACTATATTTATATATATGCTTTTCAGGTCTTATATTATTTTTTGATTGGATTAGTTTGAATTAAACTTAATTTAATTGAACTGATGAAATAGATCCTAAATTCAACATGAGATTAACCACATTCCTGAATTGAACTAAAATTATTTACAACCATAATAACAACTGCTAGAAAATTCATATTGAGATACGTCAAACAAAATATCGTTCAACTACGTTTTACCTTACATATAAATCAACACCAGTCTTGGAACTGATTTGAAAGTTGTTAAGCCATAGGCAACTCCATATTTAAAGTCTCCTATGGTTGAAGAAAACCTTCTATGATCCTTTTCATTTCTTACTTCTAGATTATGAAAAATAAATCCAATTTAACACAAAAATAAAAATTCAAAAAACTATTCTATTTTCCGTTAATTGTGTATATTTATATATCTCCAACCATTGATTAATGAAGTAGCATGTCCAATCAAGAGAAGCTGGAGACTCATAAGATAAATCACGACAACAATTTCAGAATTACAAATGGAGGAAATAATACTTTAATTTTTCAATACAACTATATATGTAACAATACTACTAGCTATAAATGATTAAATTTGATGCTTATTGCATATGCCAAAGGACTGACTATCAACTATATATTAACCAATGAGCTGAGGTTCTCTTACAATTTATAATTTTATACTAAAAAAAAAAAAAAACAAAAGATAGAAAAATCCAGCAATTCACACTGATTTCAATCTTGAATTAAAGATGATCGAGCTGGCTAGATAGAGTAGAATTCTTCGATCTTTCACACGCTTGCATGATTATTATTATTATTATTATTATTATTATTATTATTATTGTAAATACTATATCATATATATCATATATATGTATGTGGATGTGGATGTTCACCAGGATACTAGCACATTAGCAGTATCATGCTTTGTAAGACGTATTATTATTACTAAAATTCAACTTGAATGCTTCATATTCATGCATGCATGGATAAAGACACAAAGTATGTGCATGCATGTCTGTAACATAATTTTGGAAAATGATACTCCCTACTAATCCTTTTTTTAGACTGAATTAAGATAAAGTGAACCGTGAACTGGACTGAAATTATTAAGACGACCCTTGCTTTTATTTTTCTTCTAATTTTTAATTATCAATCATATCCACTAGTTACGTCTCGAGCGATACTCTGGTCATTGAATGAAACATGAAACCTAAAAATTCAATAATTTGTTTTTGGATATATCCAAACTGTTCTATTAATTGTTAAAAATCGTGTTATAAAAAATTCAAATATGCTTAAAAATATCATCATATGAAAGTATTTAAAGAATTAAAAATTCATGAAAAAATATTCATTGGGGATTAAAAAAAAGCAAGGTTAGAGATATGATAATTAATAAAAATAGAAATTCATATGTGGAATACTTTATCATATCTATCAATATTGTTCACATTGCTCTTTAAGTTTTTAATTTTTTTTAATGATATATAACATTATTTGCATAAGATAATAGATGGAAAAAAAAAAAAAATAGGTACTCTATACACTAGTAACTCTTTGGTCAAATTGAAGGTCATATACCTTTTAAAATTGAGTAGTGTAAGGCCGCAGGCGTACACACCACAGCTCGACCATTAGTATGATATTGTCTGCTTTGGGGGGCAAGCTCTCACGAATTTGTTTTTGGGCACCTACCCAAAAGGCCTCATACTAATTGGTGCTTGGTGACACTAATAAAAAGCTCTCCTACTCTTTATTCTTCCGATGTGGAACTTGGGGTGAACAACTTCCCAACAAGTAGTAATTTTTTTTATGAAAATTAGTTGTTTTACTCAAAAATAAGTAGGGATTATACTATATACCAAATTACCAATGCTAGGATTAGAGATTTTAATGCAGGGACAACCCGGTCCAAAATTCAAACGTTGATCCATATACTTGCATATATAGGTCAAATTTCACTTACTATGATTACTATCCGTTAATATTTTACTTTTTACGTATGCTGAGATATTGAATATTACTTTGACTGTTAATATCTGCAATTGTATATATAAATTATTAAAAAGTTAACTATATTTATTTCTCATTATGCATAAAGCTCAAATCTTGATCAAAATACAAAATTAAAGTGAATAATTTCAATTTTGTCGCTAAACCTCAGAAGACACATTTCATAGGAGAGAATGGGACAGTTATGGTGCCCCTTCACAGGCAACAAGATCGGATCAAACATTCAAACCTACTTGACACTCTCCAAAGCCCATAATATATATATATGGCTTTTCATAGTAGAATTGAATTTCACATCAATTGATTGCACAACATTACATTACATTAACACATGAAATATCATAGCATTATGGGCATCTACTTCTTCCCATGCTAACCCGAGACGAGGCTCGCTTTAAAGGAAGCCATGAAATAGATTGAGAATAAATTTATCCATAGTGTGATATCTTTAGTAACATATCCATCAAAAGTGAGCTCTTTCGATCAATTTAAATAAGCATTTCTATGCTTATTTTCAGAAAATTCATATCAGATCAGGAAAATTTAAATCATATTAGATCAGAAAAATTATAACTATAATAATAACTACAATCAGAAAAATTCATTTCTACCAGTTCGGAAAAATTCACATCAGAAAATTTCAGATCATATCAGATCAGAAAAAATTTAACATGGATCAAAAGCACCCCAAGTATAATTTAACAGCTTTATTATCCTATTATTGTCTATATTTGGTAGCTAGGTGATCTATCCATTAGGTAGATGCACTGGTGGATTCAGAAATTTTATGCAACGGAGTTACTTTATTGAAAGATGTACTCCTCTCTCATTGTTGAATTGACATGATTATACTTAGAATTTTACATTGTGGATCATTTTTCATTTTTAACCGGCGCGGAGTCCTTATACTACAAAAAATAATTTTTTACCAAAATTTATTAAAATAAATATTCTTTTAGACAAAATTATTCTAAATTGAACAGATTTTGTCTAAACTAAACTGAATTAAATTAAATTATAGACGCATCTGAATCAAACGAAACTAAATTGAATTTGTTTGAAACTATCTGATAAGGAGTTCAAATCAAAAGAAATGGGCCTTAGTAAAAGAGTTTCCAGGCAGTGGGGGAAAATGACAGCTATGGGTGCATGTGTGTGTAACATGGCAATGTCAACCAATAGGTTGATGAGGCTAAGCTAATCATTGTGTTCGTTGATTTCAAGTTTGGTTGACCAATAAATTAATACTTGTAGGGATTTACATTTTTATTTTTAATTATAATACACTTTATAAAGTTCAGTTACATTGTACATTGTCACTAACTCATCACAACCGAAATTCATAGATAATGAATGCACCAAAATATATATATATATATATATATATATATATATAAAATAAAAAAAGTTGTCCATTTTTTGCCTTAATTTAAACACCTAATGGCTAATTAATCATGAGTTGAATAAAGACGGGAAATATCTTACAAGGAAAATTAAAAAGAAAGTCAAGGAAATTAAAATTCTAGGTACATCAAACTGAGATTCAAAAACATTAATTGTTACATCAATAATAATACTCCATATAATTTGAACCAGTACTTAATGTTATAAGACTTATAACTAAACTTGGACAAACGTGGTTTGTTTAAGTTGGTATGGTAAATTATTTCTTTATTTTATATTATTATTCCTCCCATTTTAAATTGTTTTAAAGTGAGAGATTACGCTTTCAAACTAAAGAAATTTATATTAATTTTTATACTTTTTTTTATGTGAAATTAAAAAAGAAAAACACATGTGAGATATATCGAGAAGGGTACATAACTTACCCAAAATAATATATCAAGTAGCATATAAAAATTCTCTTCCTTTTACTTTATTTTTGCTCATAAGTTTAAAAAATGACTTCAAATACAAGATAATAAGTTCATATGAACAAAAATAAGATTTGTCCCTCTCACAGAAATCAGAATAAGCGTAAATAAGTGTGGAAAAGCTCTGTAAAACAAAAGAGAGTTGAGAAATATAAAGTCTTGCGCATATTTGATGCACAATAAGCATAAAGGAGCTAAAAGATCACTATACGTTTGGTGCATAGCCAGATGCATCCAAGACTTTCTGTTTGAGAAAAGAATAATAATTCAAGAAGCCTCATTCGAAAAAGGAAGTGCATATATCACTTTCAAAATAACCGGTATAATTGTAAAAACTAGATCTAATCATATGGAATCAAGCTTATGTTTTCTGACATCTTTCTTAGGAGTATGATCTTGGACTATTTATTTATATTTTTTTTAAAAAAAAGGGAAAATCCAATTTAAATAAAAATAAAAATAAAATCTTAAACTTAATTAGTCGTAATAGTTTGAACTTTTTATGATATGTTATTATTACAAATACATCCGAAATTGCTAGTAATATTACAATGCACTCGGAGAAAAATTAAATAATTAAACCAAGATAGATGTATCCACAATGAATATTAACTCCTCTAAAAAAAATTGACAAGAAAATTAATTTTTAAAAAAAAGCTGCAATTTGCATATATAATTGCAAATTAATGTCCAATTAAGGAGTAAAAAAAAATCAGAAATCTTCAGAAATACACTCCAAATGAGGCTGCCAAATTCCACTTTTACCCCTGCTGCTTCTTCTCCTTTGATGCTTCCCACTTTTATACTTGGACTTTAATTTTATTGTTTCACATGATACTACCACATTATTTTCATTATTATTTTCATTATTATTATTATTATTATTATTATTATTATTATTATTATTATTATTATTATTATTATTATTATTATTATTATTATTATTATTAGTAATATCCAACGTGGACAAATCTAATTTCATAATCTTAGTATCATCATTACCATGATCAACATCATCATCATCAACCTTATCATTGTTATCATGATGATGGGTTAATTTTTGGACGGTGTTGATTTGTTGTTTGTTGTTGTGATTTTTGTTTTTGGGGAAAGAAGAAGGATCGGAGGGTAGAGAAGAATCGGGGATCAAGAAGTAGATGCTGCCACGTTTAAGCTGAGAATCAGAGGATAAAATCAAGATTTTACGAACCATGCCTTGAGAACAAGGTTTGCTTAAGACATGGTTTGGATAAGCTTGGAGAATTTCAGCAGCTGTAATTTGCCTTCTTGTGATTTCTTCTACAAATCCGTTTAGATGAACTATTCGGATCAAGTCTAGTGCTCCGCATGGTAGTACACATGCCAAACAACACCTTAAGCTGTTTCCCATTCTTCTCCAATTCTCCTTTTTCTTGTTTTTATTTTTTATTATGTTGTATGTGGATGATGGATAGATGATAGATGATAGATGATAGATGATAGATGATGGATGATGGGTGTTGTAGAGGTTCATTGGTGGGAGAGTATGGGTTATTATATAAGAGGGCCAAACCCCCTAATACTTTAATAAACAATAAAAATTATGGAGTATATAATAATGTATGGTATATCTTCCGAGAGCCAACCAATCTGCTGATTATATTGCGTTGCTCGGGCATTGAACCTCTATGCATGTCGATATTGATCCCTTTTTGGAAGCTAATTTTTTTTATTTTTTAGCTATTGATAAGTCATGTTATTTCTTGGAGAGGAAGAACTCCTGATTTACTTGTAACATTTTCTCCGAATAATAACAATAATAATAATAATAATAATAGTGTATGGTATATAGTGATAGTAATATAGTACTTGTATGATGTAACTATGACCTACATAGTACATATTATTATTATTCTATTAGCAAGTTTTCTGGCATACCATTTGACGGAATAACTTTTTGTTTAAAAATTGAAACTAGTTAAGTAAAAAGGTTACATTTTTAAAGTTAAAAGATATGTCGGACTGTGTAAAACATTACTACAAAAGAAATGGTATTATCCTGTTATGATCGGGTAGATAAAATTAAAATTTGTTTGAATTATCTTGGGGGTAGGTGTTAACACTATTAGACGTACAAAATTAAAATGTTGATATTTTAAAATAATTTATTTGGAGATAGAAGTATATAAAAAATTAATATTTTGATGTATAATTAATCAATGAAAACTCTATTATAACAGGGTTGACAACACTTTAGTTTATTCAATCAATCCCGATAAAATAATTAATTATGCCTTTGCTTAATAATAATAATAATAATAATAATAATTAATTATGCCTTATTAATGATGTAGCCTCATTTTAACTATCTATGCTAGGGAGATAAAGGTTAGGTTAGTTAGAGAGCTTACTTAAAGAGGTACTACTTTGGCCTTCATGCTTCTAATCTAATCCCTTTTCAACCTAGTACTAGTAGTTAAGCAATTGTAACTTCTGCTAACGAAGACAATTGTTTTTAATTATCTTCTCATCTTTTAAGGTAAGAGTGTAAGGCTTCTAATGTTTATTTATTAATTTTTTGTAAATAGCTATTTCACTAGCCTTTTTTATGTAATTAAACTAGTAAAAACCAGTGCTTAATTTCTCAGTATTCTATTGATTTTTAATTATTATCACACTATTATTGAAATAAAATTAATGCTTAGTTTTAACCTTTTCTACTACTTCTGTAACATAAAAATTTCACTTGTTTTTATATTTAGGTGTATGATAACCTTGGTTTATTTTGTGTTTCCCCCTTATTTAATTTGAATGGTTGTATTGTGCTAACCATGCTCTTCGGAGCCGTTTTACCGCTAATAAGTCGGTTTGGAGTGTTTTGTGTCTTTTTTCATTTTTTTGACAGGATTTTGATAAAAGATGCTTTAATAAATGGGACAAAAACCATCAAAGTAGGTCAATTCAGGCACTAAAGAAGCATTGGGATGTCACGGTGCGTGTCGGAGAGGTTCTGGTGACAATTAGTGAAGAATTGACTCGAAATTATTTTATTCGATTCGAATGATTTTGGCCACCTCTCACTATTTTGGACATAATTCGATCTATGAATATCGTATTGAAGCGATTCTAGTAGATTTGGAAACTAGATTCAAAGAGCTTTAAAACGGTAGGTCACACGCCCAATTTCGACTCGAAACAAAGAAATTATGGCCATTTGAAGTTACTAATCAGATTTGGGCCTGAGAAACCGTCTGGCCCAATTAGAAAACGTGTGTTTCCCATATTTTTGCTCTATAAATATCCCTTTGTAATCCCATGTAAACTTGTCTTTGGACCATTCTTTGTTTTCTTGTTTTAATTTTAGGGTTTAACGTTTATTTTCTTTCCTTTTGTTAATTAATTTCTTTATTCTTTTATGCAAGATTCAATATTTCTTTATTCAATTCGGTAAATTCTTCTCCGTTTTTCTTTTGTTCATGTTTAATTTAGTATATATTTATGCCTTTTGTTCTTTAATCCATGATTTGCCTTTAACTTCCTAAAGTCTGATATTTATCATATAAATTTGAGTATATATCGAGTCGGTAGCCGAGTGGTTAAAATTCAATATAGACTTAAGATTTTAGGATGAATTAATCTAGTAAATTGCGTGAGCACGTTAGATTAATTCTATAGATCTAATTAATTGCGTGAGCCTTTAGATCTTGGTTAAAGGCTATTTATGAATTATTGAACAGTGATTTTTAATTAATTCAGGATTTTAACAAAGTTTTGATTTTTATTATTTTTCCTGTTAAGTTTTCCTTAATTTAGTTTCATTTCCCTCCAAAGTCTTTTTACATAGTTTGAACTTTTTAAGATTAAGAAAAAATATGTACCTCCGTGTGGATTTGACCTACTTCCCTATCTATATTAGTTGGAGTTGCTAGATTATTTTTATAGGTTAGTGACAGCCTCATGAGTGTAACAACAAATATCAACAATTAAACCTCTTCCTATTTTTAATTTGGTAAAAAAAAAAATCTATTTATTTGCATAAATGCCGTTACTAAAAGCATTAATAAATTGATTATAATTTCTTAACACACCATTAACATTTCATTAAATGCGTCATCTACCCGATAATTAACCCACCCAAACACCAATGACCACCAACCACTTTCACCCAAATACCATCCCAACAACTACCCCTCCAGCCGTCCAACCCTAAACCACCACTGTCAACGTAACCAGCAACCACCCCAACCCTAAACCATCACCACCGCCTCCTCTTCACGCCATAGCACCCAAACCCACTTGTTGAAGCCACCACCCAATCCCACGAACCCTAAACCCACAAACCTTAATCCCAATCGAAACCTAAACGCATGAACCCAGAACCTACTAACCCAGAACTGACGAACACCACGAACTCTAAACCCAATCGAACTCTAAAACCCACGAGCCCTAAACCCAATCGAACCCTAAACGCACAAAGACCCCGAATCCTAAACCCAATTGAACCCTAAACCCACTGTTGAGGTGATTTTTGGTCACAACAATGTAAAATGTGTGTTGGGCTTGAGAGCTAGTCCAAATTCCACGTAATGGGCTCGTAATCTGCACAATGAACAAACGTGAGCTACCCCCGGAGGTGTTACCGGGGAACGGCTCTCCGACGCTCAAGTCAGTGAAGTGTGAGAGTATGAAAATGTAGAGAGAGAAAGTGAGGGAGAAGTTTGAGGTGTGTTTAGTATTTTTTGGATACCTTTGCATGTGCCTGGATGAGGACTATTTATAATACCTTGAGAATATGTGAGGAAAACTGCCCCTGGTAGGTTGAACTGGACCAGGCAGGCTGGGCTAGGCCTGGTCAGTAACCCTGTACCTGGTAGGCGTTCCTTTGGCCTGGTAGGCTGGACCTGGACCAGGCTGCTGTTCTCAGGACCTGGTAGATGCGATCTTGACCAGGTAGGTGCTTGAGCGTGGATTTAAGTGGTCAGGTCCCTTGTACGGACTTTGGCCTGTACCTGGGCCTGATCCTTTTTGTGGGCCTTCCTTGTGATAGATTTCTTTTGTTTGCTGATTGCTGGATTGGGCCTTAGCTTTGCATGTGGCTGGCCCAATAGCTAATGGGTGCATTTTGCCCCATCACCCACAAACCCAAAACCCACCCACCCGGAACTGACGAACACAATGAACCCAAGAACCCCAATAGCGAATTTCTTTAGATCTGCGTTGCCGACTTGCCGGTGGTTCAATTGGAGTTGGTTAGATTATTGGAGTTTGATTGGAGTTGGTGGAGTGGTGCATTGCTAGTGGCGGTTTCGTTGATGCAGTTGTGTTGTCGGGTGAACGGTGAGTGGCGGTGGTGGTGTTTGGCTCAGTGACCAAGGTACATGAGTGAATTTTTAATTAGTGTCTCATTAATATCTTAAACTTATATTAGAAAATTTTGCATCAGAGTTTGTGAAAAGTACAAATAGAAAAATTAATTTGTTATGGAGAGAGTAGTCAAGTTTGTGATCTCAGACCGTTTTGATTGTTTGTTTATTTATTTATTTTGAAAGAAAAAGTATATGGGAAATTAGAATTCTAAGTGAATCGCATATGAACATCCCAAAATAGTAGATCTGTTGCGTTAGTAAATAAAGTTTAACTTTATTCATTCTCAATATAATAATAGTATAAAAAGCATATAAGTACTCAAACAATTAAGAATTAAGGTGAAATAAAATTAAACAAGTTTAGTTTAGTTTAGAGTGGAACACATGACGTTGACTAGATAAGACAAACCTTGAAACTCACATATCAGATGGCTTCTACATAGTATTATTATTATTATTATATTAACAAGGTTTTAACAGCAACACATGATGATAGAGTTAGTTTAGAGCACAAACAACAGGGGTTGCTCTGTTTTTGGCTAACTATATAATTAAATAATTAATTATGTATCTTACTAGCAAACTCCTATAATGTGTTACTTAAGCATAATCTATAATGGTACTAATTTTAAAATGCATTCTAAAATCACACATCAATCGATACAATTAAAATTTATATTATTGTTATATTTTTGCTCATAGTTACATTAACTAGTGGTTTGGGAGCATTTCATAATTATAAGGGCAACTAGCCCAAAGGGGAAATATCCCAACATAATGCTTGAAGGGTAAGGATTGAACACGTGACCTTGGTCACGGACTTGGAGGGCTTGTCACCAAGCCATACCTCAACTCCTTACATAATTTGAGACAATATATACTTGATTTGAAGTTTTATTTCTATTTTAATCTTCTTAAACAATGTTAAGACCTCAGGACTATGTTTAACATTGTCCTTTTTTTTTTTTTGTACTAATTAGTTAGCTTTTGTGATTAATGATTAATTAAGTTGGAAAAAACATGTAGGGTGGGCCACACAACATGAGCCATGACGGATAATCGCGAATATTGGCAGAGTTGCGCCGTTTAAAACGATTAATTTAAGACGAGTCCATATATTTGGTTAGCTTAATTAACACTTGTAATGAAGAAAGAAGTAAGAGAACATAAATTAAATTATAAAAAAAATACAAAAAAAGGATGCAATAATCACAAGATTAGGTACGGAATGAATACTCATAGAGTACAGCCTAGTTTTTGTTGCAAAGCAACCTACAATTATTAATATAAATTGTGGGATCTAGTACTAGTAGTGGTAGCATTACCCTTTTGTGTTTACCAACTATTTTATCATCTCAATTCTCTTGTTAGACGATGTTGAACCCTATATAGTGCACTAGTGAGTGTCTCACATCGGAAGATGATGATAGACTAAACTAATTTATCAGTCTAGGAGATACTCGTCGGTTTTAGGATGGAACATCCTATGGTTTGTAAGTGATCTAACTCTCCTTTTCCATATTAGGTTGCCCAGGCCCGTTTCTGATATTCAATCAAATGTAACATGGTATAAGAGCCTAGGTTGTGGGTCTCTTCTAAACTGGGTCTTATTAAACAACTGGAAAGGGTTTGCCTCGACAGGATGTCCAACCCCTAAGAGTATTATTTCTACTTTGCCTTTCTAGTTAAAATTCTATGGACACTCACTAGTGAGGGGGAGTGTTGAACCCCGTATAGTGCACTAGTGAGTGTCCCACATCGGAAGATGATAAGAGACTAAACTAACTTATAAGTCTAGGAGATAGTCCTCCTATTACAAATTGGTTTTAGGATTGAACGTATGGCTTGTAAGTGATCTAACTCTCTTATTCCATATTGGGTTTCTCAAACCCGTTTATAATATTCAATCAAATTTAACAGACACTACCATTAACGTCCTGCGATTAAATGATTGAATTAACTAGGTGAATCATTTGTTGAAATTTTTTGATTGATTTAATAATTAAGAATCAATTACCATTGATTAGACTAGGCAATCAAGTTGTTTAGATTGAACCAATACGGATTAGATTATTTTGAATCAATTTTTTGACCACTTTTGGATTATATTGGATCATTTTGGAATCAGTTTTTGTTCAAATGTTCCTACTTTGAGATTGGATCAAGATTCTAGACCAAAATTAGATTGAGCGGTTTTGAATCAGATTTCTTTGGATTGGATGTGGTTTCAGATGGGTTCAAATAAAAATGGGTTATTGATTGGTTAATATATTAATATTTTTCAATCGTTTTGATAATAAATATATGCAGTAGTATATATTTTTTTTACAATTTTTTTTTCTTTTTACATATTCTTGATCTTTATTGTTATTACACCCCATTTTTAGCTACTCATGGATGATATTCGCATTATTCTCCTTTTTCCCCCTTTATTCAGTTTGCCCACATCTACCGCGAAGCCAATCGCCTTGCCGACTATGCTATCTACTTCTCTTGGACATTGGGACCAAACCATCAAGATATTAATCCTTTTATAGATGTTAAATTTTCATATTTCGTTTCTTGTGATAAATTAGGTTTTTGTTTCGGGAATCGGGAGGAAACATACCTAATTTAATTACTTACACACATTTCTTTAAAAAAAAAAAAAAACAAAGTGAAGAAAAATTACAGATCTAGATAATAATTCATCTATCATATATGCATGGGTTATAACGCGGTTTTCACATATTCTAAACTACTACAACTTCTGAATTATTATATATACATGGATCTGTAACAAATTCAAGTAGATGAAGCAAAAAGCTTCAAAGTAATTAAATACACAAGATTAATTAATGGTTGAACATATTGTTATGTTATGTTATGTAATGTAATGTAATGTAATGTATGGATGGTTTAATTTGGAAAATGGAATAATCACAAGAGAAAGATTCTCTCGATTAGCATGCATGTATACTAATACTGTAATCCACATTACTATAATAAGGTCCTGTAAAATTGGACCACTTCACTACAGTGATAGCAAGTACAATTCTGTAGTACTTTAGTACGTATTCTGCTACGTACGTACGCTTATTGTATGTAGTTCTTAATCTTCCGTATAATAATTTTATGGTCCTGCTATTTTTAATTTTAATTTTTTATTTAATTTTGTGTTATGTTCATCATTTTGATTGCACGAGGAAGAAGAAAGCTTGTTAGTGGGGTTATTACGGATTGTAATTTATTATATATACAAGATCATCAGAGACAAGGTTTTTTTTTTTTTTTTTTTTTGGCGAAAAGATCAGAGACAAGTTGATCAATAAACTTCCTATTATCAGTCAAGGGTGCCCTAATTAAGTATGATTTTTACGGAATCAAAACTGTGTGTTACAGAGGAGCTAGTACATCAATAAAAGCTTATGTATATAATTTATGAGTGTTAGAACCCTATATGGTGTACTAGTGAGTGTCTTACATCGGAAAATGAGGAGAGACTAAACTAACTTATAAGTCTAGGAGTTACTCCTATTACCAATTGGTTTTAGGTTGGAACCTCATATGGCTTGTAAGTAACCTAACTCTCCTCTTCTATATTGGGTTGCCCAGACCTGTTTCTAATGTTCAATCAAATTTAACAATGACTCAATTTAGGAAGATAATTAATCTGAGACAACCCGCCATACATCATATTGTCGCGTCATATTGGACTCTTCTCAAATTAAATCTAGTTATTTTTGCCGGCTCGAGTCATAATAAAACAAACGGAGCCCTAGAGAACGGAATCTTTTTATATAGAGATAGATACCTCAACTTATTAGTAGAGGCCTTTTGGATGAGTAATTCTCACTCCAAAGCAAATCCTTGCGAGATATAGCCCAAAGAGGACAATATCTACTAGTGGGCGTTAGATAATCAGATATATGTGCCACTTTTGCCACCACTAGTTGCACGGCACGAACCGGCCCGGTATGTATGAAACATGGGTCTACATGAGCGTTATAGTTTATAGCTTAATTGGCATGAGTCTGTCACGGTAGGAAATTTTCTCAGCCCGTTATAAGCATGGCCCGTTGTCGCTGGCCGATACAACTTGCATCCAATATGATTCAACCTAATAAGACTCAACCTCAAAGTCATGAGAATAACCAATTGTGCACCCTAATCCATGAAGCTAGCATGATCCACAATATAAGATGTCCTGTAAAGTTAGGACCACATTGCTACAGTGTAACAAGTACACAATACGGTGATATAGTAATACTACCTTGCTTGCTTCCTAGTGCAGTTCTTAGCTCTTACACTGCCATAACTTAGCTTGATGCCCCTGCATGCATGCTAATTCATTAGTAGGCCAGCCAGGTTGCACGAGGAAGAGGATTACATAAAAGTAAACTTATTATAGTTGTGTTCATCACATTATTACGTGCAATAATTATGTAGAGAGACTAATTAATGGAGTAGCTAATTCAAGTTGATGATCAATTAATTAGCTAGGGAACATTTATGAATTATGATTAATTAATTAACTATCTCCTTTACTACTCCATTTCAGAACTTCATCTATCTTAGATCTTATACACTCGCGGTTTCCTGGAGCCCAAATATAAAATGTACACTCTTACAAGGATATATTGTTAAACATAGCCCCCAAATTACTTACTACAGCCTCCCCCCCTCACAATTTTGCCCTTGGGGACACATGCGTTTGTTGGACCGAAAAAAAATCCCGACACTGATCGTCAAAGACTCATAACTTCTTACACATAATTTCTTTTGAGGCGATTCAATTTAGAGAAGATTTCTTGTTCTGAGAGATGCGATTTGATATATTATACGTCCAATTTCATTGTCAATCGAAGGAGATATGAGCATTTGAAAATCAAGTGCGCAGTCAAGAAGACAAGAGCACATGGTCTATGTGCCCTAGCCTAGGTCTAGGCACATGGACCATGAACCCCTACCTAGGCAAGGGCGCATGGCCCATATATACGCCCGCTATGTATTCCTAACTACACAATTAGTTATCAAATGCTTATATCTTCTTCGTTTCTCAACTAAATTGTACGTATAATATATCAAATCGAATCTCTCAAAACAACGAATCTTATACAAGTTGAATGTCCTAGTCTCAAAAGGAATTATGGGTAAAAAGCTATGAATCTTTGAATTCGACCACTATGCAAAAGCACTTGTACATAATGTTTTCGATTCATTATTTTAGCCTATGTAATATGTTTTAATTCATGATTTTAGTGTAATAATATGTTTTATTTTATGATTAATCTTGATATAAAATAAATTAAAGATATTAGAATTTTTTTTTCTAATTAGAGAGATGGTGTGTTTTAAATAAGGGGAAACTTTGAAATAATGATGACTTTAGTAGGTGATCTGAGGGATGTATTTAGCAGTTTACCTTGTACAATTTGGGCATCAAAACTATGTGTTGAACATATCTTTTGAAATTGTATGCCTCAATTTCGGAAGATAATCAGCCACCATGCACTTTGGTCTCTTACCAATTTTAATTTGTTGTATCACTTGAATTAGTTGTAATAGTGAAGAGAAAATTATACAAACTACAATTTAATATTTTTTCATAAGATGACTAAAAGTTTGGCCTATACTACGTTCTTGGCAAATGACATGTCGAATTGAGTCGATCTTATTTAATTTGTATAGTGTTTTTATTGCTAGCCAATGCTAGGTTAATTAGGCCGTAAATTTAAGTCTGCCAAGCCTAGTGCACTCTTTAAATCTTCAAAAAGAATATGAACTATTGCCATACAATCACCCTTAATAAGTAAATATTTCAAAGCCCTTATTTATATGTTTATTGGTTTTTTTATTTTTTTATTTTTTGATTCTTCAATGTCAAAGTTTGAGACCTTAATTAATATTACAGATTGTTCCCAGTATGAATCAAGTGAAACTTGTTAGTGTTTGTTGAACCCCATATAGTACACTAGTGAGTGTCCCACATCGGAAGATGAAGAGAGACTAAACTAACTTATAAGTTTAGGAGTTATTCCTCCTATTACCAATTGGTTTTAGGATGAAACCTTTTATGGCTTGTAAGTAACCTAACTCTAACTCTCCTCTTCCATATTGAGTTGTCTAGGCCTGTTTATAATATTCAATCAAATTTAACAGTGTTATTTCATTTTTTTTTTTGGCATTGTAACATACAATAATGGAGACATGGGTATTAGGACACTTGTGTGATGAGAAAATAAATTAAGAGATGGTAAATGTAGCTCATTTGATGAGGAGGTCTAGAGAGAAAGATATCTTTAATACGAGCCGAGAAACAAAGTATGTTATATATAGTAATGTATTATTGGATCGATCTTTGCTAGGTATATTTGATTATTTGTCAACATCTTTAATTGTTATATGATCTAAGAGTTTGTTATATATTGTGTGTAACAATAGTTGCTAGAAACTTTTGTCACGGATCCGCATAATTATATATATGTGATACACACATTTGTAAATTAATCTTGTCAATTAATATAAAAAATGATTGAGCAACGGGCTCTGATACCATATCGAGTTTCAGGAAAAAAAAAAGAATATTTTTTATTTTAGATAGCAGAAAAATAATTGATAAACTACACTGAGGGCTCGTTTACATTAAATGAATAGAGATGAACTGAATTGAATATAATCTGAAGTAAATAAGCCCTGATTTAAAAATCATCACACATAGTTGTTAAGGTATTGGCAAATAAGTAAATAACCGATTATGACAAATAACAAAGAACAAATCATCTATCTATGATACACTCTCATATGCTCCTATACAATTAATCATGCACTATTGTAGCTCAAGCTCGAAACCTTTAGTAACCTAAACCAATTCATCATCAACTAGTTTAGTCATCTTTCGATAAAGATCACAACTTGATAGAGTTTATTTTGTATAACATAATCTTGGGTCTCAACCATAAGTTTAATAAGCTGATAGTTGTGGTGGTTTCCTAACATGACATTAGAACCAACGTGACACAAAGGTCACGAGTTCGAATCTCATCCACTCCTCATTTACAAAGTAAAATTAATTAGAGCCATTATAGTATGTGTGTGTGTTGCATCCACATTTTAAGCCCAAATGACCTTTGAGGGAGAGTGATAGAATATATAACTTAATCTTGGGTCTCAACCATCAGCTTAAACTTTTGGTTGAAATAGTCCTCTAACACAAATAATCAATATTTATTGAGATTCACTTCTATGGGGAACAAAACAAGGTCACTATTGATTATCCTGTAGTGTCGTACTGTTAGATAAGCATTTGTTATATTTTAATTTATTTTTAAAATTGATATTAAATTTTGAAATGTATGTCAAAATCAAACGTCGGTGTGATTAATTAATATAATCCAAGTATTTATTATAGTTTATTATTTCACTTTTGTTGAACCCCATATAGTGCACTAGTGAGTGTCCCACGTCGAAAGATATAGAGAGGCTAAACTAACTTATAAGTCTAGGAGTTACTCCTCCTATTACCAATTGGTTTTAGGAAGGAACATCCTATGACTTGTAAGTAACCTAATTCTCATCTTCCATATTGGGTTGCCCAGACCCATTTCTAATATTCAAACAAATTTAACATGGTATTAGAGCCCAGGTTGTGGGTTTTTTTCTAAACTGGGTCTTATTAATTTAAGCTACTGGAAATGGTTTGACTGTATGTAACCTAACTCTCATCTTTCATATTGGGTTGCTTATATGCTAAACCCGTTTATAATATTCAATCAAATTTAACAACTTTCAGTGACCTTAATGCAAAGGGGTGTTCATTAGCTTTTGCTAAACTCTTAATAAATTGATTAATCTTGTTAGTATGGTAATCGAGATAACTATCCATAATAAATTAATAATGATGCAGCTAGATACGAAGCTTCTTAGCATGTAGGTTTCAGGCACTGCCTTAAATTCGATGAGGTAGGAGCTCAAATTCTGTGCTTAGATTAAGTCCTAAATTTTTACAATTAATGATAATTATTGGAATTACAAGGTCATCTGCACGAGGAGTTCGAACTTGTATTCAAAGATTCTTTTATATTAATATTAATTGATGATTATAGTGTAATCTTATCATTCTTATGACTACTGACTACCGTAATGAATAACTAGGATCGTTCGATTTTTTATTTATCTTTAATTCCTATATCTAATTTAAATTTCTTAAATACTTTAATTAGATATCTTATTTTAGGAAAAAGCATAAATTATTTTCCTAAAATAAAAATAATAATTAAAGTATTTTAAAAAATAATTAGACTAAACAATTTATAATAAATAAAAAATCGTGCAACCCTAACCATCTACTACGTTAATCGGTAATCATAAGACTATACTAAAATTTTCAAATATTGATGGCTTAAAAAAAAATGGCTTCAAGTTTGAACCCCGCCCCTTTATAATCAAACTGTAGACTTATACACAAGTAAAAACAACTCACAAATCACAATTAACATAAAAACAAAAGGTACTCGTAGGAAACTATAATTGTATAACGTGAATATGTGAGTTAGTGTCTGTCTTCATACCGTAGCCTAGGTGGATTACATTATTGCACTTCCTTTTACCTTAATTATAATAATTGATTGAATAATTGATCAGTTTTATTTATATGTATCTAATTCCTTCTAACTTTTTTTACTCTTTCATTGAATTAGTTATATATGTTTGAAATATTGGGATTGAAATGTGGATGTAGCACAGGTTTGTTGTTATACCCGACGTTAATTAATTCCACTTTGTACAATACATGAGGGGTAGATCACATTCGAACTCGTGATTTTTGTGTTATGTTAGCTCTGATATCATGTTAGTGAATTGTCTCAACCAAATGTTTAAACTGAATGTTGAGGCCCAAGATTTATGCTATACACTCTAACACTTTTAACTTCATACTTATGTGTGACCTTGCTGGATTATTATTTGTCTAAATGTGTAGCTTTTTAGTATCAAATAGTTAATCATCGTGACTCACCCCACCATGGGCGCTAAATTAAATAAGGTAGCTAAAAGTGGAAATATTAAATTAAAATGAATAATATTATGTATTACTATTCTAAACATATATAAATGATTATAAAAAGGTAGGATAATCAATAATATCTTTAAATAAAATAATAAAAAATAAAGTATGTTATCAAACTCTCTATGCATATACTATACACTCCGTAAAATTCTTTGCAGTTGATATGAAAATGATAAGGAATAGTCCTGTTATACCTCAAAATTCTAGACATTTACTTGACATACGATTCCCAATGCACATTTTACATAGAATGACATTTATTAACCGTATCCTGTTATACATTTTGAAGATTATTAACTGTAAATAATGTATATATAAAAAAAAAGAGGTACAGATGGAGTATCAATTGTATTATCATACAATCCTATCAAGGTTTAAATTAGTTAATATAATTGTTTAATGTTTAAAAATAACTTAAATATAATCAAAGTACATGTAATATTTATTTAGAGTGACATAAAGGCTTCCTTCATAAATTTCAGTCTAAACAAATTAAGTAGTGCATAATTGCTAATAAACAAACAACACTAATTTTAATTAGTCCAGGTCTCAACTTCTTAAACTAAATAAAAGAAAGGAGAAAGGAGAAAATAAGTGAATAGATCAAAAAAATAAAGGGCTATAATAAATAAATAAATAATTGTAAGCATATGTCCTTGAACTTGACATTGTAGGTGATACGGCTATCGCACACCTGTCAAAATAATATAACTGTCCAACTAAGCTAGTATCTTAGGGTAAAATAAGGTTGATTTCACAAAGAGGCCTAGATTTTCTCTTAATTATAAAAAGTTCAAATTATGTAGAGGGCCTAATTGATTGATAATTATTAATTACTTAATTAAACTAAAGAAATAAAACAACCTAATTAAACTAATAATTGAACAAAGGATTAAAAAAATAATTAAACATTAAACATATGTTGCTACTGCGACTATCAACAAACTAATTAAGAGGAGTTCAAGCATGGCTGCGGTGACCAGGGTCAGGTTTATGACACTCCTCAGCTCGAATCTCCCAACACAGGAAACAAGCAAGGGAATTAAAAATTAAAGAAAAATTAAAAGCGGGAGAAGAAGTTAAGCATACATACACCACAATATAGATATATAGTATGTAACATGGATGATTGGATTCTAGTGTAGTCATAAGACCACACTAGAATTTTCAATGTAACAAACATATGTTCTTCGGCCTTCCCATGCATGCATCGGCCATATATGCATGTATATTGTAGCCATGCATGCATAAATTGACGACCCTACGTCTCTTAATATGATGGCAATTGGGACATGTCCCCTTGTCTCTTTCAATTCCTATATATCTTAGCTTGAATGTTTCCACCTTTAATTCTTTTGTGTAAAACTAGTACCAATATTTAATTTAAGCTTTCTACATAATTAAGCATTCAATTATATATTCTGATTTTAAGGATATCACAAGTTTTTTTTTATGCTTGCCACTCAAAGCAAGTTAAAGTTATTATTGTAAGAAATGTTAAAAGGAATAAATTTCTCATAAAAATATTAAAAAAATTTATAGAAATTAATGCTAATAAATACTAAATATCAGTCATACTTCTAGCAGTGTTAAAATTGAAATATGATTCAATTTCTTGATTAGCTACGAAATATAGCCTTTTCTAGCTAGTACCTCTTGAAATATCTTTTTTATCTTAGTATAAAGTAATTGTATAACTGCATCAAAATTAAGTATTTTTCATTCATCAAAATTATGTATTTCTTTTTTCTTTTTTTAAAATTATGTATTTCTTAAATCAATAAAATAATTATAAATGCCCAGATGTTATATAAAATTTTAGGAGTTTTTAGTGTTTGAGGATAAAATAAATTAATAAAATAAATAAAATAAATTTAAGCAAGTGGATCCTAAATGTGCGATAAGACAAGGTAAAACGAGAAACAATTATGTGCAAATAAGGATAACAGGAAGAACATCAATTCATGTAACACCCTCCCTAAAATCCGTAAGCTAGTTTTTATTATTATTATTATTATTTTTTAGTTTTTCAATTGGCAAAACATAACTGGTTATTGTTTTTTTTTTTGAAAAGGCAAGAGAATAATATATCATGAAAAAGACAAGAGCTACAAGCATCACCTTACATCAACACAAACCAACCCTAAACATCACACCAAACAAAGCAAAACAATCTAACAACAATTAGCATTACAAAGAGTTTAACCAAGCAATATTCCTAGCACTAGTTTTCCTAGGAAGAATAGCTTTGATTCTAATTAAGCATTGTGCTCTTACATCCTCCATGACATAGCTGGGCAATCTCAAGCAACCATTCCATAGAGAGTTGTTCCTCTGCTGCCACACACCATACACCAGAGCAGCTGTGAAGCAGAACAGGACATTCCTCCTGAATCTGCCCCTCACAGCCTGCAGAGAGGCCAACAGAGCAGACACTGAAGAGAACCTCAGCTGCTGTATGCACCTAGGAAGGCAGTAAATGCAGTCCTTAGAATATTTGCAGGAAAAAAAGACATGCTCAATGGTCTCTACATGATCACCACAGAGGAGGCAGCTATCATCAGGCAAGGTCATGAATTGGCTCAGTCTTCCCCTTGTTCCTAATTTGCCCAACAGAACAAGCCACAAGATGATTCTGTGCTTAGGAATGTTAAGCCTAGACCAGACCCAATCAGCCCAAGGAGCATCATCCCTATGACCCACAAGCCACCTGTAAGCACTAGCAACAGAATAGCCTTTCACATCATGAGTCCACACATTCCCATTAAAACCATACTTCAATTTCTCTTTAACCTTCCATAGCTGCTTCCATTGCCATGAAGCAGACTTAGGACAAGGAGCTCTCTTCCATGTCCTACCTTTGAAATAGTGATGATTAACCCACCTAAGCCACAAGCTATCATTCTTATTTGCAATATCCCAAATGTATTTACCAAGGGCAGCAGTATTCCAGTTATGGCAGTCAAGGATACCTAGCCCACCATGCTTCTTAGCCCTGCACACAAAGTCCCATGCAACAGGAGGGACTCTTGTGGAAATGGCCTTACCATCCCAAAGGAAATTCCTACAAATGGAATTAACTTGCTCTAACACTCTTTTTGGAATTATAAAGATACAAGCCCAATAAGATTGAATAGAGAGCAGAACAGAATTAATCAGCATTGCTCTAGCTGCATAAGATAGGGTTCTAAACCCCCAAATTCTGATCCTTGCAACAATCTTGTCAACCAACACCTGACAGTCCATGGCTGAAA
Organism: Salicornia ramosissima; assembly: GCA_951394345.1. NCBI lineage: Eukaryota > Viridiplantae > Streptophyta > Magnoliopsida > Caryophyllales > Amaranthaceae > Salicornia > Salicornia ramosissima. The sequence goes on along the minus strand of OX596235.1, from coordinate 6,289,982 downwards.
GTTTCCTAGCACCAATGGACACACCTAAGTATTTAAAAGGCAGAGTACCTTCCACAAACCCAGAGCTCAGTATAATTCCTTGCTTCTGATCCTCAGGGACATTGCAGAAATAAATGTTAGACTTCCCCTCATTAGCAACCAAACCAAAAGCATGAGTAAAGGTAGCCATGGCTCTCATTAGCAGATCCACAGATGTCTTCTCCCCTTTACAACAGACTATTAGGTCATCAGCAAAAGCCAGGTGGGAAAGCCTCACTCCTTTGCACCTAGGATGGAACTTGAAACCACTATGACATTCAACCATTCCCATCAATCTTGAGAGATATTCCATACACATCACAAAAAGTAATGGGGACATTGGATCACCCTGTCTAACTAGTTATTGTTGGTGTGCTTCAAAGATGTGTTAGTTTCTTGGTTATTAAAATATTGTATTGAGTAGATTTTTAATTAGTCAAAATTAGGTGCCATTAATTAGAAGTTAGTTAATAGTCAGTAATGCTTGGAACGAAATATCAGTGGTCAAGTATCATTGGGTTAGTGGTGTAATGTTAGTGGGTACAGTGGTGTTCCTAAAACATAGGACTTATTAGTTTAGGTATCTTTTTCTATTTAATGAATCATTTGTACGTTGATTTCATAATGGAGAATATTAAATATGGTGTTTGAGCTTTAGCTTTCCAAACTATTATTCTTTCCATTCATCCCTTCCATAAATTCGATCAACAATTATTAGAAAAAGCTAACAAACGCTCTCGGGGCGCTGGATAAGAAGACTAAAAGTAGAAATATTAAGTGAAAGAAAGCATTAATTACACCGATCGATGCGTGATTTTGCCATAAATTCATAAATTTATACTACGTTTAATAATATATTTGTTTCTTAACCAACGCCGACCAGGGACGTCGTCCGTAAATTAGCATGATGGTTAATTATTTAAGTCCAATTTAAGGATGTATGGAAACTCGATCAATAAAATTAAATTAAGATGATCCATTATTCTTGGTTCCATATACCAAACAAAGCATTTTATTAATGGATTTACCAGATGATTAAATCTCTCGAGATATGCCAAAATCAGGAAAAACATGCATGATATGTATGCTCATATAATTAATATCCTCAAAAACTGAAAACTCGAACAGGTGAAATGTATAGCAAGCCCCATAAAACGTTGTACAATAATACAAATTGGAACTTTTGTCTTATGTGCAACCTTGATGAACTAAATCTTAATTAAGTACAATAATATAACAGAATTAACCTAGGGATGGAATTGAATGAATAATAATAATAAATCTACTGTATCATACTTGCAATTGATTTATCAATCAAATCAAATCGAAGATTGCATTTAGGATTCCTAGGGTTAGTAGTATATATACCATGGAAATTTGACTCACTCGCACTAGAATCCAAAATATATTTTAAAAAATATAAACCAAATTAATTTACAGTTAAGATGTGAAATTAACAAGTGTTAGAGATGATTTCGAGATCAAATTCATCATATAAATTATACAAGCTTTAAGAATGTTTTGAGCTAATAATATTAATAATAATACAAGTAGTTAAGTTGACCGATTTGATTTGAAGCACGTAAGCATGCATGCATGGGTTAATGTTCGTTTGGTCTTAACACGCTTGTCAAATTAAATCCAACTTCACATGCATTGCTCTTAGTAGACTTTTATAGTTTTATTTATATACTCGGTTCGTTTCAGAATATTTGTTATGTTTGAAATTTTAGATATGATAACGGATAAATTTTAATCGTGAAAAATATTTATTATAAGGGGAAAAAAAACTTATTCATATTAGATCTTGTTATTAGATTCATTTATCTGGATTTGTCGTAGTTTTTATAATTTTTTATTTAGCATATTGGAAGATATGTTAAAAAAAATGCATTAAAACTGTGCAAAAAAACAAACGTAACAAATATTTTCAAACAGGGGGCTATATATTTGCTTTTTATTGAAGCTTTAATAATTTTCATAGATTTATAGAAGAGGCAAACCTAGGTTTTCGAATTTGGGGGTTTTTGGTTCGTGGGGAGTGGTTGGGGGTTGTAGGGTGGTGGAGAGGGGGTGGCGAAGGGGCGATAGGGGGAGGCGGTGCAGCTGGGGGTGGCTTCGGGGGTGGTGGAGGTGGGTGGGGGTTGTTTTTTTAATTTTGGTGGTTAGGGTTAGGGTTAGGGTTTCGAGGGTGGTTGGGGCGTCGGTGATGGGTGGGGCTGGAGGAGGGCGGCGTCAACGGGGGGTGGGGGAGGGGAGGTGGGTGGTTATGGTTGGTGTTGGGGTGGTTTGTGGGGTGGCTGGGTGGAAGATGGGGGAAAGGGAATGGAAAAGATAGGGGGAGGGTGGGTTTAGAAAAGTGTTAGAATAGGGAAATGCGGAGGGGAAAGGGAATGGCAAATATAGTTTAACAAACACAATCAAAGGAAATGGGGGCAGTTGATTCCTATTCTCTTTGATTATTACCCCCAACCAAACACACCCTTAGTATATGTAGGAGAGCTTGATAATGTGGATTTCTTGGATTTTGCATAGATTGGCTTAAGTGTTGTACAGCATCGGCCAGGTCTGGTCTTGTGTGAGTTAAGAAATTAATTTTCCAACTAAACTCCTATATAGCAATGGATCATGAAACAAATCACCATTATGAGCATTCAATTTCAGGTTTTGAGGCAAGGGGTTGACAGTAGGAATGCAATGCCTAATGTCAGCTTCTTCTAATAATTCTTTGGTGAACTTTTGTTGAGTTAGTGTAATTCCATTAGGCATATAAGTGACTTCAATACCCAAAAAATAATGTAGATGGCCTAAATCTTTAATGCTAAATGTCATATGCAAATGAAGTTTAAAATCTTGAATAGTAGATTGATTAGTCCCTGTCACTATAATATCATCAACATAAACAGCCACAACAGTGATATGTTTTCTTCTTTTTTAATGAATAAGGAGTAGTCATTCTTTGATTGTTGAATTAACAATCTAATGCATCAATTATAAGCTCATTGATCAATATAAATAATCCAATTTAATTACTTACATGGATCATAGTTACTAATTATGTTTTAGAATACTCTCCTCAATCTTAATTTTATCCTAAACAACATCCATCACAAATAAAACAAATCAAGTGAGAAAATTTTGGAACAAAACAATCAAAGGCCACATATAACATATTGGTCAAGTTACACGTAATCAAGATGACATAATTATTTCCTTCAAAAAAAAAAAAAATGACATAATTATAATTTTGCCAGGATAAAATTTACTCTATATTTGATCCAAGAAGTGATAATAAAACTATAAAGTAATGAATTTAATCATGAGAAACATTGTTTTCAAAATTTACCTCAAAGAGAAATTAGCGAAGAAGACTGAAACAAGTGGGTTGATTTGCATTTTTCCATTATGGCAAGCAGAAGTTTTTCTTGGAGGGGCCTTTCAATTATGGGCTGGATTCTATTGGATTGTTCAATTCCACTTTTTTACCCTACTAGTACTAACACCAAGGGTAGCAATGTAGCATGACTAGCATCCGCCAAATACTTTCCAATGCTTCTTTCCAAGTGTCCTATGATCCTTGAAAGTCATGGGAATCCCATCAAGGTAATTTCCTGAAGTAGGAGCCTTTTACGATTTTTTTTTATCTTTTTTTACCAAAAAAAATACTACCTCCGTAACGCAATATTCGCAATTTTATTCATTTTAAGCTATAACACATTACTTGTAACAATTTTTTTTACTATATTTAGTGAAAAAATTACACAAGTGTAGTGTTTTTTTTTTTACTTCACTTTTATTATGGGCTCAATTAATTATTCATTGTTCACACTCTCTCCCTCTTTTTAAATCCATACTCTTACAAATACTAATTACCCTATTTTATTTTTTACATAAGAGTTTATAACATATATTTATGTATCAAATATTACAATACAAAATGTAGTATATAGTTAATTCCCAACACATTCTAGCACTAGCATTGGGTTCCATATTAGTGAAAAGTTGTAGTCCCTGCCATATTTGTTGTGTAGTTTTTAATAAAATATAAAAAAAATTAGTACACTATTTTGGTGTAAAAGTAATGAATAGAGAGGAAGTCATGTAAAGGAAGAGAAAACTAATAAATTAATAATGGTGAGATTGATTTTAGAATAAAACAGGTTCCAATTAGGAAAGACGCATACAAGTGCAAAGCTTTTGAGAAACCAACTCTCCATAAGCTAAGATTGGGGACTTGCAAATGAAATCCTTTTCTAATTAGTTGCCCAACTGAAAATTCAAACAATGCAATTACAACTTACAAGTAAAAGGAGCATGTAGCTAGTTAATAATAATGGCATGCATCACTCGTTCAAAGCTTTTAGAGAAACCAACTCTCTACATTAAAGTAACTTAAGTAAGGGTGTGTTCGGCGTTAGCTTTTAAGGTAGTTGTTAGTTTTTGGACTATGTCAAAACAATACTTGAAGAGGAGATTAGAAATTCTCCCTTTCCTACCTATTATATGCAACCGGAAACTTTCTCGGAGTAGTTATCCAATGTTTCGCTCCTAGATTGAATCGAAATGGCCCTTTAATTGGTGGATGAATGATTCTAATATGACATTGTTGCGGGAATCATTCACCAACCTACTCTTTTCTTTCAAGTTTCAATGAAGCACGATCCACGGTTACAATGAAATATGAGCATCCGACATTGACGACCCTCCTTGCGGCTTTAATGAAATCTGAGGCAATAGCTACAATCAACATAGATTTGTCAATACTCAATACTGATGACTTCAGGGGAAAGTGTCATTAAAACTGGTTAAAAGAATTAGGATGTTTGGACGAAAAACTAATACGGAGTAACTTATAAGAGAAATAACCATCTTAGATAAACTTGCATTGTAACTTCTATTGACTTTATATTTACAATGAAACATTGTAACAGGGAGATTTGAAGTACAAATCAAAGTCACCTTTGCGTGTATTTCCTCCCCAGATTTTGATTTCTTAATTAGTCTTGCCAAACAAACAGGATATACTGTTTTACACTTGCATACCAGATGCATATAACATATAGCCTCAGATGAATCAATTCAACGGAAGAGCTAGCAAGACAGAGTAATAATAAAATTTCTAAAAGGTGCAAAAACTACATACCTTCAATTTGAAGCTGCAGCAAAGGCATGTGCTAAGCCATAATGAAAGCGAGAAGCTTGCCATCACCATCGTCTGTTGGATTTGTTACTGTGATCTACAATTGCTTAGCATTTGGAAAATAAATGGAAAGTTAATCAAAGCAGAGCAATCCTACATACAAAATTGGAAGAAGATAGGCAATACATGGATTGCAGCAAAAAGATTGAACATTTCGGTAGCATAGGGATGACAATGTTGTAACCCAGTTCTAATTAAGCATTCTGTACATTTCGATAGCAGAAGGCCAAGAATACCAAGAAAATACATGATTAAAGGCTACTGAGTCTCTGAGTACATATTTCATAGTGTTAAAACAGAGAGCAGAATTGGTTCTCATTTTGAACCAAGTATTGAAAACCTTCATAGTGATAAGATAAGCCAAACAATGGTTCATAGTGATAAGAAGTGTAACTGCAGTGAGTTTTCATTTCCAACTTAGGCTTCTCCTTTCTAACTGTAATGGAAGCATCATTGAGATGAGTGATCACATGATACACTCGAGCTAAAACCTAATGTCTTCGGCCACTATTTAAACATACAAGTGCTGAACTGAGTGCAGCTAGCCTATATTGCATGGATGAAAACCATATATATAGTAATACACAGTTAGCCTCAGTTTATAAAACCTTCACATTTGGTTGTCAGTAACTTATGCATGATGCCGGCAACTAAGATCTTAAATTACATCCTTACTCCTTTTAATCTTGAAGCACAAACTAAGATTTCTACTACAGGATGATAAATCTCTTGCTTTAAAGTTACAAAACTGATCCAAATGTTGTCAATTGTTCCAGGCAATCATCATAAGCATATTATAAATCTCCATTCCAGTTAATATAGTCTAACAGCACGTATCAATCCTCACAAAAATATAAAATTTTAAAAGATCCGCATCTGACCGTATCTAAAAAAAATATGGCATCAAAGTGTCTCTTTATCTTCCTCGTAATACTACTAAAAACTGTTTCCAACACCAATATAAGTGCCCCACCAATATTTCCAGCTATCCTCATATTCGGCGATTCAGCAGTTGATACAGGCAACAATAATTTCATAACTCCCAGTTTATACCCAAATAGAGCTGATCATCCTCCTTATGGAAGAGACTATCCCAACCATAAACCAACAGGTCGTTTTTCGAATGGAAAACTTATCCCAGATTTATTGGCTGAAACAATAGGGTTGAAGAAGAGTGTACCCCCATTTTTGGATCCAGGTCTTTCAGATAAGGACCTGATCACAGGTGTCAATTTTGCATCTGCAGGGTCGGGGGTTGATGATCTAACTAGTGTACGAACAGGGGCAATCCCAATGTCAAAGCAGGTTGGGTTCTTGAGGAAGTACATAGAAAGAATTGAAAATATTGTAGGAGAAAGGAAGGCCAAAGAGATCATTAGAAAGGCTTTAGTTCTTATCAATTCTGGGACTAATGACTTTGTGGTTAATTACTATGACCTGCCTACTAGAAGGCTGCAGTATAATATAACTGTTTACCAAGATTTTGTTCTCAAAAAACTTCAGAGCTTTGTTGAGGTCCTACCTCTTTCTTTGCTCCTTCCTCCATATAAAAATGATAAGACAGAACATTAATGTCTCTCATTTGATAAATGCAAATGATATTAATGGTTTTGTGTATTTTGCAAGAAAAAACTCATGTCAAAATTCATGGTGATACAAATTTGGCTTTCAATTATTTGGTTTTCTTCATAAATTACCATTCCACTCAATACCACATCAAAAATAGTTACAACTAACAACTGGTAATGAAAATTTATAAACAATACATTTGATTACAGCTGATTACCATGGATATTAACATCAAAACTTTTTCTTACAAGATTACACAGAAAAAAATTACCATCCCTGTTGTACATTACCACTCACCAGAAAGGCTGTGATTGAATCATTGAATTATGCTTCGACAATAGTAGATGGCATGTCAAATGTTGCAAGTTGTGGCTGACATTTCCTAGACATAATAGTCCAAGATATACAGCTATGGTTGCATTATGATATGACATGGAGCAGTGTTAAATACTTACATTAATTACTCGTAACACTTTCATCAACATAGAATTTAGATAGGATGTTTCTTCACCCTAGTTGTAACATATTGTCAATACCCTTCAAGGTTCAAATTTCAATATGTATACTTCTCTATGATAACACAAATCTAATGTCTCTAAAATATGAGTTTGCAGGAGATTCATGAACTTGGATGCCGTAGAATAATAGTAACTGGGCTTCCTCCCATCGGTTGTCTTCCAATTCAAATAAGTTCAAGAAACAAAATCCCAACTAAAAGGAAGTGTTTGGAGGAGCAGAATTTGGATTCTAAAACATATAACCAAAAGCTCAAGAAACTCATACCTCATGCGCAAGGATCACTTCCCGGGACTTGGATACTGTATACAGACATATATACGCCAACCATGGACCTGGTTACAAATCCAGAAGATTATGGTAAGAAAAAACATTTGTACAACTTGAAGGCTAAGGATTATATTCATACTGGATAAAATTAAGAAGATGTTATATAATTTCTCACATTAACAGGGTTCAAAGTAACAGATAGAGGGTGTTGTGGTACTGGATACATCGAGACAGCAAGCCTCTGTAATGCACTAACACCGACATGTAAAAACGCCTCAGAGTTTATATTTTGGGACAGTGTTCATCCCACAGAAGAAGTCTATCGGTATGTTCATGATTATATGCTGGAAGAACTTGTTCCTCAGTTATTTCCTGGTCCTATGTTTTCTGATTCCCAATATGGCAAAAGCTTCACATAATATTATGTAATGAAATGTATGTATGATATGTTCTGCCGTTCAAGCTTGTCACCAAACCAAAATTGTAACAAACTAACAGGCGAATCCTCTCAGATTCTTATAACAGGGATATAGATGGTGTTCTTGAAGAAAATCAACATTTTCTGTCTATTAAACAGGAAATGCAGCAAATGTTCTATTGTGATTAACTTTTTTAACTAATATCATTCTGGACTTGTCAGACCAAGGAACAAACTCATGGCAATATGCAACTCCTTAGAAATTAGCATTTTGAAGTATTTTGGTATTAACTATTAAGTTTTCTGCTAAAGAAAACCTTTGACACACATTCAGTCAAGCGAGTTGCCAAAAATCAGGAGAGATAAAATGCACGGCAAGCTGATGCGGATCAAAAGATCCAGGATTATTGACTGTATCGGTGATACTGATGTTTCAAGATGCAATTATCACCAGAAGCTACAGTGATATCAGCAACTATGAATTTCCTTTAAACCAATAGATTTGATAGTTCAAGTGTTCTAGCTCTAATAAGGTATAAAAGTATTACAAATCCAAGAAATAAGCCAGCTACAGAGTTCTGACATATTTAGGATAGTATTTTCCCCCAAAACAATGCTATTCACCAGCAGCACAAATTACATCAGATATCTTAGCCTTTTTCCAATACCAACTATCTTGTCTTAACAAAATGAGCTTCAAATTAACAGCACTAAGATTCCAATGATATTAATGCTGTCTGCACCACAAATATCTCATTATCCTAACAGCATAAAAAAGTACTGCAAACAGAGGATCCAACTTCCAAAGGGTAGTGAACAAAGATAAGGATTGGAAAAATAATGATTTTGGTCATATCAAGACTAGACTCGGCCTTGTTCTGGTATTCTGAGCATCTTTAGTAGTCTCAACTCTCAACATTACACATAAGTTCTATATTAGTTGTGACCAATATTCTCTACCAAGAATCTGATCATTATTCCTTCACAATTGTACCCCATGTTCTCCATCCCTCCTCAACCATACCCCAACAAACCCCCCCCCCCCCAAAAAAAAAAAAAAAAAAAAAACAAGAATACAATAATAAATAAAAAGTCAAATTTTTTAAAAAAAAAAAAACAAAACAAAAAAAATTAAATAAAAAATTCAGAGACATTGTTAAGGAAAACAACCCAGTGCAAACTCTTCTGTTGTTGAAGTAGATAGTACTTGGAACACTATGAAGCAAAAGAAATGCAGAGGCATTCTCAAGCTACAGTTTCTAAGGATGATTTTTAGCATGATAGGTGGGTTTCTTCCAATTGGCTAATCTTCAATCAATTACGGAGTATTACATTATTAATACTGCAAGGACAAAAAAAATTTATGAATTACCACGACCAAGATGATTTATCTTCTAAACTTGCAAAGATCATCATCACTTTCAGGAACAGAATCCAGAGAACTGATCTAGTTTATACTTTATGCAATCAATATCTATGGCTCAGTAACTTCCCCTGCAAAATCAAACTTATCTTCTAAAACCTAATAACAAGTGGCCTTCTCAAAGCTTACTAATTCTCTACAAAGGCAAACCTTATCATACTCGACCTTTAGGCCAGATAGTCAAGTGAACGCCTGGTCAAGATTCCAGAGTTTGATAGGTTGCAACTTGTAAAAAAAAAAAATTATACTGTATTTAACTACTAATAATCTCTAATTTGATACCTTAGTCTGAGTTTGTAACTTAGTGGTAACAGCATAACAACATTCACAGCACTTCAAGAGGATCAAGTGATCAACTGTCAGAAATTTTAAAACAGGGTATTTGGCATTGAGGAAGAGACAATGTTGAACATGAAACTCCTCCTAAACCAACTAGACATAGGATATTCTAGTTCTAGTTGACTATATACGAAACAATAAACCAAATAAAGTGAGAGATGCAACAGCTGGCTCTACACATGCCTTCTATGCAAAGTACAGGGAGAAGCATCATAGAAAATTCAACAACCCACAAACAGATGAATAGTGGATCAATCACATGATTGTTCATAGTTACATGCTTCTGCATTCCAGTTTGTGCAGATGCATCATGATTCTATCACAGGCAACTTCATTCTAAAGAATGAACACATCAGATAAATTAGAAGGCACTAGCTAAAGAAGTAATCGCTTCATATTTTGGGGGTGAAAGGAACTAGCAGGATATACATACAAGTTAAAATTTCCATTAGCAGGGGGGAAAAAATCGCCAATTTTCTACCTGTTCTGTAATCCCATTTTTTCTGCACATAGCTTCCCAATCTGTAAGGTGAAAGTGAAAAAAAATGTCAGCACTCAGAAAAAAGATATATCATTAGAATATATCATTGTCAAAGTGAAATAGCAAAACAAAAGACAACATGAATACAATGCTTCCTCGTTCAATAGGCAATAACAAACCTGCACATGAATACAATGCTTCCTCGTTCAATAGGCAATAACAAACCTGCAGAAACTCATACCTCAAAGTGCAATTCCTAGCAACATTGCACAATCAAAAGACTCCTACTACTATACTTGACTGTAAATGACAGATTGAAAGTTGTGCTATTTGTCAAAAACAGAAAACGGATCAATAAATTTATACACCCGAGTGGAAAATTTACCAGCAGATACCAAAATTTTACACTTTGCAGTGGAATTGCAGGAAAATACCAACAGATAACAACAGTTTGGTACAGACCTACAAGTTCAATCCGTATTCCATACATTAATACAATGTTCTAATTCAAATCAAACTTTGTTACAATGTTACAACAGTACAGAACACATATTTTTGCTCATTGATTCATCAATGAGAACTTCATCTCCTTCCACTATCAGTGCCCCAAAAGAGCTCATTGTTAATCCGTGCCTCGACATCCTCTACACTATATTTGATATGTTTCTCAGGGTTCCTGCCAGCTTCAGGAGAGTTCTGAAACCTCCCAATAAAATTCCGATACGCAGGCAACAGATTCTGAGTAACCGACATCTTCAAATCCTCTTTCAGTTGATCATCAAACACAACCCAATGAGATTGTGCCTTCAATATTTCCTCAAAGTAAGAATTGAACATCCTAAACCTCTCCTTGAAAGGCCTCATATTCAGCCCTCCATTAACATTACTCCCACCACCATTATCCGCCTTCAAAATCCCCATTACCTTATTCCATGTGTTCCTTTGATAATTCACATGGAATTGTTTAACTTTCACATTATGTTTCCTGATCCAATCCTCCCCTAACAACAATCCTAGCTCACTATCCTTCACCTTCTGAACAATGTACCTCCCATTGTTCATCATAAACACAGAACTCAAAGAAGGATCTTTGTAAACCTTCGACTTCGCATCCAAATTACTCTCTAATAACTCCATAATCCAAGCAATTTGCATCGACAATGAGCTCACACCCGAAATCCCTCGATCTCTTTCCTCCTCAAACACCTGCTCCAGGGTCACCTGTGATTTACAGCCAGCTTTAAGATAATTCATCACATACCGAGTAATGGGATGAACTCCACCGCCAGGAACCGGAACTTTAGCAGGATCACGCTGAATTAAATTCTCCAACTCCATAAAAATACACCGGATTGCTTCCCCAACCCTTTTCCAAATCGCTAGGGCTTCGTTTCTCAGAAAAACACAATACTGATCTGAGAACAAAACATCGAATTCCGGAATCAAATCTCTCAAAGTCTCATAAATATCAAGCACCTTAAACAGCCTTTCCGGCGAACGACTTGAAATCGCGACAGCGTCGGCGAAATTCAACAACTGAATCGCTGAACCACGACAAACCTCCATGAATGCGAAATCCGAAGTCGAAGCAAATCCGAAGAAAATGCGGTCACATAATCGTCTCTCCGAAGGAAACAATATTCGAAGAGAAAAATTCGCCGACTTACACCACCGCTCAACCTCTTCTTCAAGCTCAGGCCAGGGAAGCTTCTGAACTTCTTCGGTACTCAATTTCTGTAACCCTAACCTCGACAAACTCTCCTCAAGAAATTCTCTTCTGCAAGCGCTGTAAACATGAGAACACTCTCGCCCAAACTCAACAGAAACCATTCTTCTCGCGATTTCATGAAGATTGTTAATCGTCGACAACGGCAGCGCATCAATAATAATGTTGAAATCAGTAACTGGATAAGCAACAGGAATATCACCTCTATCACCATCATCGTAGTTTCCGTCTGAGTCGGAATCGGACGAATCACGACTCAAATCAAAGGAATCAGCACCTTGTTGAATCAAACCACGAAACTCTTCCTCGAGCTTGAAAATTGCAGATTGAAGAATATCATCAGCTCGATTCAAAGATATAGCAAGCGGTTTGTTGTCGCGAGCTACAGGAGCGAAATCGCGAATAGTTGCGATCAATTCATCAACACATTCAAGGAAAGCAGCAGAATCAGAGGAGTTAAACCAAATAGGTCGCTCAAAGGACAGATAATGAGATATTTGACTGTCAAGAGAAATGAGAGTATCTTCCAAGGTAGCCACCGCCGATGAAGGTTTGTCGGCGAATTTAGAATCCGGCATCATCGTAGTGGCGTTGCAATCGGAGGAAGGAGATAACTTGTCTCGAGAAAAACGACCGTCAAAAGTGGAGAAAATGTTGATGATGTCGTCGGTCATAGAATTCGAATGACCTAAGGACTTGGCTATTTGTCTAGCAACAGCTATGAGTTTTTCTTCGCCATTGCTGTTGTTATCAGCCATTAAAAATTATAAATACAAATATGTAAAACTGACTTCGTCACATCAAAGTGTAGACAAATTCAAAATCTTAATTCAGTGGTAATAGAATTATAGTAGTAAATAGAATAATTTGATAAGGAAAACGATAGAAACTTTGTTTATTTTGAAGAAGAAGAGTTATTGATTGTAAGGTTTGTATATAAATTTGAAGGTAAGAGAAAAATAAACACGAAAAATATGAAAGTCAAAGAGGAAAAAGAGAGGAAGAAGCAATAGTATTAACGTGAAAAGTGGTGGCATGATGGATTATTGGTGGGTGGTATTAATAGCTTTTCATAACAATAATAATAATATACAGTATAAAATATACATAAATGATAAGATAAATTGTGCTTTAAGGTAAGGCTCTTAATACAAGACCATCTAACTTGCATTGCTTGTAAGGAGAGGTGCAGTGAGAATTGAACTCGCAATCTCTCGATTGCAAATTGTATTCAAGTAGCACAACATTAGAACTTAGAAGTTAGAATGGATACTCTTTATTAAACATTTGTTTAATATAAATGTATAATAAACCAAATGGAAAGTTGTCACTTGATACTTAGGGGTTCATCGTAAACCAGACGTTGTTTGCCTATTTCTTGAGAGATTTTCTTTCTTATTGTTTTCGCCTTTTCGGCCTATCCCAGTTATTTGGGAGTGAATGTATTCATTTTCAAGTCATTTACTCACGACTTCGTCCTTTTATTAGCCGAGAAAAATATGGTTCGTGTCAAAGGATATTTCGGAAAAATAAGGTTCCATTGCTAGCTTAGGTCTAACGTCGCCGTTAGGTGTCTCCGGAAAAAAGACAACTAAACGATAAAACCGAGGTTAGACCTACGTTTTGTTAAATTCATGTGTTAGTTTTCCTCCTTGATTAGGCATTCATCGGTTTAATTGGGTGCGACCGTGCGACCCTTATTCTATCACCAGCCATTGCTTCAAGCTTGCATTGTTTGTTTCTAGCTAGTATGCCCATCCCCATTGTCGTGGCTTGGGTCTTCTTTTTCTATGTTTAGTTGGTTGTTTTCGATGGAATTAGGCTTAGCTAGTTTATTGTTGTTTGCTTTGATTTATGTTGCTTGTTGGTCTCTTTTAGATTATAGCACAGCTTATGCCTTTGTCCTATCTTTCCAAAGGTTGTTTGTTCTAGGATCTCCTTTATAGGGGCCAATGCAGTTGTCGAGTTAGGAGATTTTTATTCTATTTTATATGTTATGCTCTACATGTTATTGGGGTTGTTTATTTGCAGTTAAGTTTGTTTGTTCTTCTACTCATAATGGGTTGTGTTAGGTTGATAGCAAGGAGCGTGTAGTTGAAAATGGTCAATTGTAGTTGTCCTTTAGCAATTAAAAATGACTATCTCAAGTAGGCTCCCCAATTGCAAATATTGGGGAACACATTGCACTACAATGAAATGAAGAAGAGGGAAATGATTTTAGCACTTTCCAATTTGGTTTTAGCACTTCTTCCCCTCTCACATAAATAGTAATATTGAGGAGTGTCAAAATCAAATTGGGGAGGCACTCCCCTAAAGTCGAATGTCTTACCAAAAGCACTCATTCATAGAGCTACTTTGTTCGAGTTACATCATATTGCAATTCACTTGTCGGCTATGAGCCAAAAATTTCATTTTATGACTTTCGGGGAATGTGATTTTTCATTTATCAAATTTTCCATGGTAATCCTAGCAACTTGTGTACTTCCTCTTTCAAAGTTCTAGTAGGTAGTTTCTCATTAAATTAAAGATAAAAGACTTCTTATACGGTTATACCCCAGGTTTCATTTGAAGGACCAAAATTACTCCATTAGCATTTCACATGAGAACAATATGGGAAGGCATAATACCAACTTTGGCTGATTTTTTAACAAAACTTGTGATTAATGATGAAAGATGCCCTAATGTTCGAATTATTTTTGTCAATTTATGACACCAAACATTGCTAAAATGAAATTCTTGAAAATTTTGAATACCCATAAAATTTTGAAAAAATTGTAAAAAATAAGTCAACCTTTAGTCAACCTTCTCAAATTAAGTTAACCTTTTGATTAACTCAAAATAAGTCAACCTAATATACATGTCTTCTCAAATTAAGTTTTTTCACTAATTGTTTGTTGATTAAATTAACATTTTCAATGAAATATCATATAAACAACAACATGTTAATGAACCGCTTTAATTTTGCATTGAAATTATTAACTTTCTCCACCAGTAAATTAGTGAAAAAACTTAATTTAAGCGGATATGTGTAATAGATTGAATTATTTTGAGTTAATCAAAAGATTGACTTAATTTGAGAAAATCGGCTAAAAGTTGACTTATTTTTTACAATTTTTCCTAAAATTTTAGGGCAACCAAATAATATCTCAAATTTATGTCGAGGGCATGCATGTCTATGTGCTTATATATATAGATACTTGGACATAAAGGTGGGCATGGGCCGTGCCGGGATGGCCCACGTGCCAAGCCCGCGTGCCTCGTGCCACAACGTGTCATGCCTATAATGTGCTAAATAAGGTTTGTGTCGTGTCGGGCTGGGCTCGTGCCAAGTCATAAAATATAAAGCCCATGCACGGCCCAGCCCACGTGTCGTGCCATCGTACCTTATAATAATTTTTACATATCATGAATTTTTAACCAAAATGAGCGTGCCAACATGCGGGCTGGCCCGTCGTGCTTGTGCCGGGTTCGTGCCAAACTTTTAAAATGTTGTTCATGGGTGGCCCACGGCCTATTAGTCGTGTCTTCGTGCCGTGTCGCGCTCATAGCAGGCTCTTACTGTATCGGGCCCAAATCGTGTCGTGTCGAGTCGGCCCGCGTGCTGGCCCGGCCCATGCCCAACTCTACTTGGACACGATACTTTTTAGACACTTTATATCTAAATATAAATTTGCAATTACGTTGATAAAATTAGTTTTAAATGATTCAAGCACTATTGTATATTTGTGTTATTACCATTAAATATTATAAATAACAATAAAATATAATTAAGAAAAAAATTGCATAAAAGTATAACCCTCCAATTTTTTTGATGTGACATTAATCTTTTCACATTTTTTCAGCAAGACAAAATTTTGTCCGAAAATTTCTCTAATTCTATCATTTTTAAAATTATATAATGAGACGAATAAATTAAGATCCTACAAGATTATATTTTTTTCTTATGTATAAATATCAATTAATAGTCAAAGTGAATTGATGAATATTGTACAAATTCAAAAACACGTTACATCTAAAAAAATAAATACTTACTATCAAGTACATTACTTAATATTTGAATAATAAATAAATACTTTATAGTATTCCCTCTATCCCTCTAAATTTCCAATATTTATTTTTTCACTATCTCCCAAAACACAACTGTAAATATATATATATATATATATATATATATATATATATATATACTCACTCCGTAGTATATTAATGGCAACGATTTGACATTTTTCCTCTCTACTTTATGTCAAATCATTGTCATTAATATGTTACGGAGGGAGTATATATATTTGTATATATGCGTAATAAAAAATTAAATATTAAAAAGATATATATTGAACCGAATCAAACAAGTATTTATTTGACTATATTTTTCTTATATACATATATGAAAATTGAGAAAGTCACACTTATCAAATAAACAATACCAAAAGTTAACATGCGGAAAAAAAGATGGAAGGACTACATAATTTTGATGATTTTCTCATATTCTTGTATTTGTAAATTTTGAATTCATATTTTTCCGTATACATATTCATAGGCATTTTGAATTGTACAACGTGGTTCGATGGTGGAGTTTTTGGCTTTCCGTACCATCCACCATGTCTCGAACCTCACTGCACCCATTTGTAATGGGCCTACAGTCTAATACACACCTAGATACATGTAGAGGTAGATACACCTAGATGTTTTTTATTGTTCATTTAATATAATTGTGTTCATTTAAATTAAATTTTTTTTGAGAAAACTCATTTTAAAATTTTAAATGAGCACAATTACCCTTAGGTGCACATTTATAAATATAAGTATTTCTAACACATTTTATGAGAATTTTCATGCAAAAACTATACAGTAGATTTTACAAGTGGGCGTTTTTTTTCTTTGTTTCCCGTTGTCTGTCTTTCTCTGTTTCCCACTGGTTTTTTTGGCAATTTCTGGAAGCTTTGATTCTGCTTTTTCTTAGGGCTTTAGTTATCTGGCCAATTTTAGCCTATTGATTAAGTCTTCAAACGATAAATTTAAAGTTTTGAATTCAAACGTTATTGCACATATATTTTAGGATTTTTTTTTTTATCTTTTCCTTTAATAATTTTGTCGAATTGTCCGCCAATTTAGATCAGTTGACCTACAATAAGAGCCAATTCAAAGTCTACACATTATCAAATTAAAAATATACTCCACAGTACTCTACTGCTATTTTCACCTTCCGTATCTTTGTTGTGATATTGTTGATTTGTGGTGGGGTTGTAGATAATTGGTGTACTTCGTATTTGCTTACTCAACACTCAACATTTTCTAGAACATCATGAATTTCTTGATTTTTTCCTTTTTATTAAACTTCGTATTATTTATTAAATGCAATTTAATTATTGTTTAAAATTGTGTAAATTATCGCTCAAACAAAAAAAAAAATTTGTGTAATATAAGTGTTTAACTAGCTTTTAAAAATAAAATAAAAATCTAGAAGGTCTTTGATTCAGATTGTGCACAATAATTTTGACGTAAATCAAAGTATACAAGGACTTTTCAACATAATGAACTTTACTAAATTAATACTCCATCCGTAACATAATTCTGGCAACAAGTTTTTTTTCCACGCATTTCAAGGAAGCGATTTAAGGGTGTAAACGAATAAATTGATCAAAAAAAATTTAAGATTAGTAATTTATGATCTCAATCTTACTTGTATTAAAATCATTTTGATTAATTTGTTCGTTTGCACCCTTAAATTGCTTCCTTGAAATGCGTGAAAAATAACTTGTTGCCAGAATTATGTTACGGAGAGAGTAGTAATATACTTCAGTGACATAATGACTTTTAAAACAAAACCGATATTATGACTTTTATTATTCATATCATATTACTTCCACTGTGCTGTTTTAATTTGCTAGTTATATTTAGAATTGGTAGAGCTAACAAAAATTGACACGACATGATAACACAATACAAAGTTAGTGAGTTTAGGTTAGAGACTTTGACATATTTAATTAAGAGGGTTGATATGACACGACACATTTATTAAAACGGGCTGGCTTTGGGTCAAGGGGTTTCACCCGCATGAATGGGTTGACAAGACACAATTTTACTCAACTACTAACTTTACAGTGGAAAAATTGACATGACCCTAACACAAACACAACACAAAATTAACAAGTTTGAATCAACGACTTCGACGCCTTTAAGTAAGCTCATGTAATATAATTCATCACATCAACAGGTTTTAAAGTAACATATGGTGTTGTGGGACAGGATACTTTGAGACAGAAAGCCTCTATAACACTTCATTTCTCCCTTAAAGAATGTCACATTCACTTTTTCTTATCTTTAGACACATATCTTTAAATAAAAATATCATTGGATATATTTAATAAAAAATTATAACAATTATATACGGAGTAATTAAAAAAGTACACATTGAGACAAATGATATCTCATTTAACTGTAGTTTTTCTTTTTATATTATCAACAGGTTTTAAAATAACATATGGTGTTGTGGGACAGGATACTTTGAGACAGAAAGCCTCTATAACACTTCATTTCTCCCTTAAAGAATGTCAAATTCACTTTTTCTTATCTTTTGACACATATCTTTAAATAAAAATATCATTGGATATATTTAATAAAAAATTATAACACTTATATACGGAGTAATTAAAAAAGTACACATTGAGACAAATGATATCTCATTTAACTATAGTTTTTCTTTTTATATATAAAATTATGAAAAGTTAAAGTTACCAAATGAAAATATGGAGCTTTCTTTAAGGGAAAAAGGAAGGAGAGTAACACCATATGTAAAAACCCATCAAAGTTTATATTTTGGGATTCATAATTATCTGCTGGAAGAACTTGGTCCTCAGTTTTCCTGGTCCTATATTTTCTGATTCCTAATATGACAAAAGCTTAACATAATGTATGTATGATGCTCTGCCTTTCAAGCTTGTCCCCAAACATAAATTATACTCCCTTCGTCCACAAATAACTAAATAAGTGCTCCATTTTAACCAAAATTATGACTTTGTTAGAGCTTTTTGGTCAAATTGGAGCACTTATTTGTGGACAGAGGGAATAACAATTTTAAGACAAATCCTCTCAGATTCCTATAACAGGGTTATGGATGATATTCATGGAGAAAATCAACTCCTTAAAAAATTTGCATTTTGGTATTAGGGCCATTAGGCTTTCTGCTAAAGAAAATCTTTTACACATAGCATTCATTAGTAGTCAACACTCAATATTACTAAACATAAGTTCAATATTAACTTAGTTGTGATCTATATTCTCTACCAAGATTCTGATCCTTGTTCATCCAAAGAAGGAAAAAAATGATTCTGATCCTTATTCCTCCACAAATGTACCCCATGTTCTCCAATCTCCATCCCTCCTCAACCTTGTCTCAAAACTCCCAAAAAGAAATTCAATAATAATATAAAAGAAAAAAAAAATACAAAAAAAAAAAATATTCTGAGACATTGTTAAGAAAAACAAATATGAAGCAAAAGAAATGCAGAGGTGCAAATGTGCAATTTCTCAAGCTACAGTTTCTAAGGATGATTTTTAGCATGATAGGTGGGTTGCTTCCAATTGGCTAATCTCCTATAAATTATTACATTATTAAGATTACAAAGATCATCATTTTCAGGCACTAATCTCAGAGTTTATACACGCATAGCTTAGTGATTTGACACACTGACCTATTACCCCCCTGCAAAATCAATTGTATCTTCAAAAACCAAATAAGAAATATTCACTGGCCTTCTCAAAGCTTACTACAATTCTGATTCGTACTGAATTGTCCCACTTGTTAATCGACTAAATCCAGACTCCAAAGTTTGATAGCTTACAATTTGTAAGTACAGTAAAATTTATGCTGTATTCAACTAACTAATGACCTCTAACAATATGCACAACACTTCAAGAGGATCAACTGTAAGAAAAATTAAACAATGCATTTGGCATCAAGGAAGAGACGGTTGAATATGGAAATCCTTCTAAAGCAACTAGACATAAGATATTGTAATAGGATACAATAAACCACATTGAGAGATGCAACAGCTGGCTCTACACAAGCTTTCTATGCAAAGTACAAGGAGAAGGATCATCATAGAAAATTAAACTTACCCACAAACAGATGAATAGTGAAATGCATCGATCATGAGTTTACATGCTTCTGCATTCCCATATCTCCAGTTTGTGCAAATGCATCCTGAGTTAACCACACAAAGCTTCATTCTACAGAATCAACACACCTGATAAATTAGAAGGCACTAGCTAAAGAAGTAATTGCTTCAGATTTTAGGGGTGAAATGAACTAGCATGATACATATACAAGATAAAATTTCCATTAGCAGAAAACAAATATTCAATTTCCATTACCAGTTCTGTCCAAAACAGAAAATGGGATCAATACATTTATACGCCAGAAAATTTACTAGCAGATGAACAAAATTTTACACTTTGCAGTGGGAATGTGGGAAAAGTACTAACAGATCACGAAAGTTTGGTATAGACCAACTACTTTAATCCGCATTCCATACATTAATACACTGTTCCAATTCAAATCAAACTTTGTTACAATGTTACAACAATACAGAAAACATTTATTTGCTTATTGATTCACCAATGAGAATGTCATCTCCTTCCACTATCTGCCCTGAAAGAGCTCATTGTTTATCCGTGCTTCAACATCCTCAACACTATACTTGATATATTTCTCAGGGTTCCGGCCAGCCTCAGGAGAGTTCTGAAACCTCCCAATAAAATTCCGATAGGTGGGCAACAGATTTTGAGTAATAGACATCTTCAATCCCTCCTTCAATTCATCATCAAACACAACCCATTGAGATTGTGCCTTCAGTATCTCCTCAAAGTAAGAATTGAACATGCTAAACCTCTCCTTGAAACGCCTCATATTCGCCCCACCATTATCAATACTCCCACCACCATTCTCCGCCTTCAAAACCCCCATTACCTTATTCCATGTGCTCCTCTGATAATTCACATGGAATTGTCTAACTTTCACATTATGTTTCCTGATCCAATCCTCCCCTAACAACAATGCTAGCTCACAATCCTTCACCTTATTAACAATGTACCTCCCATTGTTCATCATAAACATATAACTCAAAGAAGGATCTTTGTAAATCTTTGACTTCGCATCCAAATTGCTCTCTAATAATTCTGTAATCCATGCAATTTGCATCGACAATGAGCTCATACCTGGAATCCCTCGCTCTCTTTCTTCCTCAAACACCTGCTCCAATGTCACCTGTGATTGACATCCAGCTTTAAGATAATTCATCACGTACCGAGTAATGGGATGAACTCCACCACCAACCTGAACTTTAGCAGGATCACGCTGAATTAAATTCTCCAACTCCATAAAAATGCCTTGGATGGCTTCCCCGACCCTTTTCCAAATCGCTAGGGCATCGTTTCTCAGAAAAACACAATACTGATCCGAGAATAAAATATCGAATTCTGGAATCAAATCTCTCAAAGTCTCATAAATATCCAGCACCTTAAACAGCCTTTCCGGCGAAGGACTTGAAATCGCGACGGCGTAAGCGAAATTCAACAGCTGAATCGCTGAACCACGACAAACCTCCATGAATGCGAAATCCGAAGTCGACGCAAATCCGAAGAAAATGCGGTCACATAACCGTCTCTCCGAAGGAAACAATATTCGGAGAGAAAGCTTGGCCGATTTACACCACCGCTTAATCTCTTCCTCAAGCTCAGGCCATGGAAGCTTCTGAACTTCTTCGTTACTCAATTTCTGTAACCCTAACCTCGAAAAACTATCCTCAAGAAATTCTCTTCTACAAGAGCTGTAAACATGAGAACACTCTCGCCCAAACTCAACAGAAACCATTTTTCTCGCGATTTCATGAAGATTATTAATCGTCGACAATGGCAGCGCATCAATAATAATGTTGAAATCAGTAACTGGATAAGCAACAGGAATATCACCTCTATCATCATCATCGTAGTTTCCATCTGAGTCGGAATCGGATGAATCACGACTCAAATCAAAGGAATCAGCACCTCGTAGAACCAAACCACGAAATTCTTCCTCGAGCTTGAAAATTGCAGATTGAAGAATATCATCAGCTCGATTCAAAGCAATGGCAAGCAGTTTGTTGTTGTGAGCTACAGGAGCGAAATCGCGAATCGTTGCGATCAATTCGTCGACGCATTCAAGGAAAGCAGCAGAATCAGAGGAGTTAAGCCAAATAGGTCGTTCAAAGGACAGATAATGCGAGATTTGACTATCAATAGAATTGAGAGTATCTTCCAAGGTAGCAACCGCCGATGAAGGTTTTTCGGCGAATTCATTATCCGGCATAATTGTAGCGGCGTTGCTACGGAGGAATGCGATAACTTGTATCGAGAAAAACGATCGTCGAAAGTGGAGAAAATGTTGATGATGTCGTCGGTCACATTTGAATGACCTAAAGATTTCGCTATTTGTCTAGCAATAGAAATAATGCCTATAAGTTTTTCTTCACCATTGCTGTTGTTATCAGCCAATACAGCCATTACAAAAAATTATAAATACTAATATGTATGACTGAGTTCGTCACATCAAATTATAGACGAATTCAAAATCTTAACTTAGTGGTAGAATAATTTGATAAGGAAAATCTAGGAGCTTTGTTTTAAAAAGAGGAGTTATTTTTGTATGGTTGTATATAAATAAATAAAATAAAATAAAGGCGGGAATTTGAAATGAGAGCAAAAGCTAAGGAAAACGAGGGAAAGCACTCTATTACGATTTAGGAACGGTCGGATGTAAAGACATTGAAAATATATATATTCACGTTAACATAGTAGTGGTAAAATATTAATTTTATTTTAGTAAAAAAAATAGTACTCCATCCGTTCACAAATAAGTGCTCCATTTTATCCAAAAAGTGGTAAAATATTTTGTCCATAAAAAACATGTAATGGTGATCACATGGTTGATTGTGATGAACCAGTGTAGCGTAGGGTTATTCATGAACGAGAGGCCTGTTAAATTCACCCAATTCAGTCCACAAAATAGGGGAGAGAGTATGAAGGAGGGAAAAAAATTAATTTAATAATGTTAGTCAAAAGTAAGAAAAATAATCACAAAAAGGTACTTAAAAATCATAAATTAATAAATGTAAAATAATAAATTTTATAAGATTGTATAGAAAATGAGTAAATTAAAATAAAATAATCCAAAAAAGAGTGAGAAAATCAATAAATTAAAAAAATAAACAAAGGTATAATTTAAAACTCTGCATATAACAAATTGTTTCAACCTTTATGGGACGAAGGAAACAAACCATTATTGCATAAATCAATGTTGCTTTTAATTAAGTATGTTTAAAATTATAAAAGATTTGTTTATATGAATTTTTTGTGCTATTGTTTAAACATCTAGCACATACAAATATAAATATATAATGAATTTTCTTCTTATATATCTCGTATTTAAATATTGTATAATTTTGGTTGAATATTCTAATTAGGTTACTTGGACATGCAGCCCATGATATAACAGTTGGGAGTAAAGGACTAAAGGGGACCTATATACAAGGGGTGAAGATCGATCCATGACCATTGAGATGAAAGAAATACCTTAATCCTCATAATTAATTAAGTTTTAGTAGCAACTACTAATTTTTTTAGTCCTATAAAATGAACTATTATTTCATTCACTTCATTTTATTTGCAACATTTGTTAACCCTCTTAGATATATTATAATAAAAATACAGTAATAATAAAATTATATGTACTAAGTTTGAGAGAGAATTTACAAAACAAAAAAAAAAAAAAAAAAAAAAAACCAAAAAAAAAAAAAAAACCTAATGTTTTAAGGGAAATTCTCAGTGGTATATCCGAGCTTTTTCGAAATCCCACTAGTATACCCGAGTTTATTTTAATCCAGTGGTATACCTGAAATTATGTCTAATTTCCATCCGTTACATTTAGAATGTATATTCCGTTAAATGTAATGGAATATATCTATTTTAAGGTTAGATTTAACTTTGGTTAACAATTTTTTTAATTTTCTTTAAAAAAAATAAAATTTAAAACTAATAGTATATTAAATTAATGGGTTTTGCAAAAAATGACCCGATTGCCCCTAATTTGCGTTCCTGATTCGCATCGATTTGCGCGCATTGATCTACGTGAAAAAAGTCCGCTCATGGTTTTACGGGTCATTTTTACCCTTAAGGTATCCGATTTGAGATCGGATTTTGCAAAAAAAGATCCGATTGCCCCCAATTTACGTTCCCGATTCGCCTCGTTTTGCGCGCATTGATTTACGTGAAAAAAATAGTCCGCTCAAGGTTTTAAGGTTCAATTTTTACTCTTAAGGTGTCAGTTTTGAGGTCAGATTTTGCAAAAAATGATCCGATTGCCCCCAATTTGCGGTTGTTTTTCCTTTATTTATTTTTTTCGATTTATTAACCATGGTTAGTGTTTTTAACGATTTTTAACCAAAAAGGTTACTTTTGGGAATTATGTTTAACATTAGGTACACCACTGGGATTAAAAAAAACTCGGGTATATCAGTCGGATTTCGAAAAAGTTCGGGCATACCACTGGGGATTTCCCATGTTTTAATATATTTTTTGAACAATAAAAAATCAATATTAGGAGGGTTGGCAACTTGACAACCCTTGGGCTTAGCCAACATTCCCCTTAATTTTACAATTAGTCAGACTTTATCTTGCAGGTGATTAGCAGCTATCGTTGGCAAATCAAGTTGACAGGTTATCATGTTTGTACCCTCAACCCGGCCAATTTATTAAACGGGTTGAGTTTTTGTAATTTAACAAGACCTGAGAATAAACGCGCCTAGTTTGGGTTGACCCATTTATTCTTGTAGAAAAAAATTTCAACCCAACCCATTATTAATGGATCGTGTTCGGGTTAGGTTAATGGGTTGGGTCGCTTTTGTCGGCCCTATTAGCAGCTAAACTTTGCATTTTGTCCACATTCTGCTTCTTCAACATCTATTTTAGTAATCGGTCTTAAGTAATGTTAATAGAAATGAATTTGTACTTCAGTTCACTCTTATATTGTTTATTTTTCTTCATAAATTTTTATCCTTAAAATAGTATTATTGGATAATTGTGAACAAGTATAAAGAAAAACTCCTTCCGTCTCTAAAAGATTGCCTCATTTACTTATTCTCATCTCCCGAGACACATCTTATATCTTGAGATATATATAATAAAAAATTAAAATCATTACATATTAAAAAAGTACACATTGAGCCGAATCAAACGAGATCCCATTTGACAATATTTTTCCTTACATGTATAAAATTATAGAGAGTCAAAGTTACCAAATAAATGAACAGTACCAAAAGTTAAAATGGGGCAATCTTTAAGGGACGGAGGGAGTACATATTAGCGGATGCAATTTATTTGTAGGGAGACTAAAAGGTTGAGACTTTTCCCACATAGATTATACACACATGTATCAATGTTTTTATTCATTCGGGTTTGGGTATGGGTTCGGGTTTGGGTTTGGGTTTGGCCTTCTCTAACGGTTTCGATGCTCTTTTTGAGTTATGAAGCCACAAATGATAATAATACACAATGGTCAACCTTACAAATGCATATGCATGCCTTGTAATTGTGCCCGTTGATGATGCCACAAGCAAAGGAAACAAAACTTTACCATTTCTACAATTAATCAAACAAACAAGCCCTCTTTTTCCACACTATATCTTTCCTCACTACCTTATTAATCAATCATCCCATAATCACAAAACAATCTTAGTTCAAAACTCTTATTATCAAATTAAGTTTATGCCCTTGAAATAAACACCCTCTATAATATTATCACATTTATAATTTATCCATGTCCACTCCTTTATTTTTCAATATACCGAGGCGAATCTCCGTTTCTCCTTCATTCCGTGCCTTCACCTCTTGTATAAATCGCGCAATTTCACAACAACGCCCTTGACAAGAACTCGTCGATGTCACTCAATTTTCTCATCCTCAATCTTTTTCTCATTCGATGACAAGAATCCGAAAAAATTTCCCTTATTTTTGGACCAACTACACTACATTGCTAGCTAGTGTGCTTGCTTTTTTTCTCATATCACACCCACTATCCCTCATTGCTTTTCTTCTCCTTGTTTTTGCTTGGATCTTTTGTTACTTCTTCAAACCATTTGATCATACATTCATCTTAGTTGGCCACACATTATCAAATAATCAAATATTAGCCTTGTTGGTAATTGCCACATTTGCAACCATGTTATTTACAAGTGTTCTATCTTTGCTCATTTCTGCTCTACTAGTTGCTGGAGCTATTGTGTGTCTCCATAGTGCTTTCAGAGATCCAGTAATCGTTCTTTACCTCGACGAAGATCAAGTTTAGATTCAAAGTAGAGTTTATTTCTCTGCACTTTTATTATATTATGTCATCAGTTGTATTAGAGGTTAGATATACATAATTGACAAATGACAAGAATTGATTTATAAATGTCGAGAATTAATTGTGATTGAATCCAAATAGTTGTTGTAATTTAATTGTAATGTACATTTAATTATATGCGTGATGTTCATTCAAACTGACCTAGTGCTTATCGTGCTAAATATCAAATTTTAGATTTAGAATAATTGTTTTGGATTTTTTTATTAAAATTTTAATAATATTCATTACGACCGTAGATTTCGTGATAGTTTACATTTAATTTTATGAGTGATATTTATTTAGATTGACCTAATGTTCATATCGTTGAAAAAACACATTTTAGATGCAGAGGGACGGTTTCTGAAGTTCAAATTTCAAAACGTTCATTGCGATCGTTGTAGTGTACATACATTTAACTGGATGTAAAAGGGTGATTTTCGAGCTTTTAGTTCAAATTTCGAAATTTTAACGTTGTTTATTGCAATCTTCGTAGTACACATTGAACAATATAACTGATAATCATTTAGATTGGTTTAATGGAAATTCATATTACTGCACTAAATTAAGTTTCTTTCCCTTCAACTCGCAAAACATTTCAATAATAACATATAAATTCCTTTTTTTTTCAAAAAAAAAAAAAGAAAAAAAGAAATGCATTATTGATCATCATTCATCAGGAATTCCTTGTAACCTGTTATTAGTATGTCATGTGTTAAAAATAGTACAGTATCAAGCATGAATGGAATTAATTTACAAGGTCTACAGAACCAAATTCCAGACACAAAAACCATCAATATATTTCTAAAAGATTATACTCTGGGCTTCCATTTCTTTGTGGTGTGAAGTCGTCTTGTCCTCAAATAGATCGGGAAAAAAACCGGAAGAAAAATTACAAATGAGAAAGAAATCTACTCTTTTCAGCTTTACAGCTACGTATAATCTTACAATACAATCAAGAATTTTCTTTCACATATCCTTTGGTATCTTCTGCAACCTTCGACCACAAATTAGCCATTTTCTCAGCGGAGTTTACCTGTTTCAGTCATCACAATAAAACCATCTCAGATCATCACCAATGGTGGGTGCAAGAAAAATGTTCAGTGGGGTCAAAATGCAACAACAACAACAAAGACTTGATCCCAAAACAAACTGGGGTCAACTAATAAAAATTATAAGGAAAAAAATAAATTGAAAAATGCTAAATTTTACAAGCAATTTTCCATATTCAAGTTCAAGTGGGGTCAAGGGACCCCTTAAGGCAATGTGGCTCCGCCAGTGATCATAACTTTGCATTGCGGCTCAACACAAATCAGATTTTGATGTCAGAAAACAGAAACAGCATGTTTCATCAAGAGTTGTTCACGCTAGAATGCTTGATAATACTATTTAGCAATACAATTAGTTTAGTCTCTGTCTTTTTATAACCAAGGGCATGATTGTGCATATGCTGTGTGTGTTCAGTCTGTTCACGCTTAAAATTTAACCTCATATATTAAAAGGGGGTACATTTCTCAAACTTGCACGAATTTTCAGATACGAAGTTTTTTCTTTTTCAAGGAAAAAAAAGGGTAGAAGCAAACTCATTCCCTATATTCCCCCAACGCAAAAGGGCCAACTACATCGAATTCAGTCCATGCATAGTCCATCAATCATTTACAACTTGTTCCATCAACAAAATCGTAAGTTCTTCGATATATGCCTACAACTAATGCCAAGTTACCCCATAATCTACATTCACATCCCCTGATTTTCACCTCAAAATAAAGATATAGGGGATTTTTGAAGAAAATAAATGCTCGAGATTGTACAAAGGGCAAACTCCAATTGGACATCAAGAGATAGAGAGGTCTGGTTCCCATCTTTTGCAAAAATACACCGAGCAAACTTAAAACAAATGGAGGGGGAAATGGAATTTGTTCATAGTCTTCGGCTCCGTTTACTAGAGCGTAAAATGTTTTCCTTGGAAATAGTTTTCCCATTTTACATCGTTTACTTTGGGTGAAAAAATAAAATGTAAAATTCGGAGTGAAAACTCATTTTACATCATAGTGGAAACATTTTCCCCCAAATTTGGGAGTAAAACATATTTTACATGCAAGTAAACATTGGAAAACTTCTATGAAAATGAGTTTTTCAATGTAAAATGCTTTTCATGGAAAATCATTTTACATCAAAAACGTTTTACAGCAAAGTAAACGGACCCTTCAAGTCAGATTAGTCAGAGCAGAGCCAAAATTGATCTATCCAACTGAAGTTACCTCTACATAGCATTATTGAGGAACATTATCTACAAAATTCCTAATACTACGTTTAGAATCTCCAAACTACTTTCCACTTATCAAAAATGGTTTGCCCAATGAATCTCTAAATACAGCTAGTCTCCAATCAGCCTGAAAAGAAACACCGCCATAACTTTTTAACCAAAAAAATTGTAACTTTATATCATAAAATCAAACATTTTACTTAACAAGCATAAATTGTCCTTAAATTTTATGGTTTTAAGGCAAAAAGCTGGAATATCTTAGTTAATGGTTCAATTCGGACAGTTGAAAGAAGTTACTCTAAATAAACCTAGTATTCAATATCTAGTTAGGGGCTAGAACATTCCCTTGGTGAGCCCCTGCATGGTCTATAAAAATCTCATAATTTTCATCTAATGATTAGGCTCAACATCATCTCTAACTTTGAAAAGTAGTCTTGATTTGATGATGAAGAATTGAAGATATGCATACTTTCAACATAAGATTTTGATCTTAAAAACAAATAACATACTGCTGGACCTATTTACACGTTTGGGATTTGGTAAGCTAGACTTGATCAAATATAGCAAAGAAGAAATTATTGGTTCACATGACGCCAATATGAGGGCATAGATTTTCTATGTATCAATGTCTGCCCAGAATATTTTCACTTCAAATCTTTCAAGTTCTCCGCTCAAAATCTTTCCAAAACTTGCTCCTCAAGTCCTCATCACCTCAGATAAAAATAAAAATAAAAAACCTCTTCCAAATAAAACCATTATATCTCCTCATTCCTCAACAATATCAACAACTTTTATTCCCTGCAGCTAACTATAGCCATGTAGAAAAAAATATTGTAAAAAAAAAAAAAAAAAATACTATCAGCACAAATAAGGCTAAGATTGCACCATGCTCATGCACTAAGTAATCAAGTATGGTTTTTCAAAAACTACTCCAAGCTACACAAAGAAATAAAAATAGAGGGTAGTAAAAAGAGTTTCATTACATGATTACAATGTAGAAAGATTGTACCTAGAGCACAAGGCTTCCGTCACACTAAAGTCTGAGGATGTTCATGCATGATTACAATCAATGATGACTTAAAAAATACTCTGTAGCAAAAACATAATTACAAGCTGCAAGAAAAAAAAGAGCAAAGAGCTACCTGAACATTTACAAACCCCTTCAACATTTTCAGAAAATCTGTACGTTTTTCCCTTTCAAATCTTTCAAGTTCAGTCTTATTATTTTCCTGCATAAAAATCAGATTTCACTTAGCTTCACTAATATGTTGCAAGTGTACACTAATTCCAGGCACATGTCTTTAGGAGTATAAAAATTATAGCATGAGTAATCAAAAGTTCGAAACTTAACAATGAGCCAAAACACCAAAATTCTTTCTAAAGGTATAAAGCACAAACACTTGTTACACAGTGATATAGTTTACTACATTTAACAAATACACACTCAAGGTCTGGTAATTGCAGTAAAATTGTCATTTCACCATGTACAGAAATGACTTACAAATCACACAAAAATCTCTGAAATATTTACGTTTCATTAGGCATCTTGACATCTTATGAACCCTCAAGATTATATAGTTGCAAACTATACTGTCTCTCTAGGAAAAAAAAAAAAAAGCCTCTTTCCATTAAGCCACTGTATATACCTTAGTGATGAAAAGATATCGATAATATTTTAGCAGAAGAAATAAAATAAGTCCATTTGTACAATGGTGCAAAAGGCCAATAGTTTCTTCTAGCACACCAATGACCAAACCACCATCTTCCACTTTACCATCAAGTTTCTTTGTGATTTAAATTACAGCCTTGGTCAGCCTCATAAACCAGACCAACAAAAGCATAACTCCTTATCAAGAGATTCAGGATAGATGCTAAAAGATTTCAAGCAAAATTTGGTACCATCTGTATGATTCTATAAAGTCTATATGCAACATAGCAAAATATATGACAATACTATCTTATTCTGCTCCATCTGAACAAGACCACGAGCAATAAATTTTCATTGCTCATTAGCTCAGGCATACCTAAAGCACCATGTACACCTTAAGGGTTCAACAAGAAGCTACAGTCTACATAGATACATCATGCAGTCTAAAGTCTTCAGATATTGTTATTTCAATGTGCAACTTCCAACAGAGACCAAAATTGAAGTTGGTTCCATACCTTGATTTGCTCATACTCCCTGACAGCACAATTTTTTGAATCTTCGGTGATTTTTATGGATTCCTTCAACTCTTCTGCCTTGTGATTTCTGGTCTTGTCACCACCAAAGACTCTAGATGAAGCAGATTCGTGTTTTTCAGCCCTTGATTGCAAAGAGGAAAGTTCTGATAGAAGTGTCTGAACGGTCAACAAAGCATTTGCCCGATCTGAATATGCATTATGAGCAGCAAACACGACGGCAAGATATTCATGAAGTATATCCTGTAAAACACAAAGATCTAGCAAGTTATCAGCAAATTCATGCATGCTCCAAAAGACCATCCTGGATAATCTATGTTGAAAAGTGATTCTCAAGAAAAATCCCATAATTCTGTAAATTTGGTAATCTGTAATAAATAAATAAATAAATAATCAGAACTATAGATACCAGGTTTTTCACTGTTTTGGCATTTAGCTCCCTGTAAAGTCTGCTCGCTTTGACAGTAGCTGTTGCTATGCCTTTCATTTCAGCAGCACGGGTTCTTTGAGTGTCAAGACTAGCTGCCTCATTCTCAAATTTTGTCAGTTTGATAAAAGATAACCCCAACTCTCCCATTGTATCTCCCATATCTTGCTGAGCCTTGACTAGAGATTCAGCCTGAAAAATTTAAATAGCTGAGCATTAGATTAGATAACCAGTATTCCTGTTAATCAAACATAAACAACAAAGTGAGAAACCAGAAAGAATAAAACTATAAAAGATAGTAGTAATTCAAAATTAACCTGCTTAGACACATCTGTAAGACAACGCTCAAAATCAAAGAGCTTCTCTTTCTTCTCCAAAAACTCTTTGTCTTCTTCAACAACTGCTGGCCTTGAATTTCCCCAGTCATTTGTAACAGACTGCTTCAACTCTTTAAACAACCGTAGCAAATCCATCCCTCCTTTAGCAGGCTGAACAGCCTCATGCGGGGTCACGACACTCCTCGAATCCCCAAACAGTTGTTTTGGCAAATTGGCAGCCCCGTCTAGCATCCTCGAAGCTACATCTGTGCTTGTGGACAATGGAAGCTTTCCTGGCACTTGCAAAAACACTTTCAACTCATTACTCGTCCTAATCACGGGATGAGCAGCTAATTTCCTCAAATACTTCTCCAATGCCACTCTTCTCTGCTCAACAAATTCCTGCTTGTGCATCACCTGACTCTCCACCACACTCTTATCCGGCCTAGGGGGTATGAAAAACCCTCTATAAGACTCAGATAACCTATCTGCCAATATCACCACATCCCTAAACCTTCTCCTAACACTAAAATCTGACCCACCAAACCCCCTTATATTTGTCTTAGTAGCAACCAAATAAGTCACATAGGTATTCCCTCCCGGAACAATCGAATTCGAAGACACATCATGTTCCTTCTGGGGGTTCATAACTGTAATACCCAGGTACTCAGACCCCATCCACGATTCCGATTCTGAGAAGCTCCCTGAACTCCCTTTCGGGCTCCCAACCCCATTAGAACCCCCACCATTAATTCCCCCTACATGCGGACTATCAAACACATCAGAGTAATCAGAATCATCAAAATGTGAGCTAAAGTCAACATCTTTAGACCTGATTTGATCCTCCTCTTGTACACGAGATAACAATGGATCTGAATCAGCAGGTTTTGCCACAATCAAAGGTGATAAAGGATGATTATGTGAATCAGATAAAGAAGTCATAGCACTTTTATAATTATCATACGATTTTGAAGACGATAATGGATCGTCAAGAACTAGGGTTTCCATTTCGTCAGTTGGAGCAAGAGGATGGGCTCCCTCATCGTTCTCAGAGCCCATCATTTTAACCCTTCTAATAAAATTACCGAAATCAAAACTTCAATTCAACAATACAGCAACAAAATCAAATTCAATAAAACCCCTAATTTCGCACAAACATAAAATCAATGTACTACAAATAAACAACTCAAATCAACAGAGTAGTGCAAAAAAAAAAGTAATCTTGAACTGCAAAATTACCAATTCAATAATAAAGATGGAAGGATTTTGAGTCCAGAAATTGAATTAGGATATATAGAGTGTATTCGTTGAAGAAGGTAGAGCAGATATGGAATGATTAGGAGTTTAGAGAAGAAGCTGATGCATTGAATTAGTTACGATATATGAGATGAATGTAAAGTTAGATTTTTTTTTTTTAGAGAGAAAAATACAAGACGTAGAATTGTAGAAAGGCGACAAACGAAGAAGGAAGTATACAGTGTTATTTACTTATTTAATACTCGAGTTTCTCATGGGAAATTCTGTGTCGTTATTGTTGTTGGTTAGCCTCAACCATTGTTTCTGGTTATAGAATTCGTTGGTGCCCCATTTGGTGGTAGTTGGCTACTTGCTAGTATTTGCTAATGGTTTTAACTTTAGTAGATGGAGTTTATACTTTAACTAGGAGTAATTACTAATGGAGTATTAGATAATGTTGTAGACTATAGATATACAACCAATATATTTAGTGATTCCTAAATCGATAAAATTTTCACAATATATATAAATTACATGTAAATTGATATAATAACTTAATAAATGTTTGATTTAATTAAAATTTCCGTTTATAGCTTCTAACTTCTTAAGTCTATGTATATCATTTTTCATACCTATTTGAGTAGATCTTCCACAAATACACTTAACTTGTCAGCACCTTAGTCCCTACTCCCTAGTATTCGATATACACCTTGAGGTTAGACATGGTTTGGCTAGTGTGACCCAATGTCGCGGTAATCTCCTTGTTTGAATGCTTATTTTATCCCAAAAATAGTATTAAAAGGAAGATTCGAGTCAACTTGGTTACACGTAATGTGACATGCTTCATGTTTGTATAGTTGTTTCCAACCTATAATTCCTAAAAGGTACACTAATGAGCACCTAGAGGAAGAAGATACTCTCGATAAAAATACAACACACAATGAATAGATATTCATTAACTTGATGATGAATTATCATTTGATATAATTTTGAAATTTGAATAATGTTGTAACGACCCGGATTTTTGGTCCGTAAAATTTCGTGTAAAATTAAGCCTTAAAGTCCGAATCATCCGATTTGGGCTCAAAGACTTAATTTTTATTTAATTGATCAAGCCCAAACATAGCCTTGCATCTACCCTTGGCCGGCCCCCCTTGTTGTTTTTTTTTTCATTTATCTCAATCCTAAACTAACTCCTAAAATCCCTCCTATTATTTAGTAGCCTATCTCCTAAAATCTAGTAAACCTTAACCTATTATCTAGTAAACCCATCCTATTATTTTACTAAGCCTTACTCTATCCTTAAAAACTTACCCTTTGAAAATTTATTCATTAAAACAACCAAAGCTAAAACAAGACCTATTCTTCCCCTCTAGTTATTCACGGCACTTTCTTCTTCCTCATCAAAATCTTAACTTTACTCTTCAAATCCAAAAATAAAAATATCAAAGATTGATCAAACCTTCAACCCATCATCAACTAGAACCAAGAACCCTTGTTTGGACGTATCGCTCATGGCCGTGCGTGGTATCGAGGGTGGCTCGTGTTTGGGCGAGTTTCCATGCGTGAGTTTAGTCTTGCTTCAAACTAGGTAACTACACCTTCTACTTAGGATTAGGGTTAGATTATATAGGATGATAGAATTAGATGGTGTTGATATTGATTGTGTTCTATATATGTATTAGCCGTATGAATATGATGATTACTTGAGTTCTTGATTGTTAATCTTGATTCTTGGAAGATCTTTATGTGTTAATGTTTAAATTGATCTTTAATGGATGATTTAGAATAATTCTTGAAGCAATTGTTTAACCATGGACCATTGCGATTATGTGCGTGTACCATGATTTCGTGTATATTTTGTGGGAATTGCGAGTTGGTATTTTTTTTGTTTATAATATTGATTTCATGCGTGTATTTGTTTTGTTTGATGATTTGTTTGGAGTCTTTTGAGTCTTGTCGAGTCGTGTCGTGTCGAGCGGTTAAAGACCGTGCGTCGAGCGGTTGATGAAGACCGTGCGTTTATCGGTTCATCTGTGATGAATCGTGCAGGGCAAGTTTTGTGTGATTGATTGTGAGTCAGAATCGTGTCGAGCGGTTAAAGATCGTGCGTCGAGCGGTTAAAGACACCAAATTGACTACTAACTAATTAGGACCTGTAGGAACTTACGATTCTATTCTCTTTCTCTCTTTCTTTTTCCTTTCTCTTTCTCACGACTCTTTCTTCTCTGTTCTCTCTAAGTTCTCACACACTTCTCTTCTCTTTTCTCTCAATTACAACTCAAATAATAACTCTAGTATATTGAAATGCAAGTAAGAAACTGGATTGGAACTTTGGAACTTTTGACACAAACTCTAAGTAATATAAATCTGAAAGTGTGCTCTCTTATTGTGTGTGTGTTAAATCAGAATTATATATGTGTATATATATAAATGAATGGTTATAAAATTGCTTGGAGAAGAAGCCTAAATAACCACCCATAACCCCATATACACGTCCACCACTCTCACTCACACACCACTAACTTTGACTAACTTAAACAACCCACTAACTTAATTAATAACCTAAAAATCAGAAATAATAAATTAAATAAATTACCTAAAAATAGATTAATTAAAATAAAAACTAAAAACCGGTTTTTTCTTTTTTTAATTTTTCCGTAAAAAAAAATCTTTTTTTTTTAAATCTCAAACTTTAAATTAATTTTTAAAACCAGAAATGAATTAATAAAATAAAAGGAAATCAGAATTAAAAAAACAACTAACCTAATCCTAAAATTAAGGACACCAAATTGACTA
Source organism: Salicornia ramosissima (assembly GCA_951394345.1). Taxonomy (NCBI): domain Eukaryota; kingdom Viridiplantae; phylum Streptophyta; class Magnoliopsida; order Caryophyllales; family Amaranthaceae; genus Salicornia; species Salicornia ramosissima. The sequence goes on along the minus strand of OX596235.1, from coordinate 6,254,386 downwards.
CTAACTAATTCAAAAATTACCTACCCACTATTCCTAAAATTGGGCTGCACTAATCCAGTCAGTCTTTGACCGTTTTAAACAGGTTAAAACAGTCAAGGAGTTGTTTAAACAGTCCCTAAAAAATAGCAACTGTCGTGGACTAAAGTAACTAACAGATTCGACACAAGTTCCTCTGGGAACATGACCCAGAGTTCCTCTAACAGACACGACTGAGTTCCAACCAGACTTAAATGCATTAATATACTTATATTTACCCTAGAACATTATATTATAACATTCATGGATGATTCTCTTCTCTTCAACAAGTAATTCGTTGGAATACTTGAAGTTCTTCCCATGTTCCTTGCTGAATTCTCTTCAGGAACTTCTCTGATTTCTCTGTAGAAACTTGACAGCAACATCTTTGATTCATGATTCGAACCTTCACTTGAATCACCATCTTGTTTCTTCAAATGATTGAATCTTCATACTTGAATCTTCAATGCTTATTTATCTTCAAGATCTAAAATTCTCCAAGAACTTAAAGATACTTATTAGTACTTAAGTTTGAGGTTTATGTCATCATCAAAACATAAAAGGAATATGTCAACAGTTAGCATTGCATGAGAGAGTATATATTATACATCGTATAACATATTCCTCGGCCTCTACTATCAACTTAAGCTTTTGGTTGAGATGATCCTCTAACATGGTATTAGAGCCAATGTGACACAAAGGTCATGATTTTTAAATTCCTATCACAGGAACTCAATTACATATAGAAACTTAATTGAGCTTATTATATTGGACCTAGTTTAAACTTATTTGAAGTTTTATGAGTTCATTTTTTTTAAAGTGATGAGAATGTACCTTAATTTTTATAAATTAAGATAAAGTATTCCAAAAGTGAAATGTGAATATTAAATATATAACATAAAAATCTTTTTTTTAATGCATCCATTTACTTGCTAACTTTCCTTTTTTATTTTTTTTATATGTGAGACTCATTAAAATTTCTTTTATTTGGTTAGTAATAGGGGAAATATGAATGTCAAAACGGGTTAACGGAACAGGTTAGGTTTGACCCAAACGGGTTCAGTTCAATTTCGATTTAGGTTAAATCAGGTTATTAACCCAACAGTTCAGTTCAATTCAGTTCAGGTCATTTCGGTAACAGGTCATAACAGGTTGTTTTTTTTTCTCGGTGACAGTTCAGTTCAGGTTCAGGTCATTAATGGTCAGGCTAGTATCAGTTCAATCCAAAACGGTTCAGGTTAATACAGTTCAACAATAAGAAACGGTATGTTTCAGGTTGGCATCAGTTTACATCGGGTTATTTTGGAGTGTCCATTACGATAAAAATTGATCATAAAACACAAAAAGTTTCTTAATATGTTAATTTTGATATGAAGTTACTTTCAAGCTGAATAAGATTTCAGTTCAGTTCAGGTCAAATAATATAACGGGTTGATTTCAGTTCAGTCCAGTTTAATAAATCTTCGGGTTTGGGACATGTTATCCTCAGTTCAGGTTACTTTCAGTTCAAGTTAAGTTCAGTCCAGGTCATTAATTCACGGGCCAATAACAGTTCAGATCACTTCAGTTCAAGTCAATTTCAGGTTACGGGTTACTTTCGTTCAGGTCACGGTCAGTTCAGTTAACCCAACGTCCAACCCAAACTGACATCCCTACCCATAGGAATTATAACTTACCAAGGGGTGGTTGGGTAAGTAAATTCCCATGTGTTGTGAGAGTTAAAATTCCCATGAATTTTCATTGCCTACATTTTTTTTTTGTGTCAACCAAACAACATGGCCAAAATGAAATTCATGGGAATTTCGAGTGCCCATAGGAAATATAGGCAACCAAACAACCCCTTAGTGCCAACAATGAGATTAATATGTAAAATTCAAATCAGATTAGAAAAATTTAGATTAAATCAAATAAAAAAATTTCAAACCAATCAAAAAGCACCCTAACAAGTAACAACTGCGACAGCATAGAAATGTATAATCCAGACTTCCCGTTCCCAGCCATCAATCAAAATTAGGTTTTCCATTTTTCCCCACTCACAAAACAATAAACCATTCCAATTAACGCAAAAGCCGGCATTTCTTTACTCTCTTACATTCCATTTAATTTCCCAGTTAAATCTTTCAATCTTCTTATTACAATTTTCTACTCTTCAACCAACGATCATCCAAAAAACAACACACTCTTCAATGTCGAATCCACTCGCCGGAAAATTTGGATACGCCGGCGGTGTGCCGGAGCGAAAAGTCCGACCCATTTGGGATGCGATTGATTCCCGTCAGTATAAAAATGCACTTAAACTTGCTTCTTCTCTTCTCTCCAAATATCCCAATCTTCCTTATGCTATGGTCAGTTTCTTTTCCTTTTCACTCTTACAGTCTTACTACCATTTTCACTGATTTTAGGAATTTAGTGTTGATTTTATGAGTTTTTGTGTCTCATGTAGTTGGTTATTTTGAATGTGTTCACTTTGGATTAGATGTTCTAACTTTTGATTTTCTGTTAAATTTCATACTTTTTTGCTTCTGTATTTAACTATAACATTAAAAGTTCAATTTTTTCTTGGTTTGATGACAAGAAGATTTGGTGCTGGATTTTGGAGCTGTGATACTTGATTGATTCTAACTTCTTGCTTCTTTAATAGGGTTGTCTGAGGCCGTAGCGTTGTCTGTATATCTGTGTTAGAACTTTGAAACAAAGCGGATAATTGATTGTTTCACATAAAATAATCTATCTATATTTATAATTTCTCAAAGATTAGGAATTTCAAATTCCTTAATGTCATACTTTTGGGCTGCCTTAGGACATCAATGTGGCTGTCTGAGATGACTCTCCAACCAATTTTCAATACACGCTCTCCAAACAATGCTAACAACAGTATAGGTCTAGAACAAGCTCTCCCATTTAACAAAAAATGTTTAAAAGAATATTAAAATTGTAAAATACATGTTACATGTCAGCCTATTGTTCCAAGAGATAGCTCTCCCAAGTCTTTAGGTGGAGAATCTTTCTTCAAGTTCTCTCCATGGAGAGCCATTGGAGAGGCTGGGGTAGACTTCGGTTCTCCATTCTATCTCTCCTTGGAGAGCTCTTTAGAGAAACAATTGGAGAGTCCCATTGTTGGCACTAAGAAGTAGTTGTGATTTCTAAAGCTAACTGCAATTTACAAATTTGATGTAGTTCAAAGTTATCTTCCCATATAAAATGACTGTATGATAAGCTTTTAAATTAGTCAAAATGCCACCTTGCACAATTTTTATTAGCTAATCACTCAATTCTGTAATTTTCGTATTATAATTCTCGTTATCCCCTTTTATCTCTTACTCTTTCCCATCTTGCTCTATTTCCTTTTTACTTCCCTTACAATAATGTGTGCCAATTCACATTTCCAAACTATCAATTTCATGCCACCCAATATTAGAAATTTGGATTGTTTCATTTCATCAACATTGACACTCATAATTCTGCTTTCTAAAAAAGCGAGTTGTTTTTTTTATGTCTATATACTTTTATAGGTATGCAAATAACTTTAAGATTGATACCAACTAAATGAAATGTTAGCTTTAGCAACCAACTAATAGAGAATAGAATAAGTACGTAGGAAAGAAAGGAAATTTATTTCATGCAAGAAACTAATTCAGAATTTTATAAATTTGAATTTCAAAATAAAATCCAGGCCCTAGAAAGAGTCAGTGAAATTGGATGGATTTCGAACTTTTGGGTCACTTAGTGTATTTACAGCCTCAAATTGAACATCTGTTCGCCTGTATTCTCAAGATTCTGAAGTAATTTTGGAGATTATTAAAGGGGTTGAAATGTGGTTGTGATTTGAACTGATGGTCCTTGGTTTTCCAGAATTTGTCAGAATAATGAAGCAAGGAACTCTTAAACTAACTAGAAGAATAAGGTTGTCCATGGATGCTGCTGAAAAGTAAGAGAAAAGAAATCCATAACTCGCAAACGACCCTCAAATTTTGGATTAATGAGAAGATAACCCTCGAAATTGGGTTTAATGAGAAATCATAAAACATCAGACTAATACTGGCAGACACTTAAACTTGATATAAAAGTGACAAATTTCCTTTGTCGAATTGATGTGGATTGTTTTGTTTTGTTACATTATTGTATTGCACCACTTATTAGTGAGTTAATGTTGCTTGAATAAGGATGATCATGTTACTTGTGAGCCATTTATTTTCTCAATTTTTTTTTATTCATATGATGTTCTCTCGTGCTGTAAATGGTAAATCTCAATTACTCTCTCTGGCTCAGAATATTTGCTACATAGCCTAATGTACAAGTTTTTAGGAAAAGTGGATGTGTTGGCTCTCATGTAATTAAGAGAGGTGGGAGAAAAAAATAGGTGCTGTTTAATGTTGATTGGTTAATGGGGTACTTGAGTAGTAAGATTAGGAAAATCTAGTGTAAATAAGTAAAATACAAGTAGGTTTCATATACTCCCTTCGTAACTTAAAGATTTCAACATTTGTTTTTTCACGCATTTTGAGGAAGCGATTAAGGGTCTAAACAACGAAATTAATCAAAATGGTTTTAATACAATCAAGAATGTGATTATAAGTTACTAATATCAAAATTATTTTGATTAATTTGGTCGTTTACACCCTCAAATCGCTTCCTCAAAATGCGTGAAAAAACAAATGTTGAAATCTTTATGTTACGGAGGGAGTACTAAATAGGAAATGTTGCAAATATTTTTTACATCCATTTAACAGAAATGTGGCAAATAATTTTAGATGGAGGGAGTATTTATTTTCCATGGTCTACAAATGAATTGACGAAGCATCTTGAAATTTATACAGGCACTAAAGGCCCTTATTTTAGAAAGAATGGGGAAATCTGAAGAAGCCCTGTCTATCTGCATGGAAGCAAAGGATATGTTACATAAAAATGTGTCCTTGTTGCTGGACGATCTTACCCTCAGCACATTGCAGATTGTCTTTCAAAGATTAGAACGCTGTAAGCATGGACCTCAATGCTTATTGCTTCACATGTTATTGTTGTGTTCTTTGACTTATCTTTTTGTCATTGGAAACAGTGGATCTGGCAACCGGTTTGTACGATTATGCTTGTGGCAGGATTCCAAATAATCTAGAGTTCATGATGGGACTTTTCAATTGTTATGTTCGTGAATATGCATATGTGAAACAACAACAGGTTGATGGTTTTTTAAAGCTTCTATTGACTTAGTTTGATTATTTAATTTAACCCAAGGATAGTGGTTTCTTCTGCTTAACACTTTCATATTTTTCTGCCAGACAGCTATCAAAATGTACAAGCTTGTTGGTGAAGAAAGGTTCTTGCTCTGGGCTGTTTGTAGCATACAGTTGCAGGTTCATAAAGTCTTTTGCTTTCCTAGTGATTTCATATATTTTTATTTTCAGGGAATAATTGAGGTACCTGACTGCTAATCTATTGATTTAGATATGAGTATCGAAATGAAAGGAAGAGCAACTATTTTCTTTTTCTGGCAAATGGCTAACTATTGATGTTATCTGTGTTATAATTGATTATAGTCTTGCCCATGTCTTTGAGTTTGTGCCTTCCTTTAGTATTTAGATGAATTTTGTTTGCTCCTTTGATGTGAAATTGGAGTTACTTGTTATTGCTCTGGGTTCTAGCTTGCGAATTGTTTTTTTGTGGCTTGGAAAGAGATAGTATTTTGCACAATCTATCAATCCAAGGAACATCACTTCTGCAAATATTGTTTTAGTTTTAATCGGTCAATATCTGATAATCTTATTGTTGCTTGATAAATAATAATATAATCATTGTGTGTTTTGGATGGGGGAACTAGTCTAATTTTGTAGTGGTTCGAATTAAGTAAAATGCACTTCACATGCATAGCCTCAGATTATCTAGCATTTAAGTGATGAATGGATTTCATCTTGGACAGGGTAATATCATCTGTGGAAGTTTTCTTTTTTGGGGTATTTGGTGAGGTTGATGCAGTTTTATGTCTCTTGTTTTTTACATTAATGTGAAGCCAGCAAACAAATGACTTGTGAAATACTTGTTGACAACCCATTCCCCCACAAATTGAATTAATGTATTTCAGCTAATCGCTTCTGTTCATTTGGATCTTTGGCAGGTCAGTTGTGGCCAAGGGGGAGAGAAGTTGTTAGCCTTAGCTGAAGGCTTGCTTAAAAAGCACATTGCTTCTCATAGCTTGCACGAGCCAGAAGGTATGTATTGGATACCTTTCCTTGTTTAAAAAAAAAAGAGATCTGTAAAGTGACTGATTGTCACACTGAATGATTTGCATACTGTGCAGCTCTTATTGTGTACATTTCTGTACTGGAACAACAAGGAAAGTATGTGGACGCTTTAGAGGTCCTATCCGGGAAATTAGGATCTTTGATTCTGATTGAAGTTGACCGGCTACGGTTGCAGGTTTTTTCTGATGCTTTTTTTTTGACCTGTTAATCTGTTCGGTAATGTCATTTTTTCTTTTTATTGGATTATTGGATATAACTATTGGATAGGGTTTTTTGAAATTACAACATGCAACGTTGCTCTTTGTAATTAGCTGTGATTGTATGGTGTATTTTCAGGCTTTCAGCTAATTTTGTATAATCGGGCTGAATTACTGTAACAGTAGACAATATACATTTTTTAATTCTCATTTGATCATCCATTTGATCTCTTATTAATTTGTAATCTTTTACTTAAGCCGGCAGGGTAGACTTCTTGCTCAGTCAGGTGACAATGCTGCTGCCGCTAGTACATTCCAGGAAATTCTACAATCATGGTATGCATATGAGCTTTGTGGCAGTTGTCATCGTTTTACTTTTTCTGCTTTTTTGAAATTGGATTCATCTAGTTTGTCATGTGTCAGTCTGTCACTTATCTGGTTTGTGGACAATGTTAAACTGCTTATAGACTGTAGAGTTGAACTCCGGAGGCTGAGGATTAATATGTATAGCGAATAGTATTACACATTTCTTTTTGGCTGAATATGTAGTCCTTTTGTCGAGCAAGTTGTTCTGGTCTAGCTGGCACTTTTAGTATGTATTTTGCCTTGACATCTCGTGGTTTACACTATTAACATCATTGCTTTTATTGGCCTTGCAGTCCTGATGACTGGGAATGTTTTCTACAGTATCTGGGCTGTTTGCTGGAAGATGATCAAAGTTGTTGCAATGGGGCACCTAGTGAACCAAGGTCTCCACCTAATTCTGTGGATAAGCTTCATCATATTACTGATGACATGGTTTGTTTCTGCTCTGGAGTAACATTGCTCCTATAATTACTTTTTGCATTTACCATGATCAGAATCCATTTGTGTTTTAAAAGAATTTTAATGTTTCCTCTTCTAACTTATTGCAAGAGCATGTATTAATGTTGCATCAAGGTGTACTGTAATGCAGTTGCATAGGTGATGCATTAATCGATAATCACTACATGGGATTAACCTCAATTCTACAAATCTGTTTTCTGCCATTTTTTGCAGTTCGATTCTCTTATTCAAAAAGCTTCTTCATTTGTAAGCAAGCTTGAAACGGAAGCTAGTGGCGATCTTAAGAGGGGCCTGTCTCTTGCTAATCTCGAGATTGAGAGGAGGAAACTCTTACATGGCTTTGGTGACAAGGGGTTACTTATTGATGCCTTGGTGCAATATTTTACAAGGTGTGTATATGGTGTAGTAAGTTTTGATGATTATCTGAGTACTAGAAGGTTATCTTGTATTGAAAGAATTATTTCTGTTCCAAACTTTTAATCATAGAAGACTACTGTTGCTTGAGTTTGTTCAAATGAGCCTCAACTGTAAATTCTGATTTGCCGGATCAAATTTGACATGGATATGTCATGCTGCAGAAAAAAAATGATTTAGACTGTTCTCCAGGACGCCGAAAAAGAAGGAAGATAATATGCTTGAGGGATTTCCCTTTTGCATGTCTCTAACCTACCAAAATGGTTTATGCTGATCAGTGCTCCTCTATTTATTTACTGTGCTATCAAATTCAACTTAGGATGCAAAAACAGAAATAGGAGCCAGAACATAAGTTCCGTGGAACTCGAATAAAATATAATTCCAGAATAGTACCGTAAAGTCTGATTTGCCAGATCAAATTTGACATGGATATGTCATGCTGCCGAAAAAATTGATCTGGACTGTTCTCCAGGACGCCGAAAAAGAGGAAAGAAAATATACTTGAGGGTTTTTTCCTTTGAATGTTTATCACCTACCAAAAAGATTATGCTGATCAGTGCTCCTACATTTTATTTACTATGCTATCATCAAATTCTACTTAGGATGCAAAAAAGAGAAAGAAATAGGAGCCAGAACATAACTTCTGCCGAATTCGAATAAAATATATTTCTAGAAGGGATTTGTTAATCGTCGCCCCAATATTACTTAATATAACCCCAACTTTTGAATGAAAGGATGACATTGCCCTTGACTTAAAACTACACCGCAACATTCCCAACAATCCTGATTACTTGGACAACGACACCGGACACCACGCCACCGGACGACAACTACAAAAGCAGAATTTGGATTATATTATCAGCAGGTCTAAGACACAAGAACCTAAATGTGAAGATCAGCAAGTCCAGGCATAGATTTCTCCTAATTGTTTCACTTATAGGGAAAATATGAAATTTCCATTCACGCATATCATGGTTTGAGTTTTAAAGGGTTTTGATTTTTGCTGCCTTGTCATTGTAAATTTTTTCCCCCTATTCCCTTAGACTAGATCCCCGTAGTGATTTAGCGTTCAGTATTCCAAGTGGCTACTGTATTTGTAACTTTCCACAATTGCTGCTTTCCACTGTGTTTTGAACTTTTGATAATCTGGTGTTGCTGGTCCATGTGCTAGTTTAGTATATGGTTTGAGTTCTTCATGGCCATGTTGTTGCAGATTTGGCTACTTAGCATGCTTCTGTTCTGATGTTGAAGTGTTCCTGCACATCTTATCTCCTGCTGAGAAAATGAATTTGCTAGACAAGCTCAAGGTGTGCTCTGGATCAATGTCCATGGTACCTATAAAATGTCTGGGTGAGGCGATAAGTTTTCAGAAGATAAAATGGAAACTTGGTATAATCTACAAGCTCCCAGATGCCGGTATGCCTGCTTTTTCTGAACTTTTCATATGTATTGTGAGACGTTTAAGCCTTTTTTGTTTTTTTCCCTCACAACTGAATGTAGGCTATTGGTTGCATCCTATTTGTCCCAGAACTTGAGAGTTTGGCTGTAATGATGGTTAACTTGTATAGTGAAAATCTCCCTCTTTCTAAGGACTTGGATCCACAAGAGAGTATGCACGGTGAAGAGCTTCTATACATGGTTTCCAATATATTGGTCCAAGTAAGTCTTTTTTTTTTATATAATATTTTAATGTAAGAAATTCAACTGCATGTGTGGATTTTCTTTTGCAGGTTAGAGGGGGTATTATTATGTTTTTATCTGAATTTACTTTGCCAAGTAGTACCAATTATTATTATGGGATATCAGATTTTTTTTTTAAAAGAGCATATATAATTTTCTTTTGTTTTGATTGGCCACAATGTCAGAGTTGATGCAAATAATCCGTATATGTGGCTTCCTTCTATTACTAGTTCACTACTTTTTGAGCATTGGGTCAAATGGCCAATCCAAAAATAATTTGATCTATGTATAGCGGAGGAAGATTTTAGAACAACACTTTCTATCTCTTTTTCAATTTTCCCTACACATTTTTTTACTTACTTGAAAAGTCTCATTTCCCTAGAAGTTAATGCCTGGTTTAGTGAAGTATCAAGTATATGGAACCTCTAGCCAACGACCATAGGTTTTGCACCATCTAAAATAGTTTATGTAAAATTTACGTCCACGTCAAACCATGATGCATATTCAACTAGTGAATAATATGTTTACCAAATGTTCCATAGAGAAATATTCAAAATTTAGTACTTTATCTTAAAATCAAAGAAAGCTCGCACTCCTTTGTGTTCCTTTCTAATATCTAACCTTGAGAGACCCATCTTCCTGCTTGCCACTCCTTTCTGAGCAGTTACCATTGTGTCCTTCATTGCTCCTATATCTTTCTTATGTCACCTTCTCAACCTTACTCTTTGGAACATTTTGATATTGCCTTTTCTTTTACTAGTACCAACCACTTCGATGCTTTATAAACTATGTTAATTGGACTCGGACATGTAGTTAGGACTCAATGTCAACAACATCAACGCCCTATTCCCATATTTTTGGGGTCGGCTAATCAAATGTAAAAATTGCAAAAATCATCCACGCTTATTCTCCTCAATCTTCCCTATTTACTGCTAGATTTTCCTCGAGTCTCAACGACTTCATATCATTTTCAACCTCCCCTCCAAGTTTGTTTTGAACTTTTGTTCTTCCCCTATGCCTCACCTTGTCTACTCTTTGCCACTCTTCGTGCTTCCTTACCAGAGCATTATTCTCCCTGCCTTACCTGACCTTAGATGAAAGGAGATGGGGTGAGCTTGTGGTTTTGTGGGATGAGGGAAGAGTCCTCTCAGCTTCTGATTATTCTTGATCTTTATCTTGTTAATAACATTAAAGCTTGCAGTGTAATGTTTTCTGAGTGTTCGGCAGCCTACTAGTGTTCAATATTTTGGACAAAAGCCTCTAAATTTTTTTGTGCAATTTTCCGTGTTTAGATATTGGGAACGCTCTTTTTTTATGGGTAATAGGTGAATTTCAATTCTTAAATAGGAAACACAAAATCTATTATAGTTGATTCCTTGGTAAAAAGTAATCTTAAGCATCACCATGAAGTTCTTCATCCAATCAACTAATAATATCAATTTCGTACCTCTTCATTGATGTGATAATATTCCAACTATTGATAAATTAATGACCAAACATCTTCACCTGCCAAGATCCATACGATTTATGTAGGAAACTAGAATTTGAACAACTTTTTTCTATCTTTACTTTTCAACCTCACATCCTAAAATAATCTCATATTCCCAAATCTTTAACCATGCAACCAAAATCCTCTTACACAAGGAGAGCAAGAACTACAAAACAATTGAACAAATTCTCACAAAAAGAAGGGACTAAGTTATTAGGATCTGCTGAGATGACAGAAAACATTAGGAATGAAGAAATATAGGCTAGGATTGGTTAGAAAATGAACACTCCCTGCATAGGAAACCCTCAAAGATGGAGACTTGGTTTTTAGAGTGAGACAGGGGAAAGTTTAAAGGATACATAGGCATAAATTTATATCATGTTTAGACAAGTTTTCTTGTTTGTATCTGTAATGGTTAGTTTTGTATATACCTTTCGACACAACCTGCACACATTGTATCACCCCCTCCCCAAAATCCCACCTACCCAAATTTTCTTTTATTAGGTGGTTACTCTGACTTAAATTTTTGTACTTGTCTGTAATTCTTTCTTGCTGCTTACAGTTATATTGGCGAACTGGAAGTATTGGGTATTTGTTAGAGACCATTATGATGCTGGAACTAGGATTAAATATGAAGAGGTCAGTTTTTCTTAACTAGATTTAATATCGATTTTTTGTATTTCTTTTTCAATATTTGTGAAATGCCTTAATATCTCTGACTAATTTTTTGACATACTTAGGATCACCTTACAAAATTTCAAATTTTAAAATGCTATGATAACCATTCCCTCCATCCTTTACTTTTTGCTACACTTCTAATTACATGGTCGTAAAATTTTTGACAGTTTTACCATAGTATCTTTAATTTTGTTATCAATCAATCAGTCAAAGCCTTATTCCCATAAATGGGGTCAGCTACATGAACCAAAGTGATTATTCCGGGAGGTCGTCCACATAGATTTTCCTCCTCCACCCGCACGGTCGAGAGCCTCAATCTCTTGTAAACCCAATTGCTTCTTATCTTTTCTAACTCCTTCCCACCAAGTCATGATTTTTTCAATTTTGTTATAAATACAATAAATCTAATAAGATCCCACATGATTTTTTCAATAATATGTTATGTTCAAAGTTTGTGAACTTTGACTTCCAAAATGGAAATGCAGGAAACGTCAAGCAAACAAGGGAGTATCATTTATTTGTTTTGAATAGAGCGTTATTGATTTATATTTATACTTTCGTTTTCCATTGACAGAATTTTTTCTGAATCTGGGCAATCTCTTTGAAGATGTGATTGTGCCCATAATTTCTCTGTGCAAATGATCTCTTTAAATCTCTGTATAATTGATCTCCTTTTAACCTACATATAAAGATGTAATAATGTCATAATTATTTGTGCTTGCTTGTTTGATGCTTCTGGATTTGCTCTTTGAGGTTCTGGCTAGATTGTTGTGCTGTAGTGACAATAGTTTTCTGATTTATTTCACAGATTTGTATCGCAGTACAAGATATTATTGCTGCATTTGTATTCTCACTTGGGTGCCCTTCCAGTAGCCTATGACTGGTAAGTATTCTTATTAGTGCCAAAACCTCCTTTATTTGAGAATTGGGTTCATGGACTGCTAATACTTATAAAATGTTGGTGAATATATTCTGTTTTAATTTTAAGGCGAGAAATGTGATTATATTGTAGGTATCGTACGCTGGATGTGAAAAATATCTTGTTAGAGAGTGTTTTGCACCAAATCCTGCCACAGATGTTGGTATCTCCTCTTTGGCAAGATTTAAATGATCTTTTGAAGGACTACTTGAAGTTCATGGATGACTATCTCAGGGAATCAGCAGATCTTACTTTTCTTGCTTATCGACATCGTAATTACTCAAAAGTATGCTGTGCCTGTCTTATCTTTTGATGGCCTTTCTCTGATTTTGTTCCGGTAATTAATTTATCTAGTTAGTGGTTCCTCTCTCTAAAAAGTGTCTCCCTAATTTCTTTGGATCGAGTTAGGATGTTGTTATTTGACTGTGTAAGCGCTGTCACAAATTTTGCAAATTTTTTTTTAGCTGCCATTTTGCAAGCTGTGTTTAGGGAATGGACCTTGCTAAACTGTTGATGGCCCCTTTAAACTACTAGTGTAATAGATGATCATAGGCACTTTTCAGTTGTGACTAATTTTCATTCTTATCCTAGATTAAATCCTGTTCAACTGAGACTACCTAAATATGTTGCTCTCTTAGTTTTCTTTCTGACTTTTCTTAAATTCATTTTGATCTATTTTCACCCGGTGTCTGTTTGCGCAAGTGCTTCTGCTGCTTATTTTGAATCTGTATCTTGTTTTGTAGAAGTTGGATGGTAGGTTTAAAAAGTAATGGACACTTTTGCTACAAAGTACGGAGTATATCATTATTCTGAAAATAGTTTTGGACAGCCTGAATTGAGAAAACTTGACTGGTTGTCTTTGAATTAGTACTAAGCAGTATTGCAAGTATGGGCTAAGTAGTTTCGCTTTTGTGTCCCTTGTTTCAGGTTATTGAATTTGTGCAGTTTAAAGAGCGATTGCAACACTCTAACCAATATTTGGTTGCACGAGTTGAATCAGCTATTCTGAGATTGAAGGAGAAAGCAAATAACATTGAGGAGGAAGAGGTAATTTTCTTGCAGCCCGTAGTTACTCACAGATGTTTCTTTTGCAAGTATTAGTAACATATACTCTTTGCAGGGTGTTTTTGAATGCTTGAAATATGGAACTCAAGCTCTTGATCTCGCAAGTGATACTTCATGTAAATCTTTAACATTCAATGAAGATATGCAGTTAAGGCCTTGGTGGACTCCTACTCCCCAAAAAAATTACCTTTTAGGTTGGTGCAAAATTTTCTTCAGCCAGTACTCAGTAATGTTTCGCTCATGCCAGATGCAAGTAAAATTTGGTACTATAAATTTTGACAGAGAATTTAGGAGTGGTTAATATTGTTGTCATCTATCTGTATGTTTCAAAAGTTTTTCACTCTAGGAATTAGCTGTATGAGTTGTTTTTCAGAGGGGTTATGCTCTTATGATTTTCTTTACTCCCCCCCCCCCCCCTTGTTCCTGGTATTGTTGTTTTCAACTGTATGAATGTGTCTTCGTAAATGGGGGTGGTATTTATTTATATGATTAATTTTTGTTTCCTTGATTACAGGACCGTTTGAAGAACTCAAGCATCCTTCGGAGATCGTGGTATAGTTTTGTGTGCCTGCACATGATGATATTTTTACTTTGACTATGTACTGACTACAGTCCTTGTAACTGTAATACAGGATTATAGAAAAGAATGGGAAACGGATATTCGAGAAGTTGTTGAGAAGAGATCTCTGCTTCCTCGGATGATCTATCTGTCTGTGCAGTGTGTCTCAGCTACTAATAAGGAGAACGTACAGGCTAATGGGTCTACATTAGACTCCAGCTTCTCTTTGGAAATGAAATCGTTGCTAGAACACCATGTGAAGATTCTTGGTTGTTCTCTAAATGAGGCTGTAAAAGCTGTGTTTGATGTTGCAGAGGGTCAAAAATCTCCAGAGGTGAGTTTATGAATATGTTTGTTCTATCTTGTGTTTTATGATAGTGCCTTGTTAATACTTTCTAAAAATATACGCTATTTATTACCTTATGCCTGTGTTCAAAATTCTTAAATGAGTTATACAATGCTTTATTGAAATGTCATTTTTTCCCTTGGTTAATCGCCTCAGACCTGTATCGTTTATGGCTTTAAATCTTTAAGCTTCTAACATATACATATGTTGGTAGGATCTGGGCCCAGACTTGATTGATTGGGTGAATTTTGCTGTGTTTTTCAATGCATGGAGCTCGAGCTCTCACGAATCTTTGCATCCGACGGGTCAAAATAATACATCTCATTGGCAAGTAGTATGTTCTTTACTACAGAAGTGCATAACTCAAAAGCTCAAAATTACGGGCCCCATGGTTTGTTCCCCAGGAGGCGATCTTCCTGTTCTGGTCCAACTGATTGCAGAACCTTTGGCTTGGCATTGTCTAGTACTCCAATCATACATCCGTTCATCTCTTCCTTGTGGCAAGAAGAAAAAGAAAAGTGTTGGACTCGCAGAAAGTTCCCCTGCACTATCTCAGACAGTTCGTGATTCAGTTTCATCCCTATACAGCAGTATAGAAGTGGTTGCTCAATGGTTGAAAGACGAGCTCGATAAGACAGACGAAGCAGTGGCACTGTTGCTATCCTCCCTCGAGGGGGCCCCGGATGTGGGTCCAGGACAAGTGTTCCGGGTTCTTAAAGAGCTAGTCTCGTCAGCTGACGAAGGAGAACTGGGCGATCCAATCTTCCAAGGAATCAAGTCTTGGAGTCCTGCAGCAATTGCCAGAAAGTTGTCCAAAGGCCAACATAAAATGATGTCAGATTTCCTGGAAATATGTGAGTCCAAGCTGAAGCTCTTGGAGGGTTTAAAGCAGCAAATTTAAGTGGTTGAGTTGAGGACAGTGTTTGCTCACTTTCAGTTTTGGTTTTACTTTTAGTTGGTTTATTCTCGAGCCTCCTTACAATGAGAATTTCATTGCGTTTTTCCCCCCTCACCATACAAGTTTCTACTTTAAGTGGGGTGTTTTTTCTCATTTCGAGCTTTAGTCATGTACATTGAATAACCTTAGGAATCATTTACAATTTTTAGTTCATAGTATTATAGTGACACAACAAAAAGAAAAAAAAGGATTGTAACTTGGTTTTTTGAGATGAGATTTGTGGAAAATATTTGTTTTCCGTATCATAGTTGCGACAAAACTATATGTAATTTGCATTTTGCAAGAGTTATTTTTTAAATACATGCATCGTGGGTAACTATCATTGTTTTAATATCGAAAATGTTTGTTTAACATTGTGTCTGGCTAACCCTAAGAGCTACCAACTCTCTTAGACATAATAAAATAAAAAATTAATATTAATTACTACTATTTCCATTCTATATTATTTGCAACGATTAAACATTTTTATTCTCTAATTTATATCAGATCGTTGCAAATATTGTAAAACGGTGGCAGTATATATAATTAATGTTTAATGTACAGTTAACTAATGAAAAATTATAATAGTTAATAACTCGTAGCGGGTCATCTAGGCACTTTCTTTTTTGTGCATGTTGATCTTTTCTTGAGCCAAACATTTATGATAACCAAGATTTTCTTTTTGCATAGTCATAATTATAGCATGTTTGATAATCTACTAAGGTGGTCCATGCAAAATCTTTGAGCATAGTTTACAATTTTAACATTTTCTTTAGCAAGGTTTATTATGGGATAATTAAAAAAAGTTTTTAAAAAAGTGGATATTGCTTGCTTGTAACGTAATTAAGCTGTCAATTTTAGATTAGTTGACAAGGTAGCATGCTCATTGCTTAATGGAATTCAACTTCATCAACCAAGTATTTAAGGTCAAAATTTAACGAACACATCTTTTCTCTAACCACTTCTTTGAATCACCTTATGTTCATTTATTGATGGCATTTGCCTTTTCTGGTATCAATCTTAGTTTGTACTACTATTTCATATACATGATTTCAATGCCAAGTCATAGTCATATTGTCTAACATGCCTAATCTTGTATTATTGTATTGGTTTATGATCAATTTTAAGGTTGTTTGTTTAGCTGGAATTTTATGCAATGTAATTAATTCCATATCTTAACACTATATTCGGACTGAAAGATTTAAAGAGAAAAGAAAGAGACGTGAGTGATTGCCTTTTGCTTTATTTGGATAACGCATGAAAAGATGAAATGAGAGAGAAGTATGAGGTGCATTTTATTCTTTTTAAAG
This sequence comes from Salicornia ramosissima, assembly GCA_951394345.1. Classification (NCBI taxonomy): domain Eukaryota; kingdom Viridiplantae; phylum Streptophyta; class Magnoliopsida; order Caryophyllales; family Amaranthaceae; genus Salicornia; species Salicornia ramosissima. Next base: position 6,237,719 of record OX596235.1, on the reverse strand, counting down.
CAAATCAAATCTCTCCAATGTTGAAACGAATTTATATGAAAATAAAACTCAGTGTTCCCCAACTTCTCTTCTGTCCATTTTCTCTCCCCTCCCCTCCCATTTTCCTTCATAAATCATAAATGCTATACAAACATAACGTTATAAAAAATTCTCCCTAGACCAAGGAGAGAAAAGGAAAAATAAGATCCCTCATCATTATTCTTTTCCAAGTTCATAATCATACTTTCTTTGTTCTCTTGTTATTATTACAACATTTGAGTTTTCATGTTTCTCATTATGCATCTTTGATTATTGGTAGCATTAGTTATTTATTTGTAAGAATTATAAAAATCATTCTTATTAATATACGCACTAGGTCAAACCTGACAAATTAAATAAGATCCCACAATGCATATGTTTTTTATTGCATATAAATTATGAAAGATGGTAAAAACTAAGACATGTGAATAAGGTGACGCCCCGAACCTTGCAATTAAATGAGAACAATGGAAGTACTCTGATCCCCCCATTATACAATACTAACAACAATTTCCATTCATGGGTTTTACATAATACAAGCAACAAATTTTCACAATATCCTTTTATTCTGCTATTTTTGGTATAAAAAAAAATCACATTTTATCTAGGAGTCCGTACTAATCCAAATGCTTCCTTCTTTTTTGTTGTTCTTTTCCCATTCCCTCATTTTTTATCCCTCTTTGACTTTTATCATTGTATCACTTAATACCACATTTTACAAATTTTACCTAGGAGTCTATGCTAATCCAAATATTGTTAGTAATTTGTAAGGTAGGGAGTACATATTTTGATGGTTGGACCCAATAATTTTTTTTTATTAAAATAAAAAATTACTAATGGTCAACATTGTTATATTCAATGATGATCATTAGTAATTGACATAAAAGGAGAGCAAGCACTATCATCTATTCATCTTATTATATTACTTTCACCATATCATAAATTTTCTTTGTAACTTTTACTTTTGACATTATTTACAAGCGAAAAAATATTGTCAATTTTTTCTAACACAAGAAATAACTATATTACGAAAAAATATTATAACTTTTTTCTAACACACAAGAAATAACTATATTCTTGTAGAATTTTATTAATTCGTATTAAAGAGTACTTTATTTATATTTAATCATCATTATAATTTTACTACAATACTATGATATGGGGTATGTATATAATTAAAGATGTTAATAAAATGAAAAGTGTATTGATAAACCTGGAAAGTAAAAGCCACAACAATTTTGATATCCCGTAAAAAGTATATGTTACTATTGGGAATGATGTGATGTAATTTAGCATGATTCTCATGAATATGAAAAGATGTTAGAAATTAGGGTGTATGCAAGAATAAATTATGAAGATTAGGAAATCTTCAAGGCATAAATTAATTAAAGATGGCCAACGGGCGGGCTGGGCTGGGCCGGGCCGGGCCGGGATTGGGTGACCCGGAACCGGCCCGTGGGTGGGGTTGGGCGGGCCGGGCTGGGTCAGAAGAGGGTCGACCCACGAATCGGCCCGGCGGGTTGGGGACCGGGCTGGGCTGGGTTGTGGGTTCGTGGGTTGGGTTCGCGGGTTGGGTTCGCGGGTTGGGTTCACGGGTTGGGTTTGCGGGTTGGGTTCGTGGGTTGGGTTCACGGGTTGGGTTCGTGGGTTGGGTTCATGGGTTGGGCCCATTGGGTCAATGGGTCATGGGTTTTAGGGGATTTGGGGGTTTTGTGGGGGGTTTTGTTGGGGTTTAAGAGGGTTTAAGAGGGTTTGGGGGTTTTGAGGGGGTTTGGGTTTTTTTTTTGGGATTTTTAAATTTGTAAATGTAAATATATAATCATTAGTTGGTGAAAAACATGTTAATTATATATTTAACTTGTTAATTAAAATTCAAACAACTAAATATTATGATTTATTACAAAAGTAAAAACTAATAAGTTAATTAATTGATAATTAAGATAATTTAATGGGGGAAGGGGGTTGGGTGGGGGGGGCTTGGACTTACTTTGAAAATTAAAATACATATATTTTAATTTTGCAAAATAAGATGCCTACGTATCCTTAATTATATTAAGGAATCAAAGCCCACGTAGTTCTTAAACGTACCTCAATGTCGTGGTTCGTGAATCGTCAGTCTTTAGTTTTTGGGGGGCGATTCATCTGAAGTATCTAACACTATCCACGGATCATCTTCATCAAGGGGTATTTATAGGAAGGGGGTGAAATTTTTTAAAAAAAAAAAAAAAAAAGCTGCAGGTAGCCGTTAGTGAGTAACGGCTAGTAACCCGTACGGGCGGGCCGGGCGGGCCGGGTTTTTAGGCGGGCTGGGTTACGGGCGGGCCGGGTCACGGGCCGGGCTGGGTCACGGGCTGGGTCTGGGTCGGGCTGGGTCACGGGTTGGGCTGGGTCCGGGCTGGGTTATGGGTTGGGCTGGGTTACGGGCGGGCTGGGCTACGGGCTGGGTTTGTAAACCACAACCCATAACCAGCCCGCCTGGGGACCGGGCCGGGCCGGTTACGGGTTGGAGCGGGCCGACCCAGCCGGGCCAAAAACCGGGCGGGTTCCGGCCGGGCCGGGCCAACCCAGCCCATTGGCCACCTTTAAAATTAATGCTTTACTAAAGACAATAATCCGACCCTATTCAATGGAGCAATGTAGTCCAGATTTGTCTTTGAGATACAATGAAGAAATTGAAAACAACAAGGTTGTTGCTCATACAACCATGTCACAGTGTATGCGAAGTATTAGAGAGAAAATGATGATCAACTTTGTAAACAAGAGATAGAGATATGTCGATTATTATATTCTCTCTCTTCCATTCCCCTTATAACATCAGATCAACCAAAAGATGTTATTAATCAGAACCATACGTTTGAGACAAAGCCAAAACAACGCAACCGTCGAGCACAAGAGGCCACTCGCGAGTCGCGATCTTGTTTCCGCGAGTCGCGAAAAGTTTCTGCCTCGTTGGTCCCCTCAGGCATGTTTTCACGTGTTATGCACATCATGCATGAGTCGCGATTTTTCCTGTTTCTGCCTTACATGTTATCATTATATGTACGTTTATTGCACCGTGCCCTCAAACGCAACATATAAACCTTATGCTCTAAATCACTTTTTCCAACAAAAGAAGAGCAAGAAAGGGTAAGAGAGATAATAAGGTTGACATGTTTAAGTATGTCATGGTTAAGGATGCCATAATAAGAGAGATTGTGGGAACCTTAAACTACCCATTCACACGGTTGTTCAACCATACAATAATATGGAATTACCTACTAATATTATTTACTATTAATCATTTCTTTAATTTATTCTCAATAATAATGCATTTTGCATAGACTCAGAAATTTCCAAAAAAGTAGCAAATTTCAACTATGTTGTTGCTAGCAACTGATCTGATGTCAACTAAAACAAGTTCAAAAATCCACCAAACACAACTCACGCATGATTCATTCCCTTTCCTTGGACTATTCTCAGTGCACAACAAACAGCTCATGGACAAATATAAAGCTTCATAGTTAGTCAAAAAGAAACCTTTTAGAAGTACTTATATCCACTTTTTATTTTTATTTTTTTACTATATACAGCTTTTAGGCCTATGCATATATATTTTTTATAAGGATAAGAAAAAAAAATGCATACCAAAATCACACGTAGTTTGGTGTAATTAATGTTTGTTTAAGTTAATATTTTCACTTTTTTGGCTTCTTATTTATAGAACTAAGGACTATATTTAGCATTTTCCTTGTTTTAACTGCAAATTAATAAAGACGCCTAATATGATGTTAATAACATTGTTCACTTTTTTTGGCATGCTTAATTAGCTTTGTTGTTAGCTTGTTATTATATGGATGATTTCAGCTAAGTTATATGGGACTGTGATTCATTTGAAACTTTCAATTAAACTATGTGTTCATACATTTATTTTAGGGGCTTATGTTTATGTTGCATACATATGGATAAATTAAAACTGTGGAAATATGGAGTCGGATCATATGAAAATGATAGTTTATGTGAGAAAATATCTAAGTCGTCGATTCAATGTGAAAAGGATAATGTGATCTCATAACTGTATTTATGTTTCAAAATTTTTTAAAAAAGAGCAAATACAAGTTTCTTATGTTTGTCGAAGACACTTGTTCCCTCTCTAACTATACAAACAATCTAACATATTAGAATTAGATCATGTCTATTTATTTTAAGAAAATTTAAATAAATGATTAAATACAAGTTTTTGTGTTCGTCGAAGACACTTGTTCACTCTCTAATTATACATATATACAATCTAACATATTAGATCCCTTTGCCAAAAAAAAAAAAAACATATTAGATCATATCTTTTTTTTTTTTTAAATCGTCCATTTGGCCAATTCTTTTTGTCTATATTACATAAATTGCTCTTCATATTATGTCAAATACTGCGGCAACCTCCCAATTAACATGAATATGGATGTTCTCACATTTTTATTTAGCGCTAAAATCATGATTAATTTTTACAAAATTACAAGTTTCCATTCTAAAATCAATTGGTAATAGGATGAGTAATTCCTAGAGTTATAAATTAGTTTAGTCTCTCCTCATCTTCCGATGTGGGACACTCACTAGTGTACCATATGGGGTTCAACAAAATCAGTGTTGGATGGTTGAACCCCATATATACATATATATGTGTTTTGGGAAAGTGGAGAAAATCATGAGTGTCTCACATTAGAGAAACGGGAGAAAATAAACAAATTTATAGATCTAGGAGAAACTCATCCCATTACTAATTAGTTTTGGGAAGGATCTTTCTTAGACTTGTAAGTGACCGGACTTTCATCCTCCATATTGGGTTACTCGCCCCATACCCATTTATTAGATTCTATCAAATTCAAAAATCACGCACTTTGACACAACTTAAGCTTAACCTTTTAGTTGAGATGACCCTTTAACATGGTATCAGAGCAAATGTGACACATAAGTCACATGTTCAAATCTCATCCACTCCTCTTTTACAAAATGAAATTAGTAATCGTCAGATATATGGTGGGTCTGTTTTGTATACATGCATGTATCCACATTTCAAGCCCAAGTGATCTTTCATATAAGGAGAATTGATAGAGTAAAAAAACATAGTCCAGGAACTCAACCATAAATATAAGCTTATAGCTTAGTTGAGATGATTTCTTAACAACAAGTGGCCAATAATACTAGTACTCAAGAACGAGTAATGTAACTTTTTGTATAGAATCATAGGGATGGTGGGTTGGGTATAAAAAAAATATAGAGAAAACTATCCCTTTTGTCATGTGAGTATCACTCTACAACTACATAGACTAGAGATTTTTTTGTGTCAAAGAAGTCAAATGTGAATTAAATGACAGAAAAGCAAGTAATTCTTTAGAGTCTTTGAAGCTATGTTAATTAGTTATTGCTTCATCTAACCTCAGCTATACATACAAACCTATATTTTTTTTAATCCTTCCACTGTAATAACAAACAACAGTACTTATATGCTAATTATCTCTGCTTTTATACTTGTCTTAGCTTAGATGCAAAGTTGGTCCTAAACTTCACTTTCATTACAAAATTGACTTGGCTATTAGTGGGTAAACAAAACCTCTTTATGGTTGGACTTAATGCTTAATACAGAACCTAACACTCAACTTATCTTGTACAGTAATTTTTTTTTTTTTTTTTTTTTTTTGTATGACCATGTCAATTATGGCTTATTATAAATATGATTACATGTTTGATCATAATTCCTCACACTAAAACCTTCAAAAAAGTAAAGCCTCATCACTCTAGCAAAAGCCAGAGTGAAAGTATTAGTTAATTATGATCATGGATTTTAACACCACAAAATGTGGTAGCATTGTCTTTGCTTTTTGCATGTTTTTTATAGCATTTACTGCTTGTTTAGCAAAGGCTGAAACACATTATCATGAATTTGTTGTAAGTTCCTCTCTTTTAGGCCTTATGTATGTTTCTGTTTTCATGCATGTATTTTTTTTTTTCCACCTGATTTTTCTTGTTTAATAAAAAAAAATAAAACAGATTCAACAAGCACCAGTGAAGAGGCTGTGCAATTCCTACAACATTCTTACGGTGAACGGTCAGTACCCTGGGCCGACCCTAGAAGTACGTAATGGCGACACCCTTGTCATCAAAGCCACCAACCGCGGCAAATATGACATCACTCTTCACTGGTGCGTGATTACTAAGACCCTGTTTTTTTGGACTTAATTTTAAACAAATTCAGTTCAGTTCAACTACTGCCGAGTCTAAGATTCAGTTCAATGTAAGAGAACAGTCTTAGACTCCGTTCTCTAATCAACACTTTTGCTAGTTGATTACTTGTATAATTTACTTTTCACACTATTGTTAGTGTTCTGTTGGACTTAATTTTAGACAAATTCAGTTCAGTCCAGTTTCTGCTAAGTCTAACATTTAGTTCAGTTTAGACTAAAAGAACAGAATCTAAGACTCCATTCTCTGTACCTGATCAACACTTTTGCTACTTGATTACTTGTATGATTTCTCTTTCACACTATTGATAGTGTTGTGTTATGTGTAGTTATTGATCTAGTTTTTTGATTGACAGGCATGGAATCCGACAGATGAGAACACCATGGGCAGATGGACCTGAATACATTACACAATGCCCTATTAAACCAGGACAAACTTATACATACAGATACACTATTGAAGATCAAGAGGGCACTTTGTGGTGGCATGCTCATAGTCAGTGGTTAAGAGCAACTGTGTATGGTGCTCTGATTATGTACCCCAAACTCGGATCTTCTTATCCCTTCCCAAAGCCTGCAAAAGAATTCCCTGTTATCCTAGGTAACACATACTAACTATGTTTTTCGTTACATATAAAATCTCTAATAATGGTCAAACTAAACTTTGTGAACAGTGTCAAAAGTAAATTTGTGTAAACTTATAGTTATGATGGCGTTTGGCTTAAAAATCGGTTTGTGTAACAGGGGAATGGTGGAATAGAGACATTATGAGTCTTCTACGACAGGCGCGTACTACAGGAGTTGCTCCAAATGTGTCTGATGCATACACCATTAACGGCCAACCTGGTGATCTTTACAGATGCTCTAGCAAAGGTTCGGTTTCTGCTTATTTTGCTCAATACTCTGTTGAAAATATTTTCTTACAAAATTTAAAGGAAAACGACTTCATTGCTTCTGAAGGGCATGTTTAAAATCGTTTTTGATCTTTTTTTTCGGTTTCCTCGCAAAAAAAAAAAAAAAAAAAAAAAAAAAAACTTAAAATGAAAAATTATTTTCCTTGCAACTAAGCCACGGTCTACGATTGGTGTGTGTGTGTGCAGATACAGTAACATTCCCGGTGGACGTGGGCGAGAAAGTACTCCTACGAGTCATCAATGCTGCACTCAACCAACAACTCTTCTTCTCAGTAGCCAACCACCAAATGACAGTTGTCAGTGCTGATGCCACGTACCACAAACCCTTCACAACGAACGTCATCATGGTGGGGCCAGGACAGACAACAGACGTCCTAATCACCGCCAACCAACCACCAGGCCGCTATTACTTAGCCGCCACAGCTTACTCTAGCGCCCCAGGAATAGCCTTTGACAACACCACAACTACTGCCATCCTCGAATACAAATCCGCCACTTGCAAATCCAAAAAAGGAACTCCTCTACCACCACCAATCTTCCCACAACTACCAGCTTGGAACGACACAAACACCGCCAACTCATTCAATGCTCGGTTCAGGGGGTTAGCCGAGAGGGAGGTCCCACCAAAAGTCGACGAAAACCTCTTCTTCACAGTTGGGCTTGGGCTGATCAACTGCTCACGCCCAAGTTCCAACTGTCAAGGCCCAAATAACTCAAGATTTGCTGCTAGTATAAACAACGTTTCGTTCGTACCACCAAGAAGAAACTCAATACTACAAGCTATGTATCAGAACACACCAGGGGTGTTCACAGCTGATTTTCCGCCAGTGCCACCATTACAATTCGATTATACAGGGAATGTTAGCCGAGCATTATGGACACCTGTACGTGGTACTAAAGCTTATAAGCTTAAGTTTGGTACTAGGGTACAAATTGTGTTCCAAGATACAAGTCTTTCAACTGTTGAAGACCATCCTATGCATCTTCATGGCTACCATTTCTTTGTGGTTGGGTCTGGCCGTGGTAACTTTGATCCAAGGCGCGATCCTGCTAGGTTTAACCTTGTGGACCCACCCGTTAGGAACACCATTGGTACTTCCCCTGGTGGTTGGGTTGCTATTCGATTTATTGCTGATAATCCAGGTAATCATCTTCTCTTACAGTCTTAGGGTCCGTTTGGTAAGGCGTAAAACATTTTCAATGTAAAAATGATTTTCCATAAAAAAATCATTTTACAATGGAGAACTCATTTTCAAAAGGGTTTTTCATTGTTTGGTTGAATGGAAAATGATTTTCATTTTCAGCGTTCTTGAGCGAGGAGAGAGAAAATTTACTGAGTTATGTGGTTGGTGAGGAGAGTGAAAATATGTAGATTAGAGAGTTTATTGTGAGGTCATGAGAATAGATAATGAGTTTTCCTTTGATTTTAGGAGGAAAACATTTTCAATAATGGTACTCTAACTTTTCCATTTCAAATTTTCAGTCCAACCAAATAGTGTAAAATGAGGAAAATAGTTTTCAGGAAAAATATTTTACGCATTACCAAACATCCCCGTAGTCAAATAAATTAATTCCTATATCTGAGTAAGGGTTGACTAAAAACCACGAAATTGCTAAAAACTGCTAAAAACCAAATAAAAAGGGTACATGTTAGGTTTAGAAGGGTACACGTGTTTTTTCAGATCAAAGTTGACAATATCTACAAAATTGTCATCCGATCACACCCATGCCCTTTAAGTGTCTAATGTACCAATTTTCATCATGAAAACAATTTTCACCTGATTTTTCTCCTTGTAAAGTTAAAATTTTCAAATTTTTCCTTATAATTTTGATTAGTTGATCATAGTAAAATCTATGAAATGCATTTTGACCCCACTAAATACTTTTTCTGGGATCTGCCACGTATGTTTAATCAGTTTATTTTGGGTGAACTGAAACAGGGGTTTGGTTTATGCACTGTCATATTGATCTTCACCTTACATGGGGATTGGCTATGGCCTTCATCGTTGAGAATGGTGTTGGTAAACTGCAGACAATTGAGCCACCACCACCCGATCTTCCACAATGCTGAAGTATTCAAAAGCCTTGAATTATTTAATCAGATTATATTTTTCTTCACCTGAAAAAGCAATGTTTCATTGCCTGAGTCATAATTATTTGTGTAACCATTTTTGTCTATTTTTAATTTCACTTGGGTGTATTAAGATTAAAGAGTTTCATTCAGTTATTGTTGTGATTTAATTGTTCAATAATCACATTTATTGTACTTTATCAGAATTCATGGTGTAGCAACAATAAGATTAATGTTTGAGTCCTGTCCTTTTTTTTTTTAAAATGATATTATGTACTCTATAATTTATGATTATCAAATTGAAATGGAAATGTTTGAAAAGAATTCTCTACATTTGGAATTTTATCCCTTTGTCAAATATTGGTGTTACTGTACTCCCTCCGATCCGTTTCAAAATGTTATTCTCACTTTGATCATTTTTGTATCACAAAAAGAACATGAGTGAGTATAATTTTATAAACAGTCATCTTTAATTGTTATTGGACCAATTCAATCATTGTATCACATAATGAAGTACTCCCTTCGTCCTATATTTTGATAGCTTTTGATTTCAAAAGCTCTCATGGAAAGTGGGCCCATGGATCATAGGACAGAGGGAGTAATGACTTATTCATCTGTTCCAAATTACTTGTAACATTATCTTTTAGCTCGGCTACGATAACGCAGTTTTGGGAGGAGTTGGGCAGTGGATCCTTTCGGAACTAGAGAACGTGCATGTGACACTAGGTCGGAGTTTGGTGAACCAACTGGTCGCTCCTCTAGTTGAAGTATTGGACCTTTTTTCGTTGAAACTGTTTTCGACACATAATTTTAAACACTAATATTTATAATTTTATACATAGAAAAATTGCAAAATATTTGAAAGGTAAGTAGAAGCAGACAAAGGTTATATGAAATACTATAAGTTAGAATGTAACAAGTAAAGAAGAATGAAGGGAATATTGAATAACCTTAATCGATTCTAACAAAGACAACTAGTTTTTCCAGAACATATGCTTGCATTCAAGTTAAAAAAAAAAAATTAAAATCAAAAAAATCAAAAAAACATATGACTTAGAAGCTTCCATTCTATTTTATTTTATTTGTTGTTCTAAATTACTTGTCCCTTTTCAATTCTACAAGGTTAAAGCACAAACAAACGAGATGGACTTGCATAAATTTCCAATTTCCATATATCCTTGACTATTCAGAAGATAGGATATGCAATTTTTCATTTTTACCCTTGTGATTAAAGAGGTGATGCATGATAGTGTATGAGAAATACACTAATTTAACTTCATTCAAAAGTTTTGACAAAGATTCCAATGACTCTGATCTACAATCATAAATTGGTCAAGATTTATGTCATCCTCAAAACTCGAGTTTGCAATATTATTTTAAATGTGACTAATAAAAGGAAATATCTAGAATGAGTAATTAACTAATAAATTAAAACGGAGGAAATATGATCCGTTTCAACAAATTAAATACTTTGATATTAAAAAAGTTATATATATATATATATATATATATATATATTTTATTAAAACGTAATTAAAGATATAGTAAGTGATAAAAGGATGTAATTTTTCTTTACATGGTAGAGTAAACTAGGCCCCAGCGCATGACTCATATCTAAGGATAGCCAAACTGGCATAGCCTGAAAGGGGTGGGGGTGATGGATGTCGAACTCGGGTCTCCTGGGAGAACCAGGGAGAGGGTAGCCAACTCTATCACATCGATGTAAATTGGACAAACATGACAAAGTGAAATGGAAAAAAGGGTTTGAAGTAGAGGAGTACAAGCAAGCAAGTAAGCATAATAATGTGTACAAGATATCGTAGCTCACTAGCCTTTTCAAAGGGAAAGATTTATTCCTGACTTTCTGTAATTAAGGACTTGAAGTTAAGTCACAAGTGCCTAGGATTATTCTTATTCTAGTGATTTACAGGACATATTAAACTAGTGAGGCACATTAAATAAATGTTTCGACACTCGTTAATCTTTGAAAGTAGGTGAAGAATTAGTACCGCAAAATTTTGAAACTAAGGACACCAGTCCTCAATTTATTTATTTTTACAATAAAGTAGATATAGATTACAAATAAGTGGTCTATTAACGACGGGTACATATTAATGATGGACCTAAATCTCGTTGCAAATGTAAATCTTTTATGATAGTTTTTGATCTCGTCGCTAAAATTCACCTAATATATACATAACCCAAAATCTATTAAAATTGACTCATTTATGAAGGAGTTAGAAAAGATATGAAACAGTTGGATTTACAAGAGATTGAGGCTCTCGACTGTGCGGGGTGGAGGAGGAAAATCTATGTGGACGACCTCTCGGAATAATCACTTTGGTTCATGTAGCCGACCCCACTTATGGGAATAAGGCTTTGATTGATTGATTGATTTATTTACGACGGGATCCCAGCGGGAACAATCATTTGCGACCCTCATTTTCTACGACAGGGTCATATCTTTACGACCCTCTTTTCTATGACGTGGGCCACATTTTTGCGATAGGAATTCCCGTCATAAATAACATCTTTTCTAGTACTCTCTCCGATTTTTTTTTAGTTTACTCAATTGAGTTTTTATTAAAACCAATAAAACAATTGGGAATAGGAAAAAAAATAAATGCTGATTAAAAAATTTGTATAAAAAGTAAGAGAGAGAGTATGAAAAAACACTTGGGAATCATAAATTAATAAATGTAGGAGATTAAATATGAGAAGTGAGTAAATTAAATAAAAACATCCAAAAAAGAAAATGAGTAAATTAAAAAAAAAACGGAGAGGGTAGTTTTCATCATCCAATGAAAACACAACATCTATATAATTTGACATTCCCCCCTCCCCCTAAAAAATTGACATGTAGACATATGGTTTCATGTCAACCAAAAGGTTAAGCTGATATTGAGAAACTGATTTTATATTATACCACGCCCCCTCACACAAGAGTCCGTCGAGCTTAAATTGTGGATACAACTTCATCTTAAAGGATACCTCAACCAAAAGTTTAAGCCGATGATTGAAGCATAAGAATTGATTTATATTCTATCATAAAACTTATTTTGGACTTTATAATAAGTAGTAGGGCATAGGGTCAAACTCACGAGGTTCAAGCTTGGAACTAAAAATAAAACTAATAAATTGGAAAGCAAGAATAACTAAAATGAAAAAGAATGCAAAAAGATTAATTAAGTTGCCCAATCTGATAAATACGGGTCTGAGCCGCACCCGTAACAAAGAGAGAGTTTGACCATACACAAGTCCGATGGGTTCCATTATAAAACCAATTGGTAATATAAGTAGTAATCATGACTTATATATTAGTCATCAAATTTTTACTCCCCTCACATGGACCTACTCAATTTGGCCCAATAAACTTAAACTTTTATTTATTTTTTTAGCCATTTTACCCATATCGCGGGCCTGACTCTGATACCATGTTAAATACGGGTCTGGACTGCACCCGTAACAAAGAGAGAGTTTGACCAAACCCGATGTGGTTCCATTATAAAACCAATCAGTAGAATAAGGAGTAACCACCAAACCTATATATTAGCCATCATATCTCTAATTTTTTAATGTGGGACACTTGCATGTGGTGAACTTGGAAGCTAAGGTCTATTCTTCAGCAGAAAAACATAAGCAACAAACAACCACATGTAATTAAACTACACCTAATATTATCCTAAGTTGCTAATTGATTGAGAAAAGATAGATAAATCCACAAGGACCAACAAGCTTGAATAAAAGTAGCACAAAGATTAAGGGGGTGTTTGGTATAAATTTAGTAATGAAAATGGAATGAAAATTATAATTAGAAAGGGATCGGAGTAAGTAATATTAAATGATACCAATATTTGTTATCGGGTGTAATTAAGAAAATGAAATGAAAACAAATTAGAGAGGAAAAAATATGGTTTCCACAAGGTTGAGAAGAGTGACAAAATGGTTGTAATGGTTCCATTAGGAAGGGTTATATGTTACTATATTAGATCAGCATTAGTAATGGAATTGCTTATTTAATTTCATTTCCAACACTTATAAATAGCAATACCAAACATGCTATGCAGTGTTTATAGAATTAAACGTACTAATTCTCACTACTCAAGATCGAGTGGGGGATTAGTAGAAGGAGAGATTAACAAGGATTAAGCTAAAAAAAATAGGCTCTATAAAGCTTGTTTTAGGTTACAAATGTAGGGGGCCAGGTAATATATATAACAAGAGGTAAATTCCCATGTCAAGTTTTTCGCAAAAGGTAGTTGGCATAAGTTTGTTACTACTTTTTATCCAGGGGAGAAAGGAATATGCAAGTCATGCCAACTAAATTAAACCCTAACAATGATAGTTGGAAAGATATAAAATTTAATTAATTGGATAATATATATATATATATATATATATATATTTAAAAGCATTTATAAGGATTTTTTTGTCAAAGAAAAAATAGATGGAAAATCAATAGATGGATTTTTTTGTCAATTAAACGAGTAGGGGCTCAAAGAGTGACATTTGTTCATTGTGATTATTAATTAATTTTTTGGTATTTTCTTGGGTATTGATAGCTTTAAATTGAAAAAAAAAAGGCAATATGAATTTGCATGCGCATCAACGTACTAATGGTGATCAATTCGTGTCAAAGGTACAACCTAATTTAAGAAAATATACTTCCTTCATTTGCTTCTAATTGTAATATTTTGACCATTAATAACTTTAACTATATAGTACTGGTAAAAAATAAAAAAAAAAAACTTTAACTATATAATACAATATTAGAAAGTATAAAAGACTAATAATTTGTTGAAACGATACATTATGATTAATCCAGCTACATATATATTGCATGTATTATAATTTTCGATTTTATAATATGTGTGTATAAAAGATGGTCAAAGTTAACAATCAAAACATTGCGACTAAAAGAGAACATGACTACACAAAAAATAGTAAAAATAAATAAACCAAAAAAAAACCTCTATGGTTTACAGTGGCTGATCCACCTTGTAACTAGTGGGGTCCGTTGACCCCACTTGAACCTAAATGTGTAAATTTTTTTCTTATAAAATTTAGAAAATTTTCAAATTTCCCGTATAATTTGGAATTATTGACCCTATTAAATTTATCAAATGCATTTTACCCAACTAAACATTTTTTCTAGATCCGCCACTGATGATTTACTAAATAAGTTTCACACTTGGTAGTCCATTATTAGAGCAAGATAGATTAAGTTGTCAATAAACATTGCTTTCAATAGCCTTGAAAATCAATCTCATTTCTCTTAATTCTTGATATTAGTTACATGTTTGATTATTTTCCCCTTCCATTACCCTTTCTTTCAAATAAATTACCCTATATCTTTCACATAAAGTATAATGATTTCAAGGCCAACAATCCATTGACATTTTATAATGTGTACTTTTGGAATTTTCTCAAGTACATTGATTATGTTAAAATAGTGACACTATATTCAACTAAATAAAGTAACAAAAACGTTGGTATATATAGGCTATGAAAAGCTATATATGTACGAGTGTAGTTATTTTTTCTTCCTAGTCGTTGGAGTTGCTGGACAGTGGACACATAGAAAAGATTCCTAGAATCATTATTTAATTCTAAATGTCAATATACAACTAATCCTCCTATTTCGTATAGCTTACGTTTTTATGAGTTATTTTCCTACTACCGTTAAATTCTTCTAAGATGAAAAATCAAGTCAACTTAAGGAAGCTAAGTACGATACTCTGTTTGTTCTGCAGTCTCCGTTCGTTTTAATGGAAAATAATTTCAAAGGAAAATAGTTTTGGACGAAAATATTTTTTCATGAAAAATGTAATTAGAAATTAATTTTTCATTTTTTTTCATTTTCCATCACATTGATGTACATGACTTGTGATGCTTGCGCACACATCATATATGTGTACGTAGTATTACTTACTCAATATTATGTATCTAATTACTACATCCCTTCAATGATAGAATAATATATTTATAGTGTTACTTGATACGATCAGTAGATTATTATTAATGCAAACTTATTATTTGTTGTGTTTTAATTAAGCTAATTGGGTTTTTTTAATTCATTATATATGTTTAAGCTAATTTAAACATAAGAATTTGATGAAAGTTATTAAACATGGCAGATGTGAAAATGTTAAAGAAAACACAACCAAAATATGTAGCAACTATAAGGGATGTTGATTAACTTGTACGATTCATAAATTATATGAATTGAATGTATCCTTTTGGGAAGGGCTTCCCCTTTGGTTGCTGAGGCCACAGCTCTAAGGAACGGCCTTCTTCTAGCCAGACAGCATAATCTGTCTTCCATTTTTATAGAAGGTGATAATCTGACTTTTATCCGTATTTTGCAGGGTAATTACAGTTGTCCTTGGAAGATCCATCTGCTTATAGATGATATTCAATTCGTTCCATCCTCAGAGATTTTGCTTCATCCTGTTCGGCCCATGTCTTCAGAGAAGTCAATCACTCCGCAAATTATATTGCGTCTCTCGGGCATTAGACCCCACTACGCACATTGATATTGACCCCTTTATAGACGCTAAATTTTCCTACTCCCTCCGTCCCTTAAAGATTGCACCATATTGACTTTTGCTACTGTTCATTTAGTAACTTTGATTCTCTATAATTTTATACATGTAAGGCAAAATATAGTCAAATGGGATCTTATTTAATTCGGCTCAATGTGTACTTTTTTAATATGTAATGCTTATAATTTTTTATTATACGTATCTCAAGATATTTTCATTTAAAGATGTGTCTCGGGAGATGAGAAAAAGTCAATGGAGCAATCTTTTAGGGACGGAGGGAGTATTTCTTAGCACTTGATAAATCAGGTTTTCTCTTCGAGAGGAAGAGATTTTGATATTTACCTGTTTACCTTTTCTCCAAAAAAAAAATGAATTGAATATATATCAAATACATTAGGATTAATAATATTGATTTATCACATCTATTAAGAAACTATAAACTTTCTTATAATCAAAATAATTGTTACATTGTGTCCACTAGTTATTGTGTCGTAGATAATTATTTGAACAGTGATTGTATCATTTATAAGTAGTTAAAAATCACAAACAATCAAACAATTATAGACAACAATATGAAGTCATGAAGAAAGTAAAAATTATGGTGTTAAAAACTTTACTCTGATCCACTTATATGGAAGTAGAGTGTCCATAACTTGTAAATAATGTCCATGACTTGTGAATTATATTAATTTATCATGTTTAGTTTAAATAATTACCCATGTTTCCATGTTTAGAGTAACCTAATATATGACACCAAAATCAGTATAATTGAATGTAAGAAAATGAAATAACGTTTGATCTACATCCAGAATGAAATCAAACTAAATGAAAAAAAGGTTTGATGGTAATTATTTAAAAAAAAAAATGAAGATTATTGGGGTTCCATACTACACAAATATTTCTCCAAACTAGGACCTACTGCTACTCACACACAAAATTAATTAATCATATATATTTGAAAACAAATTAATTGAAAGGAAAAATTGGTGCACCAAATCCTCCTTATTGTTGGACTAAAAGTGTTTGATTATAACCTAATATTTACAATAATTAACATTTTTTTAAAAAAAATCTACCTTAATTCACATGCATATTTTAGGCTAAGTTCTCTTCACTTGATCTAATTTGATATAAATTTTTCTGTACTGATCTAATATAGTCCAAACTCTTGAAATCTTGAATAATTGGCTGAAGTTTAACTTTAATACTACGTATTACATGAAAACTTTATTATATCTTATGTCTTTAGATTCATTTCAATGTGCAATTTTCATCTATATAAGTTTTATAATTTTAATATATATGAAATTGTATTATGGATCGGAGTAGACTATTAAGAAATTGAAGAAATAACAACTTGTCTAGTTTAGTTTAAATTTTTTTGATCTGATATAATTTGTTTCAGGCTAATTGAATAAGGACCGACAATAATATGATAGAAGAGATTGAGCATAGGCGCATTGCGCATAACATAGATTAAGTCAATTTCTCACATGTATAATGCAGTCAACAGACTTACAGTTACAAACACAAGCTAAGTAAGACTGCTTTTCATATTAGTCGCAAACATGCAACAGCTTAGCTAGTTAGTTTCACTCTTGTTAAATTTGATTTTAGGCTACGTTTACTAGAGTGCAAAACATTTTCAATTGACAATTATTTTCTATAGGAAACACTTTACAACGAAAAAATCATTTTCAAACAATTTTTTCTACTCTTGAGTTATAATCATTTTAATTTGGGGGAAAATATTTAGTTATTTTGAAAATGATTCTCCATCACTCGAATGAAAATGTCTTTCTTCCAATTTTGAAGGAAAATATTTTCAATAAGATGTCAAAATAAGCCTAAATTTTTTCATTTAACTTATTGTCCCAAACTAAACGAGGTAAAATATACGGAAAAAAGTTTTAGTAAAAATATTTTACACACTAGTAGTAAACGAAATGTAATATGATGCAATTAGTTACTATTGAAGAATAAAATTAATCATTGAGACCTATATATAGATGTGTTGAAAATTATTCTTCCAAGAAATTAGTTAAGGAGGATTGAACCTAAGACTTCTAACATATGAGGCCTAGAGCGGTTAAATCTGACCTGAATTGCAAAATGATCTGAAATCTAGGCACCCGAACCCAACTCGACCCGATCCACATACACCCTTGACTTGAACATAACCCGTAATTAAAACACTCCAACCCAAACCGCACCCCCCAACCAACGTTGACACAAACCCAAATCACACTTGTATTAGAAATACCCAAACTAATACAAATATACTGAAAATCCCTACATTTAATAACAAATATATACAATCCACATATCATTGCTCACTGCTCCAACATGCATTAACCTGATTGGAACCAAACAAAAAAATCGGAATAAACTCAATTCGAAACCAATCCAACCCAAAAATGGACCCAACCTGATAATGGCCCGACCCAAGAACAACAAAACCGGTTTTCAACCTGAACCTAGAACAAACCGACCCGATGCGACCCAAACCTGCAAAGAACCCGTTTCAACCTCTATTTAACTCGACTTGATCCAACCCGACCCAAAGTTGACCCGAATGGAACCCAACCTGCACCTGCGACCATC
This sequence comes from Salicornia ramosissima, assembly GCA_951394345.1. Lineage (NCBI taxonomy): Eukaryota > Viridiplantae > Streptophyta > Magnoliopsida > Caryophyllales > Amaranthaceae > Salicornia > Salicornia ramosissima. Next base: position 6,219,358 of record OX596235.1, on the reverse strand, counting down.
TCGCGACTTGACCGAAAGTTGTCTCGACCCGAAAATCAAAGAGTTTCCACCTGCAATGACTCGACCCACATTGACCCAACTTGAACCCGACTCAAACACCCAATTTGACACCTCTAGTGAGGCCCCTGAGATGAAACATTGCATGAACTAACGTGCGAAGTATAATAACACATATACATGATCCCAGTCTAACCTAAGCTGAGCTATATTACATTTACTTGCATGCATCAACTCAATCATACTAAACGATCAAACTCCTAATTAAATCTGAGATGAATCCTAAGATTACTACATACATCAAGAAAATCTGTAATTAACTAACTAGCTAACTTGTAAGCATCTCCATCCCCATCACCCTCCACATCCGTATCTCCATCCCATTCACCGTCACCAACACCAACACCGACACCATCCCCAACTCCATCTCATTCACCATCACCACCACCAACGCCATCATCATTCCCATCACGAACACCATTACCATTGCCATTACCAATACCATCACCAACCCCATCATCAACATCATCCCCATCACATGACCATCACCATCCCCAACACCATTACTATTACCAAAACCATCACCATTACATTACCAACACCATCACCAACCCCACCAGTTTATTAGTGGGGTTTTCGTCATCGTCGTCGTTGTCTTTGATGGTTAGGTTTGCTAGCTTTTCTTCCATGTCTGTGGTTTTTTGGTGGATGGAAAGAAATATAGAAATAGTTTGAATTGGAAAGATGAACAATACAGTAATTGAGTAATTAGTGTTAGATTCAATCAATCAATCAATCAAAGCCTTATTCCCATATGTGGGGTCGACTACAACCAAAGTGATTATTCCGAGAAGTCGTCCAGATAGATAGGGAACGCCCCCACGAGATTATTCAGGCTTGGGACTGGCAGCGACAAATTAAGTAATTGAATTAGGGATTTCTTTTAAAAGAAAGGACACGCTAGTACTACTAGAGTAGTAGTACTAGCGGATTATTTTGCTAGTAGTTTGTAGATTCTCTTATGCTTACATAGTTACATGCACTAGGTAGTTTGTTAGACTCAGAGTTAATGTACTATTTTTTTTTTTTTTTTGATAATTTATATTCAACTTAATTTCTTCCTAATCAAGATAAAAAAGATCATGTCTTATCTTATTCAAGAATTACACCAAGGTGAGACTATTTAACTGATACCACCATAAGTGTGAGTCATTAAAATAAAAATTCCCAAAATTCACCACCCCAAAAGCTAAAAGAGAGAACAAATTAAAAATTAACCTATGACTTAACCCAATTAAACACAAAATAAAACTAATAAGGTTAGTGGGTGCACCAAATTCTCTCAATGGTTAACCACAGTACTTGATTAGGAACCTAATCCATTAATACAACAGAATGATATAGTTCGTACATAATTATAATATGGTATTAGGTCATCGTTCCATTTCATTCTCATATGTATAAATACCATAGATCTTACACCATAATTCCCAAACACAATATCTAACAGCTTCTCTCAAGCAAAAGGCAGAAGTGAAATGGAGTTGAACACCAGGCAATGTGGCTATTACCTCGGATTATCGTTCTTTTTCGCATGCATAGCTGGTTTAGCAAGCGGGGCAGTCCAACACCATGAATTTGTTGTAAGTTCCTTTCTTGTAGTTGTTCCATGCAGACATGTAGTTTATCTTCCATGCATATGAAATTACAGCTCATAAACTGTTTTTTGTTTGTCTGACAGATTAAACCAACGGCGGTGCATAGACTTTGCCAAACACAGCACATAATGACAGTGAACGGTCAGTTCCCGGGACCAACCCTGAATGTTCATAACGGAGACACCCTAATAATCAAAGTTACAAATGCTGGAAAATACGATATCACTCTCCACTGGTAAGAAATTATTTACATGATACTTTCTGATAACAGGCCGCTCAAATATATAGAGCACTGCACTCGCTAACATAATATGTTCTGGAACTTTCACCCAGGCATGGAGTCCGGCAGATGAGAAACCCATGGGCAGATGGGCCCGAGTATGTTACACAATGCCCAATCAAACCAGGAGGAACCTACACGTACAGGTTCACCATTGAAAACCAAGAGGGGACATTATGGTGGCATGCTCACAGCAAATGGATGAGAGCCACTGTTTATGGAGCTCTAATCATATACCCGAAACAAGGAACTTCATACCCGTTTCCAAAACCAAATAGAGAATTTCCCGTTATGCTAGGTAAAGCAAAGAGACTAAGTACTCATTTGAATATACATTAATAAAAATACCATGATTCATGCTCATGATGAAGGTGAATTTAAATTTTGCTGGTTGGCAGGGGAATGGTGGAACAGAGACCCAATGCAAGTCTTTAAACTGGCTACGGTAACAGGAGCAGCTGCAAATATATCTGATGCATATACAATCAATGGTCAGCCAGGTGATCTATATCCATGCTCCAACAAAGGTATTTTTCAACTATAATCTACTGCTCTGCTCCATTCAAATGTAGCAAATATATTACATCAATGAAAGTTATAGATCTATAGTAAAGACATTTAAGCTAACTGGATTATGCAAAAAATTTAGCTCTCACTTGACATTAAAGAAACCAATGCAGCTTCAGAAATATTCACTTCCCTCATTCAAGAACATAATAAAAGACGGTACAATGATATTAAACACTGGGAGACATAAAATTTCAACTTTATGTTAGGAAAGACATACTGAGAGGATAAATACAAGGAAGAATATGAAATATGAGTTACTGGCCATGCATATATTATGTACATTATATTATATATTACTATAAAATAAAAACTATACTACTTCAATTCTGTACAGATACAACAAGATTTCCTATTCAAGCTGGAGAGACGATTCTACTGCGACTCATTAATGCTGCACTCAATCAACAGCTCTTTTTTTCAATTGCCAATCACCAAATGACAGTTGTGGAAGCAGATGCAGCTTACACAAAACCCTTCACAACAAATGTTGTAATGATAGGGCCAGGTCAAACAACCAATGTCCTAATCACCGCTAACCAGCCACCAGGTCACTATTATATGGCAGCTACAGCTTATAACAGTGCTAATGGCGTTGCTTTCGATAACACCACCACAACAGCAATCCTTGAATACAAATCTTGCAAATCTAAAAATGCAAAACCCATTCTCCCACAGCTACCAGGCTGGAATGACACAAACACTGCAAATGCTTTTACAGCTCAATTTAGGGGTCTTTCCAAAGGGAAAGTCCCGCTTGAGATTCACGAAAACTTATTTTTCACAGTCAACCTTGGACTGATCAACTGTTCACGTCCAAGCATCCGTTGTCAAGGCCCTAACAACACTAGGTTCACTGCTAGCATGAACAATGTATCTTTCGCTCTCCCAACAAGGAATTCCATACTTCAGGCCCTCTACCAAAATACTCCAGGCATCTTCACTACAGACTTTCCACCAGTGCCCCCAGTGTTATTTGATTACACAGGCAATGTAAGCCGAGGGTTGTGGACACCAGTACGTGGAACTAAACTATACAAGCTGAAGTTTGGATCTCATGTGCAAATCATCTTACAGAACACTAATATCGTCACAATTGAGGACCATCCAATGCATCTCCATGGTTATCATTTTTATGTTGTTGGCAGCGGCAAAGGTAACTTTGATCCAAAAAGAGATCCAGCCAACTTTAATTTGGTTGACCCACCGGCACGGAACACAATTGGAACAACACCTGGTGGATGGGTTGCCATCCGTTTTGTGGCTGATAACCCAGGTAAAGTATACACTACTTTTCTATATTTAACCGCATTCTATAAAAATTCATCACCATTTTGCATCATACCTTTCATGTTTATGACACTAAGAGTTTTTTTCTTCTCTTATTTTTACAACAGGGGTTTGGCTAATGCACTGTCACCTTGATGTTCACATTGGCTGGGGTTTGGCTATGGCCTTCTTGGTCGAGAATGGTGTTGGTGAATTGAATTCCATTGTGCCTCCTCCACCACAACTTCCTCAATGTTGACTACAATAACAGACTTTGAACATATATGAGACCTGTCTTACACGGAAGGGATTACTGGGTTGCCAAATTTTTAAACCTAGGAAAAATCAGTCATCAAGACTCAAAGTACCCATTTTCTGTATTTTAAACTCTTTTTTAAAGGATTTAGAACAAGGTCAAGCGCAAGATTCACTGCATGACCTTGTTGTGTGATTATTATAGTAATGTAAAAAGCTTGTTCATATATTAAAGTAATGCTGAGACACCAAGTTCCGACTATGATTGTTTTTTTTTTTTTTTTCAAATTCCAGGAATCACGTCAAAACTAATAAGCAAGCTCAAAATATGTAGCAAAGAAATTAAAAAGCATTAAAAACACACGCTCATAATTGAGATAATTCAGTTCAAACAATACCAAATTACCAATAATCTCAAAACAATATAAAATTTCAGCAGTAAATCTCGAGACTTACAAATTTTTGTACAGCCTGCTCAAACAAGCAACAGACTTCAAACAATGGTATCATTATGAACGTTCTAGCACCAGATATAGCAAAAGCGCACGCCACACGCACACATGTGTATTTGGCAGCAAGCCCACAAACCATGTTGAAGTTACAGCGAGCATTTACGATTGGACCAACAACTGCCCTCAAATAAGTTGGTACTAGAGGGGGCAATGCCTCGAAATTTGTCTGTTTCACCATTGAAAGAACATTGAGTTTTTTGTAAGCTCCTGATTAACAGTTTTTAACGTAATTTTTAGATCACTGAAAATTCCATTAAACGGTAATTTGCAATTCCATTTGACACGACATTTAGTAATTAAATAAATAAATAAAATTATTATAAAAAAAAAAAAAAAAACCCTTCATCAAGAGAAGCTTCATCATCATCTTCATAAATTTCGACAGTTTCAACTCCACCATTGTCATTCTCCAACGCTTCAAGCCTTGCTAAAACGGCCTAATATCAACGAAAAAAAATCGATCGATCAAAATTGAATAATCAATATTTTCGAAGAGAGAAAGAATGAAACTATGAAAGAGAAGTGAAACCTGAGTCGGTGCTAGCAAGAGAAGCAGCCATTTTTGTGGCGACATTATGAGTTCTTGTCGACGTTGATCGGAGTGTGCCGGAAATATCGTCCTGCATTACGGGAAAATGGGAAATCTTACGTCTTACACCGATTAAACTGCAATTCTTAAACCTAATCTTCATAATTGCACAACGCTGATCATTACCAGTTGATTGCCATGTTTTAAAATCAATTTGAGGTTTCCTATAAACTGAGAGGAACCATTTCATCTCATCCAAACTAGATAGGAAATTAGACCGTTTTGGATAGGACCATTACCATTTCAGAACAATTTACTTTCGTAACACCTTTGAAATGGATTGGACCATTTTGGATTCAGACCTTGTATTGATGTACTATTTGAACCAGGTCGGGTGTCGAATCAAATTTTTGGACCAAAATTGGATTGGACCCTTTTGAATCGGATTGTTTCAGATTGAATCGTTTTCATATCAAACCATGTTTAATATAAAAAGAAAACTTTTAATTTATGTATAATTTTTATCCATGCTTAACCATAATTTGTATATAATTTTCATCCATGCTTAATATTGTTTATATACGCTTACTAAAAACTGACTTTCACATTCAAAGTCAATGACATGTTGACAAAAAATATTTTGCACAATTGTGTAAACAAGCTATTCCGAACAAGTTCAAAGTTGTCCAATTATGAAAGATATTCCCAACAATTATGTATACAAGCTATTGTGTATGCCTCATCAAACACATATGGTTAATAAAGGTAAACTTTCGAATTGATTCTTTTAAATCGGATGAGTTCGGACTGATTTGTTTCCATGTCGGGTTGTTTTTGGATCGGGTTAGTTCTGATCGGGCCCATTCGGATTCTGATGAGTTTTGAACTAGATATGATTCAGATTGGATTGGGATTATGGTGGGTGATGTTCCAGGTCGTCCTTTCAGATTGAAATCATGTCTCGGATCGGGTATTTTGAACCTTGCATCAGCTTTGTCAGGTCTACATACAACTATACAAGCAATACAACCGCCTAAAATATTTTTTCTCATTTTATAGTTTTTTTTTTGCTCTTGGGTTCACCTATCTCGGTGTGGACCCGAATGCGTAGTAGACTCATTGATGGGCTGATGTTTCTATTGCGTTTACTATTACTTCTGTTTTTCGGGAGTGGAATTGTCCAATAAATTGGCCCTTGTATCGAGCGAAATTTGATGTAGTAGGTACCTTTTTTAGGATAAAAAGATAGAATACAAAGATTAAGCAACTCTTCCAACCATGATATTATCTAATTTATCCTCCTTAGTATATAGAAAAGAGTTGAGAACGGGGGTAACATTGAATACATAAGGTGGACTTGACTAGATGTTCAACTTTAGCAATGCAATTAGCAACTCAATTGTCTTCCCTGTGAAAATGTCTAACAATTAAAGAGTCAAAGTGGGATAGAAGAGAATGGATTTTGGAGATAAGGTAAGTGATCTTCCATGGAGTTGGGGCTAAGTTAATGACAATATTTACAGCAAGGGGCTTATCTCCTTCTATCTCCACATGTAAGGAGTTGGCTTGAATCAGATGTCGAATACCATTTCGCATTGCAATCAACTCTGTGAGCATGGAAAAGGAAGTGTCAATATTGAAGGTATGAGTAGCAAGGCAAGTGCCTGTGGAATCGTGAATAATGAAGCCTATTGGAACTGAAGTAGCAGTAGAGCTATCATCAAAATTGATCATAATAGCAAGAGGAGACGGTGGATGTCATGCAACAAGGGTGGGTTGTCGGTGAAGTAAAATGGGTGGAATATGAGAGGAGGGGGAAAGAGGAGGTTGCAACGTTGAGATAGGTACGGACGATTCATTCTTAGGAGAGGAAAATAGACCGATAAATAAGTTCAATAATGTTGAACAAGATGCTATAAAAAAAAAAAAAATATATATATATATATATATAGGAATAGGATCATGTAAAAACTAGACTCTTAGTTGAAAACTAAAAACTAGACATCTTAGCCGTTGATTTAATCTACTTTGATCTCATCCGTTCATTTGATTTAAGAACATTATAAAAATATTTTTGTCTCTCTCCAGGAAAAAAAAATGAATTTTCTCTCTCTCCTGTGAAAGAACGTATCCCTCTCTTTCCTCCATTGAAGCTTTGAGCTCTCAATCTGCTGTACATATTCAATCATAACCTATAATTTGTTTTGATTTCTTTGTGAGGTTCATATCTAAATTTGTTGAATTCAATTGATTTGTAATAGTTGTTTTAGGTTTTTTTGCAATTTCATTCAACAACATATTGTGATTTTAGATTATTGTTATGATTTTTGTGTTGTTAATTCGAATATAAATTTCTATTTTTGCAATTTCATTCGATCCTAGATGATTTGAGATGATTTTTGATGATTTTTTAATATAAATCGCTATTTTCGCAATCTCATTCGAATAGATGTTCAGATTTTAGATGATTTTGAGGTTCATTCAATTCCAGGTTGTTTGTGTTATTCTCTAATGCGTATTTTATTAGGGTTTATAGATGATTTTGTGAATATGAGACTGCTTTGTCCTTCACTCCTTCACTTGCGTTGTTTGCAAAAAAAAAAAAAAAAATCCATTTTTTAAATATAAACAGTTATTATCCTTTTATTTATTGAAAAAAAATGTGTGGCCAATGCAACACAAAAGTAAAATGGCTCAGTTGTTATAAGCTGCTATAATTAGTAAAATCATTGCTTTAAATATTTGAAGATCAACATCAGGTTACAGAACTTCAAACAACTATAATTAGTAAAATCATTGCTTTAAATATTTGAAGATCAGCATCAGGTTACAGAACTTCAAATATTTTTAGTCTCACTTCAGTAGAATCAACAGTATTTAGAAATGGATTGCAATATAAGCAATAATAGACCATAAATATGAGAGTTAAAGGGAGAGTAATCAAGTGAAGAAGCAAGGGTGTAATTATAAGCAGTAGTAATCAGTTGCTTTTCAAGCTAAAACTGGAGTTGAGTTTTGATCTTCTTTTACTTAACTTATTTATTGTTGTCATTATATGATATTTTATTGATCTCAGATTGCTAGTTGTTGTATTTGAAGTTGGTTTCAGATTTTACAACACTTGTAGTTTCTGATGTTACATTAACTTTCGTGAAAAATATAGCCATTTTGTATCAATTGTATTCCTTTTTATTTAAATGTATACCTTTTTAGTTAAATGTACCCTTTTAAAATATAAACATGGTAAGTTTTTTAGAGGGTACATATTAATTTTAAGAGGTGTACATATAAATTGAAGAAGGTACATATTAATTTAAGATCTTCCATGTATCATCCTTCAAGGTTGCAATAGTAGCCTTTGATGGGTAACATGTTATCTTAATTTTTTGCATTTTATCCTTCATGATTTGCTTTTCTTAGTGATTAATTTGCAGTTCTTAGTGATTAAGTCGATCTATTGTCCTTGTCTAATTATACTGTCTTTCCACATGTTACTTAAATTATGCATATAAGGTGCTTGATAAAATTCATGAGAGAAATCTTCGATCATAGTTTGGTATTTTTATGAGCATACGTATTATAATTACATAACACATTAATTTGAGATGGTACATGTCAATTTAAGAGGGTACATATTAATTTAAGATCATCCATTGTTTCATCCGTCAAGGTTGAAAGAATAGCTTTTGATTGGTATATACTCTTTAAAATGTACCCTCTCAATTTAACAGGTCTCCCTTTAGTTTAAAATGTACTCTTTCATCTCTTTTGAAAGTGATAATGAATTAGGGGTATATATTGTTTAGTGTCATGTGTAATTACTATCTTAAACCTATTAGCTCAATTGGCAAAGCATTTGTGTAATCACACAAAAGATGGGTTCAAATCCTACGTAGGTTGATATATAGCATCATATTGTCATTGAATTTCATGTACCCTTTTATATTTATATGTACCACTTGTTTTGTAAAATATACTGTATAAGTATTCAACCATTTTAGATGATTTCATGGCAATGCTGCTTGTGTATCTCCTCTAACCTTATATGTATCCATTTTATCTTATATGTACCTTTAGAATATGTTGCTTAATTTTTGCCTTTTGTTTCTCCTATACTATTTACCCCTTTAATCTTGTATGCGCCCCTTTAATCTTGTATGTACCCCTTTATTATTATTTTTTTTTGTAAAACAATTGTCAACGGTTGATCATAATCTAACAATATATATTAATAGTTTTTAGTTTTCAACTTATGTTAGGTTTTTAACATAAGCATTACAGCTCTTCCAAATAGATCAAAGAAAAAAGTAATGTTCGGGAGAAGGTGATGGTTGTTACAGTGTAAAATGGTATACACACCACGAATATGTAAAAACGGAACCTTATAGCTTAAATGTTTCTAACTTGTGATGTTGCAAAAACTGTCTAATGGTAGGCTAATTAAGAAAAAGATGATCAGCAATCACATCATGAAGATCACAAAGAGGGTAAATGCGAAGTGGAATAATATGCCTATTAAAGAGATTAAAGCGCAACAGAAGATTGTGATGCAATAATTGTTAGAGGAAGAGCTAAAATTTTGGCAAAATAGCCAAGGACCAAATTTTGGCAAAGTAGTCGTTTTCACTAAGAATTCACTAGACGAAATGAGACCTCAAACATGAGAATCAAGCAAAGGAATATGTGGGAATTGGAAGGCCTTTGATATGGCTAACCATATATTGATGGATAAGAGTTGAGTGAGATCATACCATGTCCTATCCGGAGTAATAAAATGTGCAACCATAAAATATTTTTGTCTTTCTACTTTCTACCTATGTGATTTTTTTCCATTTATTGAACTATTTATCCATTTTAAAAATTATTGTGCCCAGATTAGATAGTGACTGATGTGCATCAAGTTTTACAAGCTGAACCAGTTACAAAACGTGAAGAAACCCTTAAACTTTCCCCAATCATATTTGATTAATAATTGTAATTCTTTTTCGAAGGATTGGTTTATACACATGCTTATTTTGTATTAACACTTAACAGCATGATCCAACGGGGAACTTTATTGCTTTGTATTAACAGCATCTAGTGCAATATATTTTTACTATCAATATAAAAAAATATTTAAAAGTTAATAGTCCGTATTTAAAATAAGTAGAAGGAAAATAAACATAGCCTTGCAATTGCACCTAATGTGAATGAAGCAAAAATGAGCAAAATCACAAGAACAGCAGTAAGAAAGTCAAATAATTACTTATTATGAATTTTGTCATGCAAATCAAATTACATCGTTATCAACTTATCATTATATGGCATTACTAGACGTGAAATAGAGTAAATATCTGTCCTGAGAGCTGAATCATGAATCGTGATTAATCTTTGAAATCTAAATGAAATTTTGATCGTAATCAGTTGTCCACCATTGTAATCATTGAAGATCACTTAGTATAATAGGAAGAAAAGACAGAGGGGAAAAAATCACCAACCCCAAAATTAAGATAAAATATTTTAAAATCTAAAAAATAAATATGTGACTAACTCAATTAAGCACGTAATAATAAAACTAACAAGGTTAGTGTTAGTGGGCGCACCAAATTCTCTCAACTGATTAGAAGTACTAGATTCGGAACCTAATCCACAAATACAACAGTGTTAGAGTTTATACATGATTATAATATGATATTAGGTCATCATACCATTTCATTCTCTTATGTATAAATACCATAGACCTTACACCATAATTCCCAAACACAATCTCTAACAGCTTTTTCTCTAGCAAAAGGCAGACAAAAGAAGTGAAATGGAGTTGAAAACCAAGCAATGTGGCTATTACCTCGGATTATCGTTCTTTTTCACATTCGTAGCTAATTTCGCAAGCGGAGCAGTCCAACACCATGATTTTGTTGTAAGTTCCTTTCCTGTAGTTGTTCCATGCAAGAAAATACAGTTCATCAACTTATCTCTTTTTCTCTGTTTTTGTAAAAATGGCACAGATTAAACCAACGCCGGTGCATAGACTTTGCCAAACCCAACACATAATGACAGTGAACGGTCAGTTTCCGGGACCAACCCTGAATGTTCAGGATGGAGACACCCTAATCATCAAAGTTACAAATGCAGGCAAATACAACATCACTCTCCACTGGTACGTAATCACTTGCATAATTAATGCATAATGCTTTCTGAAAACACTACATGCATAACTCATTAACATAACATGTTCTGGAACATTCACCCAGGCATGGAGTCCGACAGATGAGAAACCCATGGGCAGATGGGCCTGAGTATGTTACGCAATGCCCGATCAAACCAGGAGGAAGTTACACATACCGGTTCACCATTGAGAACCAAGAGGGGACTTTATGGTGGCATGCTCACAGCAAATGGATGAGAGCCACTGTTTATGGAGCTCTAATCATATACCCGAAACAAGGATCTTCATACCCGTTTCCAAAGCCCAAGAGAGAATTCCCCGTTATGCTAGGTACAGCAAAGAGACTAAGTACTCATTTGAATATACATTAATAAAAATATCATGATTCATGCTCATGATGAAAGTGAATTTAAACTTTTCTGATTGGCAGGGGAATGGTGGAACAGAGACCCAATGCAAGTCCTTAAACTGGCTACGGTAACTGGAGCAGCTGCAAATATATCTGATGCATATACCATCAATGGGCAGCCTGGTGATCTATATCCATGCTCCAACAAAGGTAATTTTCAACCAACATTTCTCTGATCTGTTGTTCTGCACCATTCAAATGTAGCAAATATCTTACATCAATGAAGCTATAGCAAAGACATTTAAGCTAACTAGATTATGCAAAAACTTTTAGATCTCACATGACAGTAAACCAACACAGCTTCAGATATATTCAGTATTCACAGCCCTGATTTCAGAACATAGTAAAACATGAAACAATAATTGTAAACATTAAGAGACATAAAACATGAACTTTCAAGTTAGGAAAACATAGAGAGGACAAATGCAAGAAAGAATATGAAAGATGAGTTGCTGGTCACGCTTACATTATGTACTCATATCTTATAGAAATTTTTTTTTTTAAAAAAAAAAAACTATATTACTTCATCAATTCTGTGCAGATACAACAATATTTCCTATTCAAGATGGGGAGACAATTCTACTGCGACTCATTAATGCTGCACTCAATCAACAGCTCTTTTTTTCTATTGCCAATCACCAAATGACAGTTGTAGAAGCAGATGCAGCTTACACAAAACCCTTCACAACAAATGTTGTAATGATAGGGCCAGGCCAAACAACCAATGTCCTAGTCACCGCTAACCAGCCACCAGGTCGCTATTATATGGCAGCTACAGCTTATAACAGTGCTACTGGGGTTGCCTTTGATAACACCACCACAACAGCAATCCTTGAATACAAATCTTGCAAATCTAAAAATGGAAAGCCCGTCCTCCCACAGCTACCAGGCTGGAATGACACAAACACCGCAAATGCTTTTACAGCTCAATTTAGAGGTCTTTCCAAGGGGAAAGTCCCGCTTGAGATTCACGAAAACTTATTTTTCACAGTCAACCTCGGACTGATCAACTGTTCACGTCCAAGCATCCGTTGTCAAGGCCCTAACAACACTAGGTTCACTGCTAGCATGAACAATGTATCTTTCACTCTCCCAACAAGGAATTCCATACTTCAGGCCCTCTACCAAAATACTCCAGGCATCTTCACTACAGACTTTCCACCAGTGCCCCCAGTGTTATTTGATTACACAGGCAATGTAAGCCGAGGGTTGTGGACACCAGTACGTGGGACTAAACTATACAAGCTGAAGTTTGGATCTCATGTGCAAATCATCTTACAGAACACCAATATCGTCACAATTGAGGACCATCCAATGCATTTGCATGGTTATCATTTCTATGTTGTTGGCAGCGGCAAAGGTAACTTTGATCCAAAAAGGGATCCAGCCAACTTTAATTTGGTTGACCCACCAGCAAGGAACACAATTGGAACAACACCAGGTGGATGGGTAGCCATCCGTTTTGTGGCTGATAACCCAGGTAAAATATACAACTTTGCTATGTTTAACATGTTCTATAAAAGATTTATCACTACTTTGCATAATACCTGTCATGTTTAAGACACTAAGAGTTTCTTCTTTCTATTGTATACAACAGGGGTTTGGCTAATGCATTGTCACCTTGATGTTCATATTGGCTGGGGTTTGGCTATGGCCTTCTTGGTCGAGAATGGTGTTGGTGAATTGAATTCTATTGTGCCTCCTCCACCACAACTTCCTCAATGTTGACTAAAATAAAAGGCTTGAACTTATGAGATCGTCCTTAGCTGGAAGGGACTGCTGGGTTGCCAATTTTTAAACCTAGGAAAATTCCGTATTTAAAACTCTTTTTTAAAGGCTTCAGAACAAGGTCAAGGGCAAGATTCACTGGATGACCTTGATGTGTGATAATTATAGTAATGTAAAAAGCTTGTTCATATATTAAAGTAATGCTGAGACAACAAGTTTCAACTATGATTGTTTTCTTTAGTCAAATTCCAGGAATCACATCAAAATAAATAAGCAAACTAAAAATATAAAAAAAAAACTAAAAGCATTAAAAGAAAACTCTCATAAATTAGATAATTCAGTTCAAACTTCAAACAATACCAATAACATCAAAGCAATACGAAATTTCAGTAACTAATCTCGAGACTTACAAATTTTTGTAAAGCTTGTTCAATCAAGCAACAAACTTCAAACAACGGGTATCATTATGAATGTTCTGGCACCGAATACAGCAAAAGCGCACGCCACACCTCACACAAGTGTAATTGGCAGTAAATCCACAAACCGTACAGAAGTTGCGGCGAGCATTAATGATTGGTGGACCAACAGCTGCCCTCAAATAAGTTGGTACATGAGGGGGCAATGCCTCCAAATTTGACTGTTTCACCATTGAAAAACATGAGTTTTTATTTTTCTAAAAAACAAATTTGTGAACTACTCGTCGAAACATTTTGAGACCATAATCAGCCGGGGGTGAAAGGCATCTTATATTGTCAATTACTCTTATTTCTTCAACTAACATTGTTCTTTGATTTTTGATAGGGAAATTACGCAATGTTTCATCTGATTTCAAAAATTAGTAAAGAGGCTTTTTTCTTGCCAGACTCAACTTTGGAACATTTAGCAGGGTTCCATTTTCTCACCTCATGTACTAGTTCCAAAAATGTTCTTGGACCTTTCCTTGCATTTTCTCGTGCCTTTCCTTGACGAGTTTTCCGCTTCATACTCATAGACTGCTTCTTCTGCAAATAAGCTGCAACATATAGAGTTTTTCATTCCTAATTTTATTAAGAGAAACGAATACATTGTACATAATAACAAAGTAAAGTAAACCAGAGGTTTTCGTCACATAAGCTACTGATTAACAGCTTTTAACGTAATTTTAGATCACTGAGAGTTCATTTAAACGGTAATTTACAGCTCCAGTTCAATATCATAAACTCACATTTTGAAGTTTAACATTATAGAATTTATTGACATATAACAGCTTTAAATGTAAATTAAGATCACTGAAAATTCATTAAACCGTAATTTGCAACTCCGTTCACACTACAATTGGTAAAATAAAAAGAAAAAAAGAAAACCTTCATCATCATCATCAAGAGAAGCTTCATCATCATCGTTAATTTCGACAGTTTCAACTCCGCCATTGTCATTTTCCAAAGCTTCAAGCCTTGCTAAAGCCGCCTAATATCAAACAAAAATCGATCTTTCAAAATTCAATAACCAATATCGACGAGCAAACAAAGAACGAGAGAGAGAAGAGAAACCTGAGTTCGATTATCGGTGCTAGCAAGAGCAGCAGCCATTTTCGTGGCGACTTTACGAGTTCTTGTCGACGTTCGTCGGAGACTACCGGAGATGTCGTCCTCCATTGCCGGAATAGTTTAGTTTTACAACGATTAAAATTGCAATTCTAAGACCTAATCTTCACAATTGCAGAATGCGAATCTTTACGAGTTGATTGCCAGGTTTTTGAATCAATTCGAGGCAGGGAAACTCCTAAGTCCTAACTGATACTCTGAAAGGCTCCATTTCATTTTATAATAACAACCGCCTTGAAAACCAGGAGTTGTTGATGGGCTTGGCTATTATTTCTATAACTCTATAAGACCCATCTTTTCCGTGAGACTGTTTTTACTCGTGATTTAACTTAGGCCCTTTAATTCAGAATTCAGTTTAGTTCAATTTCAGTTTAACTCTCAATTTTCTTATTTTATAATATATCACTTTCAGCTGTATTCAGTTCAGTTCATTTGTATTCATTTGAAATAAACAGGCCCTTAATCGAATCGAATTAGGATCTCTCAACTTCTGTCACTCCGTTTCCTATCTTAAAATTTTGCCACCTAATTTAACATTAAAATAAAATTTACAAAAATTCTCTTTATCTCCCCTTTCCTATATTCTCAACCATTGAATTATAAAATGGACCATTCATTTCTTAGAGAAAATGGAGAGGAACTTGACTCAATAGAATGTGGGAAACTCAACTCATGTACTCCGTACTTCCGTAGCTTTGAGCAGTCTCTCTAAGATTGTGAGTTCGAATCATGCTAGTGATGGCAATGGGTCGGATCCGGAGCAAGTCTATATGGACTCGGATCCAGATCCGTTTTCAAAGGCTGGACCCAGATCCGACCCGGATCCATCGGGTCTGGAATGTATGGATCCAGATCCATTAGATCCAACGGGTCCGGGTCCAAAACGGTTCGAAATGGGTCCACCGTATTTCCTTTTAATAAATATAAAATTTCTGCAATTAAATCATATAAATAACATTAACTAAATGTCTCACATGTCTTAAAACCATTAATTCATAAATTACATGTCTTAAAATGTCTTAAAAGAATGGATTTTTTTTAAAGAACCCCCAGCAACTTGGAGCACTTTTAACAAAACCCCCAGAATCTCAACTAATTAAATGAAAACCCCAACAACTTCAAAACGTGTTTATTAAACCCCCAAAATCTTCAAACGTTTATAAAAGCACCCCCAAAAGTTAACATTATTATTTTTTATTTTTTTTGTTAAAACCGTTAGTTAGTGGGGTGGGCCCAGATTTCGACACACCCTCAAAACCGAATTAATTAACCCAACCTCAAAACCCAAATCGACCCACCCTCAAAACCTAAATCAAAACCATCGAAACCTAAATCGAAGAAGAAAGAAGAGTTCGTTGGTGGTTGGTGGTTTGGGAGGAGAGAGAGAGATTCGGTGGTGGTGGTATTTTTAGAGGAGAGATTCAGTGGTGGTGGTGTTTTTGGAGGAGAGATTCGGTGGTGGTGGTGTTTTTGGAGGAGAGATTCGGTGGTGGTGGTGTATTTGGTGGTGACTTGTGTTGGTTGTGGGGGCAATTAATTTTTTTTAGTGGTGAACGATTAAATAAGGGAAAAAATAAATAACTAGAAAGAAAAAAGGGTAAAAAAAAGAAATTATTAAAAAAATGTCGGCCCCTCCCCACTAACGTACAATTTAACGGTTTTAACAAAAGATTTTTAACGGTGTTAACTGTTGGGGGTGCTTTTATAGACGTCTAAAGATTTTGGGGGTTTAATAAACAAGTTTTGGAGTTTTTGGGGGTTTTATTTAATTAATTGAGATTCTGGGGGTTTTGTCAAAAGTGTCCCAAGTTGCTAGGGTTCTTTAAAAAAAATCCTAAAAGAATTAATTCCTAAATTACATGTCTTACAAATTTAATATTACAAGAGCAACATAAAATTAATTTAAAAAAATATTTTTTTAAGAGATTGGACTTGTGATATAAGAATGTTAGACAACAACTTATAAATTATAAATTACTCCTCATATATATATATATAACGAGTCTACGGGTCTGGGTCCGGGTCTGAGATCCAGACCTAGACCCATTTTTTCAGGATGGATCCGGACCTGACTAGAATTCGGACCAGGTATGGGTCCGACTGCCATCTCTAGATACTGCCAACTATATCCCCCACCGGCCCACCATATTCCAATTATACAAAAGATTTATAATAGTTGATTTTCCATTTATTGAACTAGTTTTTTAAGTGATGCTTTGAATAAATAGTGATGTGCAATTGTGCATCATGTCTTTTTACGAGTTTAAATTGTTGCAGAAGGTGAAGCCGCCCCTTAAACTTGTCATTGCTTATATTTGTTCCATAGGTTCAAAGGTTTAATATCACATCATTTTAGGCTTTTAGCAATATTAATAGTATGATTCAAAGTGCATTGATGTGATATGCCATATAATCCATTTTCAAATCTCCCTTCCTTGTCTACTTAAAAAATAAATTACCAAAAGATGTCTTGAATGAACATTGATTAATATAATAAAAATAAAAGGTGTTCCGGGCCCACCAAAGTGGTCAGCCTAAGATAATCGAGCCCAAACCCTAAGTCCAATTCTGATAGGGCTAGGGACACATCAGATGTTCTACAACGAATGAATATGACGCCACGTGTCATGGGCCAGGCCCACACGTCAGCCCAGCTGACTCAGTAAAACCCTAACTGGGTAACCTACGCCTATATAAGGATCAGTCCAGTCATTCTTTCAGGTACACAATATCAAACACGCAATTCATAGCTCACAAACTCACAAAGTACTCTGACTCCTTATTTCCGATATCTGACTTAAGCATCGGAAGGGCGTTCCCGGGTTCCACCCCCCGGGTTAGCAACCTTTGACTGTTTTGCAGGTCACAGCCTCATCAAGGAGCACCCAGAGTCCACATCATCACACCAGAAAATCGTTGACTATTCACAAGAAGTTCCAGAACAGAAACAGATTGGCGCTGTCTGTGGGGAGAAGCAACAAAAACATGGCTAACACCAGAGCAAAGACGACTCGATCAAATCAGCCACAAGAAAATCCCCGTGAATCGCCTAACCGGCGAGATGAACATGTCACTGACGACAATTCGTCCAATCGGGCGAGTGACCGTCACCGTCGCGAAGAACAGATGGTCTCACGTAAGTACTTCGAAGACATCGTGACGGCAATGAACAACAAATTCCAACAGAGCTTACACGAGCTGAGAGACAGCATACCTGCAATGATCGGGCAACAGAGGCCTCCATCCCAGGCCGCCTCTCCATCAAGAGGCCCTATCCCTAGCCGGGTAACGGGGGCGCGTTCACAGAGAGGTTCCCAGCCCGGGTACGCTCGAGGAATCATCAATTCTAGGCGCGATGACGCTCGAAATATCATCGAGTCGCATCGGGCACGAACGGCCTCGAATGTCAGGGGGATCACTGATAATAGAAGGCAGGAAACTCGAGGCCAGCCAAGGAGCTCACCAGAGAGATCTCACCATACGACTGCTAGAAATCAGAGGTCAGCTGTCATCCCCAACCAGGGAGAAGGCGTACGACGCTCCCCAGTGGCTATCCCTAACCGGGACGATGGCATAAGACGCTCCCCAGGGGTCGAGCCAGAGCAACCAACAGGGGCGGTCATCTTCAAAACCCCATTCGGCCAAAGGCTTCTATACACCACTGACACAAAGAAGGTAAAAGCCCCTACCATCGAACCTTTCTCCGGGGCAGCTGATCCTGCTGACCATATGGCTGCCTACAAAGCCCAAATGGCAGTGCAAACAAGCTGTGAGGCAAGCTGGTGTCGGTACTTCCCTACTACTCTCAAGGGCCTAGCCCTAACATGGTTCACTGATCTCCCATCGGGTTCGATCGTTAGTTTTGCCACACTGGAGTCCATGTTCCTTAGTCACTTCGTGGCTGGAAAGAAGCAGCGAAAGACAAGCATCCATCTCATGGCTTGTCAGCAAGGGGAGCATGAGCTCTTGGGAGACTACCTCAAGCGTTTCAACACTGAATTACTCCAAATACCCAATATGGAAGATTCAGTGACTTATGCGGCATTCATGTCAGGGCTAAAGAGGGGCAAGTTCAAGTTTTTTTTGCTAGAAAATGAAGTGTCCTCGTATACTGACGCGATGGACAGAGCACGGAAGTATGTGCAAGCATCAAACATCAACAACCCTGTTGAGAAGTCTGAGAAAAATGATGGAAAAAGAAAAGGGCCCCATCGAGGTGAAGGTCCTAACCGGACGTCCGACTCGAGGAAAGATGATCGTGATGGTGGTATGGATCCTAGATACAACACCAATAGGCGAGAAATCTTCTTGGACATTAAAAACCAAGATATTCTCCCTAAGCCATTGCCTGTTCGCACACCCGTCGGCAGGAGGAATCTCAAGCTTTGGTGCGAATATCATCATGAATGTGGTCACACCACAAAGGATTGTAGAGAATTAAAGTAAGCTCTCGACAAGCTAGCAGACCAAGGAAAACTAAACTCTTATCTCTCGAATGATGGAGGGGAAAAAAGGCAAAAGCGTAGTCATAGCGCAGAGTCTGATGGAATTATAAATGTCATATCTTAGCTCCCTACCGAAGTTAATGTTTGCAATAAGGACCCTAACAGGGTCGAGTTTCTTTAATTATCCTCACTGGAGTTATTTTTTCGTTTATAATAAAACCAAAGCATGGTCGAGTTTTTTCTTGTTATCATGGAAATAACATTCGCAATAATATAACCCTAATAGGGTTGAGTTTTGTTCATTAACTTATAAAGCCCTAACGGGGTCGAGTTCAGTGTTATTACTTTAATTCTTAATAAAATGAAACCCTAACCGGGATGATGAGCCCTACTCAATGTAGGCACCCATCGAGGAGTATAGGGAAGGTCGGACAGGTACGTCATCGAGTATCTGGGGCTCATTAGCCCTATGGTCCTTGATAGTGTCACCTTGGCTAACACCAATCCCTACTCAACGTAGGCACCCATCGAGGAGTATGGGGAGGCTGGACAGGTACCTCATCAAGTAGCTGGGGCTCATTAGCCCTAGGGTCCTTGATAGCGTCACCTTAGGCTAACACAAGCCTATTCAACATAGGCATCCATTAAGGGAAACGGAGTGGCTGGACAGGCATTCAAAGTGCCATGGGCTCATGAGCCCCTTGGCTTTAGAATAGCTCTTTAGGCCAATGAATAAGCCCTACCCAGAGTAGGCACCCGTCAAGGCAGATGGGGGGCTGGACAGGTATCAGCCATGTCATGGGGCTCATTAGCCCCTAAGAGTCAGTTGATCATCTAAGGCATAAGCCCTATTCAACATAGGCATCCATCAAGGAAAATGGGGGCTGGACAGGTATCAACCATGTCATGGGGCTCATTAGCCCCCAAGACTGTTGATCATCTTAGGCCAAAGCCCCACTCAATGTGGGCACCCATCAAAGGAGATGGGCAAACAAAACACATTTCTCCTAATTACTTCCATCACACTCGAGGTAAGGGGAAGACCCTCGAGGTTATCAGGGTAATCTTTTCCTTGCACCTCTATCACGATCAAAGTAAAGAGGACCCTCGAGGTCACTAGGAAGGCTTTGTCCCACAAGGTGTATCATGTTCGCCCTCGATGTAGAAAGGACCCTCGAGGTAAAAAGTGTCAACCCATGGGGCTCATTAGCCCCTAAGACCTAGTTGATCATCTAAAGCCAAAGCCCTATTCAGCATGGGCACTTGCTACTAAGGATGGAATAAGTCTTGCTGTTGCTTTTCAAAAGTACATCCTTCACAGTCGAGGTAAAGGAGGTCCATCGAGGTAAAGAGGAGGCCTTGGCAAGATTAACACTTAGCAAAATTTTAATGAAGTTCAAATAAAGGAAGTCCTTCACGGTTGCGGAGGATGCAATCACGGTCGCGGATAATATCACCTCAGTTACCTCGTTGGACATACGAAAGAAATCCCTAGGCCAAAGGCACGTCCCTTACAGTCGAGGTAAGGGAAGACCCTCGAGGTGGAAGAGAGGCCTAGGAAACATCAACACTTAGAAAATTTTCAATAATTTCAAAGAGTGAGGTTCAAAGGAAGAGGTCCTTCATGGTCGCGGAATAGCATCACCTCAATTACCTCGATTGTCATTCTTAAGGAATTCTCTGATTGTATCCATCATAGTTGAGGTGAAGGGACCCTCGAGTCTTTACACAAGGGATCACCCAATTTTACCCACCCTGCGACCAAGGTAACTACGGTCGCGGAAGATGAGAATGATGCCAACACTTTGATATTTTTTGCAAATTCATGGGAAGAAGTTCTTAACGGTCGCGGAAGATGCCCATAGTCAAGGTAAGGAGACCCTCATGTTCCAAAGATGGTTCCAAGTTTTGTCACCACGACCAAGGTAGCCACGGTCGCGGAATACTAGCCAAACAACAACACTTAGAGGAATTTTTTCAAAACTTCATGGAAAGTCCACCTCAGTCGAGGTTAGGGGAAGACCCTCGAGGTCCTTCTGGGGCAAGGAAGAATGAAATGGAAAATACTTAGAAAATTTTCAAACATCAAATTCAAGTAAGAATGCGATGATGGTCAAGACAGATGCCTCCATGGGTCTAGGTAGTCCTTTTTGGGTGAAGACAAGGAGCATATTTTGTGGAAGGTAAAATGAGGTAGCCACCTTCAAACTATACCTCTACCACGACCAAGGTAACCACGATCGCGGAGGGTAAAATGAGGCTACTACTTAGAAAATTCTTGTGGAAATACATACCAAGAAGTCCCTAGGGTCGAGGAAAGTTCTATCTCGATCGAGGGTTGCCTCGATCGAGGTAGCCATCCTCTGGTCAATCACAATTTGCATACTTCTTGGAGGACCCTCGAGGCGATTCTAGGGGCATTACTAATAAACCCATGGTCGAGGCATGCCCCACTTGGTCGAGGGGAATGGTCGAGGTAGCTGACAAGCATGTTAGCTGAAGCTGAGGGACGAGGGGACACCCTCACGGTCGAGGTGCCCCTCGATCGAGGTTCACTGCGCCAAGGGCCAATCCTACATGGTCAAGGTGGACCCAACGATCGAGGTAGTTGAGCAACGGTCGAGGAGACTAATGAGACCACAAGGCACCCTTGTGGTCGAGGGAGTTGATCACGGTCGAGGGGGAACCGACACCCTCGAGGTGACCTCAGGGACTCTATGGGAGGCCCACATGGTCGAGTTATGGGAGGAAAGCCTTGCAAGCCTTGATCGAGGTCACCTCGATCGAGGTCCTCTTCCTCACGGTCAAGTTTCCCTCGATCGAGGAGATCCTCCCTTGTGTCACTCCCTCAAGGTCATATGGGATATTGAATTTCGTTTTTTCCGGAGAATTCCGCTCGGCATCCAATGTCCAAAGTTTCCCATTCCACACCAAGCATGGGGCTAATAGATCAAAAATTGCATAGGGAATACATCACAATCGAGGTAGAAGAAAGATCCTCGAGGTAAAGGGAAGCCTGGAAAAGAAACACTTAGACATATCTCAAAATATTTCATGTAGAAAGTCCTTAATGGTTGCGGAAGGGACGACAATAGTCGAGGTGAGATGACCCTCGATCGAGTACGGCTCATCACAATCAAACAAGGAATCATCCTTGGTCGAGGTTAAAGTTACACCCTCAAGGAGAGGACAATTTTACTCCAAATAACAAGGCAAAAGGATCACCAATAAGGAGAAGAGTCTCATGGTCGAGGCAAGGAGATCTTCACCCTCGAGGACAAGCCCTTCAAGGTTGAGGGATCATCAGCCTCTAGAAGACACCCTCGAGGTACTTTGTGAATTCCATAGGGCATGTTTTTCGAGGGAGCATCCTCACGGTCTAGGTATCCATAGGGTCGAGGCTGTACCGGGGTCTGATTTGATGCACCGACTTCGAACGCCCATAACTCCTTCGTTTCAAGTCTTCATTAAGATTATGACCCACCGTTGGAAAGATCTTTGAATCTAGTTTCCAATGCCGCTGGAATCGCTTGAATCCGATATCCATATCTCTAGTTATGTCCAAAATAGTGATAGGTGGTCATCCTACCTCGTGGAGTCCTCAACGGTCGAGGTAACATATTTATGGTCGAGGGGACTCCCTCACCATCGAGCGAGGGTCATCCACCATGGTCGAGGTGACCAACCTCGAGGCACATCCATGGGTCCCGAGACATGTTAGTCGAGGTAGCATATGGGTCGAGCATGTTGATTGAGGAAAGGTCCATAGGGTCGAGGCTGTACCGGGGTCTGATTTGATGCACCGACTTCGAACGCCCATAACTCCTTCGTTTCAAATCGGAATTGAGCTTATGACCCACCGTTGGAAAGCTCTTTCAATATAGTTTCCAATGTCTCTAAAATCGCTTGAATCCGATATTCATAGCTCGAGTTATGTCCAAAATAGTAATAGGTGGTCATCCTACCTCGAGGAGTCCTCCACAGTCGAGATCAGCCCCACGGTCGAGGTACAATGCAATACCCACACCCTCGAGGTAGAAACCCTCGAGGTCGAACGATCCCCATTAAATGGAAAGCCCTAAGGGTCGAGGGAAACCCCACCTTCAAGAATCTTCATGGTCGAGGTCAGCTCCACAGTCGAGGTCCGCTCATCATGGTCGAGGTGAGCTTACCACGGTCGAGGGGACCATCCTGGTCAATGTGTTGGTCATCTTGTTGTTGACAACTTTGGTCGAGGAAACACACCGTCGAGGAAAAGCAACATCAATCATACACGAGTCACAGCCTCACAATTGAGGTGAGCCTATCATGGTCGAGGGGGCCCTATCATGGTCGAGGTGGACCCTATACGGTCGAGGTACATCTAAGAGACAACCCAAGGATAATTCCGATAATTCCGCTTAGCATCCAACGTCCAAAAATTCACGTCCCACACCAAGTGTGGGGCTAATTGTTTTGGGCCCTACCAGGGCAGTAAGACCAAGATAACTCAAGTAACCCTCATCGAGGTCACTAAGTGACCTTCACCGACGTCACCAAGTGACCCCTATCGAGATCGTCAAAAGTGACCCTCATCAAGGTCACCAAGTGGCCATCATTTGAAAAAAAAAAAAAAGAGAAAATAAGAATAAATGGGAAGTGAAAATATGCATATAGACAAAAAGACCCTCGAGGTAAATATCATGCAGGAAGAAGAATGTGATCATTTTACATTTTCTTGCAAAGGTCTAAGTACGCAACATAGATCGAGGTAAGAGGCAAAATATATTATGCAAAAAGGTGTGCATACAAAAGATGGGTAGTGGCATGCAAGATACAGGAGTTCACATCATGCATTTAACGCATTGTATACAAACTTTGGCCGTGTCATCAAGGTAATGGAACAACTACACCGAGGCAATTAAAGTAGCGCTGACACACGCACACGGTCGAGATAAAGTTGTATGCAAGGCAGCATAACTCATGAACCACGTTGAGGCAAAGTGACAATTTACCTAATTTAACCCATCGAGTGAAGTGGAGCTCAGCCAAAATTCAGTTCAAGTTCCGCTCAACACATGATGATCGGGAGACTCACATCAAACGTCGGGCTTGGGGCTAATTGTTCCGGGCCCATCAAAGTGGTCAGCCTAAGATAATCGGGCCCAAATCCTAAGCCCAATTCTGATAGGGCTAGGGACACATCAGATGTTCTACAACGAATGAATATGACTCCACGTGTCATGGGCCAGGCCCACACGTCAGCCCAGCTGACTCAGTAAAACCCTAACCGGGTAACCTACGCCTATATAAGGATCAGTCCAGTCATTCTTTCAGGTACGCAATATCAAACACGCAATTCATAGCTCACAAACTCACAAAGTACTCCTTATTTCCGATATCTAACTTAAGCATCGGAGGGGCGTTCCCGGGTTCCACCCCCCGAGTTAGCAACCTTTGACTGTTTTGCAGGTCACAGCCTCATCAAGGAGCACCCAGAGTCCACATCATCACACCAGAAAATCGTTGACTATTCACAAGAAGTTCCAGAACATGAACAAAAGGAAATTGATTATCAACCACCAAAAAATGGTTAATTTATTGATATTTAATTTGATATAAAGTACTTTTAAAATTTCATATTTGTTGTAATATTGAAATGATCCATTATCATCATTATGATTGGGCAAGTTTATGGAAAGCTACATGCATGATTTCTAATACAACAAAAACTCTAATCAAAAGGTAAAATCATGTACAGATTAACTAATTTGACATTGCTACAAGGGAATAAAATGAAGGAAAAAAAAAAGAACAAATCCAGTTAAATATTGAACAAAAAAAAAGGTATCTAACACAATAATTAAAAAATATATATATAAAGGGATAAAATCTACAATCAAAATTGAACTTAGTAGCAAGCCCAGGGACTAGCACGTTGATCTCTTAGAACCTGTTGTTGTACAACCAATACAGATCCTGATGTATCAAAATCAACAGACACCAAAAAATCACCTACTAACCCTAATTCAGGATTATCACTCCATTCTGATAACCCATCTAACAAAGTTGGATTTATTCCATTTTTTCTCCCCACAATCCAAAGATCAATTGAAACACTATCATTTAAAGATTGTACAGCCGAAATTGTTTCAAACCCATTTGCTACCACAACTTCCTTATACACCACTTTATCATTCCTTTCATTTTTCACCCAAAACCATGTCACCACCCCATCATCCAACTTCCTCTCACCTTCATTATCCCCTTTATATTCGGTTGCTAGGAATCGAACCACCACCAATGACACGTCAGGGTGGCCCACCATACGGTCCGCCAACGTGAGGGCCTCACGTGCATCAGGCCCACCAAGGAAGAGCATCGCGAATTGGCGGTGTACACGGTGGCTCGTATGTGTAGGAAGTGTGCCCCACGCCGAAGCATCCTTGCAAGCTAAGATACCCACGGAGCAAGGTGCATGGGACAAGGTGTTAGTGTTAGCTGATTGAACCCCTGGCCTCATTAGGGCAGTTGAAAAATCATTTCCATCTTCTATGCATTTTTTATGATAGGGTAAAATTATAAACCCTACCTTGTTTAACAAGGCAATCTCACATATGTCTTGGTACATGGTACGTTGAGGCGTAACGCTAGTAAAAAAATTCATTGTTACGCAATCTATTCGTACTTCTTCGTACAGCCGAATGGCATTATGAACTGCCTCGTCATTGTTGTCCCAATAATCTTCTAATTGCTTCGTGTGATCAATGAATACTGGAGCGGCCCGACCCACAAGTTCGACCAGGTAGAGGGCAAATACGGTAAACGGGCTACTTGGGGTCGGGTTTGCCACGTCTAGGAGGCTAAATAGGCTAGCCACACTTTCTTGGTCATAAATGCATGCGAGGATTCGAAGCTCAGACTCTTGTATTGTGTGTTGAATGGTTCTTTTCTTGTTGATCATGTATGGCTTTGTAGGGTCATAGAGTAGGTTGATTATAGGGCTTGATATGCTTGTTACTATGATTGTTAAAATCACCATTAATGAGAAAGATGGTGTTTCTATGATCTGCATACCCAAAAAAAAGAAGAAAGAATGAGATTATTAATGACAAACCCTAAAGAAAAATATGAAAGATATGATCATGGTAAGTTTTCAACTTGCATATGTAATAGAAATGTAGTTTATATTACATTTTCTTTAGTTTGTTAGGGTTTTTTTCTCATATCTCTAACAAGCTATATATGACTCTCATTATCTTGTATTATTCAAGAAAATTTGTTAAAAATAATCGTTTGTATGATACTTTTTATTTTATTAAAAAAAAAAATTGTTAAGCCTTAAACTAATTTTTTGGTTGAATTTTTCAAAGTTGATTTCACCAAGTCTTATTGAATTTGGAGGTTGTACTTTGTTTACTAGTATATGTTAACCACCCAAGTTTGGTGCTTTTGGTTCGTGGGGGTGGTTGGGGGGCTGTAAGGGGGTGGCAAAGAGGTGGTGAAGGGGCGGCAAAGGGTGGCGAGGTGGGCTGGGGTGGTGGAGGTGGTGGAGTTGGGTGTGGTTGTTTTTGAACTTGGGTGGTTAGAAAAGGGTTAGGGTTTCGAGGGTGATTGGGAAGGTTGGTGCGCCAGTGATGGGTGGGGGTGGGAGGCAGCGGTGCTGACGAGGTGTGGAGGAGGGGAGGTGGGTGGTTATGGTTGGTGTTGAGGTGGTTTGTGGGGTGGTTGGGTAGTGGTTGGGTAGAAGGTGGGGAAAGGGAATGGAAAAGATAGGAGGGTTTGGATTTGAGAAATTGTTAGAATAGGGGAATGGAGAGGGGAATGGGAATGACAAAGGCAAAAGTAGTCTAGCAAACACAATCAAAGAAAATGAGGCATTAGATTCTCATTCCCTTTGATTATTACCCCCAACTAAACACACCCTCAACTCATTATTAACGGGTCTAGTTCGAGGCTTTAGTTTGACCGATTTAAATAAGCAAGTCGGCACAACATGACCCTATTATTAAACGGGTCAGGCTGACGTTAATGTGATTCAATGCTTTGACACCAACCCGACTCGTCTCAACCCAACTCCCACCTCTTATTTGAAGTATGAAACCAATGATTAAATGACTTAGCTTCAAATCCAGAAGAAGAAAAAAATCAAAGAAAATAAAGAAAAGTAAATACCTTTAAATCAACCCAATGTAGATAAAGTAGAAATTCAGTTTGACCTCTTAAGCTTAGCATCAACCCTAACACAAGAGAATCTCTATAAGACATATCCGTGAATCGAGCTGCCATAACAACCGTAACAAGCTTTGTAACAAATCCCATAACTGCCAAAGCAAAAAGAGGCAATAAACAAGACCAACATTCACTCATAGCAAACACATCTGTTTTAAGCCCAACGGTCGCATATGAAAATGGCATAAGAATATCATTCATTATCACCTCACTTTTATGGACTAATGTTGCCCCTATTGGGGGCCCATCTGGCACTGCAAGCCCAAGCCATAAAGGCCCATTTCCAATTGCTGCCCCAATAAAATCAGTTGTAAATGCAATAAAAAATACTCCAAGTAATGTTGCCGTTATATATTTTTGTTCCACTGGTTTTCCCTCTGGGGTTTGCCTATTAATCCATTGCATTACTTGTGGTATGCCCCCAATTACCAATCCACTAATCGCAATTACCGTTGCTACATAATATAATGAGTTAATTGCTCTAGTTTCACCTTGCTTAATTGCTTCAAATGTGATAATTACACTTATACCAAGAATGTCACTTATTATAACCGTTGTTAGGGCGACACGTCCGATTTCCGAGCTTAAAAGATGCATATCTCTTAAGACGGTGTAAATTACAGGAAAAGTTGTGATCACAACGGCTGAAACAACACCGCCTATTGACGACCATTTTTTTAGTTCTGGATCCATGAACTCGCGGATGCAAAAAGCGACTAACCATACAATAATGTGAGGGATCACCACCCCGGCTATTGCTATCACCCAATGTTTCTTTCCTGCCTTGAACATTACACCAAGGTCCATCTTGACCCCCGTGACAAAAAGGAAATACATGAACCCTATGATCCCTACGTTTTGTATTACAAATCTTGAGTTCTCTGGGATCACATTTTTTGCAAATACCTCGTCGTGACCTAGGACCGACGGTCCAAGGATTATGCCCGCCTACATGCACAAATGTACAAAACTCGTCAATTTCTTTTTCATATAATTATAACTAAGCTACGATACATTATTTTTAATATAAATTATCTAGGATTCAATTTCAGCCTTTAGACACATATATGATCACATGAGGGCAGTTTTTGAAATCGAAATTCGATCTCACCATGTTCTGGATACTACCTCCAAAGATATTATCATCTAATTTAATTGATATCAGCACAAACACAAATAATATTGGTTGGACTTTACAAACAAACATTTAAGATAGTTGTTAGAACTAACATAGTCTTAAATTTACTCCAATTTTGTATACTCAATCATCATATAAACTGTAGGCATTAGGGTACTAGTTACATGTAATTTTGGTGATATTCATGATTCGATTTTAGGCTTTAGATACATATATCATATTCTTGTGTGCATAAGGAATCACGAGGGCAGTTGTTAAGGTCGGAATCCTATCCAGTGTTTTGGATCAATACTACCTCTAAAGATATTAACCAACTAATCTAATAATTGGCATCCGCTTCACAAACAAACATTTAATTAAGATAGCTAGAAATGAAATATTCTAAAATTTACTCAAATTTTTTTATACTCAATTATCTCATAGGCATGCATTAGGGTACTAATTACCACATATAATTTTGGCAATATACATGATTCAAATCCAAAATTAAACATTCAATTTCTAGTTAAATAAAAATTTTAAAAAATGGAAAAAAAAACTTACAAGGATATCAGAGATGCATTTAGGTTGTTTAAGAGGCTTCAAGAGCAACCGCAAAACATGGCTAAAAAGAAGGACTAATGACATTTCTAAGAGAAGGATGGTGAATGAGAAATCAAGAGGAGTTGCTCCTTGAAACACAGAAAATGCATGATTTCCACGGTCACGTCTACATATAATCTCAACTACTCTCCCATGATAATCAATCACTGCTGATCCATTTAACTCCGATAATGTTTGGTCCATAACAACTCCTTTATATCAAAGATTGAACACGACGAATATGAATACGAATACGAATATGAATATGAATATGAATATGCTTTCAGTTTATCGTAATTCGACCTTCCCATGAATCATCAACACTACCAAGGTACTATTACTTTGTAGAGAATGATCAAACTCATCTATTCTCAAAGCATAAACATTCATGCTCCACTATTTAGCTTAGTTAATAAAAATCAAAACTTAAAATAATATCAAAAAAAGAAAAGAAAAAAAGAAAAGAATGTATATGTGTAAGAGTGTGAGTTTTTATTTATTTTATTTATTTTTTTGGTTTTGGTTTCTTTTTTTGGATTAGAAAGAAATCAAGTGAAAGAGGAAGAAAGAAAGTGAAAAGAAATTAAGAAACTTTGAAGAATGGTTAGGCGTTAAATGAGGTAGTTTGTTTCCATTTTTGTTGCTACATGAAACCTACAATAATTTAGTCCTCTCATTCTTTCTCACTTTGTGCTCTTTTTTTCTTTTTCTTTCTTTCTTTCTTTCTTTTTTTTATTTTCCTTTTTACCTCCTAGATCGGGAAAAAAAAAATTGAGTCTTCATTTTCTTTTTTTGAGGATTTCAATATATTTATTTTATTAGAAAAATAAAAAATATATATATAAAGGCTTTTATCATCACACACTATATATACACATGCTTCTTAGGCACAAGATTGAAAATTCTAAAACTAGTATAACACTATAACTAGTATTATTCTAAAACTAAATCTCTGTAAAAAAAAAATTAAGTCTAGATTTAGAAAAGAATATATATATATATATATATATATATATATATATATAATTAGAAATTTAGAAAAACTACGAATTCAAGAAATTTTTTAAAAATAAAAATACTATCCAATATACAAATTTAAATTTAGAAAAATATCAAAAGAAAAGGCCAATCTAGCTAACACTTTTTTTAGGAGTAGCTAACACTACTTTATAGTTACATGTTAGAAGTATATTACTCCAATACTCCCTATATCTTTTCTACTACTTGCTACATTTGACAAAAAAAACTCTCACATATCTTGATAGTTTAGCAAGCAAGTAATAAAAAGACTGAAAGAGTAGATTTCTCATATCATATTGCGTAATTTTTAATTTATTTTGCTTTTACGAACGCTTTTTTGTACTCAACTCCTGGCATATGTATCATCAATAATTTATCCGACACGTTTTCTTTTTTTCTTTTTTAAGTGTCAAGTTTCAATAATAATGATTAAGTTCAAGAAAACTTTCACAACCCGACACCTTTGAGTGTCGATGACGCAAATGTTGAAGCTCTTACTTCATCTACAAATGAAACTTTAGAAGAGAAGCCAAGGTTCAAGAAAAAAAAAAATCCAGCTATTGCAATTTCAATACAAAGGTAGTCCCAAGACGAAGAATCGCTCCAAATGCAATATCATTTCGAGAAAATTAGTGAAAAAACTGCTTCTTACAAGTATTCCAATACTCAAATTGGTTGTGAAACTAAAAATGGCACTAATACCTTATCAAATGATCATCTTAAAAGGTGTAAAAATTTTCCTACCAATTTGGATATGAAGCAAAAACTAACCGACTTAAAAACCAAAACATTAGTGAATGCGGATGGAACCAATCAAACTTACACGGTTCCTAAACTATGGCAATTTGATCATGATTTTTGTAGATACGAACTTGCTAAAATGATTATTATTGTGGATGAGTTGGCCTTTGCTTTTGTGGAACATGATGGTTTTCGTACATTTTGTAAAGCCTTAAATCCTCAATTTGATCCTCAATTTTCGTTATGAGTTGGCAATTTGATCATGATTATTGTTGTTATCGTTATTATTACCATCATCGTCTTTATTAATTATTATCGATATTTTTTTTCTATATTTCTTAGCTTGTATGCTATTAATTTAATTATTTCTACTATTATTAATGTTGTTACGGAGTATTATTATTGATATCATCAATTCATCATTATTGAATATTACTACTAGTACTAATAAGGTCCTAATATAAGGTGAACTTATATTTGTTCATCTAATCTGTACTTATTTGTTATGAACTGAAATTATTTTTTCTTATCAAATTTGATCTGAATTTATTTTTTCTAATTTAAACTGATCAGAAATAAGTATTAAAGTCCGTAAATAAGTTGAATCAAAGTATGCTAGTGACCACAATAGTCCATACTCTCTAGTGAAAAATGATTTTGGCACCCCTCCCCCACTCACATATTTTTGAGAATATAATACATGGGCTTGTGTTTGAATTTTTAACTAGTAACTAGAAACCAAAACAATATGCTACGAGTACATATTTTTGAGCTCCTATATGGCTATATGGGCTTAACCTACACTTTTATATATATTTGCAACAATTCTAAATAAAGTTGTAAGAGATAGTAAAACAAACAAAAAGGTTAACGAGCTATTTTATATATACATGCACCCTTCGTATTGGTTTATACGCGACATTTCTAAATAAGGTTGTAACACAATAACTAAAACAATTCATACCTTATCTGAATTATCTAATTAACTTGATTTACCCCAATCCGAAACATGTTGGAGTTAAATTTGATTGAATATTAGAAACGGGTTTAGGCAACCCAATATGGAAGAGGAAAGTTATGTCACTTACAAGTCATATGAGGTTTCTTCCTAAAACCAGTTGGTGATAGGAGAAGTAACTCCTAAACTTATAGTTTAGTTTAGTCTCTCCTCGTCTTCCGATGTGGGACACTCACTAGTGCACCATATGAGGTTCAACAGAATACAAAACTACGGAGTATAACAATAATTGATTCAACTATTGTTCTCAATCTATCTCGTTGATCTACACCAACGATTCAAACGTCGTATAACCCTGGGGGGTCGGTTGATACGAGTCCAAGTGTACGAATACGAGGCAAATTCGAGTTTAGGGCAGTGAGTCTTCCTCACGGCACATCATTCATTCCAGATAAGATCCATAACCATTACTAGTCTTTTTCTAACAAAACATACATGAATTCACATAATATTATTGACTTAAAATTGACCATACCCAACCTCAACCTGAATATCCGACCATAATAATGTGTGAAAGTTTGATTATTGTATCATTTAAATCTATTTGACAAAACCAATAATCCAAACCAAATCCGAATTGACCCGAGGTGAAAAGTCATTGAACTCGAAATCAACCTGACACGTACCTGATCCGATTGTCACCCCTCGTACTTTCTACTCCCTCTGTCCCAAAATAAATGCTACATTTTACTTTTTTGTCTATCCCAAAATAAATGTTACATTATTACTTTTTTACTATTTTTGATATTATGGTCCACTTATAAAATTACACTGATACATTTAACATAACATTAATTAATTCTATTTTATTATTTTAATATTATAGTCCACCTACACCAACTACAACCTTAAAAATCACCTAATTTCACTAAGGGCTTGTTTACTTCAGATTATATTCAGTTCAGTTCAGTTCAGTTCAGTTCATCTCTATTTAGTTCAATTAATACACTTCTATTCAGTTCAGTTCAATTCAATTCAATTCAGTTCAGTTCAGCTCTATTCAGCTAATGTAGTAAGTATTATTTAAAAAGGACAGAGGGAGTAAATTTTTTATTTTAGTCTGACGATGAGTTCAGCTAATCAAAGAATTTATTACTCCTCTATTCTCATGTGACCTCTCTTTAATTACAGAAAAAGCGGAGTAATTGAAATGAAAATGAAGAGTTTAATGGGCTTGATGAACACCTTCAAATCTTCAATAGCCAAAACTCAGCACAGTACAGTACACTAGTACAGTATGGGGGAGTATTTAAAGAAAGAAAAGAAAAGAAAACTGACATGATGATGCAGTAATGCTGCAACAATGAAGTTTTGACTATGTCATCATCTTCTGTTTTGAGTAATTTTAAGTTTAATTGTTAATTTAATTGAAAACCCAGAGGAGTCACGCATGAATGAATAAGAGGAGCAGAGAAGAGCAGAGCAGAGCAGAGGAGTTATTTCAAAGTTAAGGGAGGGGGTATAGTAGTATAGTATATTAAGCCTACTTTATGAGGATGCAGCGATTTTGCAGCGCAGCCACAGCCTAGCCTTTCACCCTTTGCTTCCTCCTCACGCCTTATTTATTAAACTACTCCAATAAATACATATAGCAATAGAGTGGTGCTTTCTATCCAATTTATTTTTTTCTAATATCATCTCATTTTATTAGTCTTTTACTTTATCTTATGTTTGATATGATCTGATTTGATCTGATAGAAGTTAAAGTGAATACACCCATATTTGCAACAAATACTTTTTACTACTCCGTATATTTTATGTCATTGGACTTAGGGCTCGTTTACATTACCTGAATAGAGATGAACTGAACTGAACTGAATAGAAGTATATTAATTGAACTAAATAGAGATGAACTGAACTGAACTGAATATAATCTAAAGTAAACAAGCCCTTACACTCATGTTTTATACATTGTTTGGTTGGAAATTGATAGAGCAACGCTAACGGTCCGTTTGGTTATTGATAATAAATTGTGGTAATGGTAATGAATTTAAAATGTAATTTGTTAAGGAAAAACTTCAAAATCCCCGTGGAAAACATAGTTTTCATTCCCAAACTTGAAATTCCTCCTTATTTTTCATTACCATCAATTACCATGTGGAAGGGTGATATTAGATGGGAATGAATATTTGTGAAGAAAATTAGATAAAATGGAGTTAAACTAGCACCACCATGGGAATGAATTTTGATTTTCCTTCCAAATTTAGTTATAAATTCATTCCCATTACGTCCATTTATAACCGGCTACCAAACGGGTCGTAAGGGTTGTCAACCCTCTTAAACACAACAGAATAAACTATTATTATAAATGCAATAAATTAGAGAGATGTAGCATATAAAATACAAAATTTAGTGTATTATGGACCAAGTAAAATTCAATATGGGAGGGTTGGAAACCCTTAGGGTTACTCAATCACTCCCCTGTTTGGTTGATATGAGAATTAAATCCGTATAGTATATAATTTCTATTTCATTGGAA